>CM024758.1:80383052-80623870 GCA_014218235.1 Colocasia esculenta
ATGCATCCGAGTGAAGAGCGTTCCAACATGAGTCTATCTATAGTTAGTTTATTTTGAGTGTTAAACAATGTAGTAGGAAGTGAGGTATTACGTACTTTTCTTTTATTGAGTCTTAGTCCTGTATTAGTTATCTGAGACGATATGAGATTTGAATACAATTTATATTGAGTTAAACCTTTGGCCCTATTATGATTTGTGTTGATACACATTTAGTGCGCGCTAGCTAGAGGCTTATTTGCCGACTGTCCACGTCTTGGGATATCGACTCGAATTATTTGAATTATCCGCTGCGTAATTCTCGGGACGTGACAGTTAGTGGTATCAGGCCTAGGAATACAAATAGGATATGTCTCAGGAATAGGAGATACCTATGGAACCTAGGTCATGGAATTAAATACAATACCTGGTGAGAAAGGGTAGACACTGGGAATATGTTAGAAAGAATAAAACACTCCTACCCATTGACTCTTATAATGTATCTAGAGACATTAATTAGTTTCCATCCTTTTCTCAGGAACCCTCATAACACTCTCACACAACTGCAATGGCTCGCAACCAGTGGCAAGCTATGCAAGACACTGTGGCTGGACTTACGCAGGCCCTGCAAAATGTAGTTCAGGCTGGAAATCAGGCTGCAGCTGCAAGGAATGGAGCCGTGATCTGCACCGAAATTTTAGGAGTTTAAACCCTCCTCGTTTCTCTGGATCCCCTGACCCAGATGAAGCAGAAAATTGGCAAGAGGAAATCGAAAGGATTTTCCAAGTAATGCAATGCAACAACAAAGAGAGAAAGTGGTACTGGCCACTTTCCAATTTACCAAGGATGCTCGAGCATGGTGGAAGGCCACATCGGCCACCTGCCAAACGTAGCTGAACTAGAGTGGCCGGATTCCTGGAGATATTCCGGGAAAATATTTCTTGAGAGAGTGAAGGAGAAGAAGGCAGCAGAGGTTTGCTGCACTAAATAAAAAGAGCATGTCTGTGGCTGAGTATGAGCTCAGTTTGCTGTCTGCAGTGTTTATGCCCCACATCTTTGTGGGCACAGAAAGGCGAAGGCAACCGTTCATGGATGGTCAGGCCCATGTTCATTGAAAGGCTCAGAACGACACATGTCACGTCCCGAGAATTACGCAGCGGATATTAGTTTGAATAATTCGAGTCGATATTCCGAGACGTGGACAGTCGGCAAATAAGCCTCTAGCTAGCACGCGCTAAATGTGTATCACACAAAACATCATAATAGGGCCCAAATGTTGAACTCAATATAAATTGTATTCAAATCTCATATTTGTCTCAGAAGAACTAATACATGACTAAGACTCAATTAAAGCAAAAGTACATAAAACTCACTTCCTACTACATTGTTCTAACACTCACAATAAACTAACTATAGATAGACTCATGTTTGGAACGCTCTTCACTCGGACGCATTCCCTTCTCGACTTGCTCTTCCTCTTGAACTTCATAGTCACCTAGATTGGGTAAAAGTAGGGGATGAGCAAACTAGCCCAGTAGGATTTATATCTCAATGTGCGGGCATGATATAAGTGATTAACATTTTAGAACTAGGCAAGTACGATGAATGATATGCAAGTACGAACAAAATCATTAAAACATGATGTATAAAACAAGCTGGATAGAGTGAACAAGATAGAATAAGATTTTTGAACAAGATGCCAAGAAGAACTAGCAATAGATCACTTTGCACAAGCACGCAAGATTTCACTTGATGTCAATAGTTTTCAAGAAAGCAAGATATCACTAGTTGCAATAAATGCAGGATGGCCATATCACGCAAGCAACAAGCAAGATTGCACAAGCACGTTCAAGTAACACTAATCAGGCACGTAGACACCAATGTACACCAAGAAAAGATCCATCAAGAATGTACACCAGGACACGTGTATGTGGTTATGTATCTAACATTCAACAAGCAAGAAAGTACTCCCAGCGCAGATGCAACGCCAGTAATCATTATACCCCATGGTTAACAGTATATTTATGACTCTCCGTCATTGGGGCTAGACTGGAGCCCTTGGACACACTCCGTGCCCTGTCAGCCATCTCATGTAAAATTTCAAATGAAGATACCCACAGTCATTAATAATGGCCAATGAGAGTTTCAATAAGTAAGCATGTGTAATGTCATGTTCATGATGATGATAAGAAGAATAAATTGAACATGATTCCATAAGGACAATAGTCAAGAGATAAATTCGACAGCTGAAGGAAGATTTACAATTTAGTTCAATCTTTACATTTATAGCTTTAGTCTAGATGGCAATTCCCACTCACGAGAACAGAAGAGAAAGAAGTGCACGCCCTAGATGTATAAGTGTGTAGAAATGCACATGTGTAAATTCACAATCCGTCGGTCTCAAACTCTCGGAAAAACACTTAACATGATGGCATGCAATGAACCATGCATTTAGCTTCAAATGGGTTTACAAGATTTTAAGATAAAATTTATCACTTAAAGCAAGCTAGAATGGTAACAAGAGTAAATCACAGGTTCAGTATGATCATATCATTAAGAAAGCAATTAGAATAATATTCATGTAATTAAGGATTTTTCAATGGGTTAAACACTTTTAAGCCATTAAATAGACAATATAATGAAAAGAACCAAAATATGCAATATCTTGTAAAGGTAGTGTCGACACAATCCATGCTGGTGTCGACACTATGCTTCAAACACAAAGCAGAAACATGACAAACTGGTCAGGTAGTGTCGACACTAGTTCAAGTAGTGTCGACACTAGAGCCAGGTTCCAGAAGACCTTCTGGAAAACATGGGACAGTGTGTCGACACTAGATAGGGTAGTGTCGACACTAGATCAGTTTCCCAGAACTTCCTGGGTAAAACTGGGACAGTGTGTCGACACTAGATGAGGCAGTAGTGTCGACACTAGATGGACTTTCCCAGAACACTTTCTGGGCTGTTTGGGACAGGGTGTCGACACTAGATGGGGTAGTGTCGACACTAGAGGGCTTCCCAGAACACTCTCTGGGCTGCCTTGGGACAGTGTGTCGACACTAGATGGGTAGTGTCGACACTAGAGGGCTTCCATGACAAAACTTATGGTCAAGTGTGACCTGAAAACATGTCTCATGCACGATTCACTTACCCATCTTATAACTCTCTAACTAATGACATTTAGACAAAACGTTCAACACTAAAGATGACGAAGACAACTATAGAAGAACTTTGATGTTGGGGTTTGATCAAATTCAGTCTCAAATCTGAGAAAAACATGAAGAAAGAAAGTCAAGTGTAGCCCGAAATCCCAGTATCATGCAGTGACTCTATTCCCACGCCTGTAACTCTCTAACCAAGAATTTTTGGACAAAATGTCCAACATAAAAGATGATCGTGACTCCAATTAGAAAAACCTTTGTGAAGGAAGTGCGGTCAAATTCAGTCTCAATCATGTGCATAATAAGAAGAAGAACGGAAAAAACCCTAACAGTGCGCGACTTTGGAAAAACACTTATAACTCAAAATATACTCATTAGAATTCGATGAAACCAGTGGAAAAGAAAGCTAACTTGATGCTCTACACATTGGGATAGGATATATTAAAGTTTGGCCAGAGAAAACCTACCTTCTGGGTTGAAGAAGTCTCATTTTTCCAGAAAACCCGAGTTCAGACACTCGGAGGAAAGTGCTTACTGCTCCGTGTATACTGCATGGAATTTGAGAATTCCACTGGGTTAGAACGTAGCCTTGACCCTCTTTCCAGGGGTATAAGCCTTGCAAGGTTTGGTTTAGGTTTGACTCACCTTTGGTCGACTTCAAGATGATGGTCTGTGCAGGTCGCAGCAGACGAAACAGGGGAAGAAGAACGCCTTGGTGTGGATGATCTCCTGCTCCCCAGCCACCAAGAACTTCTCCACACGACCCCAGCAAGTTCTAAAACTCGTTCCTAGGTTTTGGTGTAGAGTATTTAAGCAACCATGGTGTTTAGGAGTCCTATTATAACTAGGAAAGCTAAGCTGCGGTTTTGACAGGGCAGTTTCTATCTTTGAGGATTCCTTCCTCCCTTAGAGTGTGTGAGGCTTTAGGAAACCTTCCACCATAGATAGGCACGAATTTGGGTTGCCAAGAATGCATGATTGCATCCCAATTCAACTCAAATTGCCTCTTTCCAATTTCAGCCTATTTAGAGTTACGAATTTCCATGCATTCTCTAGCTTTATTTGATTATTGGGCCAATTGATGTCCATTGACCCGCTTATGATATTGGGTCATTAATATATAATGTTGGAAGTCCCTCCAACACTTTTATTAAATTTGATTTCTTTATATATTAAAATTTCCGGGGTGCTACACCCTCCCCCACTTAAGAGAATTTGGTCCCCAATTCATGTACAGCAAGTTATTTTACAAGTGAGGTGTACTTACTTGTGAATAGCTCCGGAAATCTTTTGCGCATTGCTTCCTCGGTTTCCCATGTGTCGTCCTCATCCATGTGTTGATTCCATCTAACCCTTACTAGTGGGATAACCTTGTTCCTTAGTTGGCGCAGTTCCCGGTCCACAATCTTAATTGGCTTCTCTTGATATGTTTCGTCTTTGTTGAATTCCAGAAGCTCATATTCTATGACATGCCATGGATCTCGTACATACTTTTTCAACATGGATATGTGGAACACATTGTGTATTCCATCCATTCGTGGTGGTAAAGCTAGAGATATATGCCACCTCGCCGACTCTTTCAAGGATTTCGAAAGGCCCGAAAACCTTGGTGACAACTTGCCTTTAATGCCAAAACGTCTGATCCCACGGCCTGGTGACACTTTCAAGAATACATGTTCACCCACCTGAAAATCCATCTCTTCTTCTATTATCGGCATATGCCTTTTGTCTTTGCTGCGCCACTGTCATTCTTTCTCTGATAAGCTTCACCTTCTCTGTGGTTTCCCTTATCATCTCTGGTCCTAACATTTGTTTTTCGCCAACCTCATACCACATATTGGAGATCGGCAACTTCTGCCATAAAGTGCTTCAAATGGTGCCATCTGAATGCTAGCTTGATAGCTATTATTGTAGGCGAACTCCACAAGAGGTAAGTGTTCATGCCAGCTACCTCCAAAATCTAGGACACATGCTCTGAGCATATCTTCAATCACCTGGTTGGTTCTCTCCGTCTGTCCATCTGTTTGTGGATGGAAAGCCGTGCTAAATTTAGTTAGATCCCAAGGAATAATGCAGTCCTTTCCAAAAGTGGGATGTAAACCTGGGTCTCTATCAGACACGATAGACACCGGTACTCCATGTAATCTGACTATTTCCTTCACATACAATGCAGCCAGAATATTTATTGACCACTATTCTTCACTGGCAAGAAGTGAGCTGACTTGGTTAAGCGGTCGACTATAACCCAGATACCATCGAATCCACCTCTAGATTTAGGTAGTCCGAAAATAAAATCCATCCCTATACCTTCCCATTTCCATGCCGGAATTTCTAGGGGTTTGAGTTTACCTGCGGGTCGTAAGTGTTCTGCCTTGACCCTTTGACATGTTAAGCATCGGGCGACATATTCGCCACCTCTCTCTTCATATTAGGCCACCAGAAGCTTCTTTTCAAATCCTGATACATTTTGGTAGTTCCAGGATGAATAGTATATCTGGTCTTGTGAGCCTCGTCCATAATCATTTTCTTTGTTCTTGCATGGTCGGGTACACAGACTCGATCCCGAACAATAGCCTTCCATCTTCAGTTAATGAGAAATCTGGCCTCTGGTCCAGATTAGCCTTAATCTCCACAACTATAGGGTCATTGTCTTGGAGTGTTGTGATGTCCTCAATAGTGTGGGTTGTGCCTAACACTTGCAACAAAGCATCCCTTCTCTTTGATGTCTGCATCAATATTTAACTTGGCGAAGTCTTCTAATAACCTCCATTCACTCACCATGAGACTAGACAAGGTAGCCATCGGCTTCCTGCTAAGAGCATCTGCCACAGCATTTGCTTTTCCTGGATGATATTGAATAGAGAAGTCGAAGTCCTTGAGATACTCCAACCACCTCCGTTGCTCATATTCAAGTCCTGCTGAGAAAACAGATATTTCAAGCTTTTATGGTCAGAAAACACAATGAATTTCTCACCATATAGATAATGACGCCATATCTTCAAGGCGAAGACTACAGCAGCTAGCTCCAGATCATGTACGGGATAATTGTCCTCGTGCTTCTTCAATTGTCTGGCGTAGCATACAACTTTCCCTTCTTGCATCAGCACACAGCCAAGGCCGATCCCGGATGCATCAGTGTATACTTCAAAACTACCCCCGGCATTGGCAAGGTTAGTACAGGTGCTGAGGTAAGGTGTTCTTTCAATGCCCTGAAGCTTTCTTCACATTCATCAGTCCATGCGAATGGATTCTCCTTCCTGGTAAGCTGGTCATTGGTACAGCTATCTTTGAGAAATCTTTAATGAAGCGACGATAGTAACCGGCTACCCAGAAAGCTTCTGATTTCCGACACAGTTGTCGGCCTTTCCCAATTCTTTACCGCCTCCACCTTGGATGGATCTACAGAGATTCCCTCCTTGGATATGATGTGACCAAGGAAAGATACTTCCTCCATCCAGAATTCACACTTACTAAGTTTAGCATAAGTTGGTTATCTCTGAGCACTTGCAGAGCAACCTTCAAGTGTTCCTCATGTTCTTCTTTGGATTTGGAGTAAATAAGGATGTCATCAATGAACACCACTATGAACTGGTCCAAGTAGGGCCTATAAATATTGTTCATAAGTTGCATGAAAGCCGCTGGAGCATTGGTTAATCCGAACGGCATGACCACGACTCATAGTGACCATACTACTCCGGAATGCAGATTTGTGAATATCCTCTCTTTATCCTTAGTTGATGGTAGCCAGATCTTAGATCTATCTTGGAGAAATATTGTGCGCCAGAAATCTGGTCAAACAGTTCATCGATGCGGGGTAGTGGATACTTGTTCTTTATTGTCAACTGTTCAACTGACGGTAGTCAATGCAAAGCCTCATTGATCCGTCCTTCTTTCTGACGAATAGTACTGGCGCTCCCCACGGGATGTACTAGGCCTGATAAAACCTTGATCTAGCAGTTCTTGGATCTGTCTCTTCAACTCCTGCAATTCAACAGGGGACATGCGATACGGGGCCTTTGAAACAGGGGCTGCCCCAGGGAGTAACTCAATGGTGAAATTTACCTCCCGCTCAGGTGGTATACCAGGCAATTCCTCAGGAAATACATCAGGATATTCCCTGGCTATTGGATGTCTTCTAAGGTCGGTTTCTCTTTTCAGTAGCCAAGACGGAAACTAGGAAAGCATCACAACCCTGGTTGATCAGCTTAGAAGCCTTCAAGGAGGATATCAAGATAGGGTGTTTGTGATAACGGGTGCCAAGTAGTGATAGAGTTGGAAGGTTTGATCTTTTAAAAGTGACCCTCCTA
Organism: Colocasia esculenta; assembly: GCA_014218235.1. NCBI lineage: Eukaryota > Viridiplantae > Streptophyta > Magnoliopsida > Alismatales > Araceae > Colocasia > Colocasia esculenta. The sequence goes on from CM024758.1 coordinate 80,390,497, forward strand.
TGGCGACAGTTTACATCGGCATCATATTTAATTAGCCAATCGACACCCAGAATGGCATCATAACCCTTCATGTCTAAACAGATAAGGTCTGCAGGGAGATTGTGTCCTCCAATTATGGTTCACACTTTGGCAAGTAGTGAGTGAGTTCAGATTCTGAGCCTAGTGGAGAGGCTACAATGATCTTGGATTTCAAGGGTACAGGTTTGACAGGTAAAGTTGCAGCAAATGTGGTGGAAATAAAGAATATGCAGCTCCCGTATCAATAAGTACAAATGCAGGTTGAGAGTGTATGGAAATGGTACCTTCCACCATACCCCCTTCCTCGGGTAGGTCAGCTTCTATGACAGCATTAAGGCGTCCCTGACGCCGTGGTGCATATTCTGAGCTCTGCCTGGTTGGTCCTTCATCATTGGACAGTCAGGAATACGGTGGTCACGACCACCACATCTCAAGCATGCCCCGAGCTTCTTCCAGCATTTTCAGCTCGGTGTCCTGGTTTATCACAAAATTTGCAGTTTTCAGACGACTGCCTACCTTCCACTTTGACTCTTTATCTCCCGCCGCATCTCTTCCAGCAATTGGCCTCTTGTTATTGCTGTTGAAGTTGTTATTGTTGCTACGAAACGTTGGAACAGTGTTAGGTGCTCCCTTCTTGACAAAGACCGCTTAGAGTTGTCCTTGCCCCTCATGCCATCCCCTTGGCCATGGTGTCCTCCCTAGCTGAGCTCTTTGGACCATCTCAGTGTAAGTTTGAATGTTGTGTGGTCCGAGCCTTTCAATGAACATGGGCCTGAGTCCATCCATGAAATGTTGGCTTTCAGCCTTTCTGTGCCCACAAGATGTGGGGCATACACTGCCAGACGAGCAAACTGAGCTTCATACTCAGCCACAGACATGTTCTTTTGTTTTAGTGCAGCAAACTCTGCTGCCTTCTTCTCCTTCACTCTCTCAGAGAAATATTTTCCCCGGAATATCTCCAGGAATCCGGCCCACTCTAGTTCAGCTATATTAGGCAGATGGGCCGAAGTGGCCTTCCACCAAGCTCCGGCATCTTTAGTAATTGGAAAGTGGCCAGTACCACTTTCTCTCTATTAGTGCATTGCATAACCTGGAAAATCCTTTCCATCTCCTCTTGCCATTCTCTGCCTCGCCGGATCAGGGGATCCAGAGAAACGAGGAGGGTTTAAACTCCTAAAATTCCGGTGCAGATCACCGGCTCCATTCCTTGCAGCTCCAGCCTGATTTCCAGCCTGAACTACATTTTGTAATGCCTGAGTCAATCCAGCCACGGTTTCCTGCATCGCTTGCCATTGGTTACGAGCCATTGCAGTTGAGTGAGAGAGTTATGGGGTTCCTGAGAAAAGATGGAAACTAATTAATATCTCTTGATACATTATGAGAGTCAATGGGTAAGAGTGTTTTATTTCTTTCCGACGTATTCCCAGTCTCTACCCATTCTCACCAGGTTTTATATTTAATTTCCATGACCTAGGTTCCATAGGTATCTCCTATTCCTGAGACATATCCTATTTGGTATTCCTAGGCTCTGATACCACTAAACTGTCACGTCCCGAGAATTACGCAGCGGATATTAGTTCGAATAATTCGAGTCGATATTCCGAGACGTGGACAGTCGGAAATAAGCCTCTAGCTAGCACGCGCTAAATGTGTATCAACACAAACATCATAATAGGGCCCAATGTTGAACTCAATATAAATTGTATTCAAATCTCATATTGTCTCAGATGAACTATACATGACTAAGACTCAATTAAAGCAAAAGTACATAATACTCACTTCCTACTACATTGTTCTAACACTCACAATAAACTAACTATAGATAGACTCATGTTTGGAACGCTCTTCACTCGGACGCATTCCCTTCCTCGACTTGCTCTTCCTCTTGAACTTCATAGTCACCTAGATTGGGTAAAAGTAGGGGATGAGCAAACTAGCCCAGTAGGATTTATATCTCAATGTGCGGGCAATGATATAAGTGATTAAAATTTTAGAACTAGGCAAGTACGATGAATGATATGCAAGTGCGAACAAACTCATTAAAACATGATGTATAAAACAAGCTGGATAGAGTGAACAAGATAGAATAAGATTTTTGAACAAATGCCAAGAAAGAACTAGCAATAGATCACTTTGCACAAGCACGCAAGATTTCACTTGATGTCAATAGTTTTCAAGAAAGCAAGATATCACTAATTGCAATAAATGCAGGATGACCATATCACGCAAGCAAGCAAGCAAGATTGCACAAGCACGTTCAAGTAACACTAATCAGGCACGTAGACACCAATGTACACCAAGAAAAGATCCATCAAGAATGTACACCAGGACACGTGTATGTGGTTATGTATCTAACATTCGACAAGCAAGAAAGTACTCCCAGCGCAGATGCAACGCCAGTAATCATTATACCCCATGGTTAACAGTATATTTATGACTCTCCGTCATTGGGGCTAGACTGGAGCCTGTAACACCCCAGAATTTTTATTATTGAAAAACCAGTGTAATAAAGTATTAGACTTAAGCAATAGTCATAAATGAAAAAAAATAATATTTGTGTCTAATTAGGTAACAAACGTTACCCAATGTCGTACATTGAAGTGCGCGCTCCCACAGGGCGACACTGGAAAACGAAACGAAATAAAAAATCCGAGACCACCATAATTTCCCAGAAAAATGGAGATCAGAAAATGCATTATCTGAATTTTCGACGTAGGATTTCAAGGTACAGTCGACGCGACCATTTTTCGGTGATTTTTCACCTAGTGGAAAATAAAATCTAAAAATTAAAATAAAAATCACCACAATTAGTAAAACCATCCTATTAGCCTATGGTAAAATTTCGTGACAAAAGGATACCGTTTGGACTGCTGCATCAAGGTTAATGGGCCAGTTGATTTATTGGGTAATTACGGTTGGGATTTTTGGGGATTATCTGTGTGCCTACGTGTAAGGCTTAAGGGAGTCCAGCACCACTATAGAGGTGGTAACACGTTAGTTACCTGCGTATAAGCATGAAATGACTTGCATGGGCTCGTGTCTAGGTAAAAACCAAATGGTTTTTACCATGACACATTAGCCGTTAACGTGTCATTGTGCATGAAGACTTTTGGGGTTATAATGTCCCCCATCTTGTTACGTGAACATCTTTTCCATCTTTCCTACGCTGTTGCAATCTTGTTGTGCTTCTAAATGTCATAGTGAGGGTATAGCAGAAGCATTTTGTTCTTCTTCCTATGCATTTCTGGCCCCGTTCATGCTCCTGGAATGTTGTGTGTTGCTGCTACTGGGTCTACGAAGGACCTTACCTCTCCAGTGCTACAGAACACCTGTTAAGGTGCAATATGTTGCAAGACTCTTCTTATTCCTTTGCATTTGTGGAACTCTTTATCGGAGAACCTTTCAATCATCATTAAAGGTAGGATTCAACTTCATATCCTCTCTTCTCTTTACGTGTGGCTTACTAATTTGAAGTGAATCTTACCTTGTATCTGTCATCCTGTAGTTCTGAGAATATGTTCATGATAGAACTATATTCTCCATCTTGTTTTAGTTAGTTTTAACCCATGAGAGTTCATAGATTGTTCCTTCCATTCTTACTTGATCCAAGATCTGAAGTTTATCAAGCTCGTGTGTGGTGTAGATAGAACCATGATGGTTCTTTCTTTTTTGTGAAATTGATTTACTGAAAGATCTTGAAGGTCTTAAGTGTGTGATCTGACAAGTGATTAGTGGAAAAAAAGAAGAGAGTTTAAGAGAAAAACTTTTCATTTCAATTTCCTTGAACTCCCTTTCAATGTGTCTTCTTGAGAAAAATCAGCCATATGACCACATTCCATGTGTATATCTTCTATTCTTATGCTTTGATATCTCGAGAATGAAGGCTAAGATTATGTTAAGATTCAGTCCTAATCATGTTAGGTATGAGAAGAGGTTTTAGTACCATTTATAGCTGTTTAGAAGCATTTCAGAAAGTTGGTCAAGTTCTGTCGACAGACGACCCATTACTGTCGACAGGAACCCACAGACAGAAGTCTGTTTTCTTCACCTGTTGTTGCTGTCGACAGCACCCTTGCTTGTTGTCGACAGGAACACACAGAACTGAAGCTCTGTCCACTGGATAGCCAGCCCTGTCGACAGCAACCTTGGGCCTGTCGACAGGTGGCAACAGTGCATGTTTCAGCCATTTTTTACTCCGTTTCTGATACATATCCTACCCAATTGTACCAACCATTAGTTCATCTATATGTTGTGGTATTTACTATCTAATCACCACTAAAATCAGTCATGAACCTTTCATTCTATCATGAATAATTTCTTCAAAGTTCCGAACAAAATTGTTTCTTGTGAGATTCGTAAATCCCGTAGTTAGTGAAGGAACAAAGTTCCTTAATTCTTGTGTGTGATCATGAGTGTATCCTTGTGTACCTTGATTCATTACAAGGATAAGTGTGTGAAGATGACACTTTGTGAGTCTTGGGACTCATTCATTCGAGAAAATGCCTGGCAAATAAGGGTTGTTCAGTCCTGGGGAGAGCACCTGAATTCGTCAGTGGCCGCGCGGGGGCGATAAGGACGTCGTGGATGTTGGCATGCATCAAATCGTGATTGATTGGTCATCATGTCATGCTTGTGTGTGTGATATTGTATCCGATTTGGAATTCAAAGTCATCTGAGTTATTGATCCTATTCCCAACATTGTGCTTGATCAATACATGCTATCGAATGATCTTATATTTCCGTTATTGGAAACACACCCTGTTAGTGATCTTTACTCGTTCTACCTTGAATATTTATCTATCTGAATCTTTTTAGAAATTTTGAATCCTACTGGGCTAGTTAGCTCATTCAATTCAATATTTCAGGTGAACAAGATGGAGGAACTGCTTAAGGGGGACTTGAGTGCTGAGAGGACCACTTAAATCAAGAAGTGTCATGTAGCTATCTTTGCTTTCTTGTAGTTATAAATGAGAATGTAATAAAGCTACAATTACTTTGTTGATCCTCATTCAGACTAAGATGAGGAGTAATATGTACTAATTCCCGCAAACTTAGTTGTATGAACAAATTGTGTGTATTACTCGTTGTGTATTATATCTGTCATGTTCGGTAAATGTAGTTTGCTAGAACGTGACAGAGCCCTTGGACACACTCCGTGCCCTGTCAGCCATCTCATGTAAAATTTCAAATGAAGATACCACAGTCATTAATAATGGCCAATGAGAGTTTCAATAAGTAAGCATGTGTAATGTCATGTTCATGATGATGATAAGAAGAATAAATTGAACATGAATCCATAAGGACAACAGTCAAGAGATAAATTCGACAGCTGAAGGAATGATTTACAATTTAGTTCACCTTTACATTTATCTTTAGTCTACATGGCAATTCCCACTCACGAGAACCGACGAGAAAGAAGTGCACGCCCTAGATATATAAGTGTGTAGAAATGCACATGTGTAAAATTTACAATCCGTCGGTCTCAAACTCTCGGAAAACACTTAACATGATGGCATGCAATGAACCATGCATTTAGCTTCAAATGGGTTTACAAGATTTTAAGATAAAATTTATCACTTAAAGCAAGCTAGAATGGTAACAAGAGTAAATCACAGGTTTCAGGTATTATCATATCATTAAGAAAGCAATTAGAAAATATTCATGTAATTAAGGATTTTTCAATGGTAAACACTTGTAAGCCATTAAATAGACATTATGTAATGAACAGAACCAAAATATGCAATATCTTGTAAAGGTAGTGTCGACACAATCCATGCTGGTGTCGACACTATGCTTCAAACACAAAGCAGAAACATGACAACTGGTCAGGTAGTGTCGACCTAGTTCAAGTAGTGTCGACACTAGAGCCAGGTTCCAGAAGACCTTCTGGAAAACATGGGACAGTGTGTCGACACTAGATAGGGTAGTATCAACACTAGATCAGTTTCCCAGAACTTCCTGGGTAAAACTGGACAGGTGTCAACACTAGATGAGGCAGTGTCGACACTAGATGACTTTCCCAGAACAATTTCTGGGCTGTTTGGGACAGGTTGTCGACACTAGATGGGGTAGTGTCGACACTAGAGGGCTTCCCAGAACACTCTCTGGGCTGCCTTGGGACAGTGTGTCGACACTAGATGGGGTAGTGTCGACACTAGAGGGCTTCCAGGACAAACTTATGGTCAAGTGTGACCTGAAAACATGTCTCATGCAATGATTCACTTACCCATCTTATACTCTATAACTAATGACATTTAGACAAAACGTTAAACACGAAAGATGACGAAGACAACTAGTAGAAGAACTTTGATGTTGGGGGTTTGATCAAATTCAGTCTCAAATCCCGAGAAAACATCTGAAGAACAGAAAGTCAAGTGTAGCCCGAAATCCCAGTATCATGCAGTGACTCTATTCCCACGCCTAACTCTCTAACCAAGGATTTTTGAACAAAACGTCCACATAAAAGATGATCAAGACTCCAATTATAAAAACCTTTGTGAGGGAAGTGCGGTCAAATTCAGTCTCGAATCACATGCATAATAAGAAGAACGGGAAAAACCCTAACAGTGCGCGACTTTGGAAAAACACTTATAACTCAAAACATACTCATTAGAATTCGATGAAACTAGTGGGAAAAGAAATCTAACTTGATGCTCTACACATTGGGATAGGATATATTAAAGTTTGGCCCGAGAAAACCTACCTTCTGGGTTGAAGAAGTCTCATTTTTTACAGAAAACCCGAGTTCAGACACTCGGAGGAAAGTGCTTACTGCTCCGTGTATACTGCATGGAATTTGAGAATTCCACTTGGGTTAGAACGTAGCCTTGACCCTCTTTCCAGGGGTATAATCCTTGCAAGGTTTGGTTTAGGTTTGACTCACCTTTGGTCGACTTCAAGATGATGGTCTGTGCAGGTCGCAGCAGACGAAACAGGGAAGAAGAACGCCTTGGTGTGGATGATCTCCTGCTCCCTAGCCACCAAGAACTTCTCCACACCCCCAGCAAGTTCTAAAACTTGTTCCTAGTTTTGGTGTAGAGTATTTAAGCAACCCTGGTGTTTAGGAGTCCTATTATAACTAGGAAAGCTAAGCTGCGGTTTTGACAGGGCAGTTCCCTATCTTTTGAGGATTCCTTCCTCCCTTAAAGTGTGTGAGGCTTTAGGAAACCTCCCACCATAGATAGGCACGAATTTGGGTTGCCAAGAATGCATGATTGCATCCCAATTCAACTCAAATTGCCTCTTTCCAATTTCAGCCTATTTAGAGTTACGAATTTCCATGCATTCTCTAGCTTTATTTGATTATTGGGCCAATTGATGTCCATTGACCCGCTTATGATATTGGGTCATTAATATATAATGTTGGAAGTCCCTCCACACTTTTATTAAATTTGATTTCTTTATATATTAAAATTTCCGGGGTGCTACAACACAACATTCAAACTTACACTAAGATTGTCCAAAGAGCTCAGCTAGTGGAGGACACCATGGCTAAAGTAGAGAGCATGAGGGGCAAGGACAACTCTAAGCCGGTCTTTGTCAAGAAGGGAGCACCTAAAACTGTTCCAATGATTCGTAGCAACAATAACAACTTTAACAGCAACAACAAGAGGCCAATTGCTGGAAGAGATGCGGCGGGAGATAAAAGAGTCAAAGTGGAAGGTAGGCAGTTGTCTGAAAACTGCAAGTTCTGTGATAAACCAGGACACCGAGCAGAGGAATGCTGGAAGAAGCTCGGGGCATGCTTGAGATGTGGTGGTCGTGACCACCGTATTCCGGATTGTCCTATGCTGAAGGACCAGCCCGGAGAGCCCAGAATGCACCACGGCGTCAGGGACGCTTAATGCTGTCATAGAAGCTGACCTACCCGAGGAAGGGGGTATGGTGGAAGGTACCATTTCCATACACTCTCAACCTGCATTTGTGCTTATTGATACGGAAGCTGCATATTCTTTTATTTCCACCACATTTGCTGCAACTTTACCTGTCAAACCTGTACCCTTGAAATCCAAGATCATTGTAGCCTCTCCACTAGACTCAGAATCTGAACTCACTCACTACTTGCCAAAATGTGAAACCATAATTGGAGGACACAATCTCCCTGCCGACCTTATCTGTTTAGACTTGAAGGGTTATGATGCCATTCTGGGTGTCGATTGGCTAATTAAATATGATGCCGATGTAAACTGTCGCCATAGGAGGGTCACTTTTAAAAGATCAAACCTTCCAACTCTATCACTACTTGGCACCCGTTATCACAAACACCCTATCTTGATATCCTCCTTGAAGGCTTCTAAGCTGATCAACAGGGTTGCGATGCTTTCCTAGTTTCCGTCTCGGCTACTGAAAAGAAGAAACCGACCTTAGAAGACATTCCAATAGCCAGGGAATATCCTGATGTATTTCCAGAGGAATTGCCTGGTATACCACCTGAGCGGGAGGTAAACTTCACCATTGAGTTACTCCCTGGGGCAGCCCCTGTTTCAAAGGCCCCGTATTGCATGTCCCCTGTTGAATTACAGGAGTTGAAGAGACAGATCCAAGAACTGCTAGATCAAGGTTTATCAGGCCTAGTACATCCCCGTGGGGAGCACCAGTACTATTCGTCAGAAAGAAGGACGGATCAATGAGGCTTTGCATTGACTACCGTCAGTTGAACCAGTTGACAATAAAGAACAAGTATCCACTACCCCGCATCGATGAACTGTTTGATCAGATCTCTAGTGCACAATTTTTCTCCAAGATAGATCTGAGGTCGGGCTACCACCAACTGAGAATAAAGGAAGAGGATATTCACAAGTCTGCATTTCGGAGTAGATATGGTCACTACGAGTTCGTAGTCATGCCGTTCGGATTAACCAATGCTCCAGCGGCTTTCATGCAACTTATGAACAGTATTTATAGGCCCTACTTGGACCAGTTCATAGTGGTGTTCATTGATGACATCCTTATTTACTCCAAATCCAAAGAAGAACATGAGGAACACTTGAAGGTTGCTCTGCAAGTGCTCAGAGATAATCAACTCTATGCTAAACTTAGTAAGTGTGAATTCTGGATGGAGGAAGTATCTTTCCTTGGTCACATCATATCCAAGGAGGGAATCTCTGTAGATCCATCTAAGGTGGAGGCGGTAAAGAATTGGGCGAAGATTAGAAGCTTTCTGGGGTTAGCCGGTTATTATCGTCGCTTCATTAAAGATTTCTCAAAGATAGCTGTACCAATGACCAGGCTTACCAGGAAGGAGAATCCATTCGCATGGACTGATGAATGTGAAGAAAGTTTCAGGGCATTGAAAGAACACCTTACCTCAGCACCCGTACTAACCTTGCCAACTGCCGGGGGTAGTTTTGAAGTATACACCGATGCATCCGGGATCGGCCTTGGCTGTGTGCTGATGCAAGAAGGGAAAGTTATATGCTACGCGTCCAGACAATTGAAGAAGCACGAGGACAATTATCCCGTACATGATCTGGAGCTAGCTGCTGTAGTCTTCGCCTTGAAGATATGGCGTCATTATCTATTGTTAGTTCTTTCTTGGCACCTTGTTCAAAAATCTTATTCTATCTTGTTCACTCTATCCAGCTTGTTTTATATATCATGTTTAATGAGTTTTGTTAGTTCTTTCTTGGCACCTTGTTCAAAAATCTTATTCTATCTTGTTCACTCTATCCAGCTTGTTTTATATATCATGTTTTAATGAGTTTTGTTCGTACTTGCGTATCATTCATCGTACTTGCCTAGTTCTAAAATGTTAATCACTTATATCATTGCCCGCACATTGAGATATAAATCCTACTGGGCTAGTTTGCTCATCCCCTACTTTTACCCAATCTAGATGACTATGAAGTTCAAGAGGAAGAGCAAGTCAAGGATGGGAATGCGTCCGAGTGAAGAGCGTTCCAACATGAGTCTATCTATAGTTAGTTTATTTTGAGTGTGAGAACAATGTAGTAGGAAGTGAGGTATTACGTACTTTTCTTTTTATTGAGTCTTAGTCCTATATTAGTTTATCTGAGACGAATATGAGATTTGAATACAATTTATATTGAGTTCAACCTTTGGGCCCTATTATGATGTTGTGTTGATACACATTTAGTGCACGCTAGCTAGAGGCTTATTTGCCGACTGTCCACGTCTTGGGATATCGACTCGAATTATTTGATATTATCCGCTGCGTAATTCTCAGGACGTGACACGACGCCTACCATGGTTACCTCTTCAGTTGGGTGCCCCAGGTTCTCTGTGAGCAGGGCTGTTAGCTCGGGGCTTTGTCCCGGTACTTGTGTTGTACCGTCGAGGTCTGTGTCGTCTGACCTGGACACCCTCACTCCTGTGTTTAAGTTGTATGTCCGGCTGAGGGAAAGACGACAGTGGGACAGTGACTCTAGTGTTTGTTTCTAGTCACTTGTAGCGCGCTCTTAGTTTGGGGTACGGACACCGGTTGTCGACACTGGTCCCCGACTAGTCCTTTTCCAGTGCCTCACTCTAGAGTTCTCCGGCCAGAGACCCTAGAGGTGCCAGGCATGGGCCTGCGGTTGTGTGTCCGCAGGAGTGGTGTTTAGTTGGACTCCACAGTTGTTTGACCTTTCTACGTGGAGCGGCAGCTGGACCTTTCGTCCGTGGCTGCGAGACTGAGAGGTAGACCTGTGTGTGTTGTCTGAGTCAGTTACTGGTGTCGCGAACCAGTTCACGTTGCTCGCGTGTGGCGGTCTCTACTTTAGCTCGTACACCTGTTTAGGTTTTCCGTTTATTTAATATAGTTGCTTTATGTAGTCAGCAAACGGTGAGTATATTTACAGCTTTAATATCCTGCTTAGCTGTTCTATAAACTGCTAGTATAGTTTACTGCTTCCGTACCTGTGTTTTTGGTTTGCTCGGTGTTGGGGGAGTTCCCTATTGAGCCAGTGACTAGCGAGGCTCACCCCTACCCCCACAGGTGAGGACGAGGAGGACGTTTCTCTACTGTCGTCCAGTTCGGAGCCGCGTCGTAGCGGTGCGGGGTTAGCACCTCCAGCAGTGTAGTGTAGCTAGTTTGTCTACTTCTTTCAGTTGTACCTCGGGGTATGCCCCAAGCTCTTGTACTTTCTTTTACTTTCATAGAAATATGGCTATGTAAACTTGTGGAATATATATATGGAATGGTGTGTTCCTTTGTGTTTTCACGGACTAATGTGTGATATCCCTTGCAAGGCTCCGGCCCGTTCGCGGGAGACGGACTCGGATCAAGCTTGTTATCAGTTTAACGGGCTTGGACGAGGCATTCCATCACAGAAGCGATCACCATGGACTTTGTGACGGGTTTGCCCAGATCAGTTAAGGGCAATGACTCGATATGGGTGGTCATGGACCGTTTCTCTAAGACTGCTCATTTCTTACCTATGAGGAAGAAGCAGCATGTGGAGAGCTTGGCGAGGCTGTATGTGAACAACATTGTGAGACTGCATGGAGTCAAAGTTCATTATCTCGGATAGAGACCCGCGGTTTACGTCGAGGCCATGGCAGGGTCTCTAGGAGGCATTGGGTTCTCAGTTGAAGCTTAGTTCGGCTTTCCATCCTCAAGTAGACGGTCAGTTTGAGAGGATAATTCAGACGCTCGAGGACATGTTGACATCATGCGTGGTTGATTGGAAGGGCGACTGGGAACGTCACCTACCTCTTGTGGAGTTTGCCTATAATAACAGCTTCCATGCAAGTATAGGCATGGCTCCATTCGAGGCATTGTACGGTCGACCCTCTAGGTCTCCCTTGTGTTGGGAGGAGACTGGAGATAGACAGTTGGTAGGACCTGAGTTGGTTCAACAAACATCAGACAAGATCCAACTCATCAGGCAGAGGTTGACTGCAGCGCAGGTAGGCAGAAGAGCTACGCCGACAACAGAAGGAAGGACATGGAGTTCGAGGTTGGCGAGCATGTTTTCCTCAAGGTATCACCTACACGAGGCGTTGTTAGGTTTGGCATGCATGGCAAGCTAAGTCCGAGGTTTATTGGCCCGTTTGAGATTCTCAAGCGGATGGGTAGTGTGGTGTACGAGCTAGCATTACCCCCAGCGCTAGCAAGTGTGCACCATGTATTCCACGTGTCTATGCTTAGAAGAGACGTGCGAGATCCGTCACATGTTATCAGCCACGAGCCAGTGGAACTTCAGCCAAATTTGTCATATGTGGAATGACCAATGGCCATCTTGGATCGTAAGGTTCAGTACCTCAGAAACAAGGTTATAGCTTCTGTGAAAGTGTTGTGGAGGAACTTCTCAAGAGAGGAGGCTACATGAGAGCTCGAGGAAGCCATGAAGAAGCAATATCCGCATCTGTTCGGTTAGTACCTTTGCTCTAACTTCGAGGATGAAGTTTTCTTTTAGGGGGAGAGGGTGTAAGGCCCTAGTTTTCTGTGCATTTTATGACTTGTTGTTATGTTTTAAATTGCTGTCTGAATTCCTTCTTAACGTCAACATCATTTGACGTTAATAACTGGTTGACGACAAGCTATGTGTCGTTTACCATCTGACTTGAGGATCTTGACGTCAAAATTGATTGAAGTCTAGTTCATGTAGACGGCAACCAAATGGACATCAACTTCTCCGATTGCGTTGGGTTTCTTTTCCTTGAAACCGTCCCAATTTCTTCAGGAGATAAACTTGGAAACCCCACGTCGGCTGGGATTTCTCTTTCCTAGGATACCTACGACCCAAACTTCTATAAAACTAGGTCATCTCTGCAAAGAGAGGACTTTTGCTCAGCTAGGGCTATTGGGTTTCAGAGAGAGGAAAAGAGAGAGTTTTAAGGTGGTAGATCCGGCGAACCAAAGGATGCACCGGCGTTTTTATGCAAGAGGGAGGTCCTTCTGAACGTGGAGAAGCTCTCTCGTTGCTGAGAGATCGTGCACTTGGTCGTGGAAGTCGAATCAAACTCATGAAGGATACCTCTTTGGCTTGGCCGAGGAGGGCTTCATCACCCTAATTCGATCTTCAGGGAGTTTTCTAGATGCAATTAACTTTGGGGTTTCATACATATACCTATCACCTAAGGTTTTTCAATTTTTAAGGATTTTTTCTCGTGTCCTGGACCCCCAAATTCTCTTTTCTTCTGGTTTCGGTCTGCGCTTTCTGCAGACAGGAAGTTGACGACAACATCATTGCCATTTTGTTCTTGAGTCAATGGCAAACGATCATGCCGTTAACCACCCTAGACGGCAAATACCTTGCCGTTAAGTTCTTCAGTTTTTCAGAAATATGTTTTATTGTGTATGATGAAATCTTTCAGAAATTTTGAATGTATGAGTGGGTCCTAGGATGTTTGTCTTGTCATATACGTAATGTAGACTAAACCATGAAACTTTTATATTTTTTTGAACATATTTGTAAATTTTAGAAATTTTGTCATGAGCAAATTAGTGTGCCATAATAGGTTTAATTCGGGATAAATTAAGTATGTGCTGCATTATCATCTCAGTATTTTTCCATGAACTTAGGGTTCCTGTGTACATGTTTCAAGATTGATAAAGTCGTCAGTTTTCTGTTCATCATGTTTTTAATAAATCATCTTGTTAATTGCCTGAGACCAGTGTTAAATGTTAAAAATATATATACTATGGCAAAAATTCTGAAAAAATAGGCATCTAATATATTCCATATGTAAGATCTGTGATTAAAATTTGAGCTTGTTCTGACATCCTTGACTACTGTTTCTAGTTGTAAGTCATTAATAATCATATTAAGCATGATTAGTTAAAAGTGATGTTTTTTATGATTAGTACTATGATTAGGCTCTGTTAAGTATGTTTTAGCACTGTTAAACAGTAATGACTACTTCTGCAATATGAGATAAGTGTGGTATCTTAAAGCATGTGATTAGACTAGGATATGCATGAAAATTTTGTTAAACATGTGGATAATGTGATTAAGTGATTAATGTGTCGAGATTAACACTGCTACCATAGAAGGCTGTGGAGCCGTATTGTAGAAAAGTCCCTATGAGAAGGCTCAATGTGTATGTGATATCATGTGGGCAACAAGATGAAATCCTAGAGGTAGACAAGTACCACTGGTTAAGGTGGAGAGTGCTTCTCCCGGTTCTGCGCAGTTACCAAGATTCGTCACTGTATTGCCTAGGTGACGGGTATGTGATATGTGTGTGATGTGTCCTTCTTTATGGTGGTTCGGACTATGTGTCATGGTAAAAGATGTGTAAAGATGTGAATTTAGTGTGAATGTGCAAAGTGAATATGTGAAAGTGATGTGATAATGTGCTTCAATGTGTAAGAATGTGAAACCATGTGATTAAGTTACTTTTATGTTAAAATAGCAAATAAAAGGTGAGAATATGTGACATATGAGCATGTTGAATGTGGTAGATATCATGCTAGTATCACTAGTATATATATGTGTGTTTAATGTCATGATTTAGATGTTTGGAATCCGTCCACGTTCAGGATTTCATACGACTTGTTGCCTCAGATGTAACACCCCATATAAAATATATTAAATGGACTAAATCAACAGACTACCAACAACTTAGACTAGTTGTCACATCCCGAGAATTACGCAGTGGATATTAATTTAGATAATTCGAGTTGATATTCTGAGACGTGAACAGTCGGCAAATAAGCCTCTAGCTAGCACACACTAAGTATAAACATCATCATAGGACCCAAATATTGAACTCAATGGAAATTATATTCAAATCTCATCTCATTGTATCAAAAGGAACTAATACAACTCTTAAACATTGTATAACAGGACTAAGACTCAATAAAAGGCAAAGTACATTATTCCTCACTTCCTACTACATTGTTCTAACACTCAAAGCAAACTAACTATAGATAGACTCAAGTATTCGAACGCTCATCACTCGGACGCATTCCCATCCTTGACTTGCTCCTCCTCTTGAATTTCTTAATCACCTAGAATGGTTAAAAGTAGGGAATGAGCAAACTAGCCCAGTAGGATTTATATCTCAATGTGCGGGCAATGATATAAGTGATTAGCAATTTAGATCTAGGTAAGCACGATTGTCAAGATATGCATGTATGATTAAAACTCATTAAAACATGATACATGAACAAGCTAGATAGAGTGATCATGATAGAGCAAGATCTAGAACGATATAACGAGCAAGAGATTATCAATAGTGAGGCATGTAACAAGCACGCGAGATATCACTTTAAATTACAATAAATACATGATGGCCATATCACGCAAGCAAGCAAGCACGAGCACGAACGTTTAACACGATTCACTTAATCAGGCACGTAGACACTAATGTACACCAAGGAAAGATCCACCTTGAAATGCACACTAGGACACGTGTATGTGGATATTGTATCTAGCATTCAACACGCATGACTCCCAGCGCAGATGCAACGCCAGTAATCATTATACCCCATGGTTAATAGTATATTTATGACTCTCCGTCATTGGGGCTAGACTGGAGCCCTTGCACACTCGCCGTGCCCGGTCAGCATCTCACTTAATTTTAAATGTAGATACCCACAGTCATTAATGGCTAATAAGAGTTTCAATATGTAAGCAAGTGTAAAGTCATGTTCATGATGATGATGAGAACAAGTAATAAGTAATGTGAACATGATTCCATGATACAATAGTCAAGAGATAATTTTGGCAGCATAACGGCACAATTTATACTTTATTCACTCTTTACATTAATGGCTTAAGTCTAGATTATAAATCACACTCACGAGAACAAGATGAGAGAGGAAGTGCACGCTATCTCCAGGGAACTTCAATGGTACAACCAACTCGATCTCCATAAAGGAATCTACGTAGTACGGAGAATTACGGAGGTCTTAAGAGAAAGGTCACTAGACTACCGATACAGAATGACCGGCCGTGAGTTTCCAATCCCCCAAGAAAGGGCTGCCTATGAGTGCAAGTGTGTAGTGAACACGTGTCTCAATCTATAATCCATCGGTGTCAAACTTGCGGAAAACAATTCACATGATAGCATGAGATGAACTATGCATTTAATTATACATGGGTTTGCAGCATTTTAAAATAACAATTATCATTTAAGTAAGATAGAACAGTAAGAAGAGCAAATAACTATTTCATGATTGGTCACATCATTAAAGAACAATTAGAATAACATTCATATAGTTATAGCTTTTAATGGGTTGACAGATTTTAAGCCATTAAACATACCTCATGAAATGACCAGAACCAAGACATGCAAATCATGAACTCTATACCATGTAAAATAGGTCTCGGGTAGGTCTTGAAATCCGCGTCGAACACAGTCGACGCATTTAATAACATTGTGTACAGTCGGAATAAGACTAGCATGTGAAGATGCAAATCGTGACGGCCTATGTCGTCGCCTTCATGCATGAATCGCGATGGTTTTCCCCGTCGTGTTCATGAAATGTGTTTAAAATAACAATATAAAAATCACTTGAAATCCTTGAGCGGGAAAACGGGCTGAATCGCGACGGGGGTCCACGTCGCGTTTTATGGAAGCGCTGAAAACCATGCAGTGCACAGTTTGAGGCGCTAGAGCCGTACATGTGCACTCGAAATCATGACGTAGGGCATGGTCGCGATTCACATGGATGCGTTGGACTAGTGCGTCGCGTTCATGTAGGCCAAAACGCGACGCCTGGTCACGTCGCGTTTTGGGTTCTTGCTCGAAAATGCAGAAAATAGACACTCGATTCATGCAACGCTTATAACTTCTAATTTAGGGCTCTTGGGACAAAAGTGTCAACATGAAACTTGTTGGGAACATGGAATAGAAGAGAACTATATTTTTGGAATCATTAAAATTGCCCTCGAGATGTGTCAAAAATCGACATGAACGTGAAAACTGTTAACAAGCACGACTTTGGCAAAACGCTTATAACACAAGATGTACTCAATGAAAATCGATGAAATCACTTGGACATGAAAGTAGACTCGATGCTCTACATAGTGATATAATATTTATTTAGATTTGGCTCGAGATCACCTACCTTTTGGGTTGAAGAAGTCACATTTTTTCAGAAAACCTGTGTTCAGACCACTTGGGGAGAACGCTTACTGCATCCGATCTACTGAATGAAAAATAGGCAAACCAGTAGGATTAGGAACTAGACTCGACCCTCTTTCCAGGGGTATAAGCCTTGCAAGATTTGGTTAAGGTTTGGCTTACTTATGGTCGACTCCAAGAAGAGCTTTCTGCACAGGTTGATGCAGAACGCAGCAGAGAAGAAGCTCCGAGTTGGAGCGGTTTCCTCCTCCTTTGGGTGCTCAAGAACAGCCTCCCACAACCCCAACAATGTGTATTTTTGTCCCCTAGGGTTTCATGGCATGTATATATGCATCTAGTGTGTTTTAGAAGTCCCATTGGGTGAAGGAAAGGCAAGGTGCGGTTTTGGCCTTCCACCTTCCATATTTTGGTGATTTCTCACCCCAATAGTGTGTGTGAGGCTTTAGGAAACCTCCCACCATGGTTAGACACGAAATTGGGTTGCCAAGAAGGTCTAATTGTCTTGAGATTTGCCCTAATTACCTCCTTCTATTTTCAGCTCAATTAGGGTTACGAATTTCTGGGTATTTTTCTTGCTCCATTTTGTTCTTGGGTCAAAAGTGATACATTGGCCGAATTCCGATAATGGGTCATCAATATATGATGTTGGAAGCCTCTCCAACATGTTTATTTAATTTATGACCAGGTTATATTTCCGTGTTAATGGTTTTCCGACTTAGTTTTCTAATTTAGATAATCAGTCACATTGTGACGTACACTTGGCCAATCAGATTTTTCGTTGCATGAATTTCTTTGTGAAACGTTTAAGGATAATGTTTGGGGTTGATTTATAATTTTTACAGAATTTTCCAATGTGTTCTTGCATGTACGATAGTGGTACGTAAGTTCTACCATTCCGATAATACGGAAATTATCTATTTTCCATTTATTTAAAAATTTTAAATCATTGAATTTTCAGGGGTGCTACACTAGTCATTTTCGAAACTTGAGTAGGAAAAGAACTTTGAAGTTAATAGTGCTCAGTTGGGGGAAGTCTCAGAATGTGACCTTTCTGGGAAGTCTACCAACTAGCACGGTTGTTAGGTCAATTTGTTGGTTGGGTCATCACATTGGGTATCACATAACATATTTGAGTCTTCCCATAGGGGCACTGCTACAGTATGGATCCATGCACATTATTATGCTATCACATTATTTCATGCACATGTCACATCTTCTCTCTCTCTCTCTCCATGCACATGCACTCACATCACATAAACTTAATAACTTTCGGCACTCATATTACTATCAAACAATAATGAAACAAAATCTAATCATAATTTTAATCACATTTTAAGCCAATTGGCGACATACTATCTAAACATGATACTAAAAGCTTCAAAATACATAATTAATTGTAAAGTAATCAGATCATCCTCAAATTTTAACCACGGTATGATTATACAATATAGAACACATTTGCAATCATAGAAAACAGGCATCAAAATAATTTTTTAAAAATTCTGAAAAATAGAAAAACCCTACGTAGTAAGAATACTGAGAGAAACTCTAAGTTACTTGCCTCTAAAACCTCCCACAACACCATAATTAAGGCGATGAGCCCTCTTTGGCACCTAAAGATGTATCCTCCAAGAACAATCAAATCCACCTTCTTGTGCACGATCCGACCACGATCTTCATGTCCAGAGCCTTCCTCTTGGTTGTAGAAGCTTTCTCCTTGTATTAACAACCTCAAACTTGCAGCAACAAGGCCATTCGACCGTCTTTCTCTCTCACAGACTCACCCTCTCTCTCCTCTCTCCAAAGAGAACAAAAGCCTAACTTGAGCAAAGATTCCCCCCAAACAGAGCACCCTCATATATATAGAGCTTGTTTTCAAGGTTGGGATAGGATCCATGCTCAGTTAGGACTCTAACTTGCTAAAGAAATTCGCACTAAAGAGTTGTTCTCGGAGCAAAATTCGAAAAGGTTGACGTCAACATCAACGAGCGTCAAGAAGAAACTAGAAGGCGATCAATATTATCGTCAGAAGAAGCAAAATGGAGACAAAAATCCCTGACTAGGGTTGACATCAAGGTGCTTTAGTCAACCATGTTGATGTCAGCATCTGGTGATGTCAGCACCATGTCGATGTCAGCATGTTTGATGTCAACGTCAGGTTGACGTCACTTGTCACTTAAGGTTGCCATCAACCTCCACCCAGGCAGACATTGTAACGACCGCGAAAATATCATCTAGAGTTCAAAAACATTGTCCGATCGATCCACGAAAAGCGTGAACATGTAGAAAAGATGCAGGGCATCTCTCTCTCTCTCTCTCTCTCTCTCTCTCTCTCTCTTTCTATATATATATATATATATATATATATATATATATATTATTTATTTATTTATTTATTTATTTATTTATTTATTTATTTATTTATTTATTTATTTATTTATTTATTATTTATTTATATATATATGTGCTAGCAATCGATCTGAAGAAGTGTTCGTCCGGCTAAGCCATTGGAGTGCACCTTATTTAAAATTGCATATTTTATGGTTTTCCTATCGTCAACTGTTTTTTTTTTTTTTGGTTGACCAATAGTTCTCCGTTTTTGTTCAGATAGCAAAAGTTGATTTCCGATAGAGTTAAACACTTGCTTGGTGAGTTAGCATGCATACCCCTCCGTGCAGTCTAATTGAGGTGACGAGTTAAAAACAAGAAAAATCTTGTTAAAAATTGTGTTATATTTATCTTTTTTCTGTAGAACTCTTTTTATCCATAAATCTTATCGTCTTTATAAAAAACAATCACATGAAAACATATATGTATGCCAAGTCATCACTTAATGCACAACAACAGGTCGAGTATTATCATCACATATCGCACAACAATCCAGAAAGTATTATCCTTTGGGATGTATTAGTACAACCCAAATAATGAATAAACCACCAACTAGATACTTCCCCTTCGTTGACAGATGCTAAATCGGACAGTCCACTGCCTGCATCTGCATAGCATCCCCGCCATTGACATTCAAATGCCTACCATCCACGTACGTGCTGAAAAAAGAAAACATTAAAAACTAAAGACAAGGGCTCTCGATGCCCCGTCCACCTCGCATATGTATCATTTTCTTCTCACTTACCAGGCTTTTAGATCAAGCAAAATAACCGAGCACAACACGAGAAAGCGGCAAAACTGAAAGGATGAAGATCACGGGCGCGACAGAGTAGTTGTATCAATTACTTGAAAGAAACAAATTGAAAGGGGCCCGAGTACCAACCCTTTTTTTATTAAAAAAATTCAGATGTGGGTCAATAGAATCGAAACTTCCAGTATAAAATGGCGTTCACACAGCTAGATTTGAGTTTTGACTTGACGTTGACACCCATATAGCTAATTTCCCTCCGTCGTCGGCACAGCCGGTGGCTCAAACCCAATGACATGTTGATAGAACAAAAAAAAATAGGCGAGAAGAGACGGGAGAAAATTTTTACCAAAACATGGTAAACGTATCCATATCGATAAACTTGAAAGGAGGGTCATCACGGGACTCAAAAATCTTGTCCATTTCGTATTTAAATGCATCTAGGAAAAGACCCAAAGAGAGCCCAGCTTTCCAGTAATTAAACATGGTGATTAGCCTTCTAAACTTTTCAAGCAAAGGAAAAGAGGCCTTATACATCAAAGCCCCGATTCCCTCCACGATAACCACAGCTAAACCAGCAGACAAGATGTCCCAGTCGCCGGTCTGACCTATAACCGTAGCAAATGCAGTCGCACAGTAAAATCCAACCAGGAAAAAGAGGATCTTCACAGGCCAATCTTTCTTCAACTTTTCAATCCTTGCATTTAGCTTGACTTGGAAAGATTGGATCTCCCTAACAAGACGTGGTCTGTTATCAGAGCCACTTCTTTGGGGATCTGCATTCCCATCAGCTACCATACTTTTAACTGACCAGCTGGAGTGCCTACAGAGATAAAGCAAGATCGATCCGGTGTCAGCAGATTTAGACTTTCCAGGAGAATTGAGTGGCCGAATGATGATGTTAATCATTAATGGAAATAAGCAAAGGGAGAAGGATGTTACCAAAAAGTATCTAGATAACAACATCAGCCATCACACATTTCCCTTACATGCTTTGTATTGATTAAGCAATGTTGACACATTTCAATGCATTCATTCTGGATCATATCTTTGATAAGATTCAATGAAGCCAAGGGTGGTCACAGGATTTTTCTTTGTGGGAAGGGGGTTCAAATTCACTTTAAAATAATTAATAATATAAAAATAAACCATTAAAAAACATTTACTCAGTGCTGCTCAATATGCTTTTCCACGAAATAGGTCATCAATTATCAGTTTTGCATTACTTTAATTTTTCTTGACATATCAACTAGCAAAAATTATTCTTATTGCTACATGTCAATTTAACTTGCACTTTTTCACCAAAAACAGGTCTTAAAGTGTCGTATCATATTACAAATTATTTTATAACTAACATCATCAAACCATTTAATAGGGCCTAAGAATAGTAGAAGAGGGAACAAAGTACAAAGAAAGAATAAAAGGAGAAATTACTGATAAATAAAAGGATGCCTATTTTTCATTTATGCGATGAACTTCATGTTAGTTAATTGGATGAAAGATAGAAACCAATGAAGGGTGACAAAAGGTTTAAGATCCTGAAATGAAAGGCCAGATTATCTATGTATGCCTGTAAGAAGCTGCTCAAATGCACTGCAGATTAAATAGACCGATTGAGAAAGATGAGTGTAGTGTTGATGAGGCATAGTCATGAGGGAAAAAGAAAGGGAGGGAGAGGCCAGATGAGCAAGGTTAAAATAATACCAAGCAACTTCAGCTAATGGGAAGGGATTTAACAAAAGGGGGGGGGGGAATGATGGAAAAGGTCTGTTGGGGATTTAAATCAATGAGGAAGGGAAGTTTTCAAACCTAAAAGAAACCCAAACGTAATTTTCCTAGTCAAATTAGGAAGGACTCTATGGAAAGAAAAAAGCTTCCAAGATCAGAGGAAGTTCATGGAAACTCTCACCAATTGATTTGGGGGAGGGGGGCATATTAAAGAAACTGGATGCAAAACAGACTTCCAGGGAAACCGCCTATTTGAGAGTCAGAAATTTCAACAGGGCGCCCTCTGAAAAATTATAATTTATTCTGGTGTAACTCATTCCATTGTCAAAACAGCCCTAAATATGCTTAGACATCAATGACAAACAAAATAATGAAGGTTTATTGATCAAAAAGAAAGTCATGAATTACAGCAGACAATGCAAGCATGTAAGCACACACTTTCTGGCATTCACTTCATTTGCCAATTTTGATGTTTATCTCCATGATTCTACTAAGAACTCACCTACAACCATTGAGGGGAAACATTATTTGGCGAAAGAAACAAAGTTGAGGTGAGATCCTCCGCCTAAAATGGCAAGCAGTCTTGCAACCCACTGGTATAGAACTCAACCTTGAGCATCTACAGGATGGAAGGATGATATTATGTGCATACTTTTGTGTGTTGGACATGTCTACCAATCACAGATTCACCTGAAAGCAGGCAATTCCAACAATTTGATTAATCACTAAAATGATAGTAACAACAGTGTGATAGAGAAATTATTGTGAAAACAGGAAGCTGTGAGTCCTGACTGATAAAAGAAGCAGAATATGATAGAGAAGCTCACTGCAAAAGAAACAATGAAATCCTGAAGATAAAAACTGCTCTTGTAATATATGAAACGCAGGCCACGTGCCATGTAATACATGTACAACAGCAGGATATACAGGATATCTTTCAGATAGCAACAAGACATCAGAATACCAAAAGGCTATTTGCTTTGGCCATCACCCATATATGGATTCAATAAAAATTCAAGTGTAACAGTGGAAACATAGGATACTTTCAACCTACTACATGGCATCATAACCATTGACAAGGTTTCCACTATTCCTAATCTTTTCATCCACAATTTGAACTCGATAAAAGTTCTTCTGATCCATACAAAAGGACCATCACTGCCAGATTCCTACGCACCATTAAGGAAATTGGAATTTGCTTAGGCCATTGCTTTTTCCATGCAAGACATCCTCCTTCACCACCAATTCCCCAACCCTAACCACTTTCACTACAACAGATAAAAGTTAACATCCATAAGGCCTCATACTTTGCCAACTAGATATCATCATTTCTCAGTTTCTACTGCAGCCCAGAATGATACTCAGGTAGGATATCTCAGTTTCACAGTAAGGCTTTAGCTGCCCAGAGGCATCTCAATTCAACCTCCAAACAAAAAACAGTTAGAGTTTTTCAATGGCCCTAATATAAAGACAAAACAACATGCTAACCAGCCAGCTTTGTGTTCCAGATAGAGGATAGTCATAGGGAAGAACAAGTCCATATTGTGTAAAACAGAACAAAACTAGAAAATTCCAAAATGGTGTCTACATATTGTTTAGGATACTTCCATATGCTATATAAGTGAGATTTAAAGAGTTTTCATTGGCATCCGTGAATGGAATCCTATTGTAAACAAAGAAAGAAATGGAAGGAATTCACACCTGGCAATACCTTCATTACAACAAACACTGACCGAGCATTATACATTTGATGTACCAAACCCCATTGAAGAAAGCCTTGCCTTTAACTAACAATTAAACTATGGCCAGAGGTTCACCGATGGAGACAGATATTTAGAGTGTAAACAGCAGACAAACATTTAAAAACCGTTAGACCTACTGATCCTCATAATCTGAAATCTCCCCATGAATGGCATGGCTTATATACTTCTACAAATGGAGAAACAGATTCATGAGATTGGGTTAAGCTAATTTCAAAACACTTTCAAGCCTAAATGAAGCCTCTATGCATGAGGTTCTACCCAACAAACAAGATCCCTCCCACAGCTCGTCAATCAAATGTTGACTCTCATTTGCAACAGAAATTTAGGGATTGGGGACTGGAGAGGCTCACATAATCTTGCCATGCATTTCGATATATAGGGATCTACATCCTACGGCATGATACCACAAAATCGGGGGAAGATTTTCCAGCAAACTACTGGCTTACAGCAGCAAAATCTCTTGTTCGAGCTAACATAATAATGTAGTTCAGTTTAAGATGCCCTAACATCTATAGAGATCTACTAATGATGTCTCAACTCCTACAATTTGGTTAATTCTCATTTTTTGAGGGAAGGCAGTATTCTATTGTTTCATTAATAGAACACGTCCTCAGGGAGAAAAGCACAGACCCATAATAAGAGGCCTTACATGGCAAGCTCACAAACATAGCATCCCTCCAGAAACCTCAGAGATGATTGCAGATCTTGAGAAATGAACTGGTCCGCAAGAAAGATAACAAATCATAATAAACAGTTAAAGTAAGCAACACCCAAAAAGAAACGTCTCTTCCAAAAGAAAAAACATAGACAAAGTCACTGCCAATGGCCCGAGTATGACCAGCTCCATTTATGAGGGCTGAACTAGCTTACAAATTTTTGCATTCCCAACATTCGATTAAAATAGACAAGTCTATATTCCTCTGAACATTTCTGGTTGACATGTGTGGATTCAACCAATGACAATGTTAAGAAGTACACGATTATGATTAGAGGATAAATGGACGATGTGGCTAGCGCTCTCCTCTTTTTTCAGAAACCAACCAGAATTAGTTACAATTCATCAGTATTAGATGATCGGAAGAGTAGGTGGAGGAATGGTGGGAGAACCAGAGAAGGATAGCTCGATGTGTTGCGAGACACCATCGTCCTGTTGTATTTATAGAATGGAATACATAGAATACATCCAAAAGTTGTTGTAACCACCTGTTGGACCACGTGGAATTTCCATCTTTTAAATGAAGTTTTTTGAAGTGGTATGTGGATATATTTTTATGTGCGTGGGCATAACAATTTATTTAATTTTGAAACTCGCTTGATGCAAGATTTGGTGTGTCCATTTATTGGACGGTTGCGCCTTGATTTAGTGTATTTGTTCCGCATGTTTATTTTATCAGGCGATTTGAGTATCGTGTACTGGACCCTTTCTCCACCGACCGGAGTCGGTGTTAATTTACATCGGATTGAATCCCAACACCTTTGATAATAAAGTCGAGATTTACGTTTTATGATGGCAAGGACAACATGATTTTGACCATTTAAATGGATTTGCTTGAAGCACATATGATTTTTTTTGTGCATATTTATATTTCATGTCTATATGAATATATTTTCACATAGCATGGTTTCCATATGGAAATATAAACATGTGCACATGACGGATATGTCATGTTCTTTATGAGTTTATGGTCTCAATGTGGTGACTGTGCTCATGTGAACATATTTTCACATGGCATAACCTCCACAAGGAGATAAACGCACAAATACATGGACATCTCTCCCCCATGGAGTTAACTCGACATGGAGGTATGCATACGGACATATAAATATCTATTCCCATGGAGTCCAACTCAACATGGAAATATATATATATATATGAACATATGAACATATTATCCTCATGGAGCTGGCTCAACACGAGGGGAATGAATACGTGAATGTTTAAATATGTTATCTCCATAGAGTCTCGCTCAACATGGAAAATATTTAAACACACAAAGACATGAACAAATAACATTTTCATCTCCATGAAGTCCCGTTCAACATGGAGATGTTTAAACACATGAACATTTAATATTTCATCCCCCATTGAGTCTCGCTCAACATAGCGGTATTTAAACATGGACATTTAAATTTCATCCCCCACGGAGTCCTGCTCAACATGGGGGGATATATACACGAGGTTATTTGAGGTCGATCTTGGCCTGCTGAACACGAGCACGCCTTTTTCCGGAACCTTTCTGATCCAGCGAACCCTTGGAATTGATGACGACTGAGCACCTCCGAAAACCCTTCAACTTCAAAGTCCTCCGAAAATCCCCCCATTTCCGTAGTTCGGAAGGGGTATATATAGTGTTTAAAGAGAGAGGAGAGATATCTACCCAAATGGAGGTCCATCCGGAAAGATCCCTACTCGGATGGAGGGTCCATCCGAGTAGGATGGTCCATCCGAGTAGGGGAACGCCCCCCCTACTCGGATGGGGTGCCCATCTGGGTAGGGATTCCCTACCCGAAAGGGCCTTCCCCTCCTCGGGCTATAAATACAACCCGGGGTGTTTCACCGCGGTTGGTTTTGGCTCTTTCTTGCGACGGGAACACTTGAAGCTTTCCTTTCGTGTCCTTCCGACCATGGTATGCAATCTCGCGAGATTCTCGCGAGATCTCGCGAGAATATCGGTCTCGACCCCTTCCCGAGAAACGAGAAGGCCGAGATGCCTCTTCAGGCAGGGTTGTGAGGACTCAGGGTCCTCTTTAGGCAGGGTTGTCAGGATCCCCTTATTTACCTGAATATCATTTAAGTAATACTTAAGATATTACATGTAAATAAGGAAGTACCCCCCATTTGAATCCAATAAAAATATCAAAAAAATCATATCTCTTACAAATAAAAAGTCAACTCTCCCATCCAAGAAGAAAATCGTGATTTCGATGGTTCCATCAAAATAGCGACTTTCTAATCTTTCATAATTTGACATATCTAAAAATTTCATAATTCAAATAAACTCAATAGAATACTAAAAATCTAAAGTCCGGTAAAAAAAGTCAAATGTGCATATGACTTCTCCAATGGAGCCACTCTCCTACTGACAGCACCTAGTCTATTTGAGACCTCTCAGGATTTGGTCAAACCTAAGCTATCATCACCTAAGCTCATGAGATTTTTCACTTGAGAATGTATGCAATTATCTATGTTCCTTATGGAATTATCTATGTGAACCTATGTGATCCACACTTTTATGTTATCCTGATCTCCCGAGATATCTCTGAGATCTCTTCTCTTTGACCCTCCCGAGACGAAGCCGAGATCCGATATGGCAAACCTTGCTTCCGACGAAGATGAAGAGCGCATCGTGTTGTCTTGCAAGTGCTTGGTGCTTCCTCTTGCAAGTGAAGAGAAGTGTTGGACTTTGTCTTCCCTTCATAGAGTTAGAGTTATATTCTTCTTCGAAACATCGGTCTTGTTGACCTCGTACCACCAAAGAACTTGTAATCTTTCTCGAAGCATCTTTCTTGTTGAACTTGTACTCCATTGAAGAATTTGAAGTTGTATTCTTCTTCGAAGCATTGTTCTTGTTAAACTTCCATCGAAGAATTTGAAGTCGGCGTTTGCAGTAAGTACTTTTCTTGACTTGATAAAAGACCAAGATCCAATATAAACATTGGACCAATATGAATATTTTCGACATTTCTATATAAATACCCATCGTAAATTTACGGGGACCAACAAATGCCCCCCACGAGATACATGCCAGAGTCAAAGATTACGGCATGTGGCCCGTGTATATATTTCGAACTGAGCTATCATGCTTGCCTTACGAAGTTCTTACTAGTGATTTATCACCAGTGTGATTCCTTCATTTGGCCGAGCTATTTTGCAGCCTCTTTGATTTTTTTTATTTTCTTTCCCTTCCCTTCCTTTGTAGGCACTGATCATGTCTCGCACCAAGTAAGTTCGATTTTACAAGGATTATTCTCAGAGCACTCGTGATGACCCAGTCTTGTCGACCATTCTGATGCCATCTTTGGGGTTACCTTACGTGACGAGAGATAATCTTCAAATGCTGGATCGCGGACACAGCGTTGTCACTGATGGACCCGCTGAAGATAATTTGGGAGAGGGTGAAGTTAATACTTCTTTGATTGTGAAGAAAAAGGGAATATATGTGTACCAACGGGCCGGGAATTATCCGCAATATTTTTCGTTGGACAAATATTTGTTTCCCTTTATTCAAAGCTTCGTCCTGAATCATATAGATGCTCGTGACCCTTATATATCAGCAGAGTGTAGCTATCTGGAGTCAGCTATTTTGCAATCCCGAGATAGCCTTCTTGGGACTTGTTCCTTTTCTTTTCCCAGCTTTCCTCTGGATTTTGCTCATCAGAGCTAACTTCCTTCAGCGGCTCAGTTGGGTTTCTTCAATCAAGATCTCGATTGTCATACTCAATCGCGCAGCATTGCCCCTGTGACTTGAGATTTGCATGGTCGCCAAAAAGCTTCTTCTTATACAAGTGGTTTGCTCTTGATGCTATGCAACCCTCGATATAGTGCTGATGGATATGATAAATCATGTCTTCTTGACAAGATTATTGATGGCCCTGCGCCTAACTGGTATGGCAAATGGTCTGTGCTCCCTTCTTATATTTTTCATTTAGGAGCCACAGAGTGGTTGATTGGCATTTTGCACCATTATGGCGAACTCCTTAATTTAGTCGGAATCTGAGATGTCGTAACTCTCTTTATGATTATCCCTATCACGCAAGGTTACTTCAAACGTTTGCTGAGCGATTTAATGCTCGTTGGAATACTTTTGGCACTATTGAGGGCGAAACTACCATTGATCTATAGAGTTTCCATTGGATCTCTGGCCAGCCGATATTTAGACTCCCTTATAAGGAAGTTATTCTTAATGACTTGCACCGTAATAGGAGTACTGACTTGGGGCAATATATTCTCCCTTTCAGTCTCCGATATTTGATGAAGGTATGAAGGATTTGGCCCATAATGGAAGGAGGGATATTCGATCATGCTCTTCAAAACCGTTAGGGTTAGTCAAAATACCTGGTTCCGTTTCTTCTATAACGAGCCATTTTGTTTCTACGGAGATTTTGCCAAAGAAGATATTTCCTTGGAACAATATAATCAATTGAAACCAAAGTCTTGGCGACGCAATCGATATTTATGTACCCCTGAAAATGAGGGATGGAACTCGCGCAACTTACCAGATCGCACTTGTCTTGATGTGCATCTGGTTTATTGACTGGGTACCTTTGTGATGCCCCATGGAGAGGAAGAATTGATCAGGCCAGACCTGGTTTATCGTGCCTGTCTTATGGCTAAGGGCTATAAACTTGCTATAGCCCCGGCTGCTTTGGCCAATATATTCAATGGTCTGGGAGGCTTGGTTGTACATCCTACCCCTCACAACCGTAAAATAGTCATGGCAACTCACTATTTGAGTGCTTGGGCAAACCTTTTACCGTCAAGCTTATGCCAATGTATAGACTCATCAAGTCCTAGTACTCCTTTAATTCTTTCTTTCAAAAATCGGCCCTCATAGGATCCCCTGGATCAATTTATTGAGGCCCGCCAAGCCTTATGTCTTTTGGCTGACATTTGAAGTTTGATCAATTTTCCAGCGACTTCCGGCCATACAACATCATTGAGCAAGCCGGGACGACATATCATCTGTCGCACTATGGTGGCTCTCACAAGTCTCTTTATAAGGACTGGTTATATTGCATCAGGTTGAGTATATTGGTCTTTCGCAAAGGCAAAACACTTTTCTTGAAGCCATACTATCCTTCTCATTTTGCCAGGAATTTTGGCTATAACCAATCAGTTCCACCAAATGCAGACTTTCCATTGGAGGCACGAGTTTGTCATGACCATGACATCCATCTGGTTGCTACTCATTGGTGGAATTACTTCCGCAGACAGAAACCAGAATCTAGTTGTGTAGCACCCCAGAAAATTTAATAGAAATAATAGTTCAACTCTAAGTAATATACCCAAATGATCCACGAAGAAATTCGTGCAACGAAAAATTCGATTGGCCAAGTACAAGTCGCATTGTGACTTATTATCCAAATTAGGAAACCATTCGGAAATCCATTATCATGTGATCGTAAATCAAGTTAAAAATGATGAGAAGACATTCAACAACATGTATTGATCAGAATTGGGCCAATGGACAACTTTCGGCCCAAGAATAAAATCAAGCAAGAAAAATACATAGAAATTCGTAACCCTAATCGAGCTGAAAATAGAAGGAGGTAACTAGGGTGAAATCAAAGGTAATTAGACCATTATGGTAACCCAAATTCGTGCCTATCCATACTGAGAGGTTTCCTAAAACCCTAAACCACTCCAATTGGGATGGGAATCCTTCAAGCAAGGAAGGTCCAATCCCCCAAAACCGCAACCCACTTTCCTTGTTCCATTAGAACTCCTAAAACCCCTAGAAGCTTAAATACTATTCCCAAAACCCTTGGGGACGAGTTTACCAATATTTGGGGTCGTGAGTAGCAGAGCTTGAGCACCAGAGGAGGAGGAAATCGCCCCTGACCGGAGCTCTTCTTCCCAGTTGCGTTCTGCATCGATCTGTGTAGAGAACCCTTCTTAGAAACAACCAAGGGTGAGTCAAACCTCGACCAAACCATGCAAGGCTTATACCCCTGGAAAGAGGGTTGAGTCCAGTTTCTAACGGCACCGTTTTTCCCAATATTTATCCAGTGTGTCGGGAGTATTAAGCGTTCTCCTCCAAGCGGGCAGAGCGAGGGCTTTCTGGAAAACGAATCTTATTCAACTCAAAAGGTAGGTTATCTCGGGCCAAACCAATCAAATCACATACCAATGTGTAGTTCATCAAGTCTACTTTCATGTGCATGTGTTTTCCCCAAGTTTTCTCGAGCATACATGGAGTATCTAGAGTTTTCCAAAGGTCGTGCATGTTTAGGGCTTTTCATATTCAAGTCGTTTCTCGCGCATCTCGAGACCAAATCATGTGAAACCAAAACCATAGCTCTCCTCTATTGTTTGTCCTCAACACTTTTCATGCTTAGAGTTTTGTCTAAAGATCGCTATACTTCGAGTTATAAGTCTATCATGAAAGGTTGTAGTATTTTTTCTAGGTTTCGGGCAAGATTCAAGAACGCGACCACTCCAGACATCGTGTTTCTGTGCCCACACTGATTCTGTGTCGTCGAGTCGATGTCTGTACCGATTGCCTCAAACGCGTCCATCGTGACTGACGCGTTTCTGAGTCCGCATCGATTCCGATTCCACATCGACTCTGACAGTAACGACTCTGTTTGGGACCGTCACCACATCGATTCTGTTTTGTAATCGATCTCACATCGACTCTGGAAGGAATCGATCTCGCATCGACTCTGGAAGGAATCGTTCTCACATCGACTCTGACAGTAATCATTCCTACATCGATTCTGTCAGTGATCGTTCCTACATCGATTCTGTCAGTGATCGTTCTCACATCGATTCTGTTTTGTAATCGTTCTCACATCGACTCTGACAGTAATCGTTCCTACATCGATTCTGTCAATAATCGTTCTCACATCGATTCTGTTTGTAATCATTCTGACACCGATTCTGTTGGTAATCGTTCTCACATCGACTCTGGTGGTGGACATCCGACACCGTTTCTGTGTCTGCAAGCCGATGTCTGCATCGATTACCATGAACGCGTCAGTATAAACCATCGTGTTTCTGTTCCGAATTGATCTTTCATATCGACTGTCTATAAACGCGACCAGTAAGTCCGTCGCGATTTTTAAAGGCCAACCCGAGACTGTTTTTGAGTTGTACAGTCAACTGTATGCATGTCCTATTGTTACATCATGTCATGTAGCTATTCAACGGCCTAAAAATGATCAACCAACATGAAAGTCATAAGAATATGAACATATATTCTAAGTGTTCTAATTGATTGTTTGACTCCATCTACATGTGATCGATATGCGCTAAAGTCTGCTTTGTCCATAATTGAAAAGTGATTATATGCTAAAAGTACTGCAACCACGTGATAGATTGAGTTGCATACATGTCATACTTGACTGTTATAAGCTTTCTGTCTCGTTTTAAACCGAAGGATTTTGGATTGAGACACGTTCTACACGATACATTGTACACATAGGCAGCCCTTTCTTGGGAGATTGGAAACTCACGGCCGGTCATTCTGTATCGGCAGTCTAGTGACCTTTCTCTTAGGACCTCCGTAATTCTCCATACTCCGTGGATTCTCTCACGGAGACCGAGTTGGTTGTACCATTGAAGTTCTCTGGAGATAGAATGCAGTTCCTCTTTTCTCTTGTTCTCGTGAGTATGATTTATAATCTTGACTAAAGCCATTAATGTAAAGAGTGAACTAAAGTATAAATCGTGTCGTTATGCTGCCGACATTATCTCTCGATTATTGTTATCACGAAATCATGTTCATATGACTTATTACTCTTGACATCATCATCATCATGAACACGACATTACCATTGCTTACATATTGAAACTATTATATGGGCCATGAATGACTGTGGGTATCTACATTTGAAAATAGTGAGATATTGACAGGGCACGACGTGTGTCCAAGAGCTCCAGTCTAGCCCCAATGACGGCGAGTCATAAATATACTGTTAACCATGAGATATAATAATTACTGGCGTTGCATCTGAGCTGGGAGTACTTGCGTGTTGAATGCTAGATACAATAACCACATACACGTATCCTAGTGTGTATTTCAAGGTGGATCTTTCCTTGGTGTACATTAGTATCTTCGTGCCTGATTAGTGAATCATATTAACAGTTCGTGTTTGCTTGGTTACGTGATATGGCCATCCTGCAATTATTACAATTAAGTGATATCTTGCGTGCTTGTTACTTGCCACTCTATTGATAGCTCTTACTTGTTATATCATTCTAGATCTTGCTCTACCATTATCATTCAATCTATCTTGTTCAAGTTTCATGTTTATGAGTTTTATTAGCACATGTATATCTTGATAATCATGCTTACCTAGTTCTAAACTGCTAATCACTTATATCATTGCCCGCACATTAAGATGTAAATCCTACTGGGCTAGTTTGCTCATTCCCTACTTTTAAAATTCTAGGTGACTATGAAGTTCAAGAAGAAGAACTAGTCGAGGATGGGAATGCGTCTGAGTGATGTGCATTCCAACCATAGAGTTATTATTAGTTTACTTTGAGTGTTAGTGCAATGTCGTAGGAAGTGAGATTATATGTACTTTCCTTTTATTGAGTCGCAGTCTGGTAGTACGGCAATGAGAGATTATGTATTAGTTATTTTGAGATTAAACAAAGTGTTTGAGATTTGATTTCAAGCTTAGAAGAATGCGTCAATTGGGCTCTAGTGTTATATTGTGTTGATACACATTTAGTACTTGCTAGTTAGAGGCTTATTTGCCGACTGCTCACGTCTCAGAATATCGACTTGAATTATCTCAACAATATTTTCCGCTGCATAATTCTCAGGACATGACAAGTTGCATTTTGCCTGCCCCAGACACAGTGGCGCAAATTGATATTTACTATGCACGATGGTGGTTTGATCATAGTAACATATATCGGTAACCTCTTCAACGATTAAGAGAAGACGAGGAGTCCCGCCTTGAAAGAAGAGTTTTGCCTCTGATCATTATTGAAGATTCTTTTCTTCATCGCCATTTTTCTCGTTTGGTGAATTCATATGAAAGATTTTGTAATTCTTAGATGGCAAAGCATGGCCCGCCTTCAACAGATAGGTTTTGTTATTTTGGCATGATGGAGCCATTGAAACCCCAGCAGATTCTCTAGGGAAAAGCTTCAGCCGCTGATGATAATGACTCATCTTCAACTTATTGCTGGTAGAGTCACTTATTATCTGATTATGGTTATATCCCAGACGTTCCTTTGTTAACAGAATTGCCTTCGAAGAGCTTTGCCAAGAGGCATGGAAACGTTGGAAAAAGCATTTAATCAATGTTATTGGGTGCGCAGGGCCATTAGTATGCCCGCCTTTGATTGAGAATGCGTCCACCCTTCAAGATATTTGGGATGCGGTAGAGAAGGCGAGCAAGGCTTGCGGAGTTGAATTCGATCAACTGGTGTAAACACCTTCTTTTTCTTCCAGGCCAACAGGTATTAAACAGCCTGGCTTTCTTTTGCTTTTGTTTTCTCTTTTCTCTTTCTTTTTTTTTGTGAACATCTTTCTCATTTATCTCCCTTTTTTTATTTTCACAATTCCTGCTTCTAGGATTGCCAAAGGCAGGTGCACCAACTCTCCTTCGGTAGTTCCTTCTTCTTCGCAGAGCAGCAGAGTCAATAGGGGTAGAGTTGCAAATTCTACTCCACCTCACGGTAATTGTCTCCCCTTTTTTTCTTTGAACCTTCAATCAGCGTTATTTCATTCATTTTTTTATGCAATTTTCCATCTTTCTCTTCTTTTTTCTTTAGGCTATTTTACTTCAAACACCACTCCTTCTAGTAGTGGGACAATCGAAGATATAGGCACACATGATTCAAGGGCGTCAAATTAATGTTAGTATTTAGTATTTGTAGTTTCATTTACTTAAGATATTACATGTAAATAAAGAAGTACCCCACATTTGAATCCAATAAAAATATCAAAAAATCATATCTCTTACCAATAAAAGTCAACTTTCTCATCCAAGAAGAAAATCGCGATTTTAGTAATTCTATCAAAATAGCATCTTTTTAATTTCTCATAATTTGGCCTATCTAAAAATTTCATAATTCAAATAAACACAATAACTGACAGTAGGAGAGTGGCTCCCTTAGAGAAGTTACATGCACGTTTGACTTTTTTCACCAGACTTTTGATTTTTAGTGTTCTATTGGGTTTATTTGAATTATGAAATTTTTAGATAAGTCAAATTATAAGCGATTAGAAAGACGTTATTTTGATAGAATCATCAATATCGCGATTTTCTTCTTAGATGAGAGAGTTGATTTTTTATGAGTAAGAGATATGATTTTTTTTATATTTTTATTAGATTCAAATAAGAGGTACTTCCCTATTTACATGTAATATATTAAGTAAATGAATTACAAATACTAACATTTACTTAAATGATGTTCAAGTAAATAAGGTATTGTACGTGAATATATGATTGTATGATTCATATACATATTAATTATGTTTATACTTTATACATTACTATCATTGTGTCATACATTTTATTTTCATATATTTCAGTTAATAAATGCAATCCTTATATTTTTCTATTTTTTTTATTTTTTACCAATTTTTATAGGGTTCAATCCGGCCACCCCTGCCTCATCTGGGATCGGCCTGCCTCGGATTGGGATCGGCCCGATCCGATCGGTTTTTAGCTGGCCGATGCAGCTCTGATCCCCTTGTTCTTGAACCTTGGTTAGGGACCCTCAATCGTTGGATAGGGGTGATGATTTGCCAGTTTATGGCACTTCATTCGTAGTGGCAGCAATGGATGACCATACCACTTTTCTGTTTGGTAATTTAGGATCTTTAGCGGGGCAATATCCTCCCTCTGTCACGGTCGAGGAGTATATACCAATGGCAGGAGGGGGGTCTCCTACTAGAGAGCCGATTTTCGAAGGTACTTTATGTTGAACTAAAGTGTGATCCATTTGACCTTCCTTGTACATATATTTGATATTTGTTCACCATGCTCATCTTCTCCTTGCTCAGGTGGCTTGGATTTCTTCAGAGCGATTTTCTCAGAAGAGGAAATCGTTCCATATCCCGCACTTGTCATAGGTATCTTTTTCCCAACTGGGGAGGTTATGAAGAACCCTATCCCTAGGGCGGAAGATGCCTTTTTCAACGAGGGAAATTTCCTAGGTTCTATACCTGAAGCTAGATCATCATTCCCGTTTCTAGAAGACGCAAGAGATCCCCTTCAAGAGATATGCGTCCATTCTGCTTTACAAGTAGGTGACACCGCCGGCGATGATCATGCTTCCCAAGATAGGGAGCCCTATTCAGAAACGTCCACCTTATTGGAAGCAAGGTTTGCTGGATCGACGATTCGGACCGAATCGGGTTCTCCCTGATTAGGTTGGATTCGCATAGAATCGGACCGAATCGGTCCGCTTCGCATAGGATTATTATATATATTATATTTATGTATGTATATATATATATATATGTGCATGTGTGTGTGTGTATTACCCATAGGGGAACACGGTTTCCTCTTCATACTTATTTACCTGAATATCATTTAAGTAGTACTTAAGATATTACATGTAAATAAGGAAATACCACACATTTGAATCTAATAAAAATATCAAAAAAATTATATCTCTTATCAATAAAAAGTCAACTCTCCCAACGAAGAAGAAAATCGCAATTTCGGTGATTTTAGCGAAATGCTAACTTTCTAATCTCTCATAATTTGGCTTATCTAAAAATTTGATAATTTAAATAAACTATATGGAACACTAAAAATCCAAAATCCGGTAAAAAAAGTCAAATGTGCATGTGCGGCTCCCTTGGAGAAGTCACATGCACGTTTGACTTTTATTACCGAACTTTGGATTTTTAGTGTTCCATATAGTTTATTTGAATTATCAAATTTTTAGATAGGTCAAATTATGAGAGATTAGAAAGTTAGCATTTCGCTAAAATCACTGAAATCGCGATTTTCTTATTCGATGGGAGAGTTGACTTTTTATTGGTAAGAGATATGATTTTTTTGATATTTTTATTGGATTCAGATGGGGGTACTTCCTTATTTACATTCCATATCAGATATTACATGTAAATAAGGTATGAGTTCCATGTCATACCATGCGAATCCCTCAGCCCATTCTCATATCTGACATACATATGTTACATATATGCATGCATATATGTCTTACATATACATATATATGTAATATATATTCATTATATACATATATTATATTATATATATATATACATGCGAATCGGACCGAATCAAGCGAATCGCGAATGGGTTTCCCCTGATCTACTCTAATTCGGCCGAATCGGCCCGATCCGATTCGCCATGACAAACCATGATTGGAAGACGTAGGGGATTCTTATTCTTATCCGGTGAATTTGTCGTGTTCGTCTCGGGGTGTTTATACTAAGGATCTAAGCTTTTCTTGGCCCTCAAGTCCGAAAATCGAAGGAAGAAACTCTTCACCGAGTAAAAAGGAGGAGCTAGACTTTATTGATATCGGGCCCTTCTTTCTTTTTTTTCTTTTGATGCTTGCATCATATTGGCTTATTTTCTTTACTCATCATTTTCTTTTCTTTTTTTTGGATATTCATGTATCAACGGATACCTCTTCACCATCCCGTAATTTTCAGCCCGCAGAATCATGGATGGCATAGTCGGGTCGGGTGGCTGGGTCGGACCCAGTCGATCCCGACCCGAGTCGGGTCGGATCCGCGGATCCGCCCGACTCCAATGGAGTCTGGCCGATCTAGGATCGGCTAAGTTAAAAAATGTTAAAAATTTGTAAAAAAAAAAATGAAGAAAATCAGGGGAAAATCAGGAAAAATCAGAAAAAAATCTGAAAAAATAGTAAAAATTGTAGAAAATTATGAAAACACATACAACATTCATTGAACACAAACACAATGAAATTCAAATCTTATCATGTTCATGTATCATAAAGAACAATAACAATGACTATGTTCATATATTGAAAAAATAGATATATGTACAAGTTGATAACATGAAATAAATAAAAATACCTTGTCAATTTGACATTTCTGAACCCACATCCTCTACCTCATGAGACTGAACAGGTGGCCCATACTCATGTCCTCCATACTGAGTATATCCAAAGCCAAACAAAGAATTGGCAATGTCTTGGAATCCTCTTTGGATGCCTCGAAGTGTCGTTGCTTGTTGGCTTGAACTTTCTCCTGATTGTCCTGGAGTGAAGAAACTACTATACTCAGTAGTTTGAATATTGCCCAAGTAACTTGTCCCACTACTAGAGTTGATATCTGAATATGGCAATTTGGGGGGACTAAAAAAGGGTGGATAAGAAGGCCCATATCCCCAATCATGCCCTGCTTGCCTTTGTTGGCCTTCATATCCCCCATGTTGTTCTTGTGCTTCCCCTTGGCTTCCTTGTTGTTGATGGGGTGGTACTGAATAATCCTCATATCCTGAAAGGATACCCCCAAGCCCATAACCTCATGTGGCTCTAGTACCTGCAGCAACACTATCATCATCATCACCATCATCATTATCAGGTGATTGAGTGGAGTCATCACTCCCAACTGTTTTTCCTTTCTTAAGCATCTTTTTACGACATTGATAATGCTTTTGCTCTGCCTCATATAATCTAGCCAAGTGAGCTGGTAGGGGTGGAGCCTCAGAAAATGGCTCCCCAATGTGTCTCCTGACTCTCCTCAAGAGAGTCCTCTGCACCTTCTTGTGATTTTCTTCATTGTTCTTATGTTCTTCTTTCCTTGTTGGACTTTGTTTTTTTCTTGCATTTGTCTTTCTTTCTTTTAGGGCCCAATTGAGAGGTAGATCTTCTGAATTCTGGCTGAGATGAAGAAAGTCTAGTATCTTGTACAGTGGCAGATGATCTTAATTCGGGCCTTTGACCTCTCTCAGGAACAGACACATATCCAGGTACTTGTTCTTCTAATTCTACATCTTTTGTACATGCCTGAACTAGGCAATCATCAGGATGAAACTCAGGTCTCTCCCTCAACTCTCGTCTCCACCTAAGCATGTAAAGGGTGTTTTTCATTTAGCAATTCATCCACATCTATCTCAGGAACTACCTCCTCAAATGGTCTACCAGCTAGCTGCATGAATCTCTGCCTTTCCAACTTTTGCCTTTCTTCTTTTTGCTTCACCCTTAAATGCATATTATAGTGGCAATAAACCAACTTCTCTAACCTATCCACTCCCAGCCTATTGCGGATTTTCGTGTGAATGAGGCTGAATGTACTCCAATTTCTTTCACATTGGCTAGAAGAAGTGGTTTGACTTAACACTCTCACTGCAACATACGTTAAAGGATTTGTGCCAACTTGCTGATTATTTACTTGAATCCATCATTCAGCTGTTGCAATAAAATGAGTGAACATTAATCAGTTTATAATGATGAATTCCTAAATGTGATAAATTTACGATTTTTGGTAAACAATTCTCATGTAAAATAACCTTGAGTGAGTCTTTGAGCTGCACATCTCATGTCATATCCTCCATATATCACAAGTTTCATCATATACCTCTCCACCTACAAAATGGAAGATATAACATATGTCAAATGACCCTTGCAAAATGAAACATGCATACATATGCAAAAGAAAACATTCTATCCTACCTCTGCCATTGCATCTAATCTCTCATTCATTGTCCTTGCAAGGCGAGTGATGACATTCATGGTGCCTCTCATCACTTCTCCATCATTATGCACATTATCTTTGTATTGAATTCTAGAGTTGAAAAAATACCCTGCATATGATAAGAATTTTCAGCATGGTATGATAAAAATTCAGGAATTAATTAGATTCAATAAATTACCTGCAGCATGAAGATCATGGTGGAGAGTCATCTCCCATCTCTTGTCTATGATGGCCCACCATTTTCTGTATGCTTTGGGATTCCTTTTCCTCAAATTTTTCTTTACTCTGTCCATTGCCTCGTACAAATACCCCATATCATTTTTATCATCACCATCAACCATTCTAAGAATAAGTACTAGAGGCTCTATTACTTTGAGGTAGTAGGAAATCCTCTCTCAAAATCGTGCATTGCTAATCAAATCTTGTACTTGGAGAGCAACATTTTTACTTTCAGCCCTAAGAGTGTTTACATGTTGCAAAAATTGCTCAGAATTAATCAATTGGCCTAATTGATACCTATATTTTATGAGGCTCTCCAAAGAAATAAAATTTGATGCAAATCGAGTGGGACCAGCACGAAAAAGATCTCGTCCATCTGTGTATTGCCTCATCATATTCAAAATCCTATTGTGACTATAAATAAATGAAGTGATCATCTGAGCATCATCAATGAGGCCATGAATATATGGATCTTTGCCTATGTCCTCCATCATCAAATCAATACAATGTGCTGTATAAGGAACCCAATAGAGAGATGTTCTCTTTTTTCCATCAACAATCTATCAGCAGCCTTGTAGCTCGCTTCATTGTCAGTCACAACCTGTACAACGTTTTCTTCACCCACTTCCTCCACAACTTCATCCATTAGTCTAAACAAATAATCTGCATTCTTGATGTTGTTAGGGGCATCAACAGATTTAAGAAAAATAGTACCCTCACAGCAATACACTAGAAAATTAATCATAGATTTCCTTGTGGTCTCTGTCCAACCATCACACATAATGGTGCAACCACGTTCTTTCCAAACATTTTTGAAGCCATTCACCCATCATTTCAACTCATCATACTCCTCATCAAGTCCAGCATCATAAATGTACTTC
Organism: Colocasia esculenta; assembly: GCA_014218235.1. Classification (NCBI taxonomy): domain Eukaryota; kingdom Viridiplantae; phylum Streptophyta; class Magnoliopsida; order Alismatales; family Araceae; genus Colocasia; species Colocasia esculenta. The sequence continues at coordinate 80,430,560 of CM024758.1, forward strand.
CGTGTGGGAGCATTAAGACCAAGCCCAGCTTCTGCAATTACATCCAACATACTCTGGAAATATGGGCTCTCTGCCTTATGTGCCGGCACACCTGCAAATGAAAACCATTTCACAATACCTTTGATTGCTCCCTTTGTTGCCTTTGCAGTGGCTTTCACTCCTTTCAATGTCTGCTTGATTCTTGATTGCTTTACAGACCTTGATCTATACAAATATATATCTCTTTAGAACCCTGTGTAGGAGCATGAACATCTGAAAGTCTACCTCTACACCCTAATACATCGACAGCCATACGAACTGATGTGCTCTTAGGAAGAGATCTCCTAGAGTCATCTCTAGACAAATGTGACCACGATGTCCCCAAGCCCCTTCGTCTCTCATCTTCCTCCACATAAGAACGCCGACTAGCACGTGCAGCTGCAGTGAACTCAGGATCAGGATCATCATCATCATCTTCCACATTGATTGGTAAACTATAATCTCTACGAATCCGTCACCCTGAAATCTCATCTTGAAGTTGTTGTTGCTGCTGAGTTGTCAATAATTTTTCAATTTTTTTCCCCTTCATGTATGCTTTCATTTCATTCCTAACTTCAAGTGGACATGATGGGCATTCTGCTACATTTTCTGAAATCCCAGCAATATATTGTTTAAGGCGATATATGCCTCCAAACATCTCCTTTGAACACCAATTACATTTCACTTTTTTCTGTCGTATATCAAGGAGAGTACCATGAGCCCAACTAGGATCAATGGCATGCTCCACCTCTTGCTCTTCATGTTCTTGATGTGCCATATTCCTGTGTAAGAATGCAATTGAATTGCACGTTAATTACACAAAATCCCTAATTTTTAAACCCTAATTAGGATTCAATTTGGAAATTTTGGGGAAAATGGGTCATGCAATGTAATTGAATCTACAAACAAACTCTAATCAACTCAAATGACTACATTGGACACTCAATTGCACATTAATTATATTAATGACCCAAAATTTCTAATTTTTTAACCTAATTAGGTCATTAGGGGATTTTGGGGAAAATAGACCATGCAATGCAATTGAGTCTACTAACAAACTTTAATCAACTAAAATGATTATATTGGACACTCAATTGCACATTAGGTGCATTCATGGACACAAAATCCCTAATTTTTAAACTCTAATTAGGGTTCAATTTGGGGATTTTAGAGAATGAGGGTCATAAAATCTTATTAATGCTATTTATCTATAGATCTATAGCATATTCAGCATTTCTTATTTTTTCAGATTTAAAAAAAATTTAAAAAAACTCACCTTACACAGAAGGAAGAGAGAGAAGAGAACAGAAAAAGAGAGGAAGAAGGAAGCAGCGACGGCGGCGTGCAGCGGCGGTGGCCGGCGGCGAGCCTCCTCGGAGCTCCGGCGGCGGCGGCGAGGGAGGGGGCCTTCAGAGGGGGGACAGGGGGCTGGGACTGGGAGGGGGGAGTTCGGGACTGCGCAGACAACTCTCTGTCTGCGCAGTCTCATGACTCCCGATCCCTCCTCCGTGGAGTCGGCCCTAGTCGGGCCGGATCCGGCCCGACTAGGGCCGACTCCATTCGAAATGGCCCCGCTTCCCGTGGAAGCGGCCAGGAGCGAGTGGAGTCGGCGTGGATCGGGCTGACTCCACCCGATTCCGATCGATCCACCCCCGATTCCACCTAGTCCCGTGGGCGGGTGGGTGTCCCCCCCCCCCCCCTAAAGTCAGGTCGCCATGGGCCAATTCCACTCCGAGTCGGCCGATTTTGCCATCCATGTGCAGAATTGACCAATTTTCAGGAACACGGTGTTGAGTGGCCGATCGAGTTTCAGCCTGCTTCACTTCCTTCATTAGAGAGCCTTTTTCAATCCTTGTTGGTGACCGTGAGAGCCGTAGTGAGGGCAGATGAGCCTCCATCAATTGAGGCTATAAGGAATGCCCTTAAACAGAGTACTGTGGCCGCTTTTCCTCTGGGGCTTCCCAAAGAATCTTGGCTGATTGTCGTCGACATGGAAGGCAGGATCGAAATCGGGTCAGGATCGTCTAGGCCTGATCTGATCCGATCCAGGATCGGATCGCAGGATCCCACGGATCCAAGGGAAGTCTGGCTGATCCTGGATCAACCAGTCTACAAAATGTTTTTTTTTTTTAATTCATAAAAATTCATAAAAAATCAGGGGAAAATAGTAAAAATGAGGAAAAAAACTGATAAATGGAAAGAACTAACATCTGCATCAAAAATCAATTATACATGCATTCATATATATGAAACATGAAATTTAAGACATTGTGTATTAATACTACTATAATAACACAAGAAAAGCGAAAAAAAATTAAATGTAACTTACATTTAATGGAAGACTAATAATCTTGCCATCCACTTCCAGACCTAGATGACTCACTATCATTTGGGTTTTGATAGCCATAACCAAAGAGGGAATTTGCCAAATCATGCATACCCATTTGAATCCCTCTTGGTATAAATTGTTGACTTGAGCTTTCTCCAGATTGTGATGGAGCTGGACACCATATGCCAAGCGGTTTGTATGTGCTTGTTGCTTCACTATGCTCTTGTTCTTGTGAAGGCCAAGGTCCCCATCCTCCTTGTGCTCTAAGAGGTGAGCTGCTAATATCTGAGTACGGTAAAATGGGAGCTGAAATGCAGGTATATGAGTAGACCCTGAACTATAACTTGGCTCTCAAGGTGGCCACTCATAGGCTGCATGACGTTGTTGTCCTTCATATCCCCCTTGTCCATGCCCTTGTCCTTCTCCTCCGCCTCCCTGATGTTCTGTTTCTGGTACACAACTTGTAGTAAGCCCTAGACCCAGTGAAAATCCTAACCCAATATATCCTGCATCTCTTTGAGAAGCTCATGTGGCCCCAGTGACAGCCCCATCATCATCATCATTAGGATCAGTGGCGGAGGAGGGCAAGGGGGGGGCAATTGCCCCCCCTTAATTTTTTTTATAAATTATCCCCCTTAATTTTTTACATGAATTAAGTCGTGGGTATGTAAAGATTTTTTTAACTTTATTAGTTACCCCCCCCCCCTTGTGTTGTGTATCCATGAGCAATTAATCTTATTAATTGTCCCCCTTCTAAATATTTGTCCCCCCTTCTAAATATTTCTGGCTCCGCCACTGGTTAGGATCCTATATAGTGTCATCACTACGAATTGGTTGCTGCACTTTCCTCTTCTTTTGCCTGGTATACATTCTTTTTTCTTGCTCTATGACTTTTGAACTCCTCTCTTTTTGTGTTACGGTTCTTCTTAATGCAGGCTGAGTGGTAGGCACTCTAGATGTCTCTGGCAAGATAACTGAGTGTCGTAGTCTCTCTCTAGCAGTAAAAGTAACTGGCTGAGATAAGAGAGGTGGGTCCTCACTTACCCTAAGCTCTGGATCTCTAGCCTCTACTCCATCCAATTCTCCTTCTGCCCAAGAGCAATCGTAAGGGTCAAATTCTGGAACATCCCTTTCTTGTCGTGTTTCCACCCATTTAGTGGGTGTTCCTCATCAAGCAACTCATCAACATCAATGGGAGGTGATACTGCTTCTCTCTCTGCAAAACGTTGCTCCCAATTACTACCTGCAAAAGCCATTAGCCTTGCCTCGCTCTTCTTTTGTCTTTGTCTAATGCACTTGACTTTCAACTGCATATTGTAGTGGCAATAGACCAGCTTCTCTAGCCTAGTTGCACTCAACCTGTTTATCACTTTTGTGTGAATAAATGAGAAAGTGCTCCAATTCCTCTCACACTGGCTAGATGAAGTGGTCTGACTGAGTACTCTAATGGCAATCCTTGCAAGTGGATTTCTTTGACCAACCTTGTAGTCTAACATAACCCACCACTCACATGCAAAAAAAAAAACAATGAATTAGCACATAATGGTTTTGAATTGTCACTTTGTCATCAAGTAAAGATGAGCGTAAGCCTTAAGGTTCTCACCAGGACTGATTATGTTCACTGCTTCTTTAAGATCATAATTTCTATAAATTTCCAACTTCAGTTTAAATCTTTCCATCATCATCATCATCATCATCAGAGCCTTATCCCATTATTTGGGGTCGGCTACATGAATCCTTTTCCGCCAAAGATTTCTATCAAGTGCTATAGTCGTGTTTAAACTCAAGAAGTCCAAGTCCTTCCTAATAACATCGCACCATCTCATTTTAGGCCTTCCCCTAGCTCTTTTACTAGCATCTACTACAATTTGGTCACATCTTTTAACTGGCGCCGAGTTAGGGCGACGGTACACGTGTCCAAACCACCTAAGTCTATTTTCTCTTATTTTTCTATCAATTGGAGCTATCCCCAAATCCTCACGGAAGTGCTCATTCTTAATCTTATCTCTTATCTTTCTTAGTCTTACCACACATCCATCTCAGCATCCTCATCTCTGCTACACATATTTTGTTAACGTGTTCCTTTCTCACTGCCCAACACTCAGTGCCATATAATAAAGCAAGCCTCACTGCCGTTCTATAAAACTGTCCTTTAATTTTCACTGGTATACGACGATCGCAGAGGACTCCTGATGCACTTCTCCATTTTAGTCAGTCTGCCTTAATCCTATGTGCCACATCGTCATAAATCTCCCCATTCTCTTAGATGATAGATCCCAAGTATCGAAAGCTACTACTCTTAGAAATATCTTGACCATCAATTTGAACCATATCTCCTTGAAGCACCCTTTGATTACTATAATTACAATGCATAAACTCAGACTTACTCCTACTAATTTTAAAACATTTAGACTCTAAGTATGCCTCCAACTTTCTAGTTTAACATTTAAACCATCAATACTCTCATCAATTAAGACAATATCATCCGCAAATAGCATACACAAGGGATATCATCATGCAAATGTTTTGTTACCTCATCTATAACCAGAGCAAAGAGATACGGACTTAGGGCAGAACCTTGATGCAAACCTATAGTGACTGGAAATTCACGAGTCTCCAACAATAGTTCTCACACTAGTAGTGGCACCCTCGTACATATCATGAATCAAGTCAACATATCCTTGAGAGACTCCCTTCTTTGTTAATGCCCACCAAATCAAGTCTCTCGGTACTCGATCATACGCCTTCTCCAAATCAAGAAAAACCATATATAAATCTCTTCTCATCCCTCTATACTTCTCCATTAACTGTCGCAAAAAGAAAATAGCTTCTGTAGTAGATCTACTAGGCATAAAACCAAATTGATTTTCTGATACAATAGTCAAACATCGCATTGGATTCTCGATTACTCTTTCCCAAAGTTTCATAGTGTGACTCATAAACTTAATTCCGCGATAATTATTACAGCTTTGAATATCCCCTTTGTTTTTATAGAAAGGAACTACAACATTTTTCCTCCATTCTTCTGGCATTCTCCGTTCCTTCAAAATTTTATTGAAAAGTTTAGTTAACCATTTAATACCAATGTCTCCTAAGCCTTTCCACACTTCAATAGGTATGCCATCCGGTCCTAAGGCCTTGCTCAATTTCATTTTTCTTAAAAACATCACCTAATTCTGACATCTTAATATGCCTGAAATACTGATAATTATCAAATTTTGTTGACTCTTGATTCTTTTCTAAAGAGACATCCTTAAAACAATTTCCATTAAGTAATTTTTGAAAATAGTTATACCATCTCTCTTTAACCTCAAGATCCTTAACTAAAACCTTTTGATCTTCATCCTTAATGCAACGAACATGATCTAGATCTCTACTCTTCCTTTCTCTTAATTTAGTAAGTTTAAATGTCTTTTTCTCCCTTTCGAGTTCCTAATTTATTATATAATTCTTCAAACGTCTTGGACTTAGCTTCACTAACTATTCTTTTAGCCCTCTTTTTAACTATTTTATAAGCTTTTAAAGTTTGATTATTCTTGTTGGTTTGGCAAGCCTTAAAACAATCTCTTTTAGCTCTAATGGTATTTTGAATTTTCTCGCTTCACCACCAAGTCTCTCTTTCTACATTCCTTTTACCTTTAGATTTACCTAAGAGTTGATTTGCTACATTCTTTATACAATTTGTGACATTATTCCACATTACATTAACTTCTTGATCTAAATTTCAAATACTTCCTTTTACTAGATGATTTTTAAATGTCTCCAAATTTTTACTTTTCAAATTCCACCACTTAATCTTGGCACAATTATTTATGATGGTTTTTCTTTTAAATTTTGGAATACGAGCATCTATTACTAGTAACCTATGTTGTGGAGCTAAACTCTCTCCAGGAAAGTTTAAATCTGTCTATCTAAAGTATAAAATAGTTGGTATGATCATACTACTATACTAGTAATGTGTAATTTGTAAAGTATATTGAATACATGAAAAGGGATTAAAGTCTTTAAGTTAGTTGTACCTCCATCATAGCATCTATTCTTTCTTCAGTGGTCCTAGATAATCTTGAGATGACATTGATTGTCCCTTAGAGTACCTCACCATCGTTGTGAGGGGAATCATTATATTGATGCATGCGGTTAAAAAAACACCCTATATGTACAAAAGATGTCCAATAAGTTAGAAATTCAATACGCACAATAAGATATAATTTGAAAGTTAATATATTTACCCGTTGCATGTAAATCATGGTGGAGGGTGGACTCTCATCTTATATCAATAATTCTCCACCATTTTTGAAATGTCATGGATGCTTCTCTCTCAACCTTTCTTTGACTTTATCCATAGCATCATATAGGTAACCCATGTCATTCTTTTCCTCTCCATCAACCATCCTCGAGACTTGTACAAGAGGCTCTATTAGCTTCAAGTAATATGAGATTCTATCCCAAAAACGATAGTCACTGATCAAGTAAGAAATCTCATGTGCGACATCTCTGGATTTCTCTCTCAATGTAGCTACATGTGCCAAGTACTCAGAACTGTGCAAACTCGTGTCTAAACTTATGCAAACTCTCCAATGCAATAAATTGGGAGGCAAATCTAGTTAGACCAGGACAAATGATGTCATGTCCATCTGTGCACTCTCTCATCATATGCAGGATTATGTTGTCCATAAATAAAACTAGTAATCATTTGCGCCTTGGACACCAAGTCATGCACATGTTTATCTTTGCCAATGTCCTCCATCATCAAGTCTAAAGAGTGTGCTGCACAAGGGACCCAATAGAGATGATGTCGCTTTCCCATCAACTTTCTTCCAACTGCATTGTAACTAGCTTTATTATCAGTGACAACTTGGACTTTTCCTCGCCAATTTCTTCAACCATCTCATCCATGAGCCTGAATAGGTACTCTGCATTCTTTATTTGTCCACTTGCATCTACAGATTTCATAAACATTGTAGCCTCACTGCAATATACAAGTTAATCATAGACCTTCTTGTTGTTCATGTCCATCCATCACACATAAGAGTACAACCCCTTGCCATCCATATAGCTTTAAAGGATGCTACTCACTCCTTTGTCTCAGCCAATTCCTCTTCAAGATGTTTGCCATAAATGTCCTTCGGTGTTGGAGCTTTCAAACCTGGGCCTGGCTCCCCAATGGAATCTATCATTGTCTGGAAGTATGGATTAGATGTTGTATGGGCTGGGACCCCTGCATGCAAAAACCATTTTACAATATTTTTTAGCGCATGTTTGGCTGAAGCAGCTGTGGCTTTCACCCCTTTCAATGCATGTTTTATGCTAGGCTGTTTTAATGATGGTTTTCTATGCATGAATGTGTCTATGACACCAGTTGGTCGACTAAGTCAGGTGGCCTTGTTACACTAGCTCCTGATGATGATCCTTCCCTTGTACTATGTTACCTCCTCATCTCACTTTCCTCTCTAACAATAGCTGCAGCACACCGACTTTGTCGTAGTCCTTCTCGTCATTCTCTCTCATTAGGTGAGAGATCCTCATAATCCTCATCTTCTGACTCATCAACAGCAATTGGTCTTTCTTTCATTACACCCTTACTTCTCCCCTTCCCAGAAAGCTCTTCATGTAATTCTTCTTGTTGTTGAATACGTATGCATTTTTGTTGTTGTCTTCCAGCCATATACTCTTTCATCTCATTCACTAACTGTCGTGGACATTGCTTACATTTTGATACATTCCCACCAATACCTGCAATATGTTGTTTTAGGTGGTATACGCCTCCATTCATTTCCTTCCCACAGTGGTTACATTGCACTCTCTTAAAGGCAGCATCAAGAAGAACACCGTGCCTCCACCCAATGTCCAATTGTGGGCCTGATGACTGCTCTTCCCCTTGGGCCCCTTCCTCGTGGCCCTCCTCAGCCATAATTGTTAATCCTATAACAATATACAGACATTCATATGTAAGTATAAAATTATAACCATAATTGATTGAAATACTTAATTGATCTCCAATTGTGCTAATAGAACAAAAGTCTCAAATTTCAAACCCTAATTAGGGTGAAATTTTGGGGTTTTCTCTAATTTCCCGAAATTAACCACTAACAATATCATACAAAGACACAATTAGGTCAATTAAGTGATTGGAACACTTAATTGATCTCCAATTGTGCTAAGAGAACAAAAGCCCCGAATTTCAAACCCTAATTAGGGTGAAATTGGGAGGTTTTGTCTAATTTTCTGAAATTAACCACCAACATTATCATACAAAGACACAATTAGGTCAATTAAGTAATTGGAAGAACTTAATTGATCTCCAATTGTGCTAATAGAATAAAAGTCCCAAATTTCAAACCCTAATTAAGGTGAAATTTGAGGGTTTTGTCTAATTTACAAACTCTAGGTTTTTAAAGCTCTCATATCCTTTCTATAATCTAAGAATATGAAGATAGAATAAGATCAAACATATATGCATGCTTTTTCATTTTTTTAAAATTTTATCTAAATTAAGAAATTTAAAAAAATACCTTGATAAGAAAAACTTCTCTTTTGCTTGAATAAGATCTCTTGAGATCTACTCAAGAGGATCTTCATTGGGCCTTGGAGCCTCCTCTCTAACCTCTTTCAAAGAGAACAAAGGAGTCTTAGAAGAAGAAGAACTGAAGAAGAAGAAGAAGAAGAGGAGGAGGCCGGCGGGCGGCGGCAGACCTGGGGGGAGAAGCCCTTCCCCCTTGCGTTCTTCCTGGAAGAGCGAAAAGAGGGAGAAGGGGGCCTGCGAACCAGAGAAAACACAGCTGATCTCTGGATCGGCTATGTTTTAAGGGAGATCCACCAAGAATCGACCCTTATCGGGCGGATCGAGCCCTAATCGGGCCGGATCATAGTTGTCAAGGCGACAAAGCGACCAAGGTGTTTTTGGGCTCATTGTGTGCCTAAGCGCTTAGGCGCCCGCCTAAGCGGCGCCTAGGCGCTAAAGATAACGTCTAGTCTAGGTTATTTCAAGAGTGACAGTGTGTGTGAGATAGAGACTGTGTGTGTGTGTGACCGTGAGAGAGAGAGAGGAGGGGGGGCGGGACTCTGTGTGTATGTGTGTGTGTGTGAGAGAGAGAGAGAGAGAGGAGAGAGGGGGGCGGGACTGTCTGTGTGTGTGTGACCGTGAGAGAGAGAGAGGAGAGGGGGGGGCGGGACACTGTCACACACACAGAGTGTGTGTGACAGTGTCTGTGTGAGAGAGAGAGAGAGACTGAGAGAGAGAGGGGGTGCCGGAAGGGGAGGGGAGAGCTTGACAGGGAGAGAGGGGGTGCCGGAAAGGGAGGGGAGAGCTTGACAGGGAGAGAGGGGGTGCCGGAAGGGGAGGGGAGAGCTTGACAGGGAGAGAGGGGGTGCCGGAAGGGGAGGGGAGAGCTTGACAGGGAGAGAGGGGGTGTCGGAAGGGGAGGGGAGAGCTTGACATGGAACTAGGGAAGGGGAGATGGGGGGAGCATACCTCCTCCGGCGGCAGCGACCTCCTCCGGCGGCGGCAAGACGGCAGCGGCGCGACCTCCTCCGGCTGCGGCGCGACCTCCTCCGGCGGCGAGAACTCCGGCGCAGAACCCTACCTGGGTTGGACTCCGGGGGCGAAGCAGGGATGGGAACGGGAAAGGTGATCGCGAAGGGGAGTCGGGGCGGAGGGGGGTTTATAACCGGGGATCCAAAGACCCGGGAGGTCATCTCAAGGCGACCAAGTGGCCGCCTTGGGCCGCCTTGGGCCGCCTTGGGCCGCCTTCCCCGCCTTGGCGTCGCCTTGCGTCGCTTTCTTCTAACCCAATTAGGCGGCCCACTTAGGCGAGCACAAAAAACCGCCTTGGCGCCTTGGCGCCGCCTAGGCGGTCGCCTTGACAACTATGGGCCGGATCGACCAGGGATCGACCAACTATGCCCGATAAGAACTCGATCCGGCGAGCAAACTTAAAATTTGAAGTTTAACCTGCCGGATCGACGGGATCGCTAGTGGATCGGTCGATCCCTGGGCGATCCAACTCGATTCCACTCGAGTTCGGCCGATCCACATTAAGAAGTTGGATTTCGGGGGACTTCCCCCCGGAGTCGGATCCATAGTCGTTGATCCAATCCTGGCGATTCTGCCTTCCATGGTCGTCGAAGAAATTTGGGACGAGATGCGTCGTCTCCATGAGAGCACGACTTGGAGATCTCATAACCGAGAGATCCAGACTTTAGAGACTGAAGTATGTTCTTTGACCAACAAGGCAGATGAATTGGATTCCCGCGTAGACGAAAAGCAAAAGCATCGAAAGACATGGGAATCAGAGGCAGCCGAAGAGAGGAACAGAGTTGCCATATTTGAAGGCACGATGCGGAATTTGCAACGCCAAATTGATGATTTGAGGTCTTCTCTAGACACAAAGGCCAAAAAGGGAGAAGATGCAATAATGCAGGAAGCTTCCCTTTCCAAGCAATGATCTAAGCTTCGTAGATCCATTTCTTCTAGACTCAATCGGATGGAGAAATTGAAGAAGAAGAAGCCTCAATGTTTTTACTTCCCAGTATAATAGTATACTGGCTTCTTTGCTTGATGTATATTTTGTTGTTGTCACTCTATAAATTTGTAACAGAGCTTTGTAACTTTGTAAATAAAGAAAGGAGGACGATTTTGAAGAAGTCACTCATTTTCCTTATTTTCTTTTCTTTCTTCTTCTTTTTTCTTTTTCACATTACCAACTCTAACGCTCTTTTGGGTTTTCACCAGTTTTAGGCGCCCTCTAGCTTTTTCCAACACGCCCTTTCAGATTTTCACGTTGAGGGGTTATCTATTTTTGCCTGAGACACCCTTTCGGATTTTCACCTCAGCCGGATTTTTTTTGTGACGTTTTTACCCTATACTTAAGTCTGTCAGGACACCTCTATTTTAAGCCCCCTTTTTTTTCTTTTTTTTCTCTTTTTTTTTTTGGAAATCTAACACTTGGATTTGGTTTCTTTGAGATTTGGTTATTTGGCTGGTTTGTGATGGTTGAAGGGATAGGGATTTGATTTTGGATATAACCAACTTTTGTGATTTGCTGATTAAGATTTTGAGATTTTGTATATAGCCTATCTTTGTGATTTGCTGGCTAAAATTTTAGATTTGATTTGGATATAACCTACCTTTGTGGTTTGCTGGCTATAATTTAAATTTGGTTTGGATGTATCCTACTTTTGTGGCTTGCTGGCTATGATTTGGGATTTTGGTTTTGGGTATAGCCTACATTTATGGTTTGTTGGCTATGGTTTGGATTTGATTTGGATATAGTTTATCTTTGTGATTTGTTGGCTAAGATTTTAAGATTTTAGATATAACCTACCTTTGTGGTTTGCTGGCTAAGACTTTGGGATTTTGGTTTTGGGTATAGCCTACCTTTATGGTTTGTTGGCTATGGTTTGGATTTGATTTGGATATAGCATATCTTTGTGATTTGTTAGCTATGATTTTGAGATTTTGGATATAACCTACCTTTGTGGTTTGTTGGCTAAGAATTTAAGATTTTGATTTTGGGTATAGTCTACCCTTATGGTTTGCTGACTATTATTTGAATTTGATTTGGATATAACCTACTTTTGCGATTTGCTAGCTATGATTTGGGATTTTGGTTTTGGGTATAGCCTACTTTTGTAGTTTGCTGGCTATGATTTTGATTTGATTTGGACATAGCCTATCTTTGCGGTTTGCTGGCTTAAGTTTTAGGATTTTAGATTTGGCTTGGAAACAATGAATAACAAAAAGTAAGAGACGTGAAACGGCTCTCAACTTTCATTCATTCACTTGTTCCTTATTGAGAGGTAGACATTGTTTTTTTCTTTTGTACAAAGAGTGATATTAATTTCACACTTGGATAGTATTTGGGGATTTGGGATTTGGGCTGTATAATGAACAAATGAGAGTTTGATTTCTTTGTCCCTCCCTTCTGATGGGGTCCGGTTTTAGCACCGGTTCTTGAAGAGGAGCATTTTTGTACTCGTTTGTAAGTTCATCCTTCTTCGGCTTCTCGCCTATGTTTGGTGATTGGCTCTTCTTTTGAGAGTTGACAGAACTCGTGTTCTGGTGCATGGTATAGTTTCAAATGCTTTCCGTTGAGTGGAGGAAAGGGCATGATGCCTTTATGATCCACCAGCCTGTATGCTCTCCCTTCATATGCTAAAGTGACAACATACGGGCCATGCCAAATTAGGCTATAGCTTGCCATTAGATTTTCCTGCCATTACTTCTTTGCACTTGACCATAACTAGATCTCCATGCCTAAATTCTATGGGTCTTGCCAATTTGTCAAATGCACGAGCCATTCTGGCTTGATATGTTTAGAGACATTTATATGCTTCAAGTCACTTTCCTTCCAAATTGGAGAGCTCCTCGAGTCTTCTTTCTATTTCATTTTGTTCTTAACCTTGAAGTTCAACTTGCATTGCTACCCAATAAGATGCCATTTCAATTTCTATGGGTATCATAGCCTCCGCCCCATATATCAGGGAGAAAGGCGAACAACCGGTAGAGGTCTTGTACATTGTTCGGTAAGCCCATAAAGCTTCATGTACTTTTTCTCCCCATTCACGTTTCCGACTGCCAACTATTTTAGCTAGCAATTTGCCGAGTGTTTTGTTGAAGGCCTCTGCTAGCCCATTGACTTGTGGATTGTAGATTGTTGATGTTCTTCAGTCAATATGAAATTTGGCCGCCAGGGCATATATTGTTTTATTTCAAAATGGCGTCTCATTATCAAATAAGATCCTGTGAGGGGTACCAAATCTGTATATTATGTGTTGTTTGACGAATCTGACAACAACTTCGCATGTCACTTCCCGCAACGGTACAACTTCCGCCCATCGAAAAAAGTAATTTGTAGCACCCAATATGAATTTGTGGTCTTGGGATGAGGGTGGGAATGGCCCCACAATATCCATCCCCCACCCAGCAAAGGGCCAAGTCGGTGTCGTAGGATGTAATATATTGGGTGACTTTCTAGGCACGGGGCCAAAAGCCTGACATTGATGACATGTACGAGCATATTGAATGCAGTCCGCATACATGGTAGGCCAGTAAAAGCCTTTCAATTTGATATTAATTTTCATCTTTTCACCTGTCTAGTATGCCTCGCTCAACTTAGAGTAGACTTATCGCATGATAATTTTGGCTTCTTTTGGAGACAAACAACGAAGGAGGACTGACCTCTCTTTTTCATGGACCAGTCTGTATAGTTGCTCTCCTATTAACTGGTATGATGTGGCTCTTCGCAAGAGCTAAATTTTTGGGCTCGATCAGAGGGTAACCAGCCCTTCTTCATTTTGATGATTGGCTCATGTCAATCTTCATCTTTAATTCCTGCACTTTCTTCTGTGCTATTAGCTTCCATAATTATGAGATTGGGCTCACTATCAAGGGCACTCGGCATGAGTCTTCTATGTCGAACCATTATATCCAACTCCCCTTCCCGTAGCTTTATGGCAGAGGCCAACTTAGCTAAGGCATTTGCTTGTGAATTTTCACTTCTTGGCACATGGGCTATGTCGAAGAAGTAAAACTTTTCTTTAAGCCCCATAACCATACCATGGTATGGAATCGGTTCTTGTTTTTGAACCTCATACTGGTCAAAACTTGTCGGATGACCAACTGTGAGTCACCATAGACTTATATGCTTTTAACACCCATTTCAAGAGCCAGTCGAAGCCCGATGATTAGAGCCTCGTACTCAGCTTCATTGTTGGTTAATGGTTTCATAAGAGCACAAGAGTTACATAAGATTCCTCCCTGTGGGGTTACAAAGACGATGCCTACTCCAGTGGTGAGACTGACGGAACCATCTGTAAAATGTAGTGTCCGAGAAGCCCCATCAAAGTGTAATTCCCAACAAGGTAGCTCGATTGCCACAACCTCCTTAAGATTTGGGTTTTCTTCAATTTGATTCTCCCCCCTATTTGTGGGAGAGAGAATTTCTTCTTCTGGAAGTTCAATAGATAAGGGTGAATCATCTGGCACTAGATGTGCGACCAAGAATTCAGTCAAGTCTTGCCTTTTGATTGCCCTTTTGTGGGATATAATTGATATTGAATTCCATAAATAGCAAAGCCCATTTTCCAAGTCTTCCTGATAGTACGAGTTGTCTTAGCAAGTACTTGAGAGGATCACATTTGGAGATGAGCTTTACTTCATGAGCTAACAAGTAATGCCTCAATTTTTTGACGATAAATACAACTGCTAGGCAGACTTTCTCCATTGGGGCATAACGGAGCTTCGGGTCAATCAGGTTTCTGCTGAGATAGTACAAAGGTTGCTCTTTGCCTTCTTCATTTGTTTGTGCCAATAGAGCTCCCAAGGAAACGTCCATAGCCGCAATATAGAGCATAAGTCCCAATACTGGTGGAGTAAGAAGATATTTCTTTATTTGATCGAAGGCATATTGACAGTCTTGGTCCCAAATGAAAGGAGCACCTGTTTTCATCAATTTGCCAAAGGGAGCACACCTTCCTAAGAGGTTAGAGATGAATCGCCTGATATAGGCCATTTTTTCTTAGAATGATCTTACCTCGGTCAAATTTTGGGGAGGTGGCAAATGTTGGATCGTCTTGATTTTATTGGAGTCTATTTCTATTCCCCGATATCTGACAACAAAACCCAGAAATTTACCACTTGAGACCCCGAAAGCACACTTCATAGGGTTCATCTTCAACTTGTAATGGCGAAGCCTTTAAAAAACACGGCGCAGATCAGATAAATGATCTTCCCGCCTTTCAGTTTTGACGACTAAGTCATTTACATAACATTCGACCACATCGTGGCGCATTGCATCGAAAATTTTCGTCATTGCTCTCTGATATATGGCCCTAGCATTCTTCAATCCGAAAGACATCCTTTTGTAGTTGAAGATTCCCTTGGGAGATCTAAAGGCAATGTAATTTTTATCCTTGACCGCCATGCGGATATGATTGTAGCCTAAAAATCCGTCCATAAAAGACAATGCTTCATGCCCAGTGGCCATGTCCACCATGGTCTCCGTGATAGGAACCAGGAAGTCATCTTTCGGACATGCTTTATTCAAGTCCCTGTAATCAATACAGATTCGAACTTGGTCATTCTTCTTCTTCACATGAACGATATTGGAGAGCCAAATTGGATATATGCAAGGCTCGATGAAGTCTACTTCAAAGAGTTTGTCGACTTCAGTATTTACTTTAAGCTCCAGCTCATGCCGCATACGCCTTTGAGGCTGTTTGACGGGCTTGGCTGTATGGATATGGATAATTCACGCTCGGCCATTGACGGCTCCAACCCGGGCATTTCTTTATAGCTCCAAGCAAAACAGTCTTGGAACTCCAACAAGAGATGTTTGTAAGATTGTCTTTCTTGCTCGTTAAGGAGAGCGCTAATGAAAATTGGTCGAGGATCTTCTTGATCCCCGAGGTTGAGTTCAATCAATTCATCTATTGTGGCTTGTCCATCATCCTCGAGTTTACGAGAAGCAGGTAGCAAGTCACAAAGTCTTTCTCGTCGTCAGAATCGACGACGTAGACCTCATAATAATTTGGATCTTTAGGATTTGCCAATGAAATTTGTTCATCGGAATCTCCTGACAGCTTTTCATTTGATAGTCCTCTAGAGAGAGAGGCGGTATCTCTTACTGAATTAGAGCCAAAAGATTCTTCTTTGCCTTTTGGGTTGCAGGTCATTGGCAACAGACCAATTGTATTGGCTATAAAGAAGACCTTGGTATAGTCGTTGTGGTCATAATCCAACCCTCTCGTATCCTTTTTGAATGTTAGATATCACAAGCTGCGAGAGTTCATTGCACATGGTGACATTCAACTTGAGAAGATTCCTTCAGAGGAGAATGTTGCTGATATGATGACAAAGCCACTGCCAGCATTCAAGTTCCAACATTATCTGGACTTGGCAAATGTTCGTGATTGCTGAGGTATGAAGGCACCAAGGAGAGGGGGTGTTCTTACTTAGAGAGAGTTTTTATTATTTTTGTAGAAGTTTAGTGGGAGTATTTATTCCTTTGTATTTGACCAAGTCAAAAGATGGAGAATTGTTGTTATTTGACTTGATCAAACCCATTATGTAATGCGTATGGGTTACCACACCCAAATGTCCCAAAAACCCAACCCGACCCAGCAAAGTAAAAGGGAAAAAAAAAAGGATCCAACACGTCCTTGTGTACGCAAGGACGTGCTGGGTCAAATAGTGTGGGTTTTTTGTGCGTGGTGATTGTGGAAGCAGCTGTGGACGTGCGGCGACTAGGGCGAGTTCAAGGGTTTTCACCTCTCCTCTTCCTCTGTGGTTTTGATCGTGGAAATCGTGGATGCTGCTATTCGAGGCTCTACGGAGCTATTTGAAGAGCACCGTTTCAGAGGAAGTTGTGAGTTGATCTGAGGTTTGCTTGCTTCGTTTGGGGAAGATCGCTCAGTGTCGTTGTAAGAGCATCTTTCTGATTTGTATTTCTTCTACATCATAGTGGTATCTCTCTGCTCTCTCCGTGGACGTAAGAAGACACCTCGTCTTTCCGAATCATATAAATCTTGTTGTCTCTCCTTGCGGTGTGTTTGTTGATTTTGTCGCAGAATATTCTCGCATGTTCTTGACGCACGTATCGCTTGTCGATTCACACATTTGATTGTCCGTATTATTGTGGACATATATGGCCCCATTGTTTCAACAAGATTAGACATTCGCAGACCGTAACAGATATGGGTGCGATGCGTTTTAGAAACATGGGAGAAACGCGGCCAAAATCGTACCCAGAGAACCGATCTTTCGTGTGAACATGATGGGATTCGCCTATCATGCCCGAGTCCTTTTTGTCTTGTAAGTATTAGTATCACCACGATGATTTCTATCTATTTCCATACAATGCAAATTGCTAACCTCTTGGCGAAGTTCTGCAGAACAACGAGGGCAGAAGCTGTAGAAAATAATGGCGTGGTCGAATGGCTTCATAAGGTAACGTCATCGGATTCACTCGCTGGGGTCGACGGTGAGAGCAGCCCGCTGAAATGCATCTCTCGCGGATGGCGATGTTAGGAGGAGATGCGCGGGGAGGAGGCGGCGAGAGGAAAGAAGCAGCTGCGACAGCATCGCGAGAAAGCTGCCGCAGAACCAGGACGACGGGAGTAGCTCAACGACGGGCGTCGTCGGATAACACTCCGCCGGGACGGGAGCGGCGATGGTGAGACCCAGGAGGTCGCTGGAGAATGCAAGGACTACGCTTTCGCGTCGTGGATCGAAGCCGAAGAAGATGCCGAAGAGGCGGAGAGGAAAGGAGGCAGCAGCACCCTTTTTCGAAGGATTTGGTCATTTTATTCTGTTTCCGCGGAGGGGCGACCTTCGGGGAGGGTGCAGATTTAAACCAGGAAAGATCCTACGGTCAGTAAAAATAAAAAATAAACATAAATTTATATTGGCCAAGATCCCACGCCCCCACCTCTGTCTCTTCGTCCTATCATTCCTACATTAAGTAAATATTTATTTATCTATCTATCCATCCATATTATATAAATTAAAACACATTTTTAACCCTAACCCGTGGCAGTATCAAAGTTCGTCATACCGTCCGGATCGACCGTTCCGCATTCTCCGTAGGAAGGTATGTACCGTACCGCTGAGGTACGGTGGAAAAATGACTTGTTTGATTTAGTTTTTTAATTTTGTGATTTGGTTAATATTTAAATTGAGCAAATTTCAAAAGAAAATGAGTAAAATATAAGAACATCACATAAAGAGGTTGAAAAATATAAATAATTTTATTTAGTCATTTAAGTCAACCAACCATAACCATTTAATATTCATCTAACATACATACAATCATACCAAAATCATGACACAATCATTTAGTGTTCATCTAATATTAATGATATAATCATTAACTCTTACAAGCCAAATACAATACTCATATCGTCGTCCTCACATTCATCATTTTTCTTTGAAAGGTTCAGTCTTCTTTTCTAACTATTTCCTTGGTCATATGCATGAAAAATTACAAATTAATATCATCTTCCTTAACATGTAACTAAGAACATTTAACAAATTCTTACATAATCTTCCTCATCATGCTGAGCATATATGTCCACAAAATCGTCGTAGTAGGGGATATAACTTCCATAAAAAAATATACTGATTTTAAAATATAAAATATCAAGAATTATTGATATATAAATGTTGAGATTAAATCAACCTACTAATTTTTGGAACAATTTTTATTTAATAAAAAATAATTTAAAATTTTAACTATAATTATTATAATTTATATCATCTCTTAATTAGTTTATGTTTAAAATTTCATCTCAATTAGACACCATTTAGACCTCTTAAGTGCACACAGGGTTTGCCGCGGTACGGCGAACCATCTGTGCACTTCAACGGGATGACATTTGGTTCTAAAAATAAAGTCAAATCCGAAGTCATCATAATTACTAGACAAATATACTGATTCTAAAATATAAATATCATGAGTTATTGATACATAGATGTTGAGATTAAGTGGACCTAATAATTTTGGGACAATTTTTACTTGACAAAAAAACTAATTTAAAAATTAAACTAAAATTACTATAATTTGTATCATCTTTTAATTAGCTTATGTTTGAAATTTTATATCAATTAGACACTATTTAGATCCTTAAATGTGGAGATTAAGTCGATCTAATAATTTTTGCGACAATATTTACTTGACTATAATTTGTATCATTAATTAGTTTATGTTTAAAATTTCATCTCAATTAGACATGTAATACCCCAGAAATTTTATTAATTAAAAATATTAGATAAATAGAAAATTCGTCAATTTATAAAAAATCAAACTAGCTAAAAGATACACGTCATTATTGCATGAGTAGAAACTCATGTAAAAATTCTATAAAAATAATAGTTGTACCTTAAAAATTATTCTCTAATGACACATTAAGAAATTTGGGCATAGAAAAATAATCCGGGCCATGATTTAGAATTTATGCGACTTATCATGGTAAATAAGAATAAATTGAAATATCTATTATTACATGAGCCAAGTAGATTAACAATTGAAATAAAAATTATGAGTAGACTCCAAATAATATGTGGGGATAGTCCATAAAAGAAATTGGACCAATGTACAACTTATGACCTATGAACAAATTCAAGTATGAAAATAGTAAATAAATAACTTACGTATTATCGAAATGATAGAACTTACGTACCACTATCGTACGTGAGAAAACACATTAGAAAATTCCGTAAAAATTATAAATCAACCTCAAACATTATTCTTAAGAGTTTCATAAAGAGATTCGAGCAACGAAAAATCCGATTGGCCAAGTGTACGTTACACGTGACCAAGTTAACCGAATTAGGGAACTAAGTCGGAAAATTGTTAACACGGAAAAATAACCCAACCATAAATTAAATAAATAGGTTGGAGAGACTTATAACATTATGTATTAGTGACCCATTAATGAAAATGAGCCAACGGATCACTTTTAGCCTAATAATAAAATTGGAACATAAAAATACTCAGAAATTCGTACCTGTAAATATGCAATAATTGTGAAGGGCACATTAGGGTTAAAATTAGGGTAATTAGTCATTCAAGGTAAGTCAAAACCGGACCCAACTCTAAGAGGTGGTTTCCTAAACCTTTGCTACCTCCTTTGGGTGAGAGAATCTCAGATTTTGGAAACTAGAATGCAGAAATTCGCAGCCCTCTTTCCTAGTCCCATTAGGACATGAAGTAGCACCCTAAAACTATAAGAACTCTTCACAAAACATTTGGGGAAGGTTTAGCATCAAGTTGGGGTCGTGTGCAGCAAGTTTGGGGCGCTGGAGGAGAGGAGAAGGCTGGGGAAAAACGTGGTCTTCTTCCACCTCGCCCTGTAGCGAACCAGGAACCTGCATGGAGTTCTTTGCGTTCAAAGGTAGGCATTCTTGGGTCAAGATTAAAGAAAAATAATACCATCTTGTCGAGCTTCGGGTCTAGTTTCATTTACTTCTGATTTTACTAATTTTCATGGAGTATACCTTGTGTATTAGTCGTTCTCCCTAAGTCGCGCACAGTTAGGGCTTTTCCCGTTCTTCTTATTATGCACATGATTTGAGACCGAATTAGACTAAATCATAAACATCAAAGTTCTTCTACTTGTAGTCACGATCATCTTTCATGTTGAACGTTTTGTCTAAAAATCTTCAATTAGAGAGTTATGAACCCCGTAAGAGAGTCATGCATAATACTGTGTTTTCGGGTTTGCAGTTAGCCTTAGGTTCTTCCTGTTTTGCTCGAGATTTAAGACTGAAGTAGGTCAAGACTCCAACATAAAAGTTCTTTAAATAGTTGTCATGGTCATCTTTAATGTTAAGTGTTTTATTTAAATATCATTAGTTAGAAAGTTATAAACTTCGTAATAGAGTCATACAGGATACTGCGTTTTCAGGTTGCATTTAACTTTCACTTCTTCATGTTTTTCACAAAGTTCAAGACCGAATTAGGTTAAAACCCCAACAACAAAGTTCTTATACTCGTTGTTCTTGTCATCTTTTATGTTAGACGTTTTGTCCAAATGTCAGTAGATCTCATGTTACAAGTCTAACATGTAAGTCACAACGAAGTCATGCATGTTTAGGGCTTTCCCACGTTCTTCCTGTATTTCATGCAATTAGAGACCGATTCAGACCCAGCCCACAACACAAAAGTTCTTCCAATAGATGTCCTCGACATTTTCTATGTTGAGAGTTTTGTCTAAAGGTTAGCATATAGAGAGATATAGGCGTTTCATGAATATCGCCCCTGTGTCAAAACATGGTAAGTCTGAACCAAGAGCATGCCAGATCCCGGTCGGACTCAGGCGCAGACCCTGTGAACGCGACGGCCCGATATGTCGCGTTCTGAGGTCGGGTCGCGACAGTACTTCTGTCGCGTTCTGGTCGCGACAGTACCCCTATCGCGTTCTGCCTGCCTGATCTGACGACCCCGTCGCGATCCTTGCAAGACCACGTCGCGATCTCAGTTTTTGGGCCAGAAAACCCATCTTGTGCAAGTCTCGTTGTACCACCGTAACTTCCATATCATGTTAACGGTCTTAATTACAGAAAAATGAAGTTGTA
Organism: Colocasia esculenta; assembly: GCA_014218235.1. Taxonomy (NCBI): domain Eukaryota; kingdom Viridiplantae; phylum Streptophyta; class Magnoliopsida; order Alismatales; family Araceae; genus Colocasia; species Colocasia esculenta. Next base: position 80,451,982 of record CM024758.1, read on the forward strand.
ATATTGGTTGCATTTTAATATAATAAAAGTCAATCACTTGATCTTTCATATCCATGATTTCATGACACATGCACACACGTTGAACCATCCAAATATGGCTTAATTGGCATGAATATGATACATAACATATCTGGTAATTAATGCAATTAATTACCTTATTTTAAGAAGTACTTGTTTACAATTTGTGCGATGTTTTGGAACACCGATCCCGACGCTCCACTGTTCTAGAATTCCTCTAGAACGTCGAGTACTTGTTTCTATAATTACACACTCTCTTGACTTGGACGAACTCTCGTCGGATACTCCTTCTGCCGGACTAGTGACTCCTTGTGCAAGGCCTCCGTCAGTCTCCTCTGATCATGGATTCTCACATGGTCGACGAGCCGGTTGTACCCTAACACCTGTGATACACCTTAGGGATCAGCAAGATCCAGACGGCCTTAGTTGCTCTCGTTCTTATCTTGAATCACGCCGAACCTCTGGACCTGTGCATAACGAGGCCAGCGGAAAGGTTGTGTTCCACCTGACTGCCAACACCGTGCGCGCGTGTTGTGCAACTGTTACTATCGCTCGTTACTCGACGTTTCATGTGCAATGACCATAAGATCTCATCTATAATGTACTCACTCGTCTATTCACGTTCACTCTACTATCTCGTCTCTCTCGTCTATTCACGTTCACTTTACTATCTCGTCTCTCTCGTCTATTCATCTAGTACTCTCTTGAGACTCGTTGAGCTGTTGTGGCTCCTATCGTTTGTACTATTTCATGACTGTCTAGCGCTATAATGCATACTGTGCAGGGCACGGAGAGTGTCCGAGGGGCTCCAATCTAGTCCTGGGGGCAGAGAGCCACCCGAAAATACCTGCAGGGGCTATTGACGGTGTTCTGCATTGCACCGGTTCTGACTATACTGTATTGGCTAGACATCTGACTACTATCCTTTTAGTCTGAGGAGTTCGGACGTACTGTGATATTACTGTGCTATCACAAACTGTTATACATTAGTCTGAGGAGTTCAACATAATGTACTATCATGAAACGGCTACTGTCCTAGAAGTGACTACTGCCGTATTCTACCAGTGCACCGTTGTGCAACCATACACGCTATCTCGTTACACGCTATCTCGTTACACACTATCTCGTTACACGCTATCTCATCATACGCTCTACTTGCTCTACTTGATACTCGCTATCTTGAGTTACTGTGTGCTATCGCGACTTGATCACATTCAAAGTGCAATTTACTCTTTACATGACCATCTACTATCATCTCTTCTTGCTATACATGTCGCTTGCTATTCTTGACAATATCGTTACTTGCTATTGTTGTTATCGTTTTCTATCGTGACTTGACTTTAATCGTCGTGCTATACTTGATTCGTCTGCTATCTAAACCAGGTTACTTGTGCTATTACTTTCTCGACTTTACATGACTCTCTCTCTATCATTAGTTACTCTGCCTTTAATGCATTAATTACTTAAAGTATGCTTGACTCATGAGATTTAAGTCCTACTGGGCGTTGTTCGCTCACCCTGAGTTTTTGGTTATTGTGTCTCAGGTAAGTCGGACAATGACGTTAGATGCACCCATGGGACAAGACCCGAGTGTTGAGTGACCTGAAATTAGTTGATGAAGATACTCTAGTACAATGGAGTCTAGTAGATATTGTTTTTAGATTTCTTTCTAATGTAATGGAGTCAATGAGCTATATGTTTTGGCTCTGGATTAGTGGTTGTACTAGTCTTAGTGGAATTTCAATGAAATGAAGAGTTTTATTCCAATTATTGTTCATTAGATACTCTGATTTATTCAACTGATTGTACATGTTACTCTACTATGTACTTCGTTCACGTCTCCCCCGATTTATTCCGCTGCTAAATTGGAGGGGCGTGACAGTTGGTATCAGAGCCTAGGATATCCTTATTAGGATATTTTAGGTCCTAAGATGTTCTAGGTGAATTGACATGACACGTGTCTAAGACAACCCCCATACTTATGTGAGGATTGGGTAGAACCATGGTTAAGATATAAAATGTGTATACTTACCCTATTGGTCTAATACTACTTTGTACCCTAATGTCAACCTCATTCTGGAAGGTAACTTTAAACCTACCCTCATTATTACCTTTAACATGGAAATGATGATGTATAGATAACTGAATAAGTCATGGAATTTGGTGGACCAAATTATTTTTAAGTGGGGGAGGATGTAATACCCCAGAAATTTCATTAATTAAAAATTTTAGATAAATAGAAAATTCGTCAATTTATAAAAAACCAAACTAGCTAAAAGATACACGTCATTATTGCATGAGTAGAAACTCATGTAAAAATTCTATAAAAATAATAGTTGTACCTTAAAAATTATTCTCTAATGACACATTAAGAAATTTGGGCATAGAAAAATAATCCGGGCCATGATTTAGAATTTATGCGACTTATCATGGTAAATAAGAATAAATTGAAATATCTATTATTACATGAGCCAAGTAGATTAACAATTGAAATAAAAATTATGAGTAGACTCCAAATAATATGTGGGGATAGTCCATAAAAGAAATTGAACCAATGTACAACTTATGACCTATGAACAAATTCAAGTATGAAAATAGTAAATAAATAACTTACGTATTATCGAAATGATAGAACTTACGTACCACTATCGTACGTGAGAAAACACATTAGAAAATTCCGTAAAAATTATAAATCAACCTCAAACATTATTCTTAAGAGTTTCATGAAGAGATTCGAGCAACGAAAAATGCGATTGGCCAAGTGTACGTTACACGTGACCAAGTTAACCGAATTAGGGAACTAAGTCGGAAAATTGTTAACACGGAAAAATAACCCAACCATAAATTAAATAAATAGGTTGGAGAGACTTATAACATTATGTATTAGTGACCCATTAATGAAAATGAGCCAACGGATCACTTTTAGCCTAATAATAAAATTGGAACATAAAAATACTCAGAAATTCATACCTGTAAATATGCAATAATTGTGAAGGGCACATTAGGGTTAAAATTAGGGTAATTAGTCATTCAAGGTAAGTCAAAACCGGACCCAACTCTAAGAGGTGGTTTCCTAAACCTTTGCTACCTCCTTTGGGTGAGAGAATCTCAGATTTTGGAAACTAGAATGCAGAAATTCGCAGCCCTCTTTCCTAGTCCCATTAGGACATGAAGTAGCACCCTAAAACTATAAGAACTCTTCACAAAACGTTTGGGGAAGGTTTAGCATCAAGTTGGGGTCGTGTGCAGCAAGTTTGGGGCGCTGGAGGAGAGGAGAAGGCTGGGGAAAAACGTGGTCTTCTTCCACCTCGCCCTGTAGCGAACCAGGAACCTGCATGGAGTTCTTTGCGTTCAAAGGTAGGTATTCTTGGGTCAAGATTAAAGAAAAATAATACCATCTTGTCGAGCTTCGGGTCTAGCTTCATTTGCTTCTGATTTTACTAATTTTCATGGAGTATACCTTGTGTATTAGTCGTTCTCCCTAAGTCGCGCACAGTTAGGGCTTTTCCCGTTCTTCTTATTATGCACATGATTTGAGACCGAATTAGACTAAATCATAAACATCAAAGTTCTTCTACTTGTAGTCACGATCATCTTTCATGTTGAACGTTTTGTCTAAAAATCTTTAGTTAGAGAGTTATGAACCCTGTAAAAGAGTCATGCATAATACTGTGTTTTCGGGTTTGCAGTTAGCCTTAGGTTCTTCCTGTTTTGCTCGAGATTTAAGACTGAAGTAGGTCAAGACTCCAACATAAAAGTTCTTTAAATAGTTGTCATGGTCATCTTTCATGTTAAGTGTTTTGTTTAAATATCATTAGTTAGAAAGTTATAAACTTCGTAATAGAGTCATGCAGGATACTGCGTTTTCAGGTTGCATTTAACTTTCACTTCTTCATGTTTTTCACAAGGTTCAAGACCGAATTAGGTTAAAACCCCAACAACAAAGTTCTTATACTCGTTGTCCTTGTCATCTTTTATGTTAGACGTTTTGTCTTAATGTCAGTAGATCTCATGTTACAAGTCTAACATGTAAGTCACAACGAAGTCATGCATGTTTAGGGCTTTCCCACGTTCTTCCTATATTTCATGCAATTAGAGACCGATTCAGACCCAGCCCACAACACAAAAGTTCTTCCAATAGATGTCCTCGACATTTTCTATGTTGAGAGTTTTGTCTAAAGGTTAGCATATAGAGAGATATAGGCGTTTCATGAATATCGCCCCTGTGTCAAAACATGGTAAGTCTGAACCAAGAGCATGCCAGATCCCGGTCGGACTCAGGCGCAGACCCTGTGAACGCGACGGCCCGATATGTCGCGTTCTGAGGTCGGGTCGCGACAGTACTTCTGTCGCGTTTGGTCGCGACAGTACCCCTGTCGCGTTCTGCCTGCCTGATCTGACGACCCCGTCGCGATCCTTGCAAGACCACGTCGCGATCTCAGTTTTTGGGCCAGAAAACTCATCTTGTGCAAGTCTCGCTGTACCACCGTAACTTCCATATCATGTTAACGGTCTTAATTATAGAAAAATGAAGTTGTAATATTGGTTGCATTTTAATATAATAAAAGTCAATCACTTGATCTTTCATATCCATGATTTCATGACACATGCACACACGTTGAACCATCCAAATATGGCTTAATTGGCATGAATATGATACATAACATATCTGGTAATTAATGCAATTAATTACCTTATTTTAAGAAGTACTTGTTTACAATTCGTGCGATGTTTTGGAACACCGATCCCGACGCTCCACTGTTCTAGAATTCCTCTAGAACGTCGAGTACTTATTTCTATAATTACACACTCTCTTGACTTGGACGAACTCTCCGTCGGATACTCCTTCTGCCGACTAGTGACTCCTTGTGCAAGGCCTCCGTCAGTCTCCTCTGATCATGGATTCCCACATGGTCGACGAGCCGGTTGTACCCTAACACCTGTGATACACCTTAGGGATCAGCAAGATCCAGACGGCCTTAGTTGCTCTCGTTCTTATCTTGAATCACGCCGAACCTCTGGACCTGTGCATAACGAGGCCAGCGGAAAGGTTGTGTTCCACCTGACTGCCAACACCGTGCGCGCGTGTTGTGCAACTGTTACTATCTCTCGTTACTCGACGTTTCATGTGCAATGACCATAAGATCTCATCTATACTGTACTCACTCGTCTATTCACGTTCACTCTACTATCTCGTCTCTCTCGTCTATTCACGTTCACTTTACTATCTCGTCTCTCTCGTCTATTCATCTAGTACTCTCTTGAGACTCGTTGAGCTGTTGTGGCTCCTATCGTTTGTACTATTTCATGACTGTCTAGCGCTATAATGCATACTGTGCAGGGCACGGAGAGTGTCCGAGGGGCTCCAATCTAGTCTTGGGGGCAGAGAGCCACCCGAAAATACCTGCAGGGGCTATTGACGGTGTTCTGCATTGCACCGGTTCTGACTATACTGTATTGGCTAGACATCTGACTACTATCCTTTTAGTCTGAGGAGTTCGGACGTACTGTGATATTACTGTGCTATCACAAACTGTTATACATTAGTCTGAGGAGTTCAGACATAATGTACTATCATGAAACGGCTACTGTCCTAGAAGTGACTACTGCCGTATTCTACCAGTGCACCGTTGTGCAACCATACACGCTATCTCGTTACACGCTATCTCGTTACACACTATCTCGTTACACGCTATCTCATCATACGCTCTACTTGCTCTACTTGATACTCGCTATCTTGAGTTACTGTGTGCTATCGCGACTTGATCACATTCAAAGTGCAATTTACTCTTTACATGACCATCTACTATCATCTCTTCTTGCTATACATGTCGCTTGCTATTCTTGACAATATAGTTACTTGCTATTGTTGTTATCGTTTTCTATCGTGACTTGACTTTAATCATCGTGCTATACTTGATTCGTCTGCTATCTAAACCAGTTACTTGTGCTATTACTTTCTCGACTTTACATGACTCTCTCTCTATCATTAGTTACTCTGCCTTTAATGCATTAATTACTTAAAGCATGCTTGACTCATGAGATTTAAGTCCTACTGGGCGTTGTTCGCTCACCCTGCGTTTTTGTTTATTGTGTCTCAGGTAAGTCGGACAATGACGTTAGATGCACCCATGGGACAAGACCCGAGTGTTGAGTGACCTGGAATTAGTTGATGAAGATACTCTAGTACAATGGAGTCTAGTAGAGCTAGACACTGAGGCGCAGAGCCTGGGGAGTGCCTAGAGGACGCCACCATGGGGAGGCTTTTCTGCTGCGGACCCCTAAAGCCACGTTGCCCAGAATGAGCGTCTCCCTATCCAAACATTGGCCATCCAGGTCCTCTACTTCGAGCAACTCCGCCTCTGCAATGCCATAAACCGCAATCGCTATGACCAGCTCTTCCTTTCCGCTGCCTCTATCGCCTCCACCCAGTTCTCCTACCCCCTCGGTAGCGACATAGACAGTAGCGCAGCCTCCCCCATGACAACTACGCTCTGGTCTAGAGGGAGAACCGAAAGCTGAAGCTGGATGCGGCCAAGATGCGAATGCGACTGACGAACCTGGAGAAAAGACCACGTCTCCACTTCAACGGGACTTCGGGCTCGGTGTTCAAACGTCGTGAACACCGAAAATGGAGAAGACAAAGGAAAAGAAGATGACTGGTGTTGTAGCTACTGCAGCAAAGCTATGAAGCTACAATGGCTGCAGTAAATGTTAGTATTTATAGTTTCATTTACTTAAGATATTACATGTAAATAAGAAAGTACTCCCCATTTGAATCTAATAAAAATATCAAAAAATCATATCTCTTACTAATAAAAAGTCAACTCTCCCATCGAAGAAGAAAATTGAGATTTCAGTGTTTTTAGCGAAATGCTAACATTCTAATCTCTCATAATTTAGCATATTTGAAAATTTAATAATTCAAATAAATCACATGGAACACTAAAAATCTAAAGTCCGATAAAAAAAATCAAATGTACATGTGACTTCTCTAAGGTAGCCACTCTCCTACTGAAAAAAGTGTGGAGTGGCTCCCTTGAAGAAGTCACATGCACATTTGACTTTTTTACCGAACTTTAGATTTTTAGTATTCCATATGATTTATTTGAATTATCAAATTTTTAGATAGGCTAAATTATGAGAGATTAGAAAGTTAGCATTTTTCTAAAATTACCGAAATCGCGATTTTCTTCTTCGATAGGAGAGTTGACTTTTTATTGGTAAGAGATATATATATATTTTTATTATTATTAGATTCAAATGGGGGGGGGGGATAATTTCCTATTTACATGTAATATTTTAAGTAAATACTAACTTTTACTTAAATGATATTCAGGTAAATAAGTATGAAGAAGAAAGGGAAATAAAGGGTATGTATGTATGTACCCATGTGAATCGGACCGAATCAGCCGAATCATGGATCGGATCTCCCCTGATCTGATCTGATTCGGTCGAATCAGGCCGATCTGATTCGCCATGCAAAACCATGCTTTCTCTCTCAATTGTTATATAGACCACATGCTTTTTTATTAGAGATTTGTAGTTTTGTTTTAAATATTTTTTATTCTTGATAAAATCTTCATTCTTTTTAAAAATATTGTGTTTCTATCCATAAAATTTTAGGCAAATTAATTATAGGTCCCTGTCAGAAGGTAGATTTATTTTCTAATCCATGTCAAAAAAAGGAGTCCCAAACAATCTCTCATTTTGGTGGACTTTATCAATCAGTCCTTGAAAATATAGTTTATATCTTCTATTTTTCCCGTTTTACCCTTCAATTTGTTTTTGTGCCATCATATATGTATGACCACTGTGTTCATACTTAAACAACACTTAAAGTCTAAGTTCTAAAACGTTAAAGTAAGAGTTCAAAATTGTTAAAGTATGTGTGATAGTGAGTTAAAGTATGTGGGATTTAAAGTAACTGTTGATATGATTTAAAGTGTAATTGTTGGCATGACTTAAAGTCTATGTTTGAATGTGTTAAATAAGAGTTCAAAGACATTAAAATATGTGTGATGATTAGTTAAAACATGTGAGACAAAGTCACTATTAACATGATTTAAAGTTTATGATCTAAGGCGATAAAGTAAGAGTTTGGAGTTGTTAAAGTATGTGTGATAGTTGACTTGAAGTGACTATTGACATAAATTAAAGTATAAATTTGAAGACGTTAATTAAGTGTTCGAATGTGTTAAAGTAAGAGTTCAAAGTCATTAAAATATGTGTAATGGTGAGTTAAAGTAAGTGAGACTTAAGTCACTATTGGTATGACTTAAAGTCTAAGTTTGAAGATTTAAAGTAAGAAAGAAAACTAGTTAAAGTAGAAGAGCAAATCAGTTAAAGTAGAAAAGCAAACATGTTAAATATAAGAAAATATATTTAAAAAAAGAGAAAAAAATAGTTAAAGTGTCTGATCTATTAAACTAGTAGTTGTAGTATGCTAAAGCAGTAGTTATAGTCTGTTAAAGTCGCAGTTGTTGTGAGTTAATGTACATGATTGTTCGGATCCGGTTTAACGGGTTGTGTGGTGTGGCGTTCATGACCAAGATGTGGTCATTGAGCCTTAGTCGAGGCTTCCATGCGTTGTGTGGACGTTGTGGGTCAGACATTCTGGCCCAAATGGCCCGTTGGTTCACTGTCTGTGAACGCGACAGGGCCTACCATCGCGTTCTGAACGCGACGGTCCTGGGTGTCACGTTCTGGTTGCCGCCGCGGAGCGGTCTTCGTCTGCATGTCCGCCGCGTGTCGCGCGCTGGGCAGCCTGCTGACGTTGACCATGGGAAGGCGACGGCCTCCTACATCGCGTTCATGTCGCGACGGCAGGCTACGTTGCGTTCCCAACTGTGATGAGTTTTTAAGCTAGGTCGGCCAAACAGAGCTCCAGCAAGCTCTGTTCGGCCAGGGAGGAGGTTTTGGGGTGGAAATTGGGGCGATCCGACATTTTGGGGTCATTTTTGGGATGGTCTCACCGCAAGGACGTCGCACAGAGTGGGGGAAAAGCCGGGGCATCGCCGTTCTTCGCGTTCTTCGTGAAGGTAGGGAGATTACGCCCCGTTTTACGTTGTGAATTGCATGTGAAGCATGAATGGCTTGTTATTCACTATATAAATGGTAGATACCATGTTAGGACATTGAGTAAAGCATGAAAACTGAGTTTTTACATTGTTTTATATGGTTTGTGTGGGAGATCCGGAGATGGGATCCTAGATTAGGGTTCCTGCCTGTGAAGGCGACAGACCCTCATGTCGCGTTCTGAACGTGATAGGCCGACCCGTCGCGTTCTGCTTTTGAACATGGCCTATCGGGGTGTCGTGTTCAGAAGGCAACAGAAGCCCCCGTCGCGTTAACAGTTCTGTGGGCTTTATGTATTTGCATGATAATGTATCTATCAGATTATCGTTGTGTGAGGTGCAAGGCTTTGGTAAGTGGTGCCTTGGCATCTGTAGTGCTCGAGGAGCGTGTTGTTTACGTGGTTGACGTGGTGTTTACGTGGTTTGAGCGATGTGTATGTGGTTATTTCGTGGTGATTGGGCAGTGAGGTTCCAGTGTGAACCTAGCCTCGGTCCTTTGATATCTTTTATAGGTTATTTAAGTTGGTTTAATTGATAAAGCATGTGTAGGGTTAAGAGTTAGTGTATGGTTATTAAGTGGTTATTGTGTACTGTGTTTAATGTGGCAATGGAGGCCATGAGATGACCAATGACAGGCCAGATTATTATTGGTTAATGTAGTTCCTGTATGTGTCTGTGTAGGCTAGCTTGTAGGTCACATAGTGACCGGGACAAGCTATTCCTAACACTTGCATCGTGGTTTGTAATAAAGATTATATATGTATGTATCGTGGTTTGTGCGTTGCCGAGTTTGGTGGTCCGGCGCCTATTCCAGAATACCTCTTCAGTTGGATACCCCAGGTTCTGTGTGAGCCAGGCACGTGTGTTTGTTGTGCTTGGGGTTTGTCCCGGTACTGTGTGTATCGTCGATGTCTGTGTCGTCTTCCTGGACACCCTCACTCCTGTGTTTGAGTTGTACGTCCGGCTGAGGGAAAGACGGCAGAGGGGCAGTGACTTGTGAGAGTTTGTGTTTAGTGGCTTGTAGAGCGCTCGTGGTTGGGGGTACAGACACCAGTTGTAACGACCCTCCTTATACCGGTACGATTATACCAATCCACGTCGCTATAAATATTGCCGTCACAGTGGGACATTTACCCAACACTAACATTAGATTGAGATGTACACGAATAATAGAAGCTTACAGCAGAAATAAAATAACAATCTTATTCCACCATCAACATTCTATCCACAGTCCATATAGCATAAAAGAAATACATTTGCCCACTTTATTACAACTCCAAAATAAATTACAATGTCCATATGAAGATACATCATTCTTTGACTACATACTTATGAAAGAAAAGTACAACGGATCACGTCCACAAGTAAAAGCTACTCCTCGCACTCGGAGTCGCTCCTCACAATGTCCTCCTCTAATGTGGGGACACCTGTCACACCTGTACGCTGAAGCAAGTATGAGTCTAAATAGACCCAGCAAGCAATCCATGAACACAACCATACACATATCATAACTACATGCTAGTCTTTTAAGCATTGAGGAACTAAACATGGTACATGCTTCATGCTAATTAAGACAATTAATTATAAACCTATAGCATGTTATCTACACATTCTATCAACATGGTTCAAAGATTCAAATCTTATCCAAATCATTATGCTCTATACACAATTAAAGCATGAAACTATGAACAAGGTAATTAACATGCCTAGCATGGTATCTATTCATTTTTGTATACACTTATCATATATATACACACATTTTGCTTGCTGTTTTGACATAAAATAAACATAATTACGATGGTTTACATTTATTCACATGCTAGATCATTCACTTCACAACTTCACATGTTCATATTTCACATTGCATAATTCACATGTTCACACACACATATTCACATTTTACATTTAATTATCGTGACACATAGTCCAAACCACCACTAGAAGGACACACATACACTTTCACATATCCATCACCTATGCAACATAGTGATAGATCTTGGTTAACTGCGCAGAACCGGGAGAAGCCCTCTCCACCCTAACCAGTGGTACTTGTCCACCTCCAGGATTTCATCCTAATGCCCATAGGATATCACACACATTGAACCTTCCCGTAGGGACTTTACTACGGTATGGTTCCACAGCCCTCTATGGTAGCAGTGTCACTAACGGCACAGTTTTACACATTATCACATTGTCATATTGTTCACATAATTCTCATGCACTATGTAACACATTTACATGCATTACTTCATAATTCCACCTGTTCAGGTACCTAACATGATGCTACTGTTCACAGTGGCAATTTGATCATAACATAATCCTAAAAGGTTGCTAATCTCTGAATTTCACATAATCAAAATTGACATGACCATATGGTCAATTACACTTATTAAATTGATCTCAGTACCTACTGACGTCAATACAACATGAAATTTTATCACAGTCTAGTCACAGGTCATTTATCACATCCTCAAATTTCAGATTTTTCAGAACAATATTCAATTATAATAACTAAAACAAGCTTCCTGTAGATTTATCTAGAAATCCAATTAAACATGGTTTACAATACCACAGTCGCACTTAGCATTTCCAAAATCTGAATATAGCAGTCATATGTTCATACAAAAATTTTGAGACTCTAACATGCAACGAATCATTTTAATTGGAATTAAAGCAGGCAAATCATGCTCACTATTCCATTTCCAAAAATTCTAATAAATAGGACTGTACACCAAAATTAGTCCTAGCCTCATGATATGACCTACTGTATAGACATGATTCAAAATAACTTTCACAGCATGTACACATATTCAGAAGTTCGAAAAATATACCACAGAGATCAAACATGCATTCTGTAAATACCTGAAGAACTTGGCAGCACAAGGGTTGCCATCGACAGGGGTTAACGGCACCATAGGTTGCCGCCAACTCTGGATCTTGACGGCAGCAAGTTGGCTGTTAAGTTCATGTCTACAGAATTGCAGACTGAACGCACAAAACAAAGGTGAATGGGGGTTCCAGGATACGAAATAAATTCTGAAAAATTCCTAGGACCTACTAGACATGGGAGGGTGATGTCCAAAAGTTACTTGCCTCAAAGAAATTGAAGAACGGATTTAATCAACCGATGATGCCCTCCTCGGCCAAGCCAGAAGGTGCCTAAAAACCTCCTAGATTCAGTTCTGTGGTCGATGTAGCTTGCACGCCAGAGTCGGGGAAGCTTCACAGATGTTCAAAGTCTCCCTCAGTCGATGTAGATCGCCAAGAGACGCACCACAACACCGAATCCAAGTCTCCCAAGTTTAGTTTTTCGCACAGGTTTTCTAGGGTTTTGACAAGAGCCAAAAAGACCTAATCCGTCCAAAAGGAGGCGATTTTATAGAGCCAAGGGTCTGGGTATGGTAGGAATCCTACCGTTGGACGGAGGTTTCCAAATCAAGAACCGAAGGAAACGCAACCATTTCCAGATCTGAAATCGCAGAAATTCTGGGAAATAGACGTCCACATTCCTGGCCGTCTACTGGGAATAAACGTCCATCGATCTGGACGACTACTCCCTTGTAAACGTCCACTCATGTTGACGTCACTTGGCCTCTCGGCCAGAGCACAGAATGACCAGAAACATGCATACATTATATTTATATACATGCAATATAATGTGAACCTAAGCACGATATGTACAATGTAAGTAAAACAATATATACATGATATGTATATATACAACATTATTTATTGTAAATTGTAAGTATAATACATATACATATACAGCTATATACACATAGCAACTAATACATCATAAGGACAAAGTCAAATAAAAGAGCAAAAATCGAGGCCTTACACCCTCTCCCCCTTAAAGAAAACTTCATCCTCGAAGTTAGAACGACACTACTTAAACAATTGGAGATACTTCTTCATCATAACATCCTCAAGCTCCCAAGTAGCCTCCTCTCGTGAGAAGTTCTGCCATAGCACCTTCACGGACGCAATGCTCTTGTTCCGGAGGTGTTGAACCTTCCGATCAAGAATAGCTACCGGTTGCTCAACATATGATAGGTCTGGCTGGATCTCCACTGGCTCATGACTAATAACATGAGATGGATCACGCACATATCTCCTGAGCATGGATACGTGGAAAACATGATGAACACTAGCTAACGCTGGGGGTAAAGCTAGCTCATATGCCACGCTGCCCATCCGCCTAAGAATCTCATATGGGTCAATGAATCTAGGACTCAACTTGCTATGCCTACCAAATCCGACAACACCTTGAGTAGGCGAAATCTTCAGAAAAACATGCTTGCCAACCTCGAACTCTAAATCCTTCATTCTGTTGTCGGCGTAACTCTTCTGCCTACCCTGCGCCTCAACAAGCCTCTTCCTGATAAGCTGGATCTTATCCGAAGTCTCCTGCACTAAACTCTAGACCAATCAACTGCCTATCACCAGTCTCCTCCAGCACAAAGGAGATCTACAAGGCCGCCCATACAACGCCTCAAATGGAGCCATACCAATACTCGCATGAAAACTGTTGTTATATGCGAACTCCACAAGAGGTAAATGACGTTCCCAATCACCCTTCCAATCCAACACATATGCTCGCAACATATCCTCGAGCATCTGGATAGTCCTTTCAGACTATCCATCTGTCTGAGAATGGAACGCCAAACTAAGCTTCAATTCGGAACCTAAAGCATCCTGAAGACCCTTCCACAGCCTCGAAGTAAATCTCGGATCTCGATCGGAAATGATCGACTTCGGCACACCATGCAACCTAACAATGCTACTAACATACAACCTAGCCAAACTCTCCACTGACTGCTTCTTCTTCATAGGCAAGAAATGCGCAGTCTTAGAGAATCTATCTACGATCACCCAAATCGAGTCATTGCCCCTCACTGATCTGGGCAAACCCGTCACAAAATCCATAGTGATGGCCTCCCACTTCCATACTAGATCTCCATCTTCTGCATAAGACCCAGATGGTCACTGACGTTCGGCCTTCTTGCTGGCATACTAAACACCTGGATACAAAAATCTGCCACATCCTTCTTCATGCCAGACCACCAAAAAGATCTCTTCAATTCCTAGTACATCTTGGTGTTACCCGAATGAATAGAGAATCTCGACCTATGAGCTTCTGCAAGAACATGCTCACGGACATCCACAACATCAGGAACACATACTCGATGATGAAATCTAATCACACCATCCTCATCTCGAGCAATCCCACCTTACCCACCAATTCTTGAAGCCTAGGATCAGCCTTCTGCTGCTCAATCACCTCATCTAGCACAGAAGACCGAATAGACAACTGAGCCACAAAAGCTTGACATAATAATGGCTCTAACTCAGTCATCACACAGGCAGCATCCTCCAACATCTTCTAATCCTACTGGAGTAATGATCTCTTCCTACTAAGAGCATCCTCTATGACATTCGCCTTCCCTGGATGATACTGAAGATCGAAGTCGTAGTCCTTGAGGAACTCAATCCATCTCCTCTGCCACAGGTTTAACTCCTTCTGTGAAAAGAGATACCTCAAGCTCTTGTGGTCAGTGAATACCTCAAATCTGACACCATAAAGATAGTGCCTCCAGATCTTTAGTGCATGAACCACTGCCGCAAGCTCCAAATCATGAGTGGGATAGTTACGTTCATGCTCCTTCAATTGGCGAGAAGCATACGCCACTACCCTACCATGCTGCATCAACACACAGCCTAAACCAATCTGAGATGCATCTGAATAAATGGTAAAACCCTCTACACCACTTGGTAAAATCAACACCGGTGCAGAAGTAAGCTTAGCCTTCAACAGTTGAAAGCTACTCTCACAATCCTCGGACCAGACAAACTTCACACCCTTCCTGGTTAGTTTAGTCAAAGGTGCGGCGATAGATGCAATCCCTCAATAAATCGCCGATAATAGCCTGCTAAACCAAGGAAACTCTGAATCTCCGATGGGGTCCCGGGGATCTCCCAATCTAATACAGCCTGGACCTTCACATGCCCAGGAAATGAACCTCGCGCATCCAGAAATCCCACTTGCTGAACTTTGCGTACAGCTTGTGCTCTCGGAGAACTTCTAATACTACCCTCAAATGATCACGGTGTGAAGCCTCATCCGGAGAGCAGACCAACACATCATCGATGAACACTACTACGAAACTATCTAGATAAGGTCTAAACACCCTATTCATGAGATCCATGAATGATGCAGGGGCGTTGGTTAGACCAAAAGGAAAAACTAAAAACTCATAATGTCCATAACGAGTTCTAAAGGCCGTCTTGGACACATCCTCACTCCTAATCCTCAACTGATGATAGCCGGACCGCAAATCAATCTTAGAAAATACCGATGCATTCTGCAGCTGGTCAAATAGATCATCAATCCGTGGTAAGGGATACCTGTTCTTCACAGTCACCTGGTTGAGCTTCCTATAATCAATGCACAACCTAAGTGAACCATCTTTCTTTTTCACAAATAATACAGGTGCACCCCAAAGAGATACACTAGGGTGAATAAATCCCTTATCCAGCAAATCTTGCAATTGCTTCCTTAACTCAGCTAATTCCGTAGGTGCCATCCGATATGGAGTCTTTGAGATAGGAGAGGTGCTTGGAAGCAACTCTATGGTAATCTATCTCCCTAACTGGTGGCAATCCAGACAAATCATCGAGAAAAACGTCTGGAAAATCCTGCACTACATCATCTCCTCAAGGGTAGGTGACTGATCAGCCTTTGGTACTAATACCACGCTGGCAAGAAAAGTGTCACATCCCTTGTTCACCATCTTCATCGCCTTCATGGCGGAGATAACAAACCTTCCCGCTACATTCCTTGGCAATGGATGTGAAAACTCATCCTCACCAGGATACGGAAAGTGATCTTCTTCCCACGACAATCTACTAAAGCATAGTGCTCCTCTAGCCAATCCAGACCAAGAATAGCATCATAGTCCTTTATCTTTAGAAAATATAAGCATCCATCTAAGACTCGATCCTCAATGCACCACAGGTAAAGACGGAATACACTTCCTAGTCGATATCGTTCCCGTTGGGTGTGCACAGACAAAGGGACCCCTAACTCCTCAGCCTCTACACTAGACTCTACAGCTAACTGCCTAGCAAACCGCTCAGAAATGAACGAGTGAGTGGCACCGTATCAAACAAACCTGAGCGGCACCCATGAAAAGAACCGTACCTTCCGTGACGTTTTCTGCTTGCTCTGCGTCCTCACGCGCCAATGCAGCCACTCGAGCTTGGGCTCGAGGCCTTCCTGGTCTTCTTGTAGCTGGCGCTGCTGCTGCTACCACTGCTGGGGCTGGCGCTCCACGCTGAACTCCCTTCTGAAGCCTGGGACAGTCCCTGATCTCATGCTCGCTGTTCCCGCACTTCAAGCACTTCCCTGCTAACTTCCAACACTCTGTACCACCATGTGTCCTTCCACAGTGATGACACTCCTTCTTGCCACTGGGTCTGATGCCGGGGGATCGCGGAGCAACTGCTTGCTGACTACTCACTACCACGGGACGCTGCGTGACTGGTACGCCGCCTTCTTCCTGTCCTGCCGCTGGAACGGTGGCGCAAACCTCTTCTGCGAAGCCTTCTTTTCTTCAGATATGCTCCATCTCACTCTCCTACCTGCATGCCACGCTGAGAGCCTCATCTAAGGTACGATGGCAAATGCCACGAGCCTCGACCTCAGTGATGGCTTAAGGCCCATCACAAACCTGGCCTCATACTCAAGCACCGTCATGGAGCCCTGAGTAAGAGTGAGGATTCCTGCTCCATATTGTCTGAATATGCTCGGGGATGAACTTGGCCCGAAAGAGCCTCACGACTCATCCAAGCTACCTCGATAGCACTATCCTCAAACCGGGGTACGCAGTAAAGAAGCCCACCACACATCGGCTCTCTCTCCTGCAAAAACCACCTATAAGGACCCATCTAGACAAACCTAAACTTAACATAAATACAAACATATTTAACTAACAAATACCTGTAGCATGTAGGTGGCCAAGCTGACCTTGTCCTCCTCAGCACGCCTAATGGCACGGAAGATCTTCTCGATCTCCCACATCTAGCTCTCTGCCAGTAATGGCTGACTCTCCCCCTTCAAAAAGAGGGTGGAGCCATCCTCTTGAATCACTCCATGATGGAAGGACCACCATGGCCATGCTCCTGGGGAACCGGGGCTGGAGCCTGAGCCTGCCACAACTAATAATATAAATAACACATAAGCAACATTACAATCATACATTTAATAAAATAGGCTACTGCTATCTAATAATTCTAACCTGAGCCTCCAACTGAGCCTGGAGTGCAGCCTGGGTGTGTGCTTGGGTCTGCATAGCCTGCACCAGACCTTGTGTAATAGTACGGTCGTTCGGATCCGGGTTTATCGGGTCTACGTGTGGTGCTCTTGACCAAGAGAAGGTCAATGGGCTGTGTTTGGATTTTTTGTGCACAGGGTGAGCAGTGTGGGCCGGTTATGCCAGCCCATTTGCACTATTGGTTCACTGTGTAGAATCGCGACGGAGGAAGGCGACGCGATTATGAACGCTTCGGCCTTGCTGGACGCGATTCCAGGAACCGCCTCTGTGACACGTGGCACGGGTTTCCATCTGGCGTCGGACAGGGGGGACGCGTTTAGAGGGTTTAAACGCGGCGTCTGCCCTGGATGCGATTTCGATCAGAGTGTTAAAAGCTTCGTTTCGGCCAGCCAGAGCAGAGGAGGCTCTGTCCGGCGCAGGGGAGGATGCTGTGGCGTCCCTGATGGTGGTTTTCCAGCGATTTCGACTTCCGGCGGCTCGTGCGGGGCGGGAACCACGCGAGGACGATGCTCGGAGCGTGGGCGTGCCGTCAACGAGGGGGTTTTGGCATTCTTCAGCTTCTTTCAGCTGGTAGGGAGACTTCCTACCTTGGTTTTATGGTTTAAAGCATGAATGGATTGGGGATTAAGGATGGTCTGGGTGGTTTGCCTTGTTAGGTTTAACCTGTATATGGTTTTAATGGGTTGAATGATGTGTTTTGTTGTGGGTTTTCCGCGGGGAAAGTGGGTTCGGTCTGTAAGTTGAGCTCACAGACGACTGGAGTCGCGTCGGTGTCCCCGCCGCAGTTCATTGAACTCATCGCATCGCGATGACGCGTTCTGCTTTTCGATGTGTTGTGTTTAGTTGGTCGTCTGGTTGTGACCTGTTGTCTGTCGCATTAGCATGAAATGCGGCGTCAAGGTGGATGCGACTATGTGTTGACCGAGGGTTTGACCGACTTGAGTTTAGTAGCGTCGTGTCGGGCGACGCGACTTGGTCGCGTCACTAAGGCCTGCGCGACAGCCTTGAATAGAGTCGAAAGGCCGACGCGACATGGTCACGACGCTTGGCCCTGTCGCGACAAGGTTTGGTATGGCGTCCAAACAGGTCGACGCGTTTTGTAAGGCGTAGACTGTCTTCGACGCATTTTGACTTCTGTAGTCGTTCTGTGTTGGGTGTTGGGCAGTAAAGGTCCTGTGTGGACCTAGCCCGGTTTGTTAATGTTCTTTAAAGCTGGGTAATGTTTAATGATTTATGTAGTATGATTTTCCAAGGAGGTCCGGGGGGTGACCAATGATAGGCAATGTTATATCTAATATTGTTATGGTATGTTATGCCTTGTGTTAAGTATGTTAAGGTATTAAGATAGGTGTTTATGGTAATGTGTATAAGTCTATTGTGAGGTCTTGGCGGTCATGGATGACCCCGTTAATGAGTGGTAGTGTGTAGGATGGCTTGAGGGTCACAGGGTGACCGATGATAAGCCATTCCTTACACTTGTTGTATGTGAGTTGTGTATGTGTCGACGTTGGTTGGCTTGAAGGTCACATGGTGACCGTTGACAAGCTAAGCTTGACACTTGTATACCGAGTTTATAATAAAGATCGTATATCGTTGTTGTGTGCTTACCGAGTCTGGTGGTCCGCGCCTATTCTGGAATACCTCTTTAGTCGGTTACCCTAGCGCTGGTTGCTTAGGGCTTGTCCGGTACCGGAGTACCGTCGAGGTCTGTGTCCGTCTTCCTGGACACCCTCCTCTGCGTTGGAGTAGTACGTCCCTGAGGGGAAAGACGACAGGGGACAGCGGCTTGTTTTGTGAGTGTACGGCCGTTTGTAGCGCGCCTTTGGTTGGGGGACGGACACCAGTAGTTGACACTGGTCCCCCAGCTAGTCCGGTTTCCAGTGCCTCACTTTAGGGTTCTCATCTGGAGTCCCTAAAGGTGTCAGGCTTGGGCTTGCGGGGTGTGTGACCTGCATTTTGTGGTGGTTAGTTAGTCTCCACTATTCTTGGCTTGTTGTTGTGGAGCGGCAGTTGACCTTCCGTCCGTGACTGCGAGACTAAGAGTAGTTTCTTGTGCTTTGTTGTCCGGGTTGGATACTGGCATCATGAACTAGTAGTCCGTTCCCGTGTGGCGGCATCGTTTCCGTACCGACTCTTGTTTGACCACTGGTTGTGGTTTGTGTGTGACCGCTGGTTTAAGGTATATTTGTGAAACCGATAACCCTTGTGGTGTGCCCTGGAGGTGGCAAAAATTCGTGGTTTAGTGTTGTACCTCATGGTAGTAGGTACATGTACCCCTCGTGGGTAGAGTTTGTGTTGTGTACGTGAGTCTAACCTCAGCTGGTGTTGAGGTGAGACCGTGCGTACTGTGGAGGTCTTGTGGTGTGGACTCTCCACGTGTTAAATAGATTGGTTTCCGATTACTATGTGGTTTCCGGGTGTTGGCAGGTTGTCTCCAATCTCGATGCTCCGTGTGTGTGTTTAGCCTGTGAGACCGTAGCCTAGGCAGTGTTTGCCGTGAGGCTTGTGGTCGAAGTGTTTTAGTTGAAGGGTGGACTAGCGGTGTTAAGCTAGTCTTATGTTTCCCTTTACTTTTCAAGGACCGGGGTTTAGCCGGTGTGTTTGTGATTAGTTGTTGAATAACATGCGGGTGTGTGCATGTTATGTTTCGGCTACCGGTGTTGCCAGTGAGACCCTTTGGGGTTGAGGTCTCTTGTGTAGTTGTGTTTCTTTGTGGGAGGTCCCTACTGAGCCAGTGACTTTTTGAGGCTCACTCCCTTACAGTTTGTTTCAGGTGTTGGTCGACTTAGCAGGCGTTGGCTGACTTCGGCGTGGTTTACGCAGAGTAGTGCAGACTTGTACCACCAGCAGTAGAGTAGTTGAGTCGTTTGAGCTTGTGCTCCCTCGAGGTATGCCCCAGGTAGTTGTACTCTTTAATTGGACATGTAATATTGTAATTGTGGACGATTGTACATTGTGGTTTACAGTTATATACACTTGTTCTTTCCTGTGTTATATACTGTAATTATGGTCTTTTATATTCGTACTGGACACGTTAGTGATATCCCTTGCGAGACTTCGGTCCGATCGCGGGAGGCGAATCTGGATATGGACTCTTATTGGGTATAAATATCCAGGGCCGTTATACCTTGCATGAACACTCCATAATCTACAGGCGGTGGTGGAGGAAGAATTGTAGGACCCTGGGGTGCTGGGACCTGCTATTCATCCCTATCCTCACGCCTCTGCTCATCCTCTCGAGCATGGGCACCACGCCTACCACGAGAAGCCATAGCCTGTAAAATAATTTAATCACAGTTAGAAACTAAGTTACTTAGTCCTAACCATTTTCTTATCTATCTTTCATTCATTATTAATCATTTTCTACACATGTGGACAATTTCTATAAAGACTTAGCATATTATGAAGATGATGGTATATTTATGTACAATCTCAACCTGTTGCTCTGATACCAATCTCTGTAACGACCTTCCTTATACCGGTACGATTATACCAATCCACGTCGGTATAAAGAATGCCGTCACAGTGGGACATTTACCCAACACTAACATTAGATTGAGATGTACACGAATAATAGAAGCTTACAGCGGAAATAAAATAACAATCTTATTCCACCATCAACATTCTATCCACAGTCCATATAGCATAAAAGAAATACATTTGTCCACTTTATTAGAATCCAAAATAAATTACAATGTCCATATGAAGATACATCATTCTTTGACTACATACTTATGAAAGAAAAGTACAACAGATCACGTCTACAAGTAAAAGCTACTCCTCGCGCTCGGAGTTGCTCCTCACAATGTCCTCCTCTAATGTGGGGACACCTTCACACCTGTACGCCGAAGCAAGTATGAGTCTAAATAGACCCAACAAGCAATCCATGACCACAACCATACACATATCATAACTACACGCTAGTCTTTTAAGCATTTAGGAACTAAACATGGTACATGCTTCATGCTAATTAAGACAATTAATTATAAAACCTATAGCATGTTATCTACACATTCTATTCAACATTGTTCAGGGATTCAAATCTTATCCAAATCATTATGCACTATACACAATTAAAGCATGAAACTATGAACAAGGTAATTAACATGCCTAGCATGGTATCTATTCATTTTCGTATACATTTATCATACATATACACACATTTTGCTTGCTGTTTTGACATAAAATAAACATAATTACGATGGTTTACATTTATTCACATGCTAGCTCATTCACTTCACAACTTCACATGTTCATATTTCACATTGCATAATTCACATGTTCACACACACATTCACATTTTACATTTAATTGTCGTGACACAGAGTCCAAACCACCACTAGAAGGACACACATACACTTTCACATATCCATCATCTAGGCAACATAGTGATAGATCTTGGTTAACTGCGCAGAACCAGGAGAAGCCCTCTCCACCCTAACCAGTGGTACTTATCCGCCTCCAGGATTTCATCTTAATGCCCATAGGAAATCACATACATTGAACCTTCCCGTTGGGACTTTACTACGGTACGGTTCCACAGCCCTCTATGGTAGCAGTGTCACTAACGGCACAATTTTACACATTATCACATTGTCATATTGTTCACATAATTCTCATGCACTATGTAACACATTTACATGCATTAATTCATAATTCCACCTGTTCAGATTACCTAACATGATGCTACTGTTCACAGTGGCAATTTGATCATAACATAATCCTAAACAGGTTGCTAATCTCTGAATTTCACATAATCAAATTGACATGACTAATATGGTCAATTACACTTATTAAACTGATCGCAGTACCTACTGACGTTAATACAACATGGAATTTTTATCACAGTCTATTTATAGGTCATTTACCACATCCTCAAAATTTCAGATTTTTCATAACAATATTCAATTTATAATAACTAAAACAAGCTTCCTATAGATTTATCTAGAAATCCAATTAAACATGGTTTACAATACCACAGTCGCACTTAGCAGTTCCAAAATCTGAATATAGTAGTCATATGTTCATACAAATTTTTGAAACTCTAACATGCAACGAATCATTTTGATTGAAATTAAAACAGGCAAATCATGCTCACTATTCCATTTCCAGAAATTCTAATAAATAGGACTGTACACCGAAATTCATCCTAGCCTCATGATATGACCTATTGTATGGACATGATTTAAAATAATTTTCACAGCATGTACACACATTCAGAAGTTCGAAAAATATACCACATAGATCAAACATGCATTTTGTAAATGCCTGAAGAACTTGGCGGCGCAAGGGTTGCCGTCGACAGGGGTTAACGGCACCATAGGTTTGCTGCCAACTCTGGATCTTAACGGCAGGCAGCAAGTTGGCCGTTAAGTTCATGTCTGCAGAATTGCAGACTGAACGCACAAAACAAAAGTGAATGGGGGTTCCAGGACACGAATAAATCCGAAAAATTCCTAGGACCTACAAGACATGGGTAGGATGATGTCCAAAGGTTACTTGCCTCAAAGAAATTGAAGAACAGATTTAATCAGCCGATGATGCCCTCCTCGGCCAAGCCAAGAAGGCGCCTAAAAACCTCCTAGATCCGGTTCTGTGGTCAATGTAGCTTGCACACCGGAGTCGGGGAAGCTTCACAAATGTTCAAAGTCTCCCCCAGTCGATGTAGATCGCCAGGAGACGCACCACAACGTCGGATCCAAGTCTCCTAAGTTCAAATTTTCACACAGGTTTTCTAGGGTTTTGACAAGAGCCAAAAAGACCTAATCCGTCCAGAAGGAGGCGATTTTATAGAGCCAAGGGTCTGGGTATGCGCTTAGGTAGGAATCCTATCGTTGGACGGAGGTTTCCAAATCAAGAACCGAAGGAAACGCAGCCGTTTTCAAATCTGAAACCGCATAAATTCTGGGAAATAGACGTCCACATTCCTAGCCATCTACTGGGAATAAACATTCATCGATCTAGACGTCTACTCCCTTGTAAACATCCACTCATGTTGACATCAATTGGCCTCTCGGCCAGAGCACAGAATGACCAGAAACATGCGTACATTATATTTACGTACATGCAATATGTAATGTGAAACCTAAGCACGATATGTACAATGTAAGTAAACAATTATTAATATATATATATATAATATATATATATATATATATATATATATATATATGATTGACAAGTATATACATATATATAATATTATTTATTGTAAATTGTACAGAAATAACACATATTTATATATATACATATACATGTATACACATGCACATAGTTATATACACATAGCAACTAATACATCATAAGACAAAGTCAAATAAAAGAGCAAAAATTTCGAGGGCCTTACACCAGTAGACGTACTAGTCCCCAGCTAGTCCTGTGTTTCCAGTGCCTCACTTTAGGGAGCTCGGGCCGGAGTCCCTAAAGGTGCCAGGTGTGGACCTGCAGCTGTGTAGTCTGCAGGTGTGGTGTTGGTTGGTCTCCACTATTCTTTGGCTTGTTGTTGTGGAGCTACAGTTGGACCTTTCTACTGTGACTGCGAGACTGAGAGGTGGTTCTTGTGTTGTGTTGTCCGGGTTGGATACTGGCGTCATGAACCATTAGTCCGTTCCCGTGTGGTGGCATCGTTCTTTCTGACTCGTGCTTTGCCACTGGTTGTGGTTTGTGTGTGTGAGTTGTTGGTTGAGGTTTGACCCGTTGAGGTGTGCCCTAGTGTTGGCACAGTTGTAATTGAGATTCTGTGATGGTACCTCATGGTAGTAGGTGCCTGTACCCTTCATGGGTAGCTTTGTGTTGTGGTACGTTGTGTACCAGTCCCTTCAGGTGTTGAGGTGGACTTGTGTTCTGTGAAGGTCAAATGGTGTGACCTTTCACATGTTGTGTTTTACCCTTCTTTGGGTAAGTTTCTGATTGTGGTTTAAGTGTGTGGTCGATTGGCTTGTTGATGCCATTCCTGTTACCCTCCGTGGGTAGGTTGCATGTGAAGCTTGTAGCTTAGTCGACCAGTTATTATAATGGTTTGCCTGTGAGGCTTGTGGCCTAGGCATTTCAGTTGTTGGGCGGACGAGTGGTGCTGTGCTAGTCCTATTGTCCCTCTTACTTTTCGAGATTTGTGCTAGCTGGGGAGATTATGTTATAGTTGTTGTTTATTATAATTGTTGTGAGCATGATATGGTTTGGCTATCGATGTTGCCAGTGAGACCCTCCGGGGTTGAAGTCTCTTTAGTTTCGTGTGTTGTTTTGGGAGGTCCCTACTGAGCCGGTGACTTATTGAGGGTCACTTCCCTACAGTTCCTTTCAGGGCTTGCCGTTTGTGTGGCTTGTAGTGGCGTTGTGGCAGATTTGTACCACCAACAGTAGAGTTAGTCGTATTGTATGAGCTTGTACTCGCTCGGGGTATGCCCCAGGTAGTTGTACACTTTTATTTGGACATGTAATAATGTATTGGGATAGTTGTAAATTGTTATAAACAAGTATGAGCACATGTACTTTCTTGTGTCTTGTACTGTTGTTGTTGTCTTTTATATTCTTACTGGACACGTGTACGAGCTATCCCTTGCGAGACTTCGGTCCGATCGTAGGAGGCGGACTTGGATATGGAGCCTTATTGGGTATAAATATCCAGGGCCATTACAGTTGGTATCAGAGCATGGTCCAGTTAGAATATGAAAAGATATTGAAGTTACAATGTCTCAAGACATGGTTTAATGTCCACTGCTGGTAGTAAGTCTGCGGTTTTGTGTGATTTTTAGTACGGTTTTCGCATGAGTTTTTGATATGTGAATTGTATGTATGGTTGGTTAGTGTGGCAGTTGTTAGTAATGGCAGAG
The DNA here is from genome assembly GCA_014218235.1 of Colocasia esculenta. NCBI lineage: Eukaryota > Viridiplantae > Streptophyta > Magnoliopsida > Alismatales > Araceae > Colocasia > Colocasia esculenta. The sequence continues at coordinate 80,477,239 of CM024758.1, forward strand.
AAATGGTGTGATTAGTGGTATAAGTTGAGTGGTTATACCAGTGTGACAGTCTGCAGTTAAAGTATAGTTGTTTAGAGGTTTTTAGTTACAGTAATTGACTGAATTAGTGAATTTAGTTGTGTTATTCAAAGAAAGTAAAGTGTGTTCTGGAAAGGATATGATCTGAATGTATTTTTCGTAAGATACTTGATACAGAGTTGGTAGAGACAGGTATAGGGTAATGATGTGATAAAGAAGCAGTGAAATAGTGTTAGTAATGAGGAATAAATCAGTGGGTGATGAGGATTGTTAAGTGTGTGAATTGTAATTGAGAACATTAGCAGAAGTAATTGTGGTATTTGAGATCTGTGTTAATCAGTGTTAAGGAACAGTGTGGATAATAATGTGATTAGCGTTATGGAAGGTTTGGAATAACTGAGTGAAACAGTTCAGTTTGAGATGAGGTACTGGTAAATAGAGTAGCAAAGATGTGTGGCAGTCAGATTGAGTGTACTTTGTGATTAATGATAGTTGCAGTAAAGAGTTTGAGAATAGTGTTGTCGTGAATAATGATGATAATGGGAAATTTGATATAGAGATCTATGTAAGCATGTGCTGAGGTGATCAGTTGCGTAAAGAAAGAGTAAAGGAAGAATAGTGTGTAGTTGGACTTTTCTGAGAATTTTACAAGAAAGATATTCATTTGATAAGTGGTAATTTGTGAAGATTTCACAGAATGATTTGTAAAGGATTACAGTGCTGAAGATAAGATTAGTAATGTTAAGCAGTTGGATATAGTTTGTGGGAACAGAGAGGTAAAGTTTGTGTCAGAAAAAGATTGAGGTTAAAGTAAGTCAGAATAGAAAGAGATGAATCAGTTGAGAAGCAGTTAAAAAAATATCAAGTTGAGAGGAACAACAAGGCAGATTGTGAATGGATATTTGTGAATGTGCTGTAACAGTGAAATTGTTTGTATTTGGCAGTAAAGCAGTAATGAAGAATGAAGGAATCCGGCAGAATAAGTTACTGTGTTTAAAGGAAATAGTTTCAGTTTATGGCTATGGCAGTATTTTAAAGAAAGTTGATTGTATAATAAGAAGGATTGCAGTGTAAATGGCACAGTGGGATTGGTCAGTTAGTAGAATAATTAAGAGAAATATTTTATAGAAATGGTATTATGCTATTGGCAGTAAGGTTAAAGTTCAGTATTAATGACCAGATGAAGAAAGCATGTGGCAGATTATAGAATAACGATAGTCAGATGAATCAAGAAATGTGCAGTAAGAATTTATGTAGTAGTATGTAGTAAAGTGATTCAGATGAATGGATGAGTTTTGTTATAAAGATATTTCCAGAGTTTAATGTAAAAGTCATAGCAGATCGGTTAAAGAATATTGAGCAGATTAAAGTATGGTGGAAAAAAAAAACAAAAGGAGTAAGGAAAAGTTTGATTAAGTTTAGTAGTAAAGAATTTTAAACTAGATATCATTTAATTGAAAAAGATTTCAGTAAAGTTGAAGACAGATACTAGAGCATGTGCAGGGTTAGTTGAACAGTTTTGTTTCCCGATAAGAGAGTGCAGTGTCACCGCAATGAGAATGGAAATTGTGAAGAGTTATGAGTTTGGTTTGTTGAGTCAGTCAGAGAATATTGTTTGAAGTAAGGTAAGTATGTAAACAGTAAAGTATATCAGTAACAATATGTCAGAATTCAATGTGGCACAGATAAGTTGAAGCATTAAAGAAAACAGTGCGGAAATTCAGGTATGTTTCCCCAGTGATAATTAATGGAATAAGATGATTTGAGAAATAAATAAAGATAGAGTTGAGTCCAGCTGAAGTCAGAGTATTAGTGAAAATGGAAAGTAATTGGAAGCAATAATAAGAGCAAGATTTATGGAATATTTTGTCAAGTATTCAGAGTAATCAGAGTGGCGCAGCGGAAGCATGGAAAGCAAGAAAGATTTAATATTCGCAGGTTACCAGAGATGTGATTGATTAAAAGAAAGTTTGAGATTTTTGCACAATTAAGGAAAGAAGCAGAGGTTTTTAGTCAGATATGAATTAAGGCAGCATGAGCAAGATGGTATAAAGAGGTAGGAAATTCAGTTATGATAACTTGATTTTCTTTGAGAAGCTGACAATTAAGAATATGAATACAGATGAGGTAGAGCGACAGTTAGTAGTGACAGGCAGATAATGGAAAGGCACCGAGAAATTTGAACAATTTAAAGATGGTTTTACATGGCAGTGCACAAAAAGTAGTAGAGTAAAGTGAAATGTTTTGAGCAAGAAAAGTGGCCCAAAAAGAAATGTTGCAAACACAGCCGGGAAATTGTGGAAGCAGGTTGAGTCCAAGGAGATAAAACGCCAACGACAAGGTAGAATTGCTTACAACTGAAAGGTATAGAAAGATTAGAATGTAGTAATCGGGCAGTGCAGATATGAAATGAATTAAGAGAAAGGAAAGCAGAACAAGCGTGGAAATGAACAGATGAATCAGTCAGCACATAATGGTTTTAAAGGCAAATGCAGAGGAAGCGTATCCTACTTGTTCTGTATATGGCTTTGTTCCTTTTTAGGTGATAGTCTGGCTTACCGTGATCCATTTTTGAATGTCGGGGACGACATTCCTTTTTAGGTGATAGTAATGTAATAACATGATCGTTCGGATCCGGTTTAACGGGTTGTGTGGTGTAGCGTTCATGACCAAGAGGTGGTCATTGAGCCTTAGTCGAGGCTTCCGTGCATTGTGTGGGTGTTGTGGGCCGGACATTCTGGCCCAAATGGCCCGTTGGTTCACTGTCTGTGAATGCGATAGGGCCTAGCGTCGCGTTCTGAACGTGACAGTCCTGGGTGTCACGTTCTGGTTGCCGCCGCGGAGTGGTCTTCGTCTGCATGTCCGCCGCGTGTCGCGCGCTGGGCGGCCTGCTGACGTCGACCATGGGAAGGCGACGGCCTCATGCGTCGCGTTCATGTCATGATGGCAGGCTACGTCGTGTTCCCAACTGTGATGCATTTTTAAGCTAAGTCGGCCAAACAGAGCTTCAACAAGCTCTGTTTGGCCAGGGAGGAGGTTTTGTAGTGGAAATTGGGGCGATCCGATGTTTTGGGGTCATTTTCGGCGTGGTCTCGCCGCGAGGACGTCTCACGGAGTGGGGGAAACGTCGGGGCATCGCCGTTCTTCGCGTTCTTCGTGAAGGTAGAGAGATTCCGCCCCGTTTTACGTTGTGAATTGCATGTGAAGCATGAATGGCTTGTTATTCACTTTATAAATGGTAGATACCATGTTAGGACATTGAGTAAAGCATGAAAACTGAGTTTTTACATTGTTTTATATGGTTTGTGTGGGAGATCCGGAGATGGGATCCTGGATTAGGGTTCCTACCTGTGAAGGCGACGGACCCTCATGTCGCATTCTGAACGTGACAGACCGACCCATCGCGTTCTGCTTTTGAACGCTGCCTATCGGGGTGTCGCGTTCAGAAGGCGATAGAAACCCCCGTCGCGTTAACAGTTCCGTGGGCCTTATGTATTTGCATGATAATGTATCTATCGAATTATCATTGTGTGAGGTGCAAGGCTTTGGTAAGTGGTGCCTTGGCATCTGTAGCGCTCGAGGAGCGTGTTGTTCACGTGGTTAACATGGTGTTTACGTGGTTTGAGCGGTGTGTATGTGGTTAGGTCGTGGTGATTGGGCAGTGAGGTTCCAGTGTGAACCTTGCCTCGGTCCTTTGATATCTTTTATAGGTTATTTAAGTTGGTTTAATTGATAAAGCATGTGTAGGGTTAAGAGTTAGTGTATGGTTATTAAGTGGTTATTGTGTATTGTGTTTAATGTGGCAATGGAGGTCATGAGATGACCAATGTCATGCCAGATTATTATTGGTTAATGTAGTTCTTGTATGTGTCTGTGTAGGCTAGCTTGTAGGTCACATAGTGACTAGGGACAAGCTATTCCTAACACTTGCACCGTGGCTGGTAATAAAGATTATATATGTATGTATCGTGGTTTGTGCGTTGCCGAGTTTGGTGGTCCAACGCGTATTCCGGAATACCTCTTCAGTTGGGTACCCCAGGTTCTGTGTGAGCCAGGCATGTGTGTTTGTTGTGCTCGGGGTTTGTCCCGGTACTGTGTGTATTGTCGAGGTCTGTGTCGTCTTCCTAGACACCCTCACTCCTGTGTTTGAGTTTTACATCCGACTGACGGAAAGACTGCAGAGGGGCAGTGACTTGTGAGAGTTTGTGTTTAGTCGCTTGTAGCGCGCTCGTGGTTGGGGGTACGGACACCAGTAGACGTACCTGTCCCCAGCTAGTCTTGTGTTTCCAGTGCCTCACTTTAGGGAGCTCTGACCGGAGTCCTTAAAGGTGCCAGGCGTAGACCTGCAACTGTGTAGTCTGCAGGTGTGGTGTTGGTTGGTCTCTACTGTTCTTTGGCTTGTGGTTGTGGAGCTGTAGTTGGACCTTTCGTTCGTGACTGCGAGACTGAGAGGTGGTTCTTATGTGTTGTGTTGTCCGGGTTGGATACTGGCATCATGAACCAGTAGTCCGTTCCCGTATTGTGGTGTCGTTCTTTCCGACTCGTGCTTTGCCATTGGTTGTGGTTTTGTGTGTGAGTTGTTGGTTGAGGTTTGACCCGTTGTGGTATGCCCTAGTGTTGGCACAGTTGTAATTGTGATTCCGTGATGGTACCTCGTGGTAGTAGGTGTCTGTACCCTTCGTGGGTAGCTTTGTGTTGTGGTACATTGTGTACCAGTCCCTTCAGGTGTTGAGGTGGACTTGTGTTCCGTGAAGGTCAAATGGTGTGACCTTTCACACGTTGTATTTTACCCTTCTTTGGGTAAGTTTCCGATTGTGGTTTAAGTGTGTGGTCGATTGGCTTGTTGATGCCAATCCTGTTACCCTCCGTGGGTAGGTTGCCTGTGAAGCTTGTAGCTTAGGCGACCAGTTGTTATAATGGTTTGCCTGTGAGGCTTGTAGTGTAACGACCCTCTTCATACCGGTACGATTATACCAATCCCCATCGGTATAAAGGCGTCGTCACAATGGGACATGTACCCAACACTAGTCGATAGGTTGATATGTACTTGGATAGCAATAGAGTACAACGGAATAAAATAAATAACTCAACTTAACCCATCACCAACACACATTCCACAATCTAAATAGCGAAATAGAAAGACAACGTCCACATTAATACAAGATAAAAGAACTACATTGTCCAAATATTTTCCATACAATAATTCTTTTCATACTACAAGAAAAAGAAAAGTACAACTAGTAGCAGCTTCACAAAATAGTCTTCTAAATGGCGATCCTCACTATGCTTCCTTCTAGTGCATGATACCTGTCAACCTGTACGCCGAAGCAAGAGTGAGTCCAAAGACTCAGCAAGCAAACCAAAGTCTTAAACTTAAACATGTCACATCTACACTAAGCCATTAACATTAAAGCGATGCACACAATCATCACATCACAAGGGTACTCATGTTCCTTACTCTTAACTAGCAACACATATTATATTCACATGAGCATACTTTAGTCTATCATAATTCTATTCTAAATCATGAACATTACATCATACACATGTATATATTTCATACACCTAACATGTAACATGGTTCGTCCACACATTATTTCATTAATAGATATCTCTACCACTGAAGCACAAAATTGAGCATAAGGAAAAGGAACAAGTTAGCACGATGACTACTTTCTTTTCACATGCCCTTTTCATATTTATTTATACAATTTACTTGCTGTTTTAACATAATAAAATCATATGCACATAGCTTCACATTTTATAGTATGACTTGAAGGTTAAAACATGGTGAAACTATTTAGCAATCAATAAGCACTTAAATATGAAACTTTTATACCAATTGAGCATTTCAACTAGCATGGAATCTAAATATTATTCATGCATTTACCATGTTCATAATCACACTTTATTTGGTCCTTGTATGCATTTCATTCAATTACATGGATCTATAATTATTCACATATTATCTTATCCCTTAGATAAGTCTACATGTTCATATTTTGTGTTGCATAATTATAATAATAATCATGGTTGTCTAAGTTTACTCACATACACCATTACATGATGAATGTTAAGCTACATGATATGATACTAAGCATGGCATTTCGATTGGGATATTAACATATGGAAAACATAAACATGGCATGCTGGTAAACTAGTTTTCACATGCAATCACACTATCACTTCATACACTTTAAGGTTGCTGCTATAACATTATTTCATATTAACATATCATGGATCACAATTTCACAATCTAACACATTAGTTTCACATGTTTGCACAACTTCTCATTTGCATTAACTCTCCCTCACGTCTCATACTTCTTATCATTTCACTTTTGCACATACATGTGCCACATTTACACATATCTTGCACATACCTTGTGCCACATTTACACACATCTTGCACATACCTTGTGCCATGAACACATATCACTTCACACTTTATTCATATTTCATTGCTTAAACAAATTGCCATGACACATAGTCCTAACTACCAGTAGAGGACACTAACAAATATCTCATTCTCATAACTCTTTTCACAACGCATAACACATAACACAACTCATAATCACATACCCACCACCTAGGCAATACAATGGTGAATCTTGGTAACTGCGCAGACCGGGAGAAGCCCTCTCCACCCTATCTAGTGGTACTTGTCCACCTCCAGGATTTTCCTAATACCTTTAGGACAAACTTTTCGCACATAGAGCTTTCCATAGGGACTTTTCTATGTACAGCTCTCGAGGCCCCTAGGGTAGCCGTGTCATTTTGGCCCAATTATTACACATTACATTCGCTTTATCTCATTTTCACACATTATTCACATGTTTTACTTATTCTATCGAATCATTTCATATGTTACATCCATAAATTTCTCATGTCTCAGTTAACCCTAACATGATACTACTGTTAACAAAAACAAACATTCAGTACCTCACACTAATCAGGTTGGCAAACACATCATCAATCATATTCATGATAGCATGCATTTATCACATGTTTTCACCTGGAAATTTCATATACACTTTACAGTTATCCAAATATCATGAAATTTTAACCATATACTAATTGCAGGTTCATGACCTCACATACAAATTTCTAGATTTTTCTGAGTCATATCACATTTACAGAATTTAAAACATTCAGTTTCATGCCATTCATAATGCAATTTATCATGGAACATAACATGAATATCCAGTTTGACAGTTTACAGCCCTGATCTAACATACACATTATCACAAGAATTTTTCCCGGATTATGGCACATCCCATGATTTACTGTAAATTTTACAAACCTACGCATGTTTCTATTCCCAAAACAGAAATTGCAGTAAATCACTTGCTCTTAGAAAATTTCTGAAATTTGCAGGGCATAGACTGACACATACATACATGGTTTATAAAAATTTGGGCACTCGAATTCTTCACGGATCATGTGAACAGTAATAGATATGTATAATCATTTCTTCCAACATGTATTTTAATAAAACTAATAATTTATGCCATCCACAGAAAGTCACAGAAATTTCCACAAACATCACATCATCTATTTTACATAACATATAAATTACATTATATCCTCATGCGTCAAAGTCCGGAAGTAATTATTTAAGGCAGAACAGTTTACTGTTCTGCACTGAAGAACTTGACGGCAATGTCTGGCCGTTCAAGGAGATGGACGGCAAGATCGCTGGCCGCTAACTGGAGATCTTGACGTCAAAAGGGCTTGACGCTAAGTTCCTGTCTGTGCAAGAACACAGACCGAGCTCCAAATAACAGAGGAATGTGAGGCTCCAGGACACGATAAAAACCCACAAAATTTCCTAGGACTTAGGGACATGCACAAGCTTAAGGTCTAGGGTTTACTTGCCTCTTACAAAATCTCTAAAGGGTGAAAATGGGTGATGAAGCTCTCCTTGGGCAGTCCCAAGAGCCTCCAAAACTCCTTCACTCCGTCTTCTGTGGTGTTGTAGCTTCCAGTCCGAGGTCGGGGAAGCCTCCTCCTACGTCCAAGCTAGCTTCTAGTCGTTGTAGATCACCGGATGAAGCTCCAAATCGCCGGATCTGAGCTCTCAAAGCTCAGGTTTTCTCACAGGGCTTAGGGTTTCTTTTCTTCTCCTTGCAAAGGGTCAAGAGAGGGTTTTGGGGTTGCAAGAAGGGTTTGTTTATAGGAGAGAGACCTCTCATCTCACGCAGGGGTTGATGTGAAGGCTTGAGAGCTGTTGGGGACGTCTCCCCAATGGTTGAGGTAGCTTGCCCCCGGAATTTCGGGTCTGCTGCGCATGCAGGTCATAGAAGTAAACGTCCACCTATATGGTCGGCTACTTAGGATTGGCATCCATCGATATGGACGCCGACACCTCATGGGCGTCCACCCATGTTGACGCCAATTGGCCCTTCCGCCAGAACTTAAAATCATGCAGAACCATGCTTAATCCATACATATATGTACATGAAACCTAAGTAGTATAACGTATACACCACTATACCATGCAAACATACAATATTTACAACTAATCATTCACGTACATACATAGGTACATTAAGATAATAATACATACATAAATATCTACATACGCATACAATGTATATATATATACATACATATACACAACATGACTCAACACACAAAGAACTGTATTTACACTACGTATATACATACAATGTATAAGGTATAACATGTATATTACTACACCATGAAATCAATAACATTTATACCTAGGCATACACATGCATACATAAGTACACTAAGAAGATGTACGTAGATATCTACCTATGCGTACATGATGTTTACATAAGCGTGACTCAACACGCGGCAAAATAAATGACAAGGATTGCGAGGGTTTCACAATCATTAGGAGGTAATATGAATTAGGTTAGCTAGGAATAATCTATTCAACAAAATAGTTCTTGCATGCATAAACTTGATTTGACATACAATATATATAGTATACACACACAGTGTAGCATACTTATGTACATTATGCACGAATAGTTAGATACCACATGCACACCGGTAACTAGATTAAACTTGCACAACATTACTTAAGTACTATATGCATGGGATTCCTTAATATACACAATATGCACAATTTAGATAACTGCCTATCTCACCTAAATATCATAAATACATGCATGTTATTCATGAGGAGTATAGAATTTCATATACACTACTAAATACACCTACCATACTTGAACTCTATATGTACATGCAATGTATGAAGTACAATGTGCACATTAACTACACCATGCAAATGACAACGTTTACAACTAAACATACACATGCATACATAAGTATACCAATGTGTTATGTATGTAGAATTAGATATACAATTATCACACGCATAAGATAACATACATACGTACATACATACGCATATGCACTTCATACACTCTCACACAATATCCATGAAATAGGTAGTACAGGATATTCTTCAATATTAGATAGTACATGCATAATATTATTCAAATATTCCAAGTCTGAGATTCTTAGTATTATAATACACCTCTATTTAGCTAATTGCTCATTTCCACATGAATTATCATATATATACATATGTGTGCATGCATATGCTCAAGAGAAATATAAAATTTATAGTAGGCACAATGAATTTCACATGCTATGCACACAACAAGTGAATATCCTCTCATCATATAAAAGAATAAAAATTTGGGGTGTCATACTCTCCCCCTCTTGAAAAAGATCTTCGTCCTCGAAGATCGCATCGAGTACCTGTGGTGACGTCGTCGAGGTCATCTCCAGCTACTCCTTGCTCCTTTATTGCCGTTGATGAAGCACCTCGTGGAGCGAACTTTGTCTTCAGATTCGGACACTCCTTAAGCCGATGCTCCTTGCTACCGCATTTAAGACACCTTCCTTCCTTTCTCCAACATGCGTTCCCGCCATGACGCTTTCCGCACTGGATGCACTCTGGTTTCTCGCTAATTGAGGTCACAGTTGATTGCGGACTTTCCACGAGTTTCTCCTTCTTCTTATCTTGCCTTTGGAATGGCTTGGTCACATCCTCCTTTGAAGTTGCCTCCCCCTCTTGGAGAGGTCCCACTCTACTTTCTTGCTTGGTTGCCACACCTAGAATTTCTTCCAGGGTACGAGAATCAAGCTCCAGAAGCTTAGCTCTCACTGAGGGTTTAAGCCCTTTCACGAAATTCTTCAACTTGCGGTTTTGCTCATACCTCCTAGACTGAGCACTACGTCTACCACGTCCAGTCATGGTCTGCAAATAAGTAACTCAGTTAGAACCTAGGTTACTATATTCTAACTATTCTCCTTACTATCTTCCATCTATTATTAGTAAATTCTACATATATGGACAATTCCCTATGAAGACTTTGCAATAATGTGACGGTGATGGTCTATCCATGTACAGTCTCAACCTTGGGCTCTAATACCAATCTCTGTAATGACCCTCTTCATACCGGTACGATTATACCAATCCCCATCGGTATAAAGGGCGTCGTCACAGTGGGACATGTACCCAACACTAGTCGATAGGTTGATATGTACTTGGATAGCAATAGAGTACAACAGAATAAAATAAATAACTCACTTTAACCCATCACCAACACACATTCCACAATCTAAATAGTGAAATAGAAAGACAACGTTCACATTAATACAAGATAAAAGAACTACATTGTCCAAATATTTTCCATACAATAATTCTTTTCATACTACAAGAAAAAGAAAAGTACAACTAGTAGCAGCTTCACAAAATAGTCTTCTAAATGGCGATCCTCACTATGCTTCCTTCTAGTGCATGATACCTGTCAACCTGTACGCCGAAGCAAGAGTGAGTCCAAAGACTCAGCAAGCAAACCAAAGTCTTAAACTTAAACATGTCACATCTACACTAAGCCATTAACATTAAAGCGATGCACACAATCATCACATCACAAGGGTACTCATGTTCCTTACTCTTAACTAGCAACACATATTATATTCACATGAGCATACTTTAGTCTATCATAATTCTATTCTAATCATGAACATTACATCATACACATGTATATATTTCATACACCTAACATGTAGCATGGTTTGTCCACACATTATTTCATTAATAGATATCTCTACCACTGAAGCACAAAATTGAGCATAAGGAAAAGGAACAAGTTAGCACGATGACTACTTTCTTTTCACATGCCCTTTTCATATTTATTTATACAATTTACTTGCTGTTTTAACATAATAAAATCATATGCACATAGCTTCACATTTTATAGTATGACTTGAAGGTTAAAACATGGTGAAACCATTTAGCAATCAATAAGCACTTAAATATGAAACTTTTATACCAATTGAGCATTTCAACTAGCATGAAATCTAAATATTATTCATGCATTTACCATGTTCATAATCACACTTTATTTGGTCCTTGTATGCATTTCATTCAATTACATGGATCTATAATTATTCACATATTATCTTATCCCTTAGATAAGTCTACATGTTCATATTTTGTGTTGCATAATTATAATAATAATCATGGTTGTCTAAGTTTACTCACATACACCATTACATGATGAATGTTAAGCTACATGATATGATACTAAGCATGACATTTCGATTGGGATATTAACATATGGAAAACATAAACATGGCATGCTGGTAAACTAGTTTTCACATGCAATCACACTATCACTTCATACACTTTAAGGTTGCTGCTATAACATTGTTTTACATTAACATATCATGGATCACAATTTCACAATCTAACACATTGGTTTCACATGTTTGCACAACTTCTCATTTGCATTAACTCTCCCTCACGTCTCATACTTCTTATCATTTCACTTTTGCACATACATGTGCCACATTTACACATATCTTGCACATACCTTGTGCCACATTTACACACATCTTGCACATACCTTGTGCCATGAACACATATCACTTCACACTTTATTCATATTTCATTGCTTAAACAAATTGCCATGACACATAGTCCTAACTACCAGTAGAGGACACTAACAAATATCTCATTCTCATAACTCTTTTCACAACGCATAACACATAACACAACTCATAATCACATACCCACCACCTAGGCAATACAATGGTGAATCTTGGTAACAGCGCAGACCGGGAGAAGCCCTCTCCACCCTATCTAGTGGTACTTGTCCACCTCCAGGATTTTCCTAATGCCTTTAGGACAAACTTTTCGCACATAGAGCTTTCCATAGGGACTTTTCTATGTACAGCTCTCGAGGCCCCTAGGATAGCCGTGTCATTTTGGCCCAATTATTACACATTACATTCGCTTTATCTCATTTTCACACATTATTCACATGTTTTACTTATTCTATCGAATCATTTCATATGTTACATCCATAAATTTCTCATGTCTCAATTAACCCTAACATGATACTACTGTTAACAGAAAACAAACATTCAGTACCTCACACTAATCAGGTTGGCAAACACATCATCAAATCATATTCATGATAGCATGCATTTATCACATGTTTTCACCTGGAAATTTCATAATATACTTTACAGTTATCCAAATATCATGAAATTTTAACCATATACTAATTGCAGGTTCATGACCTCACATACAAATTTCTAGATTTTTCTGAGTCATATCACATTTACAAATTTAAAACATTCAGTTTCATGCCATTCATAATGCAATTTATCATGGAACATAACATGAATATCCAGTTTGACAGTTTACAGCCCTGAATCTAACATACACATTATCACAAGAATTTTTCCCCCGATTTATGGCACATCCCATGATTTACTGTAAATTTTACAAAACCTACGCATGTTTTCTATTCCCAAAACAGAAATTGTAGTAAATCACCTGCTCTTAGAAAATTTCCGAAATTTGCAGGGCATAGACTGACACATACTTATTTAAGGCAGAACAGTTTACTGTTCTGCACTGAAGAACTTGACAGCAGTGTCTGGCCGTTCAAGGAGATGGACGGCAAGATCGCTGGCCGCTAACTGGAGATCTTGACGTCAAAAGGGCTTGACGCTAAGTTCCTGTCTGTGCAAGAACACAGACCGAGCTCCAAATAACAGAGGAATGTGAGGCTCCAGGACACGATAAAAACCCACAAAATTTCCTAGGACTTAGGGGACATGCACAAGCTTAAGGTCTAGGGTTTACTTGCCTCTTACAAAATCTCTAAAGGGGTGAAACTGGGTGATGAAGCTCTCCTTGGGCAGTCCCAAGAAGCCTCCAAAACTCCTTCACTCCGTCTTCTGTGGTGTTGTAGCTTCCAGTCCGAGGTCGGGGAAGCCTCCTCCTACGTCCAAGCTAGCTTCTAGTCGTTGTAGATCACCGGATGAAGCTCCAAATCGCCGGATCTGAGCTCTCAAAGCTCAGGTTTTCTCACAGGGCTTAGGGTTTCTCTTCTTCTCCTTGCAAAGGGTCAAGAGAGGGTTTTGGGGTTGCAAGAAGGGTTTGTTTATAGGAGAGAGACCTCTTATCCCACGCAGGGTTGATGTGAAGGCTTGAGAGCCGTTGGGGACGTCTCCCCAATGGTTGAGGTAGCTTGCCCCTGGAATTTCGGGTCTACTGCGCATGCAGGTCAGAGAAGTAAACGTCCACCTATATGGTCGGCTACTTAAGGATTGGCGTCCATCGATATGGACGCCGACACCTCATGGGCGTCCACCCATGTTGACGCCAATTGGCCCTTCCGCCAGAACTTAAATCATGCAGAACCATGCTTAATCCATACATATATGTACATGAAACCTAAGTAGTATAACGTATACACCACTAACCATGCAAACATACATATTTACAACTAATCATTCACGTACATACATAGGTACATTAAGATAATAATACATACATAAATATCTACATACGCATACAATGTATATATATATACATACATATACACAACATGACTCAACACACAAAGAACTGTATTTACACTACGTATATACATACAATGTATAAGGTATAACATGTATATTACTACACCATGAAATCATAACATTTATACCTAGGCATACACATGCATACATAAGTACACTAAGATAAGATGTACGTAGATATCTACCTATGCGTACATGATGTTTTACATAAGCGTGACTCAACACGCGGCAAATAAAATGACAAGGATTGCGAGGGTTTCACAATCATTAGGAGGTAATATGAATTAAGTTAGCTAGGAATAATCTATTCAACAAAATAGTTCTTGCATGCATAAACTTGATTTGACATACAATATATATAGTATACACACACGGGTGTAGCATACTTATGTACATTATGCACGAAATAGTTAGATACCACATGCACACCGGTAACTAGATTAAACTTGCACAACATTACTTAAGTACTATATGCATGGGATTCCTTAATATACACAATATGCACAATTTAGCTAACTGCCTATTCTCACATAAATATCATAAAATACATGCATGTTATTCATGAGGAGTATAGAATTTCAATATACACTACTAAATACACCTACCATACTTGAACTCTATATGTACATGCAATGTATGAAGTACAATGTGCACATTAACTACACCATGCAAATGAACAACGTTTACAACTAAACATACACATGCATACATAAGTATACAAAGGTGTTATGTATGTAGAATTAGGTATACAATTATCACACGCATAAGATAACATACATACGTACATACATACGCATATGCACTTCATACACTCTCACACAATATCCATGAAATAGGTAGTACATGATATTCTTCAATATTTAGATAGTACATGCATAATATTATTCAAATATTCTAAGTCTGAGATTCTTAGTATTTATAATACACCTCTATTTAGCTAATTGCTCATTTCCACATGAATTATCATATATATATACATATGTGTGCATGCATATGCTCAAGAGAAATATAAAATTTATAGTAGGCACAATGAATTTCACATGCTATGCACACAACAAGTGAATATCCTCTCATCATATAAAAGAATAAAAATTTGGGGTGTCATATGTAGCCTATGCATTTCAGTTGTTGGGCGGACTAGTGGTGCTGTGCTAGTCCTGTTGTCCCTCTTCCTTTCCGAGATTTGTGCTAGCTGGTGAGATTATGTTATAGTTGTTGTTTATTATAATTGTTGTGAGCATGATATGGTTTGGCTATCGATGTTGCCAGTGAGACCCTCCGGGTTGAGGTCTCTTTAGTTTCGTGTGTTGTTTGGGAGGTCCCTACTGAGCCGGTGACTTGTTGAGACTCACTTCCTTACAGTTCCTTTCAGGGCTTGCCGTTTGTGTGGCTTGCAGTGACATTGTGGCAGACTTGTACCACCAACAGTAGAGTTAGTCGTGTTGTATGAGCTTGTGCTCCCTCGGGGTATGCCCCAGGTAGTTGTACACTTTTATTTGGACATGTAATAATGTATTGGGATAGTTATAAATTGTTATAAACATGTATGAGCACATGTACTTTCTTGTGTCTTGTACTGTTGTTGTTGTCTTTTATATTCTTACTGGACACATGTACGAGCTATCCCTTGTGAGACTTCGGTCCGATCGCGGGAGGCGGACTTGGATATGGGGCCTTATTGGGCATAAATATCTAGAGTCATTACAGTTAAAGTAGCAGTTGTAGCATGTTAAAGTAGGAAAAGAAACCAGTTAAAGTAGAAAAATAAAGAAGAAGATGAATCGGTTAAAGTATGTGGAATTTAAAGTAACTGTTGATATGATTAAAATGTAACTTGAAAGATGTTAAAGTAAGAGTTAAAAAGGCTTTAAAGTACAGTTGCCCGCAGTCAGAAGACAGAAAATGTTAGTATCTAATTGTAAGCATAGATCCCAATAAATAGGGACTAAAAATTAACATCCCTAAAAGTTGCTGAACTTTTTTCTTGGGGCATTTCTGACAGGGACCTGCAGTTAAAGTCCCCCCTCTGACAAACACCTGTAATTAAATTTCCCAAAAAAAATTCTTATTTTAATTTGGTTACGTATAGTATAGTATAGATTATGTTATACATTAAAAGTTGACCATGAAAAGATGAATAAATAATTATACATATTTTTATTATTATTCTTTCTATTTTAGTTTCACTATCATATTTTTTGAATGTTTATATTGATTGGATTAACATAAGAACAAAATCTAATTTTTCAATATAAGAAAATATAAGAAAAAGAGGACTTTAGAAAAGCTCAAGCTTAAATTCAGTATTGGTAGAATTTATTTAAAAAAAATCATGTTATACTGCAAAACATAGAGCACAAATGGCATAATAAATAACATAATGAGATAAACATGCTATCAAAAGATATGCTTCTGATCATAATGTAGAGATCTTAGGTATAAGTACATCCATTGGAGCCACTGTCTTTCCATATTCATTGAGGCTCATAGATATTCCTTTTATACCTTTTCTATAATTTTAGACAATGACATGCTTCTAGATTTCACTTCTGTCAAGTAAAAATAATTTGTAACAAAAAAAAGAGAGAGGAGAGGAAGTAAGAACTATTTATATAAATGAAAGCATGAACATGTTATAATGCAAATTTTGACATACGCCTTTCATGATCAGATGCTATATTCATTCCCCATTATACTAGATTTTCAAACATTTTGACAGACACCTTTCGTCTGAACGAGATGCCTTATGTGTAAGAAAGACGAACAAATGGACTTGATTCTATCAGTTTTAGACCTTCTAGAGCTATTTTATCAACTGTTTATCTATATAAAATGTGTTGTGTCCCTTATTTTGATGATGTCAAAGACCATGTCTAACTATGATACATATCCACATAAATGCTTAAATATGTTCTAACTCATTTATGCTCATAACAGGTACCATTACAAACAAATAGCTATATGTGCGTCGACATAGGCTACATAGGAGGTCGACGCATATGTCTATTCCGGTGAACGAGAAATAGAAAAACTCTCAGTGCGTCGATGCATGTTGCCAGGAGGTCGACACCCAGTACATCCAGTGAGTAATCTTTAAAGAAAAACAACAGTGCATCGACACAAGTCACGCAGCAAGTCGACGCACCTGGCCTATCCAGTGGGCCACTTTCAAGAAAAACCACAGGGTGTCGACGTAGTGCGCAAGGTGCGTCGACACATGTTGACCTACTTTATTCAGAATCTAAGGGGAACCTTATACAGGTCGAGGCACCCTCTCTTGTGTGTCGACACAGCTACCCTCCAACGGGAAAAGCTAAGTGCCAACGCATTAGATTTGGGCACATGATCAAGGGCACATGATCAAAGGCCCAATCATTAGAGATTCCTTGGCACATAATTGAAGGTTCCAGAAGGAAACATTTTGGTGGCAAAGTGCACCCTCCTTTCCTAACGGAATGGGGATACGGTGGGGACCACCTAAAGATTCTGTGAAGTCGCAAAAAAGGGGAGAGGTGTCACCTACGTAAAGTGTGCGATTTTGGCAGAAAGTAGCAGGAGCAGAGATTTGGAGCAAGTGCATGCGCCGACTAGAGAACTCTTCTTTCTGGAGATGAAAGTTGCTACCTTGAAGAGAGAGAGTTCAATTTTCTCCAACGCCATCTCTATTGAAGCCAACCAGAGCATCAGAAATCAAGTCTAATTGAAGAGAAGTTGCATCCAATTGCTTGGAGTTCGATTAACTTGAAAAGCTTAAGTTATGAGATCTGGAGCGTGATTGCAAACATCAAGAACTGAAGCTTCAGAAATTCCAAAGAAAATCCAACAACAACGAAGCATATGTGTTTGATTGATTGCCTCTCTCTACTCTGATCATCTTGTGCAAATATTCTATATTTTGAACTCCTTCAAATTCATTTGTTGACTCCTACTTGGTGTTAGGAGTGTTGATCTAGCACTGGTTTAGTGTGTGGATTGTGAGATCTATGTGATTTGTAAGTTGTGTGTTAGTGGTTCTTGTAAGCTGTGAATCAACAGTTGTGTGAGAGTATCTCACAATTGGACGTGCTCAGTGAGCCTCACTTGGTTGAAATGAGGGTGGACGTAGGTCTCTGTCTGGTAGCTAGACCACCTAAAAGTTTCTGGTGTTTCTCTGTGGTTTTGGTGTGCTTACTTCTTTTATACCACTTGAGCATTTTTTTCTGCCTTCTTTAGTTTTTTAAAGGGGCAAATCTATTTACCCCCCCCCCCCCCCCCCCCCCCCCCACCCCCCCCCCCCCCCCGCCCTCTAGTTTTTTGATTCCACTACCAACACTGGTAAACTATGTGTATTGGAAAAATCGCATGTAGGTGTTCTTAAGAGCTCAAGATCATGAAATTTGAGAGGGTCAGTAAAGGACCCCTAAAATTGACTGAAGAAGAGGACAAGTGGACAGCTGAAGAGATCAAGAAGTCCACACTAATTGGAGTGCCATGAACATTATGCAATGTTCACTCCATCCAACAAATTTTCAAAGGTCTCCTCATGTGCTAACCGCCAAGGAAATGTGGGATCGCCTTGAGATAATTTACGAAGGCACTTCTGAGGTAAAAGAAACAAAAGTTAATATGTTTGATTTCTTAGTATGAGGCATTTAGAATGAAATCTGATGAAACTGTCTCAAGATGTATGCTAGAATAACTCAATTGACTAATGGTTTAAAAAGTCTAGGAAAACATACCAGAGTATGAGCTTGTAAGAAAATTATTAGATCATTAACACTTATATGGCATACAAAGGCCACGGTAGTGAAGAGTCTAGGAATTTGTCCACAACCAATGTTGACCAACTAATTGGTTCTTTCATGACATATAAGCTAACCTTGAAGAGAACATAAGAAGATGTGAAGAAGAAAAGCCCTGGCGCTCAAAGCAGCCCAAGCGTCAAGGAAACATCTGAAGAAAGTGAGTCATTTAGTTTTGAGGATGACTCAGTGAGTTTGTTTTTCTGACAAGAAAATTCAAAAAAAATTTGAAAAAGGAAGGTAATGGATTCATTAAATGGAAACCTCAGACAACTGTAATTCTAGATTCAAACGACCAGTTAATAAGTATTCTGACAAGATTGTTTGCTACAATTGCATGAAACCAAGGCATGTGAAATCTGAATGTTGGATGTCTAGAATAAGAGTCACCCCAAGTGGAAGAACAATCCTAAAGCTATGATAGAAACTTAGAGTGAAGAGGAGAAGATAGAGGAGAAGAAAAAAGCTCAGAGGATGATGAAAAAGACAGAAAAATTTGCTTGATGACCAGGAGAGGAGAAGAGAAGATGATGTAACTTTCCCATTTGAAGACTTTACTCATAGTGATTGGGAAGATGCCTACACTGAACTGCTAAACAAATAGATGAGATTAGAAGAGAAAAACAAAAGTCTAAGAAAAAGATTAATCACATTATTCATGATACCTCAGTAAATGAAAGAATGAAATCCTTGAGAAAGAAGTTCATGAATTGAAAAATGTCATTGATAAGTTGAAGCTAAATGAACTTGAGATTGAAAAGGAAGCAAAACTCACTGCAAAAAAATTAGAGGCAATTAAAATTGTAAACATTCATATGCAAAAGAAACAAAAAGCTGCAAAAAGAAATAAAAGATAAACAAAAATCTCTGGAGAAGTTTGTAAGTGGAAGAAACAACTTAGATGTTCTGCTTGGAATAAGAATGAATTTCAACAAAAAAAAGGGTTATGATTAACCCCACCAAGAAAAAAGAAGTTGGTATGAAAATCATTACTTTATTTCTACATCAAGTTCAAAAGCTCAAATTCAACAATAAAACAAATGAAAAAGGGGCTCAGAAAACTGTTGAAAAGAATCATGGAAAAACTTCTGCAAATGATAAAATCGAAGGGAAATCTAAAGGGCAAGGCAAGGTCGACAAAGTGCTCAAAGGAGGTTTACCATTTTCAATGTAAAGGCTATTTGAAGCCATGTGCGTCGACACGCTGTGCACACCAGGTCAACACACATTGTCCACAAAAACCAGTATTGGCAACAAAATGACTGGGTAGGTCGACACACTTCCAATGATAGGTCAACACACCCATTTTCCAAGGTACTTCAGATGGACATGGGCAGGTCGACACAACCCATCCAGAGCATCGATGCACGCCCAATCTTTTACTAAACCCACTCTCCTAGGTACCCTAGATGGTTTAGCAGCCACTATAACCCTTGGATGTCTCATTGGGGAAACAATCGAAGGTTGAAAACACTCTCTTTAATGTGAAAAGAACCAAAATCTCAAAAGCTTTTGAGACTAAGAAAAGAATGAAACTATAAAAATTTCAAGAACAATGATAAGTCAATAATAAAGAGGCAAGTTTGGATTCCCAAGAGTATGCTTTTATGTGCTATAGAGTTAAGTGATTCAAAGGGACCCAAATGTTCTTGGGTTCCAAAAACTCTTATTTGATAGCTTTGGAGGAGTGTCTTTGATAGCCCACAAATGCGTCGTTAAACACATGGCTAACAATCTCAAATTAATCGGCTTACTCAAAATATTTTAACAATAGTTAAGTGGTGAGAGCCGAGTCGAATCCACGAAGAAATAGATTTTAGAATTGAAAACCTTGGGTTTTTATTTAGGAAAATAACGTGGTGATATTAAAACTAAGTTGAACGAAATAAATCTAAACTAAGCGAAATAGATAAAGAAAGAGAGATAAAGAGTGGATTAGAGAGACACAAAGTACAAAACATAAACTCCACTAATCAAACAAATGTTTAATAACAAAAGTGCATGAATCATGAAACATAATTAATGATAAAGTAGAGAAGAAGTGGAAGAGAACTGGCTAGATGAAGTCCCGATGACGGCGATGTGCAACCAAGTAGCTTGACTCGACAATGATGACGACTCCGGAAAACCTCTTCCTCGGATTGTGAGAGAAGAGAACTAAAGGATAGAGATAGAGAGAAGATAGAAAGAGAGAGAGAGAATATTTAAAACTATGAGAGAGAGAAGAGAGAAGTTAGAAGAGAAAGACGAGAAGAGAGATAATAGAGAGGGAAGAAGAGAGAGAACGGAAGAGAGAAGCGAGAAAGAGAGAGGCGAGATAGAGGAGAGAGAGAGGGGCGAACATGGCCCTTTCACGTTGCATGCAAATGCATGCAATGTGAAGAGGGGAGGATCCTGTGGCGCGGGCCAGAAGGCACGGGGGCGCGCGGCGGCGAGGGCGGGCTCGCACGGGGCCTGGGGACGCGAAGGCGGTGAGGGTGGGCTTGCACGGGGTGCTGCACGGGCGTCTGGTGGGCGGCCTGGCGCACGGACGCGGGCGAAGGTGGCTTGGCTCGCGGGCATGCAGGGCGGTCGACAGAGGCGAGCTAGCGCGGGCTGTGCAGGCGGGTCACAGTAGGCCGAGAGAGAGAGGGAGACCGGAAGAGAGAGAGAAGAGAGAGAGAGAAGAAAGAGAAGGAGAAAGAAGAAGAGGAAGAATAGAAGAAGAAAGGGGGGAGAGATCGGAGGAGAGGGGAGGAGAAGAGAGAAAAGAGTAAAAACTCCTCCCCAAGAAGGAGGGGTGAGTTTATAATTAGGTAGAGAGAAGGGAGGAAAGAGGAGAGAGTTAAGGGGTAAGAAGAGAGAAAGTTTTTAAAATAGAAAAGTGAGAGGGAATTTTGAAATAGAAATGAAAAAGAGAGGTAATGGAAGAGGTGGAGATTTTTATTTTGGAGTCTCCCATTTTTGACTTTTGGTCTGATAGCTCATTTAAATCTTGAAACTTGGCCCATTATCCTGCAAGCAACACACATACACGAATTTAATCAAATTATCATTTTTGCAATAAAATGACAATGATTTAGTGTAAAATTAAGGACCATAAGATAATAAATAACGTGATTATCATCAATAACTGTGCAATTATCACACCCCCAACTTACTCATTGCTAGTCCCTTAGCAATGCACACAAATGAGTAATTGAGACTAACAAGATTTCAACACATCACATTTCATAGCAAGAAAGTAAGAATGATAATGTTGATCATGAGTGTTTCAAGTTCTAGTGGCAAGTGTCAAGAGTAAGTATGTCAGTTTATGTCTTTAGATAGTTCCTCAAAATACACTCAAATTTTCATGCCCTTTGAGCATCACAAGAGAATGTATGGGCTTTTTACCTATCACTCAAGGATGATATCAGTAACGTCGCGCATTTTTCGGATCTTCGTGGATCCTCGTTTAATGGTTGTGGTGGTCAGTGTGTGGTCAATGACGTGTGTTACAGGTGTTTACGCAGGTTGTGAGGCTTTGTGGGCCGGCAGGTTGGGCCTAAAGCGCTCACAGGTTCTCTATCTGAGAACGCAATAGGGCCTGGCGTCGCGTTCTGAACGCGACGGTCCTGGGTGTCGCATTCTGGTTACCGCCACAGAGCGGTCTTCGTCTGCATATTCGCTGTGTGTCGCGTGCTGGGCGGCTTGCTGACGTCGACCATGGGAAGGCGACGGCCTTCTCTGTCGCATTCAGGTCGCGACGGCAGGCTACATCGCGTTCCCAACTGTGATGCGTTTTTAAGCTAGGTCGGTCGAACAGAGCTCCAGCAAGCTCTGCTGGTCCAGGGAGGAGTTTTTGCGGAGGTTTTCAGGCGATCCAACGTTCTGGAGGTGTTTTCGGCATGGTCTCGCCGTGAGGACGTCGCATAGAGTGGAGGAAATGTCGGGGCATCACCGTTCTTCACGTTCTTCACGTTCTTCACGAAGGTAGGGAGATCCTGCCCCGTTTTACGTTGTGAATTGCATGTGAAGCATGAATAACTTGTTACTCGCTTTACAAATGATAGATACCATGCTAGGACACTGAATAGAGCATGAAAAATAGATTTTTACATCGTTTTATGTTATGTGGGAGATCCGGAGATGGGATCTCGGATTTGATGATCCGTTTATCCCCATGTAATTTAAATGAATTACATATCTATTTTGGTGATTAACAAAACTCAGATATAGTTTAATCTATTAAGATTTCTATGAGATTTAAGCATAGGAAGCAAATCAAGGAAATACAAGCAAAATCAGTGAGTATTTATCACCCTGCAGCATTTACAGTTCAAAGCATAAAATTTTCTAAGTACACATCGACTTTCTAGTTGTTATAACGATTTCCTCATTCACATCGTTTTTTAGTTCCATAACAATTTCATAAGTCATCACTATTCTATCGTTAGTCTATCTCACAACGATTTTGTTAAGTGAGTAGAACGATTCACTAAGTGATCGCATCGATTTCGATCTCAGAACGATTCGCTAAGTGATCGCATCGATTTCGATCTCATAACGATTCACTAAGTGATCGCATCGATTTCGATCTCAGAACGATTCACTAAGTGATCGCATCGATTTCGATCTCGTAACGATTCGCTAAGTGATCGCATTGATTTCGATCTCGTAACGATTCACTAAGTGATCGCATCGATTTCCATCTCATATCGATTTGATAAGTGAAAACAACGATTTGCTCTCACAACGACTTGGTTCATAACGATTTGGTCGTCACATCGATTTGATAAGTGAGAACAACGATTTGCTCTCACAACGACTTGGTTCATAACGATTTGGTCGTCGCATCGATTTGATAAGTGTGAATAACGATTTTCTCTCACATTGATTTGGTCTTTATAACGATTAGTTAAGTCTCATATCGATTTGATCTTTTATAATGATTCGATAAGTTACACAACGACTTGATCACTGTAACGATTCAATAAGTTACAACAACGACTTGATCACTGTAACGATTCGATAAGTTACAACAACGACCTGGTCGCCGTAACGATTCGATACAGCAACAACGGTTTTCTCACTACATCGACTCAATAAGTGAAACAACGATTTGTTTATACTATCATAACGATTTGTCTCCACAACGATTTGGTTATGATTGTATAACGATTTGTATATGCATCGATTTGTTTGCAACGATTCGCATAGATAACGACTCATTTGCACAATGATTTCATAAGCCATGCTCAGAACGATTTTATGGTTCATATCAACTTATCAACTTGATACTTTTAATATAGTTGAAAGTCAAAGTCTTCGCACATATCTCTATGACATCCATGCATTTATTATGACTGAACTGCAATGCATGCATAGATATCTCCTACTCTTATGCTCATATTGGAAACATCTTTTTAGAAGAGCAAAATGACATTTCTATTTTGATGAATATTTCGTCTAATGTTGTCTAACAACAATAGACAACATAGCTGTCCATGTTTTAGCATTTAATGTGTACAGATCTCTGACAAACACATCTCAATACAACGTTGGACAAATGGAAGAGAAAAGGACATCGAGGAAGATCTTCTCTTTACATGGTACGTAAAGATCTGTTGAAGACCATACAGTCTAACGTACACCAGCACTTAGAGATAACGGATACTCCAACGTATACTTTTCAAAAGAAGATATAAATTCAAGTCTTCAGGTTTCAGAAGATAACTTTTGGGAACAAGAGAACAACTTATCTACGCTTAAGAGCTTTCTCTAGAAAATTTGCAAGCGTGAGAAAGAGCTGTAGTTTTTCACTCCATTGTTGTTGTAGCTCTTAGCTCTCAGTGTCCTTGTTGTAAAACCCTTGAGAGAGCTTCTGTATACTGAGAGATCCTTTCTTTGTAGATCTCTGTCTCTCAGTCTTGGCTTCAGATCAAGCACTGTTCTATAAGCTTGGTCTAGGGGCTTTTCACCCTTTTTACACACCTCTGTGTATTTCCTCTTCTGGGCTAAAGAGAAGACCTGTTGGAAACAGGTGGTGTTGTTCCCTTTGTGTGAAGGAAGACCTGAGGGTTCCAGGGTTTGTTCCCTTCGTGTGAAGGAAGACCTGGGGTTCCAGGGTGTTGTTCCCTTCGTGTGAAGGAAGACCAGCTGGGGTGCTGGGTGTTGTTGCATCTTAAGGGGGACTATACCCTTGTTAGTGAAATCTTGAGTTGTTGCTCAAGGACTAGACGTAGGAATCTTGTGGAGAGGAGATCCGAACCAGGATAAATCCTTGTGTAGTGTGATTGATTGCTTTGGTTTGTGATTTACTTTCACTAACTCTAACAGCCATCGAAGTGTGTCTTGTGTGAACGTTTTTGTGAACATGTTTAGGTTATTCAAGATTTTAAGAATCCCATTCACCCCCCTCTGGGCTTGCTAGCTGGGCAACAGGATTAGGGTTTTTGTCTAAGAAGGCGACAGGTCGGGTAGTCGCATCTAGGTCGCGATGCTTGTCCACGTCGCATTCTGGTTTTTGAACGCGGTCTATCGAACCATCGTGTTCTTAACGCGGCGGTAGACACTGTCGTGTTCTGGTCTATTGAGCCGACGCGTTCTTAACGCGACGGTAAACGTTGTCACGTTCTGTTGCTTGATCGCGGTTAATCGGGCTGTCGCGTTCTTATCACGGCAGTGATCCACGTCGCGTTCTTCTGTTCAAAACAAATGGCTGAACCTTGGGCAAAGATGGTCCTGTGTGGACCTAGCCCAGGTCATTTTAAAGTATTATAAGTTATTCTAAGTTGATTAATGGTTAGTAAAGTATTTAGGTTAATGGAATAGTTGGTGTTTAATGAATGGGTAATGTGGTTGGTTAGATTAATTATGTTAAGTATGTTATAAAGGTTATGTGATTCATATATGTGGATATGTGCGTTATGGTGTGTGCAATGGAGGCCATGAGATGGCCAATGACAGGCAAGGTTATGATGTGGATCCCGTGTTTAATAGTGTGTTATTGCTTGGAGGTCACATAGTGACCAGTGACGAGCTGATTATGTTTAATGTGTTGTGATATAAGTTTTACCGGGGTGTTACGTGATTGGCGTGGTTTGTGTGCTAGCCGAGTTTGGTTGTCCGGCGCCTGTTCCTGAATACCTCTTCAGTTGGGTCCCCAGGTTCTGTGTGCGCCAGGCACGTTAGTACTCGGTTTGTCCGGTACTGTGTGTACCGTCAAGGTCTGTGTCGTCTTTCTGGACACCCTCACTCTTGTGTTTGAGTTGTACGTCCGGCTGAGGGAAAGACGACGGAGGGGCAGCGACTTGTGAGAGTTTGTGTTTAGTCGCTTGTAGTGCACTCGTGGTTGGGGGTACGGACACCAGTAGACATACTGGTCCCCAGCTAGTCTTGTGTTTCCAGTGCCTCACTTTAGGGAGCTCGGGCGGAGTCCCTAAAGGTGTCACTCTTGGTCCTACAGCTATGTGGTTTGCAGGTGTGGTGTTGGTTGGTCTCCACTGTGGTTTACTTTGTGTGCTTGTGGAGCTATAGCTAGACTGTGTGTCCATGGCTACGAGACTGAGAGGTGGTTCTTGTGTTGTGTTGTCCGGTTGGATACTGGCATCATGAACCAGTAGTCCGTTCCCCGTGTGGTGGCATCATTCTTTCCGACTCGTGCTTTGCCACTGGTTGTGGTAGGTGTGTGTGAGTTGTTGGTTGAGGTTTGACCCGTGTGGTGTGCCTTAGTGTTGGCACAGTTGTAATTGTGATTCCGTGGTGGTACGTCGTGGTAGTAGGTACCTGTGCCCTTCGTGGGTAGCTTTGTGTTGTGGTACGTTGTGTACTAGTCCCTTCAGGTGTTGAGGTGGACTTGTGTTCCGTGAAGGTCAAGTGGTGTGACCTTTCGCATGTTGTGTTTTACCCTTCTTTGGTAAGCTTCCGATTGTGGTTTAAGTGTGTAGTCGATTGGCTTGCTGTTGCCAGTCCTGTTACCCTTTGTGGGTAGGTGCTGGTGAAGCTTGTAGCTTAGGCAACCAGTTGTTGTAGTGGTTTTCCTGTGAGGCATGTGGCCTAGGCATTTCAGTTGTTGGGTGGACTAGTAGTGCTGTGCTAGTCCTGTTGACCCTCCTCCTTTCAGAGATTTATATTAGTCGATGAGATTATGTTATTTGCTATTAATCATGTTTTGTTGTTAGCATAAAATGGTTGGCTATCGTGTTGCCAGTGAGACCCTCTGGGGTTGAGGTCTCTTTAGTTTCGTGTGTTGTTTGGGTTGTCCCTACTGAGCCTGTGACTTATTGAGGCTCACTCCCCTACAGTTCTTTTCAGGGCTTGCCATTTGTGTGACTTGCGGAGGTGTTGTGGCAGACTTGTACCACCAGCAGTAGAGTTAGTTGTGTTGTGTAAGCTTGTGCTCCCTTGGGGTATGCCCCAGGTAGTTGTACTTTTAATTGGACGTGTAATAATGTATTGGGACAATTGTAAATTATTATATACAGGTATGAGCATATGTACTTTCTTGTGTCTTATACTGCTGTAGTTGTCTTTTATATTCTTACTGGACACGTGTACGAGCTATCCCTTGCGAGACTTAGGTCCGATCGCGGGAGGCAGACTGGGATATGGAGCCTTATTGGGCATAAATATCCAGGGCCGTTACAGTTGGTATCAGAGCATGGTCCAGTTAGAATATGAAAAGACATTGAGGTTACAATGTCCCAAGAATGATTTAATGTCCACTGCTGGTAGTAAGTCTGCGGTTTTGTCCGAGTTTTTGATATGTGAATTGTATGTATGGTTGGTTAACGTGACAGTTTGTGAAGATTTCACAGAATAATTTTAAAATGATTACTGTTTTGAAGATAAGATTAGTAATGTTAAGCAGTTGGATACAGTCTGTGGAAACAAAGAGGTAAAGGTTGTGTCAGAAAAAGATTGAGGTTAAAGTTAAGAATAATTGGAATAAGTTAGAGCTATGTAAGGGGGGTTGGCGGGGGCGTTGGGGTGCTTTGTTTCATGGAGGTTTCTGCAGATGTGGTCTGCATGGGGCTGTTGATGGTGCGATCCCGCCTGGGAGGAAGTCTTATGCTCAAATAATATCTGCTACCAAGCCGCCTCCAACCATCAACATTGGGGTTAAACCCCCTAGTTTTACCGACTCAGGAGACCGACTGTCTTCTTTTCCAGTGAGGAGGTGAGTAAATCTTTACAAACCTTTAAACTGGCCTTGATAGTTCGTTTGTATATGGCCGCTGCTCCATTCCAGACTTCAAGAGTTGTCTTTCTCAAAGGCTATTATTGAAGGGAGATTTCATAATAAGTGTTCTGAATCACCGCCACCTTCTGCTGCGTTTTGATGAGGAGGATGATTACCTGAAGGTTATCATGTGTAGAAATCTATATCTCAAGGGTCTCTTATACAGGTTCTTTAAATGGGATCCTCAGTTCGATTTTGATGCTGACCCTACTATCATACCCATATGGATCGGCCTACCTATGCTCCCAGTGAATTATTACTATGAAGATTATCTGAGGTCCATAGCTGGTAACCTTGGTCATGTTCTCAGAATATTTGAACCCACCATGGCTCTCATGCAAACTAATGAAGCTTTTGTATGTATTGAGTTGGACATAGTTAAACCCAGACCGGAAAGAATCTGGATATTGTGTGGTTCTGATGGATTTTGGCAGAAAATAAATTACTATAGAATTCCAGAGTCTGTTCTTTTTGCCACAAACTGGGCCATGCGGTCATCAATTGCCACAGGAAGCAAAAGCAACTGGCTTTGCCAGCAGTCACTCAATATGATCGTGCCAAGCAAAATCAGGAGAAGGAGGATATTTCGTTGCCGGTGAAGAAAACTTGGTGTTAGAAAGTGACTCAGGAGGTTCCTGCCTTTCTGACGTCCCAAAACAGGTTCTCTGCTCTTGAGGAGGAACACAGAAATAATGGGGGTCAACATCAACTTGTTTCAAAAGATTCAGATCCTGTACGGGCTCCTGCACAAGAGCCAACTTTTGAGACCAACGCCCAGGATAGCCAAGCTTCGCCTTTGTACACATTGCATGGTTTGCATGGTGATACTACCTTGTGTGGGGTGCAACATCTTGATCCTGAGTGTAATGCTGCGGTGATACATGTTGGGGTTTCCAACACGGAGGCTGTTTGCCAACCGGTTAACATGGAGGTTACTTTGTCTTCTCCGGAGACAGTGCAACAGGCAGATGAGAGTGCCAGGGAAACTGTACGTGGTGACTCTAGTAGAAGCTTTCCTAAACCATCGGATATCGAATTACAAAAGGTTTTTATTTTAGCTGCCAATGAAAACATATTTATGCCCAATCATACTACTATGGAAGATCTCATATCTTTAAAGAAAGTAGGTGCAAGAACCAGATCTCAGGCTAGGGAAGCGGGGGTTTCACAAGGATACATTTCCTCATGAATAGTCCTTTTATATTTTGGAATATCAGAGGCACTTCTAATATTGCCTCTAGAAGATCGCTTAGGAGGATGGTTAAGAAGAACAATGCAGATTTAGTTGCTATAGCTGAGCCGATGGTGCCCCTGGACCGGGCTCCTAGTCTGTGCAATTTCTTAAATATGCTAGATTTTATTGGCAATGCTGGTGAGGATTCCAAAATATCCACGTAAATTCTGGCAACTTTTGACCAGCAGATTTCTCTAGCTATTCTGAAGGATGATAGCGTTAATATGATAATTACTGTTGTTTATGCAAGCTGCAGTGCTAGCATTAGACGGTCCTTGTTTGATGATCTGATTAGTCTTTCTGAAACTATTAATGTTCCTTGGATTATTGGGGGTGACTTCAACTGTGTCACTCAACCTTCTGAGAAAGTTGGTGGTCATATTCCCAACATGCATGCAATGGTTGACTTTAATGGTTTTATTAATGCCTCTTCACTTACTGATGCCGGGTATATTGGTCCCCATTTTACCTGGTCGAACAACCGCACTGGGCAGGCGATGATCAAGGCTAGGCTGGACCAATTTATGTTGAACAACCATTTTCTTAGTAATTTCCCAGGGTTCTATGTTAGGCATCTTACCAGAGGTCCTTCAGATCATGCTCCTTTGCTAGATTCTTTTGAGACTGACACCCATAACCCTGCCAGATTCACGTTTCAGGCTATGTGGGACTAGCCATAATTCCTTTCTCATACTATCAAGACGGCATGGAATTCTGAGCAGAATTAGCGTCCTAATCCTTTCACTATATTATTTCTGAAACTTAAAGCAGTCAAAAAGACTTTGTGTCAATGGAATAAAAGTGAGTTTGGCAATGTAGAAGGGAATGTGTTGCAGCTGGAGAATGAGGTCTGAGTTAAGCAAGACTTATTTGATCATGATCCTACTCCTGGCAATCGTTCTGCTCTTGGGGAGGCGTCTGCTAGCCTAAAAAGAGCTCTGCACTGCATGGATATTTTCAGGGCTCAAAAAGCACGTATGGACTGGATGGAAAAAGGAGATAGAAATTCTGATTTTTATCATGCAGTTGTTCAAGGTAATAGAAGACGTAACAAAATCCGGAGAATCCAAATTAATGGCTCATGGAGTGAGGATCAGATGGCGATTAGGGAGGAGGCTGCCCAGTTTTTTGGTGATATTATGCACACTTCTATTCACTCAGTTGATGATACTCTACTTGAGGTCATTCCCCCCTTGATTACTGAAGACCAGAATGCCGTTTTATGTGCTTCTCCTTCTATGGAGGAAGTTAAAAATGCACTTTGGAATATGAATGGCAATAGCTCTCCTAGGCCGGATGGTTTCACTGGTATCTTCTTCACCTCTTGTTGGGATATTGTGCAGTCCGACATTTTTGCTGCTGTCAAAGGTTTCTTCCAGGGTCATTCTTTTCCTAGGGGGATTACTTCTACTCTTATTGCTCTTATCCCTAAGAAGACTCATCCTGTCTCCTTCAATGATTTTCGCCCGATCATTTTATGCAATTTCTGTTATAAAATTGTATCCAAAATCCTTTGTGATAGGCTGGTCCCTATTCTTCCTGATATCATCTCTGAGGAGCAAGGTGCCTTTGTTAAGGGGAGATATATTCTAGACAATGTGTCCCTTTGCAGACAAATTGTGAGGGATATTAGTAGAAAGGTCAGAGGGGGGAATGCTATTTTCAAGTTGGATATTAGGAAGGCCTATGACAGTGTTGAATGGGATTTCTTATTTGCAGTCCTTAAGAAGTTTGGTTTTGCTTCCAGGTTTGTCTCCTACATTGGAATGATGCTCTCAAATTGTTGGTTTTCGATTTTGGTTAATGGCATGGCAGCTGGTTTCTTTAAGTCTACTAGAGGTCTCATGTCCCATTGCAACTGTGTTATTCATCATAATGGAAGAAGCTCTCAACAGAGGTCTTAAAATATGGTGTCAACTGGTCTTCTGCTCCCTTATGCTGGTTCAAGGGGTTGCCCTTCCCCTTCCCATCTCCTTTATGCAGATGATACTCTCATTTTTATTAATGGTAGCCTGAATAATGTCAAGCGACTCATGCAGTTCCTTCATAGATATGCTCAGTCTTCAGGTCAAGTTATTAATTATAGTAAAAGTTCCTTCATGGTTTCTAGCAAAGCTCCTCCTATCTCCATTCATAAGATCAAGGAGGCCACTGGGTACATGAGACAGAATGGTCCGCTGCATTATTTAGGTGTTCCGCTAAAACCTGGAAAGGTACTTATCTCTGACTACAAGCCTTTACTAGATAGTGTTAATGCTAAATTGGGTAGTTGGAAATCCAAGCTCATTTCACAAGCTGGTAGAGTCGTTTTGATCAACTCTGTGTTATCTTCCCTCCCGATTTATCTTGCTGCTGCGTCCTGTCTCCCCAAATCTGTTATCAATTATCTCGAGAAAGTCTCAGCTGCCTTTTTCTGGAACGGCACTGATGGATCTCGCCATCACCACTGGATTGCTTGGCCTACTATCCAACGTCCAAAAGTTGAAGGTGGCTTAGGGGTTCGAAATATGCACAGTGTTCAACTGGCCTTGGCTGTGAAGAATATTTGGCATATTCGTTATGGCAGTACGTTATGAGCCAAGTATGCTAGGAAGCAGTATCATGCAAACCATTACACCCTTATTCCTGGTCTTCCTAAACGTGTCTGCATCGATGCTAATAGCATTATCCAACGAAATACAAAATGGATCCACGGTAAGGGGGATAGAATTGATTTTCTTCATGATAACTGGCTGGGAAATCAAACTTTGTCTTCGATGCTTCAGGAGCCTCTTCAGGGTGAGGGTATTACTTTGCAGGAGGTGGTTGGAAATGCTTCACATCCATTTAGAGCTTATATACCAGATGAGCTTTTTCATACATTACAGCTGACGGATGAAGATGACAAGTGTATTTGGGCAGCAGATTCCAGTGGTAATTTTACTACCAGATCAGCCTATAATTTGATTAGAGATGTTGGAGTTCGTCGCCCTGCTATTATGAAAATCTGGCCTAATTCTTTTTATCCCAGGGCCTCCTTGTTTTGCTGGAAGATCCTCAATAGAGCGGTGTCTGTTGACAGCAGGATTTCAGACATTGGTATCCCCATGGTCTTTAGGTATATTGCTGTAAATTCCCTCAGTATGAGGACCTCAACCATGTTTTCATTCCATAGTGACATTACAGTGGTGCTGTGGAGATGGCTTTCTCCCTTTGACTAGTAACAAAATCCATCTTCATGATCATATCACATCCGCATCTGGAGTTTTATTCAGTGTTCTAATGTCAGCTCTCCTTTTGGTTTCATATCTCTTTATTGCATGTTGCTTATGTTATGGAGTTATGGAAATGCAGATGTTCGGCTAGATTTGATACAAAGATAAATCGGACTAATGATATATCATAAACATCAACCTATATCAGATTTCTCTTCAAAATTGTATGTTCAAGATTGCTCCCACGCAGGAGGAGGAACAAATTCTTCACAGCTATGGTTTTGCTCCCCTTGCTTCGCCTAAGTAGCTGAAATTGGTTCGCTGGATCCCTCCTATTGTGCACTTTCCTTAAATGTTGATGGGGCTTCTAAGGTAACCCAGGTGATTGTAGTGGTGGAGGGTGTATCCGTGACACTCATGGTAATGTCTTGGTGGCCTTTGCAAATTCTATGGGGTTGGAAACAGTCTTATCGCTGAAACTCGTGTGCTATATGATGGTCTTCGCCTGACAAAGTTCATAGGCTGCAGTCTTACTGTTATCTATTCTGATTGCTATCTCTTGTCAACTCTCTCCAGCAAAACAAGTGTATCTCTTGTACACTATAGGTGTGGCGAGATGTGAGAAATCTGCTGGGATGATGACTACATGACTATTATCATGTTTTTAGGGAGTCTAACCAGGTGGCCGATCGGCTGGCCAACCATGCTCTTGTATCCATGTGAAATGAGATCTTTTGGGGTTCTCATAGTCTTCCTCACATTTGTAAGGACCAATGGTTATTGATAAACTGGTCTTATGCATGTTAGACTGGTTTAATGGGGGTATGCCTCCTTCATTTTGTATCATGTTATATTAATTCTATATTTTGGCCCAGGTGATCTCACTGGTGGAGTGGGACCATTCTCCCCCTATGGGGGAGGGTGCACTCTCCCAGACTTAGACCCTGAGGACCATCTTTTCGCAAAAAAAAAAAAGTTAGAGCTATGTAAGTCAGAATAGAAAGAAATGAATCAGTTAAGAAGTAGTTAAAGAATATCGAGTTGAAAGGAACAACAAGGCAGATTGTGAATGGATATTTGTGAATGTGCTGTAACAATGAAATTGTTTGTATTTAGCAGTAAAACAGTAATGTAGAATAAAGGAATCAAGCAAAATAAGTTAATGTGTTTAAAGGAAATAGTTTCAGTTTATGGCTATGGCAGTATTTTAAAGAAAGATGATTGTATAATAAGAAGGATTGCATTGTAAATGGCACAGTGGGTTTAGTCAGTTCGCAGAATAATTAAGAGAAATATTTTGCAAAAATGGTATTATGTTGTTGGCAGTAAGATTAAAGTTCAGTATTAATGATCATATGAAGAAAGCATGTGGCAAATTATAGAACAACGATAGTTAGATGAATCAAGAAATATGCAGAAAAGGTTTATGTGGCAACGTGCAGAAAGTGATTCAGATGGACAAAGAAGTTTTATTATAGAGGTATTTCCAGAGTTTGATGTGAAGCTGCAATAGGTCAGTTAAAGAATAGTGAGTAGATTAAAGTATGGCAAAATAAGACAGAAAGAGCAAGGAATGTATAGAAATTAGAATTGTCAAGTATAGAAAAGAAAAGTGGATTAGTTAAACAATGAAAAGTTGGAATCAAGTGGCACCTGATAAGGAAACGTTTGGTAAAGTTGAAGATGGAATATGTGCAGGGTTAGTTGAATAGTTTTATTCCTATAAGAGAGTGCGGTGTCCCGACAATGAGAATGGAAATTGTGAAGAATTATGAGTATGGTTTGTTGAGTCAGTCAGAGAATATTATTTGATGTAAGGTAAATATGTAAAGAGTAAAGCATATCAGTAGCAATATGTTAGAAATTAGTGTGGCACAGATAAAGTTGAAGCATTAAAGAAAGCAATGCAGAAATTCAGGTGTGTCTCTTCACCGATAATTAATGGAATAAGATGATTTGAGAAGCAAGTAAAGTAAGAATTGAATTCAATTGGAGTCAGACTAATAATGGAAATGGAAAGTTAATGAAGGTAACACAAAGAACAAAGTATATGAAATGTTTTGTCAAGTATCCGGTGTAATCAAAGTGGCACAGCGGAAGCATGGAAAGCAAGAAAGATTTAATATCCACAGGTTATCCAAGATTTGCTAGATTGAAGAAAAATTTGCAGTTTTGCACAATGGAACAAAGAGGTAGAGGTTTTAGTGAACAATGAAATGAGGCAGTATGAGCAAGATGGTATAAAGAGGCAGGAAATTCAGTTATGAATAATTTAATTTTCTTTGAGAAGCTGACAATAAGAATATGAATACAGATGAGGCAGAGCGATAGTTGGCAGTGTCAGGCAGATACTGAAAAGGCACCGGGAATTTGAAGATTTAAAGATGATTTTACATGGAGAGCACCAAAAGTAGTAGAGTAAAGTGAAAGGTTTTTGAGCAAGAAAGCGGCCCAGAAAGAATGTTGCAAACACAGCCGGGAAAATGGGGAAGTAGGTTCAGTCAAGAAGATAAAGCGCCAACGACAAAGTGGAATCGCTTACACTTGAAAGGTATAGAAAGTGCAGAAGGTAATAATCGAACAATGCAGCTATGAAGGAATTAAAGAGAAGAAAAGCAAATAGGTACGGAAATAAACAGATTGAGTTAGCCAATGTAGAGTGGCTTGAAAGGCAAGTGCAGAAAAAGTGTTATCCTACTTGTTCTGTATATGTTTTATTTTTTTTAGGTGATAGTCTGGCTTACTGTGGTTTGTTTTGAATGTCGGGACGACATTCCTTTTTAGGTGATAGTAATGTCACATCGCACATTTTTCAGATCTTTGTGGATTCTCGTTTAATGGTTGTGGAGGCCAGTGTGTGGTTAATGACGTGTGTTACAGGTGTGTACGCAGGTTGTGAGGCTTTGTGGGCCGGCAGATTGTGCCCAAAGTGCTCACAGGTTCTTTGTCTGAGAACACGATAGGGCCTGGCATCGCGTTCTGAATGCGACAGTCCTGGGTGTCGCGTTCTGGTTACCGCCGCGGAGCAGTCTTCATCTGCATGTCCGCCACGTGTCGCGTGCTGGGCGGCCTGCTGACGTCGACCATGGGAAGGCAACGACCTTTTCCGTCGCGTTCAGGCTGCGACGGCAGGCTACGTCGCATTCCCAACTGTGATGCGTTTTTAAGCTAGGTCGGCCGAACAGAGCTCCAGCAAGCTTTGCTTGGCCAGGGAGGAGTTTTTGCGGAGGTTCTTGGGTGATCTGACGTTTTGGAGGTGTTTTCGGCGTGGTCTCTCCGTGAGGACGTTGCACGGTGCGGGGGAAATGCCAGGGCATCGCTGTTCTTCGCGAAGGTAGGGAGATCCCGCCCCGTTTTACGTTGTGAATTGCATGTGAAGCATGAATAGCTTGTTACTCGCTTTATAAATGATAGATACCATGCTAGGACACTAAATAGAGCATGAAAAATGGATTTTTACATCGTTTTATATGGTTTATGTGGGAGATCCAGAGATGGGATCCCAGATTAGGGTTTCTGTCTGAGAAGGCGACGGGTCGTGTGGTCGCGTCTAGGTCGCGACGCTTGTTCACATCACGTTCTGTTTTGTGAACTCGGTTTGTCGAACCGTCACATTCTTAACGCGGCGGTAGACACTGTCGCGTTTTGGTATGTTGAGCCGACGCATTCTTAACGCGATGGTAAATGTTGTCGCGTTCTGTTGCTTGATCGCGGTTAGTCGGGCTGTCACATTTTTATCGCGACAGTGACCCACGTCGCGTTCTTCTGTTCGAAATGAATGGCTGAACCTTGGGCAAGGATGGTCCTGTGTAGACCTAGCTCAGGTCGTTTTAAAGTATTATAAGTTATTCTAAGTTGATTAATGGTTAGTAAAGTATGTTTAGGTTAATAGAATAGTTGGTGTTTAATGAATGGGTAATGTGGTTGGTTAGATTAATTATGTTAAGTATGTTATAAAGGTTATGTGATTCATATGTGTGGATATGTGCGTTATGGTGCGTTGCCATGGAGGACATGAGATGGCCAATGACAGGCAAGGTTATAATGTGGATCCTGTGTTTAATAGTGTGTTATTGCTTGGAGGTCACATAGTGACCAGTGACGAGCTGATTATGTTTAATGTGTTGTGATATAAGTTATACTGGGGTGTTACGTGATTAGCGTGGTTTGTGTGCTAGTCGAGTTTGGTTGTCCGACGCCTGTTCCGGAATACCTCTTTAGTTGGGTACCCTAGGTTCTGTGTGAGCCAGGCACGTTACTGCTCGGGGTTTGTCCCGGTACTATGTGTACCGTCAAGGTCTGTGTTGTCTTCCTGGACACCCTCACTCCTATGTTTGAGTTGTACATCTGGCTGAGGGAAAGACGACAGAGGGGAAATGACTTGTGAAAGTTTGTGTTTAGTTGCTTGTAGCGCGCTCGTGGTTGGGGGTACGGACACCGGTAGACATACTGGTCCCCAACTAGTCCTGTGTTTCCAGTGCCACACTTTAGGGAGCTCGGGCCGGAGTCCCTAAAGGTGTCAGGCTTGGACCTGCAGCTGTGTGGTTTGCAGGTGTGGTGTTGGTTGGTCTCCACTGTGGTTTTCTTTGTGTGCTTGTGGAGCTGTAGCTGAACTGTGTGTCCGTGGCTACGAGACTGAGAGGTGGTTCTTGTGTTGTGTTGTCCGGGTTGGATACTGGCGTCATGAACCAGTAGTCTGTTCTTGTGTGGTGGCATCGTTCTTTCCGAATCGTGCTTGCCACTGGTTGTGGTTTGTGTGTGTGAGTTGTTGGTTGAGGTTTGACCCATTGTGGTGTGCCTTAGTGTTGGCACAGTTGTAATTGTGATTCCGTGGTGGTACCTCGTGGTAGTAGATACCTGTGCCCTTCGTGGGTAGCTTTGTGTTGTGGTACGTTGTGTACCAGTCCCTTCAGGTGTTGAGG
Organism: Colocasia esculenta; assembly: GCA_014218235.1. Taxonomy (NCBI): domain Eukaryota; kingdom Viridiplantae; phylum Streptophyta; class Magnoliopsida; order Alismatales; family Araceae; genus Colocasia; species Colocasia esculenta. Next base: position 80,514,464 of record CM024758.1, read on the forward strand.
TGGACTTGTGTTCCGTGAAGGTCAAGTGGTGTGACCTTTCGCATGTTGTGTTTTACCCTTCTTTGGGTAAGCTTCCGATTGTGGTTTAAGTGTGTGGTCGATTGGCTTGTTGATGCCAGTCCTGTTACCCTTTGTGGGTAGGTTGCCGGTGAAGCTTGTAGCTTAGGCAATCAGTTGTTATAGTGGTTTGCCTGTGAGGTATGTGGCCTAGGCATTTCAGTTGTTGGGCGGACTAGTAGTGCTGTGCTAGTCCTGTTGACCCTCCTCCTTTCTAAGATTTATATTAGTCGATGATATTATGTTTAGTTGTTATTAATCATGTTTTGTTGTGAGCATGAAATGGTTTGGCTATCGGTGTTGCCAGTGAGACCCTTTGGGGTTGAGGTCTCTTTAGTTTTGTGTGTTGTTTTGGGTGGTCCCTACTGAGCCTGTGACTTGTTGAAGCTCACTCCCCTACAGTTCTTTTCTGGGCTTACCGTTTGTATGCTTGCGGAGGTGTTGTGGCAGACTTGTACCACCAACAGTAGAGTTAGTTGTGTTGTGTGAGCTTGTGCTCCCTTAGGGTATGCCCCATGTAGTTGTACTTTTTAATTGGACATGTAATAATGTATTGGGACAATTGTAAATTATTATACAGGTATGAGTACATGTACTTGTTGTGTCTTATACTGTTGTAGTTGTCTTTTATATTCTTACTGGACACGTGTACGAGCTATCCCTTGTGAGACTTAGGTCCGATCGCCGGAGGCGGACTGGGATATAAAGCCTTATTGGGCATAAATATTCAGGGCCTTTACAGTTGGTATCATAGCATGGTCCAGTTAGAATATGAAAGGACATTGAGGTTACAATGTCCAGTGATGATTTAATGTCCACTGCTGGTAGTAAGTCTGCGGTTTTGTGTGAGTTTTTGATATGTGAATTGTATGTATGGTTGGTTAACGTGGCAGTTTGTGAAGATTTCACAGAATAATTTGAAAAGGATTACAGTGTTGAAGATAAGATTAGTAATGTTAAGCAGTTGGATACAGTTTGTGGAAACAGAGAGGTAAAGTTTGTGTCAGAAAATGATTGAGGTTAAAGTTAAGAATAATTGGAATAAGTGAGAGCTATGTAAGTCAGAATAGAAAGAAATGAATTAGCTGAGAAGCAGTTAAAGAATATCAAGTTGAAGGGAACAACATGGCAGATTGTGAATGGATATTTGTGAATGTGTTGTAACAATGAAATTTTTTGTATTTGGCAGTAAAGCAGTAATGTAGAATAAAGGAATCAGGCAGAATAGTTACTGGTGTTTAAATGAAAATCAGTTTATGGCTTGGCAGTTTAAAGAAAGATGGAATTCCCTAATGGCAGTGTAAATTAGATTTTAAATGGTAATCTAGAAGGGGGGTTGAATAGATTACGGACAATTTAAATCTTAACGCCCTCTTTTTGCAAGGTTAGCAATTAAAGTGTTAGCAATGAAGACTATATGTGGATGTGTGTGAGTGAGTGATTGATAGATGGATAAGCAAGTACTCAAACGTGTATAAATGTGTCGTGCCTACCAAACATCTAACGCAAATTCGTGCAAACCACGAGACACGTAGATTTTACGTGGTTGGAGTACACAACTCGTGTATCCTACGTCCACGGGCCACACACACACGCAAAATCACCTGCTTATGAGCTAGTTCACGAACTACAACTCACACACGTGTTTATCTGATGTGAACCCACGATCAGATTAACACACACACCGTGTATCAAGCACAACAACCGCTTGAAACACACACACACACACAGGTATGGAATAGAAAGAAACAGGGAAGGGTTTGAGAGTTGAAGAACAAATCCAATAAGCAAACTCTTCCTCTAAACGTTCTCCTGGAGTCCAAGCTTCGACTTTGAGATCAGATATTGATGTAGGTGCTTGAATCCAAGACATCCGGACTTCACCTTCTGCTGCAAGAGTCTTCCGTTCTTGGTTCTGGGCGGTAGGTTGAAGCAGAGCAGCAAAACAAAGCTTCTTGTGAGAACTCTTTAAGGTTTTTGCTTGGAGGCTGCTTGTGTACGTGATTGTCTTCAAAGAGATGCTTAAATAGAGGTGTTTACATATGGAGAGTCGTGGTATGTGGAAACACCATCTATGGCAACTTGAAGACTTTCCGTATTTGAAGATTCTCTCCGTCTGTCGACAGCACTGGGTGCTCCTGTCGACAGGCGCAAGCAAGCAGAAGACTAAAAAGCCCTGGAAGGCAGTTGCTGTCGACATGCGACTGGGTGCTGTCGACAGGCACAGGCAGACAGAAGACCAGGGGGTTCTGGGAGCCTCTTCCTGTCGACAGGTGACTGGGGTGCTGTCGACAGATACATCTGTATTGAAGAGTGGCCTTCTGGCTTGTGTGTAGCTGTCGACAGGGGTCTTCCCTGCTGTCGACAGGTACTTGCTTTTCATGTATATCTTCATCATTTGAACCCTGTTCTTTGTACATGTCTTGCTTGACATCTCACCTAAATTAATGAACATAGTTAGTGAGACATAGTGACATATAAATATGCTCAAATGAAGTGTTTGTTCTATTTGCATTCATGAATCATTTTCACCATGTTTTCATCATAAATTTTGTCCATGAAATGATTATCATCAAAAACACACTTGTAACTTGTTAGATTAGCATGCACATTGAATGATCATGAAAATGAGAACTCAACATTCTCCCCCTTTTTGATGATGATAAAATTTGAAATTGAGCCACATTTTTAAAAGAATTCTCAAGTTTTTCTTCCCCTTTTGACAACATCAAAAGAAGACAGTTCCTTGCACAGTCAATGTCACAGGAAGAGAAAATGTGCATTTTGTTAGGAACGGATGGGTGGAAGGATCCGATTTAGAAGGGGGGTTGAATAGATCTAATGCCAATTAACGCGGAGCTTAAGCAATTAAAATTACTTCTAATCAGAGATCAAATCACCCAATTAGTTTACTGATCTGAAGTGTGATTTGGGTGTGTGAGCAAATCAATTAGTAGTGTGAACGAAATCCCTATGCATGCATCTAGCGAGACACAAAGGCAAACCACAAATCAAACCAATGCACAGAGGATTTTTAGGTGGTTCAGAAATCACCTCCAGTGACTCCTACGTCCACCCCTCACACAGTGAGGCCACACTACTCAAAAACCTTGAGTACAACTCACACAGGAGCACGACGACTCCAAACACCCTTGAGCACGACGACTCAAGAAACACCTGGAGTACGACGACTCCAACACCCTTGAGCACGACGACTCAAGAAACACCTGGAGCACGACGACTCCAAACTGAGCACGACGGCTCAACAACACCCGGAGTACGACGACTCCAAATTGAGCACGACGGCTCGAACCACACAGTGAGTGCGACGACTCCAAACCTGAGCTCGACGGCTCAGAGTACAAAAGCTATATCAAACACAAAGAGATCAGATCCTCTAGCAATGATCTGATTCAAGACAGTTTCGTACATAGAAATTTGTACAGAACTTCATGCACAAATCTCATTGACGAACTAAGGAAGAACGAACTCAGAAATAAAGCAAATAGATGTAGAAAGAGTGTTCTTCGATGAAGAGGCCTTGCAGACGCTTCAATTGAGGAGCCTTGATGGAAATCGATGGAGATTCTCCTCAATTGGCGATGCTCTGCTTTGATGGCATCTGAAATGCCAGAGATCCTTCTTCTCCTGTGCCTCTTCAGTTGGATCTGCTCCCTTGCCTTGCACAGCAACCTTCTCTCCAGGGATTCCCCTTGATTCCCTTGTCCTTCCTCTTGAAAGATGGCTTGTAGCTTCTGGAGATGGAGACAGATCTGGAGAACCCCCTTTAGCCGCCAAAAGGCTTCTTCTGGAAGTGTATGGGCTCTCTTGCCTTGGGGTACAAGGAACATGGGTATTTATAGCCCCACATGTCCATAAAGTGCTTTGGGTGCATGGGCACGGAACCCTAGGTCAAATCCCCTAAATCCCAAGCAGCCACGTGTACAGAGAAATTCACGATTTTGACTTTCAGCCGAGTGTGTCGACCTGCCCTGAACTATGTCGACCTGCTGTCCCATTTCTGCAAATTGGTCTACTGGAAACTGGGTCTAGTGTCGACCTGCCCTGAGCTAGTGTCGACCTGCCCTTCTGAATCTGGGACTAGTGTCGACCTGCTTTGAGCTAGTGTCGACCTGCCCTTCTGGAATCTGGGACTAGTGTCGACCTGCTTTGAGCTAGTGTCGACCTGCTGTCCCAGTCTGGCAACTGGGTCTTCTGGAATCTGGGACTAGTGTCGACCTGCTTTGATCTAGTGTCGACACTACCAAGACAAAAATGTGTGAACCTAAAAATTTAACACATAAACCATTAGTACAAGATATTATCATTAAAATATGAGATATTAACATCAAAACATGTTGTTTAAACATTATTGTGATATGTAGAAAATGTATAACAGTTCAACATATCATTATCAAAATCACAACATGTCACAATATCTCATCATTAAAATCACAATATGTCATCATCAATATCACAATATGTCATCATCAAAATCAAGGTATGAGTGATGTTCATTGGTTATCATTAAATTACAACTTTAGGAAGTTCCCAAAACACACTCAACCCAACAATCTCCCCCTTTTTGATGATGACAAAACATATGCACAAATTCCCAATATCTTGACTCCCTTGACTGCAATAATTCCCCCTTTGACCATATACACACTTTGACCTTTCTCCTTTAAAGAACTTTCTCCCCCTTTGAAGGCCTTTTCTCCCCCTTTTTGGAAGGACCTTGTAAGACCCTCGAATTTCCGTCGCTTTTAATTGTATTTGAGTGTGCATGATTGTGCTTGTGTATGTGAGCTCATAATTACGTAGGTATTAATTAGTATAATTATATGTGCATGTGTTTATATTAAACGTAATAATGAGTGTATTGCATGGTGATAGTATGGATACAGTACCATAGGTATATTGCATGTATATGAGCTTGGTATGCATGGTTTTCTGCATAACTTAGGGTTCTGGCCGAAGGCCCATTGGCGTCAACCCCAAGCCGTTGAGCCAGTGTCAGCGTCCAGACCTGGACGCCAGCACTAGCTCCGGCGTCCAGAGATATGGACGCCAACTTCTCTGACCTGCATGCGCAGCAGAGCTGCTATCTTCTGAAACAAGGCATGGCAACCATTGGGGGATGTTCCCCAACGGCTCTGAAGCTGTCTAATCGGTATGGTGAGTGGGTGAGGGGCTCTCCTACATCCTGAACCCGAAATGGCCTCTCCCCACTTCTCACTTTCACCCTTGCAAGAGGAGAGAAGAAGAGAGAAAAACCCTAGAGCATTCTGTGAGAAAACCCCATCTTGGCACCCCCAAATCCGACCCTTGGAGCTTGGTCTGGAGATCTACTGCGACTAGGAGGAGCTGAGCAAAGGAGAAGACTTCCCCATCATCCCCTCGGCGTGGAGATCACCCAGGAGCCCGGAGGAGAGATCGTTTGGAGGCACTTCTGCAACTTCTTGGGACTGCCCAAGGAGGTCTTCACCAGCTTTTAAATCCCTTAGAAGAATTTCTGAAAGGCAAGTGACCTATCCTTGATGTCCCCTTATGAGTCTAGGTTGGTTTTGTGAATTTTATGGATTTTTCCTCGAGTCCTAGACCCTCCCATTCACCCAAGTTTTAGAGCTCGGGTCTGTGTTTCTGCACAGACCTGATTAAACGGCAAGGTCCCTGGACGCCCAGTTCCTCCTTGGCGTCCGTCGACCATGCCGCTGACCCTGAGTCAGCGGCCAGAGACCGCCGTCTAGTTCTTCTGAACAGAACAGTGAGCTGTTCTGTCCCTCTTATACATTAATTTCGATATGTTTTATGCGATGAGGATATATTGTACATCTTATACTCTATGTATATTGTGCATTGTGGTTGTGGATGAACATGGTGTGATGGTGAATGTGGGTTAATAATATCTTGTAAACTTGTGAGCATGACTTGCCGACCATTTTGCGAAATCCATGATTCATGATTTAGATAAATGTGAATGCCTCAGTTTCGGTTTGATCATGAAGGATAGTGGGTCAGCATATGAGTTTGTAAATTTTAGTAATTTATCCATGCTTGAGAATTGTAAATAAGTTCGGTTCGGTAAATTAAAAGCATGCAAAAGAAATGGTTGTGGTAATTGATTTAGAGATGTATGAATTATGGTGATGTTGTATTCTAAAATCATGCATATATTAGCAGTCTCTGTGCAAACAGTAAGTGGCTAAATTGCAAAGTGTGTTAGATCCATGTTAGCTCAAGTTGTGAATAATATGCCAATTAAGTGTTTTAGTTTCTGTAAATTATATTTAGCTCAGAAAAATCTGAAAATTTGAGTGTGTGATCATGAAACCGAAAACAGCATGTGGTTAAAATTTCAGGTCATTTGGACCCATAAATAAAAAGTTATGTGTTTTCATGTGAAACGTGATAATTCGTGCATATGATCGTAATGTGATTAGATTTTGTTTAAACCCAACATGATTAGTGTGTTTACTGTGTGTTAAACCTTGAAATTCTGTAGTACCATGTTAGGGAAAAACAGAGGTGTTAATGTGAGTGAAAAAGTGAATGTGATAAGAAGTGTCAAGTGTAAAACTATGTGTAAAACGGTAATGTGTAAAAGTGAAATTGTGCCAATGTGATACTGCTTCCGAGAAGGCAGTGGAGCCGTATCAGGGAAAGGTCCCCCTGAGAAAGTTCATTGTGTTAAGTGACCCTAAGGGCATTAGGGGAAATCCTGGAGGTGGACAAGTACCACTGGTTAGGGTGGAGACGTGTTCTCCCGGTCTGCGCAGTGCCAAGAGTCATCACTGTATTGCCTAGGTGATGTGCTATGTGTTATGTGATGTGAATGTGTATATGTCCTTCTTTGGTGGTTTGGACTATGTGTCACGGCACCTAAAATGTGTAAATGTGAAATGTGTGAAGTGTATGTGACCATGTGTAAATGTGTAAGTGACAATGTGAATGTGTATGTGTAAAGTGAACCATGTGAAAGAGGAAACTTGTGTAAAGAAAATGTGAAACTAAAGATGTGAAAATGTGTTATTGAAAACCATGTGAGACAAATCTGAAACCATGTAAATTCAGAAAATGCATGTTATTATTCTCATGTTTATGTGTGCAAAAATGTTTAGAATCCATGTTAGGAACAACTAATGAATATGTGTGCAAATAGCATAATGAATCTGTTCATATGATATGTTTTAAGCAACGTTGTAGCTCTCATATGTAGAATTGTAACCATTGAACCATGTGAATCAGCAACCCAAAGCATGTGAAAAGTTATGTATGTGCTTAAGAATATGTGGAATCCATGCTAATTGTGTTCCCCTTTCATGTATGTAAAATTGTCCATGTTGATAACTCTCATGTTTGATTCTCTAAAGGATTAGAGTTCATGAGTAAACTGAATAGAGACCATGTGATAGGTGAATTTTACTTTAGAAATCTGAAAGCATGAGTTATGTATAAAAGTGTAGAACTTCCATGTTAGGTTGAAACTTGAATTGACTAGCATGCTTGTATTGCAAATTGTAAATGTGCATGTAGAAACCACTAGGACTTGTACGTGAATATCATGTAGTGTTGCTTGCTGAGTCCTTGGACTCACTCCTTGCTTCGGCGTACAGGTATAGTTGGTGACACGACACCGTTGGAGGAGACGGTGGAGACGGACTCCGAGCGCGGAGATTAGCTAGTGGGAGTTTCATTGTGATTGTGTATTCATTCGTATGTACTTGGAACGTTGTATTAGAATTATCATGAAAGAATGTATTATGTGGACATTATGTATTTCCATTTCAGCAATTTAAGTTATGTGAACTCTTAGTTCCTTTTTACAATTGCAAACTTCATGTATGTTAAATGTGGATGATGAATGAATGGAGATAGTTCTCTTTTACTTCCGCTACTCTGTTGTGTATTCGCGTGTATCTCAGCTGTTTGTATCGTTTGGGTAAATGTCCCACTGTGGCAGCACTCGCTATACCGACGTGGGTTGGTACAACCGTACCGGTGTAACGAGGGCCGTCACAGAGATTGGTATCAGAGCGACCGGTTGAGATTACACATGAATATACCTAAGTCATCATCCCCATTGCATGCTAAGTATGTCCACATGTGTAGAAAACGCTAATAAGAAGTGAAAGATAGATAAGAAATGGTTAGAAAACGTAGTAATCTAGCTCTAATGGTGGCTGAAATTTTATGACAGCCATGGCTTCCCGTGGACGACGTGGAGGTGGGCCAGCTCGCGACGACGAGCAGAGGCGTGATGAGCAGGCGGAGCAACAGGCCCCAGCACCGCGAGGCCCTGTGCTTCCCCCACCACCGCCAGTGGACTATGGAGTATTCATGCAAGGTCTGGTGCAAGCCATGCAGACGCAGGCCCACACCCAGGCAGCGCTCCAGGCCCAGTTGGAGGCCCAGGTAGAATAATGAAACAACTAGTAGTTTGCTATTTAAATTGCATGATATATGTTTATCGTATATTGCTTGTTTGTAATGTAGCAGGCTCAGGCCCCAGCTCAGGACCATGGTGGACCTCCCATCATGGAGCGATTAAGAGGATGACCCCACCCTCTTTTAAGGGGGAGAGTGATCCATTAATGGCAGAAAGCTGGTTAAGGGAGACAGAGAAAATCTTCCGACTATCAGGTGTCCTGATGAGGATAAGGTGACATTAGCCACCTACATGCTACAGGTATGCCTTTGTTTATGCTTGAATGTTGCTTGTCAAGTTAGAATTTGTTGGTGGTGCTTATGAAGGTGTATTGCAGGAGAGAGCCGATGTATGGTGGTCCTCCTACTGCGTACACGCTTCGAGGACGGAGCAGTAGTTGTGGCGTGGGACGCGTTCGTGAGGCTCTTCCGAGCCAAGTTCGTCCCAGAGCACATCTAGGACAAGATGGAGCAAGAATTCCTTTCCCTGACACAAGGATCAATGACCGTCCTGGAATACGAGGCAAGGTTTTCTGAACTTTCTAAATATGCACCGCATATCGTAGAGAATGAGTGCAGGAAGACCAAGAAATTCGTGATGGGTCTCAAACCATCACTGCGGACGAGACTCGTGGCGTTTGACCACCGCACGATAGACGAGGCCCTCAGCGCAGCTTGCAGACAGGAGGGAGAAATGGAACAATATCTGGAGGAGAAGAAGGCTTCGCAGAAGAGGCCGGCAGCAACTTTCCAGCGGCAAGATAAGAGGAAGACGGTGTACCAGACACCGCAGAAACCATCAACAACAGCAACTATCAGGTACCTTCTGTACGTTCCCCCGGTGCGAAGAAGGAGTGTCCCCATTGTGGGAAGACCCATGGAGGTTCCGAGTGTTGGTTAGTAGCGGGTAGATGCTTAAAGTGTGGGAGCAGCGACCACAAGATCAAGGACTGCCCAGACTTCAGCAGGGAGCTCAGCGAGGAGCGCCAGTACCAGCAGTAGCGGCAGCCGCGCCAGCTACAGGACGACCGGAAGGCCTCGAGCCCCAGCTCGAGTGTTCGCGTTAGCTCGTGAGGACGCCGAGCAGGCGGAGCATGTCACCGAAGGTACAGTTTTACTTTTCGGTGTGCACGCTCGGGTTTTGTTTGATACGGGTGCTACACACTCGTTCATTTCCGAGCGGTTCGCTAGGCAGTTAGCCCTAGAGTCAGGCATAGAGTCTGAGGAGTTAGAGGTTCCTTTGTCTGTGCACACCCCTGCGGGTACGGTATCGACTAGGAAGTGCATTCCGTCGTTACCTGTGTGCATTGAGGATAGATTCCTAGATGGGTGCTTCTTCTTGCTAAAGATGAAGGACTATGATTGCATCTTTGGTCTGGATTGGCTAGAGGAGCACTATGCGTTAGTGGATTGTCGTAGGAAGAGGATTGTTTTCCGCATTCCTGGTGAGGATGAGTTCTCTCATCCCTTGCCAAAGAACTTAGCGGGAAAGTTAGTTATCTCTGCCATGAAGGCGATGCGCATGGTGAACAAGGGTTGTGACGCATTTCTGGCCAGCGTTATGCTAGTACCCGATGCTGGTTCGTCACTGACTCTTGCAGAGATCGATGTGGTGCAGGACTTTCCAGATGTCTTTCCCGATGACTTGTCTGGATTGCCACCGGATAGGGAGATAGAGTTCACTATAGAGTTGCTTCCAGGCACCTCTCCTATCTCGAAGGCCCCATATCGGATGGCGCCTGCAGAATTAGCCGAGTTGAGGAAGCAATTGCAAGAATTGCTTGATAAGGGATTTATTCGCCCTAGTGTTTCCCCTTGGGGCGCACCTGTATTATTCGTCAAGAAGAAGACGGGTCACTTCGGTTGTGCATTGATTATAGAAAGCTGAACCAGGTGACTGTGAAGAACAGGTATCCCTTACCTCGGATTGATGATCTGTTTGACCAGTTGCAGAGGCGTCAGTCTTTTCCAAGATTGACTTGCGATCTGGTTATCATCAGTTGCGGATTAGGAGTGAGGATGTGTCCAAGACGGCATTTAGAACCCGTTATGGCATTATGAGTTTTTGGTTCTTCCTTTCGGATTGACCAACGCCCCTGCAGCGTTCATGGATCTCATGAACCGGGTGTTTAGTCCGTATTTAGATAGCTTTGTTGTTGTGTTTATTGATGACGTGTTGGTCTATTCTCCGGATGAGGCCACACATCGTCAGCATTTGAGGTTAGTCTTAGAGGTTCTCCGTGAGCACAAGCTGTATGCGAATCAGCAAGTGCGAGTTCTGGTTGCGCGAGGTTCACTTCTCGGGCATGTTATCTCCGGCGCTGGTGTTGCAGTTGATCCAGCAAAGTCCAGGCAGTTATGGATTGGGAGATTCCCAGGACCCCTTCGGAGATTCGTAGTTTTCTGGGTTAGCTGGTTACTATCGGCGATTCATTGAGGGTTTCTCATCCATCGCCGCCCCTTTGACAAAGCTGACCAGAAAAGGTGAGAAGTTTGTATGGTCTGAGGCATGTGAGCGTGGCTTTCAGTTACTGAAGGCTAAGCTTACTTCTGCTCCGGTATTGGTATTGCCTAGTGGTCTAGAGGGCTTTGCCATTTATACGGATGCATCTCAGATTGGTTTAGGCTGTGTGCTCATGCAGTGTGATAGGGTAGTAGCTTATGCTTCTCGTCAGTTGAAGGAGCATGAGAGGAACTATCCGACTCACGATTTGGAGCTAGCAGCCGTGGTTCATGCACTAAAGATCTGGAGGCACTATCTTTATGGTGTCAGATTTGAGGTGTTTACCGACCACAAGAGCTTGAGGTATCTTTTCTCCCAAAAGAATTAAACCTGAGGCAGAGAAGATGGATTGAGTTCTTGAAGGACTATGACTTCGACCTTCAGTATCATCCTGGAAAGGCGAATGTCGTAGCGGATGCTCTTAGTAGGAAGAGGTCTTCGCTCCAGCAGGATTGGAAGATGTTGGAGGATGCAGCGTGCTCTATGACCGAGTTAGAGCCATCGTTGTGTCAGGCTTTTGTAGCTCAGCTATCCCTTAGATCCTCAGTCTTGGATGAGGTGATTGAGCAGCAGAAAGCCGATCCTAGATTGTTAGAGTTAGTGGGTAAGGCGGGCATTGCTCGTGATGAGGACGGTGTGATTAGATTTCAGCACCGTGTTTGTGTCCCGATGTGGTAGATGTCCGTGAGCATGTGTTAGCGGAGGCTCATAGATCGCGATTCTCTATTCATCCGGGTAACACTAAGATGTATCAAGACCTGAAGAGATCATTTTGGTGGTCCGGCATGAAGAAGGATGTTGCGGATTATGTGTCTAGATGTCTAGTATGTCAGCAGGTGAAAGCCGAGCGGCAGCGACCATCCGGCCTTATGCAGAGGATGGATATCCCCGTATGGAAGTGGGAAGCTGTCACTATGGATTTCGTATCGGGTTTGCCTCGATCTAGAAGGGGCAATGACTCGATTTGGGTAGTTGTAGATAGATTCTCAAAGACTGCTCATTTCTTGCCTATGAAGAAGAAGCAGTCAGTAGAGAGTTTAGCTAGATTGTATGTTAGTGGTATCATTAGATTGCATGGTGTGCCGAAGTCGATCATTTCGGATCGAGATCCGAGATTCACTTCGAGATTGTGGAAAGGTCTTCAGGATGCGTTAGGTTCGGAGCTTAAGCTCAGTTCGGCGTTTCATCCCCAGACCGATGGACAGTCCGAGAGGACTATCCAGACGCTCGAGGATATGTTGAGAGCGTGTGTTCTGGATTGGAAGGATGATTGGGAGCGTCATTTACCTCTTGTGGAGTTCGCATACAACAACAGCTTTCATGCTAGTATTGGAATGGCTCCATTCGAGGCGTTGTATGGTAGGCCCTGCAGATCTCCTTTATGTTGGGAGGAGACTGGTGATAGGCAGTTGATCGGACCGGAGTTGGTTCAGGAAACTTCGGATAAGATTCAGCTTATCAGGAAAAGGCTTGTTGCGGCACAGGATAGGCAGAAGAGTTATGCCGACAACAGGAGAAAGGATTAGAGTTCGAGGTTGGCGATCATGTCTTCTTGAAGATATCGCCCTACTCGAGGAGTTGTCAGATTTGGCAGGCATAGCAAGCTAAGCCCTAGATTCATTGGCCCATATGAGATTCTCAGACGTTTGGGCAACGTGGCGTACGAGCTAGCATTACCCCCAGCTTTGGCTAGCGTTCACCCGGTATTCCACGTATCTATGCTCAGGAAGTATGTCCGAGATCCATCTCATGTGATTAGTCATGAGCCAGTGGAGATCCAGCCAGATCTTTCGTATGTCGAGCAACCAGTAGCCATTCTTGACCGGAAGGTTCAGCATCTCCGGAACAAGAGTATCGCGTCGGTGAAAGTTCTATGGCGGAACTTCTCACGTGAGGAGGCTACGTGGGAGCTTGAGGATGCGATGAAGAAGAAGTATCCCCTTTTGTTTGAGTAGTGTCGTTCTAACTTCGAGGACGAAGTTTCTTTAAGGGGGAGAGGGTGTAAGACCCTCGAATTTCCGTCGCTTTATTGTATTGGTGTGCATGATTGTGCTTGTGTATGTGAGCTCATAATTACGTAGGTATTAATTAGTATAATTAATATGTGCATGTGTTTATATTAAACGTAAATAATGAGTGTATTGCATGGTGATAGTATGGATACAATACCATAGGTATATTGCATGTATATGAGCTTGGTATGCATGGTTTTCTGCATAACTTAGGGTTCTGGCCGAAGGCCCATTGGCGTCAACCCCAGCCGTTGAGCCAGTGTCAGCGTCCAGACATGGACGCCAGCACTAGCTCCGGCGTCCAGAGATATGGACGCCAACTTCTCTGACCTGCATGCGCAGCAGAGCTGCATCTTCTGAAACAAGGCATGGCAACCATTGGGGGATGTTCCCCAACGGCTCTGAAGCTGTCTAATCGGTATGGTGAGTGGGGAGGGGCTCTCCTACATCCTGAACCCGAAATGGCCTCTCCCCACTTCTCACTTTCACCCTTGCAAGAGGAGAGAAGAAGAGAGAAAAACCCTAGAGCATTCTGTGAGAAAACCCCATCTTGGCACCCCCAAATCCGACCCCTTGGAGCTTGGTCTGGAGATCTACTGCGACTAGGAGGAAGCTGGAGCAAAGGAGAAGACTTCCCATCATCCCTCGGCGTGGAGATCACCCAGGAGCCCGGAGGAGAGATCGTTTGGAGGCACTTCTGCAACTTCTTGGGACTGCCCAAGGAGGTCTTCACCAAGCTTTTAAATCCCTTAGAAGAATTTTTGAAAGGCAAGTGACCTATCCTTGATGTCCCCTTATGAGTCTAGGTTGGTTTTGTGAATTTTTATGGATTTTCCTCGAGTCCTAGACCCTCCCATTCACCCAAGTTTTAGAGCTCGGGTCTGTGTTTCTGCACAGACCTGATTAAACGGCAAGGTCCCTGGACGCCCAGTTCCTCCTTGGCGTCCGTCGACCATGCCGCTGACCCTGAGTCAGCGGCCAGAGACCGCCGTCTAGTTCTTCTGAACAGAACAGTGAGCAGTTCTGTCCCTCTTATACATTAATTTCGGTATGTTTTATGCGATGAGGATATATTGTACATCTTATACTCTATGTATATTGTGCATTGTGGTTGTGGATGAACATAGTGTGATGGTGAATGTGGTTAATAATATCTTGTAAACTTGTGAGCATGACTTGCCGACCATTTTGCGAAATCCATGATTCATGATTTAGATAAATGTGAATGCCTCAGTTTCGGTTTGATCATGAAGGATAGTGGGTCAGCATATGAGTTTGTAAATTTTAGTAATTTATCCATGCTTGAGAAATTGTAAATAAGTTCGGTTCGGTAAATTAAAGCATGCAAAAGAAATGGTTGTGGTAATTGATTTAGAGATGTATGAATTATGGTGATGTTGTATTCTAAAATCATGCATATATTAGCAGTCTCTGTGCAAAACAGTAAGTGGCTAAATTGCAAAGTGTGTTAGATCCATGTTAGCTCAAGTTGTGAATAATATGCCAATTAAGTGTTTTAGTTTCTGTAAATTATATTTAGCTCAGAAAAATCTGAAAATTTGAGTGTGTGATCATGAAACCGAAAACAGCATGTGGTTAAAATTTCAGGTCATTTGGACCCATAAATAAAAAGTTATGTGTTTTCATGTGAAACGTGATAATTCGTGCATATGATCGTAATGTGATTAGATTTTGTTTAAACCCAACATGATTAGTGTGTTTACTGTGTGTTAAACCTTGAAATTCTGTAGTACCATGTTAGGGAAAAACAGAGGTGTTAATGTGAGTGAAAAAGTGAATGTGATAAGAAGTGTCAAGTGTAAAACTATGTGTAAAACGGTAATTGTGTAAAAGTGAAATTGTGCCAATGTGATACTGCTTCCGAGAAGGCAGTGGAGCCGTATCAGGGAAAGGTCCCCCTGAGAAAGTTCATTGTGTTAAGTGACCCTAAGGGCATTAGGGGGAAATCCTGGAGGTGGACAAGTACCACTGGTTAGGGTGGAGACGTGTTCTCCCGGTCTGCGCAGTGCCAAGAGTCATCACTGTATTGCCTAGGTGATGTGCTATGTGTATGTGATGTGAATGTGTATACGTCCTTCTTTGGTGGTTTGGACTATGTGTCACGGCACCTAAAATGTGTAAATGTGAAACGTGTGAAGTGTATGTGACCATGTGTAAATGTGTAAGTGACAATGTGAATGTGTATGTGCAAAGTGAACCATGTGAAAGAGGAAACTTGTGCAAAGAAAATGTGAAACTAAAGATGTGAAAATGTGTTATTGAAAACCATGTGAGGCAAATCTGAAACCATGTAAATTCAGAAAATGCATGTTATTATTCTCATGTTTATGTGTGCAAAAATGTTTAGAATCCACGTTAGGAACAACTAATGAATATGTGTGCAAAATAGCATAATGAATCTGTTCATATGATATGTTTTAAGCAACGTTGTAGCTCTCATATGTAGAATTGTAACCATTGAACCATGTGAATTCAGCAACCCAAAGCATGTGAAAAGTTATGTATGTGCTTAAGAATATGTGGAATCCATGCTAATTGTGTTCCCCTTTCATGTATGTAAAATTGTCCATGTTGATAACTCTCATGTTTGATTCTCTAAAGGATTAGAGTTCATGAGTAAACTGAATAGAGACCATGTGATAGGTGAATTTTACTTTAGAAATCTGAAAGCATGAGTTATGTATAAAAGTGTAGAACTTCCATGTTAGGTTGAAACTTGAATTGACTAGCATGCTTGTATTGCAAATTGTAAATGTGCATGTAGAAACCACTAGGACTTGTACGTGAATATCATGTAGTGTTACTTGCTGAGTCCTTGGACTCACTCCTTGCTTCGGCGTACAGGTATAGTTGGTGACACGACACCGTTGGAGGAGACGGTGGAGACGGACTCCGAGCGCGGAGATTAGCTAGTGGGAGTTTCATTGTGATTGTGTATTCATTCGTATGTACTTGGAACGTTGTATTAGAATTATCATGAAAAGAATGTATTATGTGGACATTATGTATTTCCATTTCAGCAATTTAAGTTATGTGAACTCTTAGTTCCTTTTTACAATTGCAAACTTCATGTATGTTAAATGTGGATGATGAATGAATGGAGATAGTTCTCTTTTACTTCCGCTACTCTGTTGTGTATTCGCGTGTATCTCAGCTGTTTGTATCGTTTGGGTAAATGTCCCACTGTGGCAGCACTCGCTATACCGACGTGGGTTGGTACAACCGTACCGGTGTAACGAGGGCCGTCACAGACCTTTTCTCCCCTCAGATGTGCCCTTTTCTCCCCCTTTTTGACAACATCAAAAGGATAGACAGGAGAGAGAAACAAAGATTGTAGGAGATCAAGAAATGAAATGTAGGGAATAAAAGATCAGAGGCATTCAAAATAAGTGAGGCAAAGTGATATTATCAGTTGAGAGAAATTATTGTGTTTTTGTTATTGTGCAACAAAGTTTAATCACAAAGACACACTTAACACAAAGAATAGCAAATTACAATAATCTGAATGTTGTTAAAATAATGATGCACATGTGAAATAAAGTGACCTATATGAGTGAGCAGAAGTATTTAACAAGGACGTTAGGAGCTTTAAGTTTAACACAATGTAAAATAATAGGTCTAAACACAGTAAACATGAACTTAATTAAGGTCTTAAGCTTTTCTATCCTGTTTTTTTTTTTTTTTTCCTTCAATTTTCACTAGGAAAGAATACAAGAATAAATTAGTTAAATCTCACTTTTCAGTGCAAGAAATCACATTGATCAGATGCAAGACCTCCTGATTACTCAGTGGTTTAACTTTCATTATCTTATATAGAGTTGAAAATTTTGATTTCCTCTTTTTGACGCGAAACAAATCACTTGTCAGGTGAAATGGCCCGGTTACTCGTGGTTCAAGCATTTGCATTGCTCTGTTTGTATCTTTCCAGATTGATCATTTTTCTTTTGACATTTTACAGGAATATTTTGCTTTGACCAGAAAAGTCATGACTATGAATTTAGAAATATTATTCTTAACATGTGGTAAAAATAAAGCTTAAACATACACATGTGAAATATTAAAGCCACTCATGTGCCTATAATAGTGTTTTGCAAATCATTTTAAAAACATTCAGTATTAAGATTACATGACCTTGAAATGATACTGAATCTTTGAAATTAAACTAAATGCACAATGATTTTAGTTTCAATGTTTTAATTCTCTCATAAGAAAATAGCACAAGGACTCAAAAATTCTGATGAATTTGGGGTTCAAGATAGACAAGTAAGGTCAAGAGATATGACAATGACTCCCCCTCAACAATTGCATACAAGACTCTTGATACTTGGCGGAGAAATATACTCACGCATAGTAAAAGTGTCCAGACAAGCCTGACTTGTCTTTCTTCAAATCACCATTTGATATACCAAGAATGTCAGTGCAATGTGAGAGTGAGGAATTTATGAGCAAGAATATTTGTCAACAAACTGAATGAGAGTTGATGATGAATCAGATATGACAGAATATTTCTCCAGCAAATTTCTCCAGCATTTCACTCAAAGATTCTTTCGAATTCACTCCCCCATAAGATATGCATGATATGAAATGATCATTTAAGCAATTCAGATATGTTCATTCCAAGCAATTTGCACAGAAAGAGTATGAACATGATCAAGCATATATCAACAGGCAATTTATTGAAGGAGAAGAATTTTGCAAAGACTCAAAATAAAGTTTTTGATATTTCATTTTGCTTGATGACCTTTATGCAGAGAAGACTATTGATACTTGGCGGAGAATTTTTCTCACGCATGATGATAGTTTCCAGACAAGCCTAATTGTCCTTTCACATTTCACCATTTGATATACCACATAGTCACTGCAAAAATGGTCAATTACACTTTATTTTTAGCATGAAATTCATTGCATTTATTGAAGAACATTTTTGCACTTTTTCAAATTTACTCCCCCTTAATATGTGCATGGAATGAAAAAGTTAGCAAGCAATTCACACATGATTATGAGCACAATTAGCTTTAAGCATAACTTGACTTTTGGTACTTGGCGGAGTATTTTACTCACGCATAATGATAGTTTCCAAACAAGCATAACTTGTTTTTCCACATGTCATCATTGATATACCAAGAAGTCAAAGCAGTTAGTATGCACACAGACTTATGGGAACAGTTAAGCATGCATGATAACACAAACATGATTCCAATTGTTATGACATAAAGTTCATTGTTGGGAGTAGCATTGAAACACATTTCTCATTTTTCAGATAGAAATTAAACATTCGTTTCAATTCAGGCAATTCAAAATTGAAATAATAAAGAAGTTTTACCTGAATGATTTTCATTTCTTTTTCAAAGATTTTACCTGTGTTCTCCAATCATTTCTAGCCTTGCACAACCAATATCTTGAATCCATTTACAATGTATGGCTGCAAGACTTCTCAGCTTGCTGATCAAGCTGGTTTTGGGACCCACACTTGTTTGGGTCCTGCAATGAAATCAATGTTAGATTGCATCAAGATTTCTGAATCCAAAATGCTTTTAATTTTTGTATAGATGCATTTCTTTCATTGATAGAACTATGAGCAGAATTAGTTCCAGATTTTCTTTTTGCCTTGATCAATGCATCTATGTTTTCATGAAGTTTTCTATTTTTTGGATTTTTAATATGAGCAGAAACAAAATGATTTTGTGCAACATTTCTATGCCTATACACATGGAATTTCTGAACATTTTCAGTATGAACATGATGTTTATTCCTATGTGTATGAGCATGTGCATTAGACTGAAATTTCTGAGCATGCACAACAAAATCATTTCTGTACCAACAGTCCCTAGAAATATGACCAATTTTATGACAATGAAAGCATTGGACTGATTTGGCATGTTTATTGAAATTTTGATTTCTATTCCAGCAATGTTTGGCAAGATGACCAGGTTTATTACAGTGAAAGCAAATGAGAGCATTTTTTACCTGGTACTTACCTTGGCATGTGTGCATTTGCTGGAATCTCCTTTTTATGTGAGAGGCTTACCATGAGGGGAAGGAGGTACCTTTTGGTGGCTCTTGGCATGATGTGAATTTGGAACTTGCCTTGGAGCTTTTTGAACTGATGGAGAAGGTAGATGAATCTTCTTGACAGTGGCATTCTCCTTTTTCTCTTTCTGTTTCTGAACAAGAACTTTCACTAGTTTTCCATTAGAGATATCAGGGTTCTTGTTCACAGCAGATTTCACAAATGTTATTGTGCTTTTCTTTTCATTTTTCTTAGTTTTAACAGAAGCAAGACTTGTGTTCTTCAATTCATTTTGAATCTTCTGTTTTTCAACTTTTAATGCAACAACTTCTTTTTCTGAAGTTTGAAGCTTGTTTAGCATGACATCCAAACCATTTTTCATCTTGTTCTTTTCATTTTCAAATTGAGCAATTTGTTTTTCCAAGTCAAAATTTTATTACTCAAATTGCTACATTCATTCTCCAATGGTCTGTCATGGAACAAGCCTTCAATCTTCCTTTTTAAGTGACAATTTTCTTCAACAAGTTGTTTGCATCTCTCATTTATTTGATGATCATGAGCCATATTAGAGATTTGTTTGTTTAATTGATCATTATCAAATTTGAAATTGTTATTGAGATCAATCAATTCTTCATTTTCATTTTCCAGATCAATGACTTTTGATTTCAATAGCTCATGGTTTTCTTTCAATCCATTCAATTTAGTTTCACAGATTTGGACTTCATCTTCCAAATTCTCTTTTTCAGAATTTAATTTTTCAACTTCATTTTTCAAATTCTCAATTTCTTCTGAAGGATCTTTGTCATTTTTCTGGAGCAATTCAAGTGTATTTTTCAAATTTTCACTTTCTTTATGGCAATGTTTTAAAGTCTTTTTCAAGTCTTTATTTTTAGTGTTCAGTTGTACATTAAGACTTTGTATCTTTTCACAGAATTTAATCAATTCAGCATAAGACATGCCCTCATCTTCATCAGAATCAGAATTGAAATACACAAATGGATCTGGAGTTGATTTACCTGACCTTTTAGACCCATTTGAACTCTTGTGTTCTGAAGAGGATGAAGAGTGTTCTGAACTCTTAGACTTTGCTGTGAGAGCCATAGTTTTCTGAATTCTTTTTGCTCCTTTTCTTTGTGAGTTTTTCCATCACTTCTGTTAGCCATGAAGCATAACTCCTCATTTGCTGAACTTGAAGAGTTCTCTTCATCATCCTCACTTTGGTCTTCATCTGACCAAGTTGCAATCATGGCTTTTGGCTTCTTCAATTTGTTGTTCTTCTCATATTTGTCCTTTTTGATCTCAGGACACTCACCTTTCATGTGTCCTTTCTTGTTGTACCTGTAGCAATCAATATCTTCATTAGTTTTTTGATTTCTGCTATCATTACAATTTGAAGAAGAAGCATTCCTTTTATTAGAAGAATATTGTTTCTTTTCATTGAATCTTCTTCTTCTTGATTTTAAAAATTTTCTGAATTGTCTAGTCATGATGTCAAGTTCATCTTCATTAAACTCAGACTCATCAGAACTTGATGTTTCTTGATTTTTCTCTTTGATGCTTGATGAAGCCTTAAGTGCTACTGGTTTAGCCTTAAGCATGTGTTCTTCATTTCTCTTCAGATTTATTTCATAAGTCATTAAAGATCCTATGAGTTCATCCAAGGAGATTTTGGATAAATCCTTAGAATCTTCAATCACTGTAGCCTTTGTGTGCCAAACAGATGATAGAGAGCGCAAAGTTTTTCTTACCAGATCAGCATCAGTGTATTCCTTACCTAATGCCTTCAGTCCATTGACAATTATCATAAACCTAGCAAACATTTCAGAAATCGATTCATCAGATTTCATCATAAACAATTCATATTCAGAAACAAGTATGTTTGCTTTGATTTCCCTAACTTGAGATGTTCCCTCATACATCAATTCAAGTTTATCCCACATTTCTTTAGCAGATTTACACATGGATATTCTTGAATATTCTTTAGGGTGGACTGCACACTGAAGCATGTTCATGGCACTGTAATTAAGAGTAGCTTTCCTAATCTGCTCTCTAGTCCAATTTCCTCATCTCCCTGATTTTCATAAGGACCCACTTCAACTATTCTCCAGATTTCATAGTTTTGAGCCCTAAGAAAAACTTGCATGCGATTTTTCCAGTATGAATAATCAGACCCATCAAAATATGGTGGTCTATTAATGGAATGGCCTTCGGCTACAAATCCTCGAGAATCCATCAATTAGAATGAGATGGTGAAAGAGCAAGCAAACAATTCAAGCAATTAACACAGAGATCAAACAGAAGCAATCAAATCAGATCAGAGATAGACATTAACCCGCTCTGATACCAATTGTTAGGAACGGATGGGTGGAAGGATCAGATCTAGAAGGGGGGGTTGAATAGATCTAATGCCAATTAACGCGGAAGCTTAAGCAATTAAAAATTACTTCTAATCAGAGATCAAATCACCCAATTATTTACTGATCTGAAGTGTGATTTGGGTGTGTGAGCAAATCAATTAGTAGTGTGAACGAAATCCCTATGCATGCATCTAGCGAGACACAAAGGCAAACCACAAATCAAACCAATGCACAGAGGATTTTTAGGTGGTTCGAAATCACCTCCAGTGACTCCTACGTCCACCCCTCACACAGTGAGGCCACACTACTCAAAAACCTTGAGTAAACTCACACAGGAGCACGACGACTCCAAACACCCTTGAGCACGACGACTCAAGAACACCTGGAGCACGACGACTCCAAACACCCTTGAGCACGACGACTCAAGAAACACCTGGAGCACGACGACTCCAAACACCCTTGAGCACGACGACTCAAGAAACACCTGGAGCACGACGACTCCAAACTGAGCACGACGGCTCAAACAACAACCGGAGTAAGACGACTCCAAATTGAGCACGACGGCTCAAACCACACAGTGAGTGCGACGACTCACAAACCTGAGCTCGACGGCTCAGAGTACAAAAGCTAGATCAAACACAAAAGAGATCAGATCCTCTAGCAATGATCTGATTCAAGACAGTTTCGTACATAGAAATTTGTACAGAACTTCATGCACAAATCTCATTGACGAACTAAGGAAGAACGAACTCAGAAATAAAGCAAATAGATGTAGAAAGAGTGTTCTTCGATGAAGAGGCCTTGCAGACGCTTCAATTGAGGAGCCTTGATGGAAATTGATGGAGATTCTCCTCAATTGGCGATGCTCTGCTTTGATGGCATCTGAAATGCCAGAGATCCTTCTTCTCCTATCCCTCTTTAGTTGGATCTGCTCCCTTGCCTTGCACAACAACCTTCTCTCCAGGGATTCCCCTTGATTCCCTTGTCCTTCCTCTTGAAAGGATGGCTTGTAGCTTCTGGAGATGGAGACAGATCTGGAGAACCCCCTTTAGCCGCCAAAAGGCTTCTTCTGGAAGTGTATGGGCTCTCTTGCCTTTGGGGTACAAGGAACATGGGTATTTATAGCCCCATATGTCCATAAAGTGCTTGGGGTGCATGGGCACGGAACCCTAGGTCAAATCCCCTAAATCCCAAGCAGCCACGTGTACAGAGAAATTCACGATTTTGACTTTCAGCCGGAGTGTGTCGACCTGCCCTGAACTAGTGTCGACCTGCTGTCCCATTTCTGCAAATTGGTCTACTGGAAACTGGGTCTAGTGTCGACCTGCCCTGAGCTAGTGTCGACCTGCCCTTCTGGAATCTGGGACTAGTGTCGACCTGCTTTGAGCTAGTGTCGACCTGCTGTCCCAGTCTGGCAACTGGGTCTTCTGGAATCTGGGACTAGTGTCGACCTGCTTTGATCTAGTGTCGACACTACCAAGACAAAAATGTGTGAACCTGAAAATTTAACACATAAATCATTAGTACAAGATATTATCATTAAAATATGAGATATTAAACATCAAAAACATGTTGTTTAAGCATTATTGTGATATGAAAATGTATAACATGTTCAACATATCATCATCAAAATCACAACATGTCACAATATCTCATCATTAAAATCACAATATGTCATCATCAATATCACAGTATGTCATCATCAAAATCAAGGTATGAGTGATGTTCATTGGATATCATTAAATTACAACTTTAGGAAGTTCCCAAAACACACTGAACCCAACACATTTCATTAGAAATATTCAGTACATTGTAGCACATGGACAACTAAAATACTTGTAAAAAGAAACATGACAGAAAAGATTCTGAAAGCAAGATACATCAAGTAGACTTGGACATGACATGGGACACCTAGACTCTTAATCATCATCAGGACCCGGTGGGGTGGGGCCTGAGGAATCTGTGGAGCAGGAG
Source organism: Colocasia esculenta (assembly GCA_014218235.1). Taxonomy (NCBI): domain Eukaryota; kingdom Viridiplantae; phylum Streptophyta; class Magnoliopsida; order Alismatales; family Araceae; genus Colocasia; species Colocasia esculenta. The sequence goes on from CM024758.1 coordinate 80,537,825, forward strand.
TAGAGAGTCTGTTGAGCCAGAGATTGATCCGAACTTGGTTATCGGCCAGTGCTTCCAAGCTTGTATCAACTTTGTCCAAGCGTGCATTGATGTTTGCAAATCCAGTGGTCATATGCAATTGCAATTGAGCTAGGAGATCCCGGATAGAGGGCTCAGTGGCAATGTCATCCATAGATTGACTTGCATCATCTCCCGGAGCATCTAGTGGCTCAGAGTGGAGTCTTCTTCTTCGGCTTCATTTTCATCTACTTCTTCATCAGCTGCTTCATCATCCACAGGGACAGCTTGTCCCTTTCCCTTGAGATCCCTAGTTACTACGCCATCCACGAACTTGTAGCCCATCCGCTGTGCAGCAGTCAGATCATATGAGCTACGGGCCGGTAAGACAGTCATCTCCCCTTCTGGAATTATGATGCCAAGGAACAGGAAGAGGGAGGTGAGCTGACATGCGTAAGGCATGGACCTCTTTGCGTTGCGAAGGCATATTCGTAGGACGAAACACATGAGTTGAGGGAGATTAATGGGTTCACAACGTAAAAACTTATGGAGGAGGGACTTGTGAACTGAGGTGACGAGTTCCCTACTGCCATCTTTTGGGACAATAAGGGTGGTGAAAATGTGGTGGATGAGACGGTGAAGTGGAGGGAAGGAGTTTGCATTCAATGGCTTACGATCCGTGGGGTCGTAAGGCTGTGAGGTAATGAGGGTATAGTACTCCTCGGGGGTAGGGTGATGTGCCAAGATATCAACCCCGGTGTTCGGGATTTGCAGGGATACTGAAAGAAGATTAGGGAAATGCGAAAGGAGTTCCCTTTGACTCTGGTATAAAGATCACCTGTGGTAGTCTCCCGGAGGTTGTGGTAAAACTCCGTGACTGCAGAGGAGGAGTATGTTTTGTGGCTATAGCAAAAAGGTGACCAACCTTGTGTGTCAAAGAGAGGCAGAAGACCTGGAAAGAGATCCTGCAGGGAGATGAAGTCTACGTAGCGAGGCTGCGTGACCTTTGTGTAGGTGGCATGAGTCTCTTTGAACTGGAGATTAGGAGGGATGAGCAGCTCTGGCAGACGGTCCTCCCGGTGCTTTGAGCGACGTTCGGTGGTTGCCCTGGAGCCCTGTCCGTCGTGAGGAGACCAAGGACGGCGACGGGAGACCATCTTCCTTGCCTGTGGAGCCATTGGGAGATGTAACTCGTAGGAGATGAGGGCTTGTGGAGGAAGAAAAGACACGGGACAGAGAGAATCCGCAAGGGAGGCGGGATCTCTTCCTGCGCCCTGGAGAGGGAGGGTTTTGGGTGGAAGGAGGGAGGGGAAGGGTTTTTGGAAGGAGGTAGAAGGGGGAAAGGGGTGTGGGATCCTTTTTAAAGAGTTTAGAAAGGATTTGAAAGGTTGGTCCCACAAAAAAAAACCCGGTTTAAACCCTTGCCCTTTGGGCTTCCCGTTTGGGTCTGGCCGCCTGCTGTCGACAGGGCCCTTGGTGCCTGTCGACAGGCGCATTCAGAAAATGGCCAATTTTGTGTTTTTGGTGATTTTGTGAACTGAAGCTCTGAGCAATGTCTTCCAGGTGTTTGATGAAGGTGTATAAGAGGTGAATCATGTATGTTAACCTACCATATGCAAGGATATAATAAACCATATCATTTTCCTCAATGGTTTTAACATAATACCCAAGGAATTTAAGGTTAAAGCATTAAGAAAACACTCACGTAAATAAAGAACAATGCACACTCACCCTTCGTTGTATAAATGCAATGTAAGACAACACAATCCCCATTTTGTTGATAGGCAAATGATGCATGAAATGATATCTATATGTCAAGACAATCACAAGACCAATGACCTTGGAAATTATGACTCAGTGGAGGCTTCACACTATTTCCTTTTTTTTGTTTAATTTAGAAAAACAATGGGAAGAAATGGTACTTAAGAAGACGTCACACCTTTTGACGTGAGGATAAACATTACAAGTGCCCATACCCCCAGTTACTCAGTGGAAGTTTCTATCATACCGTTGTACAGAGATGATGAGTTAGCCTTTTGACGCGAGGGCAGACATTTGTGATGCCCATCACCCCGGTTACTCAGCATAACCCAACATTGCTCTATATTCATCCCAATTTAAAGTTGATTTTCATTATTATATTTATTTTTTGTTTTCCTTGTGAAAGATTTTTCAGAAATAGGTAGCTTTTCTCCAAGTATTGTTGTAAAAGCCAATATCAAGTAGGTGATATGATTACCTATCAATATTAGACATGCACTTTCATGACCAAAAGGCTTATCAAGTAAATTGAGACTATGTTTGCCCACAAAGAATTGATTTAGAGGAGTGAGGTGGATATCCTTTAGAGTTATGAAATGTTTCCAAAATGATAGAACCTAAATCCAAACATGAATAGTATGTGAAAATCATAGTGGTATAAAGAATAGCTTAAATATCATTTGTATATAGTGTGGTCAAACATGCATTAACACCTTATAGACACCTTATATGTTAATCATGAAGTTGCTCACTGAATGGGTGAAGAAATAAGCATGAAGTTCCAAAATTCAGTGTGTCTGTCGACAGGGAGAAGGGCCTGTCGACAGGAGCACAAACAGAAGTTGGAGATTTCGGGGAGGCAAAAACTGTGTGCATCTGTCGACAGCAGGTAGAGGGCCTGTCGACAGATGTACACAGACAGAAGATTGAGAGTTCTGTCTGGGCTGAGCTGTCGACAGGGCCCATGTAGCCTGTCGACAGGGACATGTTCAAAGCAGTTTTAAGGGTAGAATGAAGGTCTGAAATGATTAATGGTTGTGAGGGAGTTGAGATGGACAAAAGTTGAATAATTTCCTTCACATTTGCATTCATCTAACCCTAACTTGCTCCCCCATAATGTGTGCCATTTGATACAAAAGGACTCAAGTTCATGAAGACAAATATGCACACAAAGACCAAGCAATTAAGAACACCAAGCATGTAGAAAGACAAACCAACAAGTGTTTTCAAAATTTTAAAGAGAGTTTTGAATAGGCAAAATTATAAAGAAACTAATTCCAAATGTAGAGTACATGTCCCTTTTATGTCACATGACTATGGATACTTGGCGGAGAATATTTCTCACGCATAATGAGAGTTTCCAAACAAGCATGACTTGTTCTTCCACACATCACCATTTGATATACCTCACAGTTAGTGCACACAAGGGACATATGCTTAACATTTGTGTTAAGTTTCATTGCAATTTGCACAACCCCAACTCTCTTCGCAATGTGGTGAATCTATCTTCAGCTAGAGGTTTGGTAAAGATATCAGCCAACTGTTTCTCTGTGGGTATGAAACTGATTTCCAATGATCTATTGGCTACCTCATCTCTCAAGAAATGATGACGAATTTCTATGTGTTTCGTCCTGGAATGTTGAATGGGATTCTTTGATAGATTGATTGCACTAGTGTTGTCACATAGGATAGGTGTGCATCCAATATCGATGTTATAGTCACACAACTGACTTTTTATCCACAACACTTGTGTTGCACAACTCCCTGCAGCAACATATTCTGCCTCTGCAGTAGAGAGTGCAACCGAGTGTTGCTTCTTGGATGCCCACGAAACCATGCAACCACCAAGCATTTGGCAATAGCCACTAGTGCTTTTCCTGTCAATTTTACAACCAGCGTAGTCTGCATCAGAATAAGAAATCAATTCAAAACTACTACCAGCTGGATACCAAAGACCCAAGTCATGCGTACCTGAGAGATATCTGAAGATTCTCTTGACTGCAATTAAATGGCTTTCCTTTGGACTAGATTGGTATCTAGCACAAAGGCAAACACTGAATTGTATGTCCGGTCTACTTGCAGTAAGATAAAGGAGTGAGCCAATCATACCTCGAAATTGTTTGGCATCTACCGGTTTACCTTTCTCATCACTTTCTAGCTTAATGCTTGTGCTCATTGGTGTTGAAGTGGGCTTGGCTTGTTCGAACTGAAACCTTTTGAGCAGTTCTTTTACATATTTCTCTTGGTTTATAAAGAATCCATCTTCAAGCTGCTTGACCTGCAAACCAAGAAAAATTGAAGCTCCCCCATTAAGCTCATCTCAAATTCACTGTGCATGTGTTGTGAAAATTCTTCACACAGTGTGGGATTAGTGGAACCAAAGATAATGTCGTCCACATAAACTTGAACAACAATTATGTGATTGCGAACTTTCTTTGTAAAGAGAGTTTGGTCCACCTTACCTCTTGAGTAGTTTTTGCTTACCAGATAGGTGCTCAGCCTGTCGTACCAAGCTCGGGGTGCCTGTTTCAAACCATAGAGAGCTTTGTGCAATTTAAATACATGGTTTGGTTTATCATGGTCCTCAAAGCCAGGTGGTTGAGAGACATAGACTTCCTCTTTTATGTAGCCATTCAAGAAAGCAGTTTTGACATCCATTTGAAATAATTTGAACTTGTTTGAACATGCATATGCTAACAAGATCCTAACTGCTTCTAGTCTAGCTACAGGTGCAAAGGATTCTTCAAAGTCTATACCAAATTCCTGATTGTATCCTTTTGCAACTAGTCTAGCCTTGTTTCTCACCACCTTACCCTCTTCATTTAGTTTATTCCTAAAGACCCATCTCGTCCCTATGACAGAAATTTCAGGGGTTCTAGGAACTAAACTCCAGACATTATTTCTTTGAAACTGCCCAAGCTCCTCATGCATGGCATCAATCCAAGAGTTTTCTTTTAGTGCTTCTTCAACAGTTTTGGGTTCCACTTGAGATACAAAGGCTAAATGATCCTGTTCAACTATTTGATTTACCTGAGACCTAGTTTGAACTGAATCATTTATGTTACCTATGACATTCTCAAGTGGATGAGCTTTAGAGTACCTCACATTAGTGATTGTTGAAGGCCCGGGTTGATCTTGCAATTGAGGAGGATGTTCTGGAGGAGGGGTGGCTGGAGGACTTTCATCTTGAGGTTGTTCTTCTTGTTGTGGATCTTCAGCAGGAACTTCATCATGATTTCTGATCAAACAACCGTCATCTTCATCATCGTACCTGCGAAGAAATCCACTCTTTCCTTTTGAAACTTCTTGAGTTTTTCCTTTTTCTTTTCTTTGAAGTTCCTCAAGTGTTGTCCCTTCCATGTCATCAAACCTGTAGGAATTTACAATGTTAGGCTTGATTTGAGATTCATCAAAAATGACATGTGGAGTTTCTTCCACAGTTCTAGTTTTCAGATTGAACACCCTATATGCTCTAGAATGTTCAGAGTATCCAAGAAAAATACCTTGATCGCTTTTGGCTTCAAACTTGTCCAAGTCATTTTTATCATTGTTATGTATAAACACCTTTGAACCAAAAACTTTAAAGTACCCAATGGTGGGTTTCTTACCTTTCAGAAGTTCGTAAGGAGTTTTCTTGAATACGGGTCTTACCATGGCTCGGTTAAGGATGTAGCAAGATGTGTTTACCGCTTCTGCCCAAAAGGTTCGTGCTAATTGATTCTCGACCAGAAGCGTACGAGCCATCTCCACCAAGGTTCTATTCTTCCTCTCCACAACTCCATTTTGCTCGGGAGTTCTCGGGGAGGAAAACAGGTGGTCTATACCTTGGTTCCTGCAAAATTCGGAGAAGGAATTATTGTCAAATTCTCCCCCGTGATCAGTGCGGATGGAGCAGATTTTATTGACATTCCCATGCTCAATTTTGTTGAAGAATTCTTCAAAAACACTTAATGCTTCATTCTTGTGAGCCAGGAATTTTACCCAAGTGAACCTAGAGAAGTCATCCACAATGACAAAACCATAACGCTTGCCATTGAGACTGAGTGTTCTCGTAGGTCCAAATAGGTCCATGTGCAAGAGTTCATAAGCTTTGGAAGTACTTACCGGTGCCTTTGATTTGAAGGATTTCCGGGTTTGTTTTCCCTGTGCACATGCATCACAAAAATTTTCATTCTTGTTAAAGGAGATTTCAGGAAGACCACTTACCAACTTAAGCCTCATGATCTTGTGCAATACATTGTAACTAGCATGACCGAGCCTACGATGCCACAATGTAAGCTCGTCCTGTTTGTTTGCTACAAGACACAAATTGTTATTTTCTGGATCATCTAAGTCAACCATGTAGATGTTATTCATTCTTTTTCCAGAAAATTTTAGGCTTCCTGTTTCCTTATCAAGAATTTGACATGAATTGGATTCAAAGACAATTTTATGACCTTTATCACACAATTGACTTATGCTAAGCAAATTGTGATGAAGGCCATCAACTAGTAGCACATTGTCTATAGAGTTAGAGGCAAACTTACCAACTTTACCTGAGCCGATGATCTGGCCTTTGTTGTTACCTCCAAAGATCACTTGACCTCCGTCTTTTTCCACGAGCAAACTGAATTTAGCTTTGTCGCCCGTCATATGCCTCGAGCAGCCACTGTCCAGGTACCATTTGTTTTGATTGTGGGCTGCTAGGCATTCCTGCACATGTGGATCAGACGAGAGGTTTTGGTACCCAAATTACTTTGGGTCCCATTGTATCATTCATGCCAAATAACAAATGCTTAGGAATCCAAACTTGTTTGATTTTCATTTGATTTGGGCTATTCCAGCATTGTTTTTCAGTGTGCCCAACCTTTTTACATATGTTGCATGATGGTGGTTTTTGAACAACATTGAGCTTTACCTTTGTGGGAGCATGCATTGGCATTTTTCCTTTTTGTTGCCTTGTAAATTTAGCTTTAGGAGTTTGCTGTTTGTCCTGTCTTGAGCTTGTTGCAAATTCCTTAGATTGGCCAGGAACAAACTTGACCATTTTAGATTCTTGTTTCTTTCCCTTGGAAGGATTTTTCCTATTCTTTGAAGGGGTTCGTTTGCTTGAACTTGGGCTGGTATCAATGAAGTTTGTTAACAGATTTTTGCCAATTTCCTTTGGCTTTGCTTTTTGAAACCCGATCCCATGTCTAGCAACATAAACATTTGAACCTAAAATAGCATCCAGATTTTGCTTACTTTTGACAAAACTAGATAAATCTTTTGACTTACCTTTTAAGTCATTTTCAGCTTTTTCCAATTTCTCCTTTAGCTTTTCATGCTCACTATTAAGGCTTTCAAGAGAGTTCATTAAATCATCTCTTTCCTTTTGAACTTCTTGAAATTTAAGTTTCATGCTGTCCAATTCATCACTGTGTGTTTGTTCATCAAGTTTCATCATTTCAATTACCTTATTCAAGGATTCAATTTCATCATGGTTGTTTGACTCATGAACAAGGGAATTGAATTTTTTCTTGAGTGCTTTATTTTCAGACTTGAATTCACAGTATTTTTCAAATAGAACAGTGTAAGCTTCTTCCCATTGAATAATAGAGTATGTTTCAAAGGAAGAATTTACCTCATTCGAGTCATCACTTCTCGCCATGAGACAGTGGACTTCATCATCTCCGGAGGTAGCTTGGCTGTTCTGATCGTCATCCTCATCACTCCAAGTGGCCACCATTGCCTTGGCCTTCTTGAAGGTGAATTTGTCCTTCTTAAGCTTCTTTTTGAGCTCGGGGCATTCTCCTCTCATATGCCCTTGCTTCTTGCACTCATAGCAAACAATTTCAGACTTTTTGTTAGAATCAAACTTGTTAGAAAAGTCTTTCTTTTGGAAAGGTTTAGAGTTACCTGTACCTCTCCTCTTGAACTTCAGAAATTTCTTGAATTGTCTAGTGAGCATAGCCATTTCATCATTGTCACTCTCACTAGACGATTCACTGACTTCACTTTCCTGAATTAATTCCTTTTTGGAAACTGAAGAAGTCCTCCTGGAAGCCTTCAAGGCAAGTGGCTTCCTAGGATTTTCTTCAGTTTCTTTTCTTTTAACATTCAACTCATAAGTCATCAAGGAGCCAATTAATTCATCCACTTTCATTTTTGAGAGGTCTTTGGAATCTTCAATGACAGTGGCTTTGGTGTTCCAAGAGGATGGAAGAGACCGAAGTATCTTCCTCACCAAGTCACTCTCCGAGTATTCCTTTTTGAGACCTTTCAATCCATTTATGATTATCATGAATCTAGCAAACATGTCTGAAATGGTTTCATCATTATTCATTTTGAACATTTCATATTCTGAAACCAGCATGCTTACCTTTGATTCTCTTACCTCGGACGTACCTTCATAGATGAGCTCAAGCTTGTCCCACATCTCCTTAGCTGAGGTGCATGTGGAGACTCTTGAGTACTCCTTCGGTGGACCGCGCACTGCATCATATTGAGGGCGCTCCAGTTGAGTGTCCCCTTTGCGATTGGTCCTTCGTCCAGGTATCCTCGTCCTGAGGCAGTTCGTATGCTCCCTTTTTGACTATTTTCCATAGTTCGAAATTTTGTGCGCGGAGAAAAACCTGCATCCGATTTTTCCAATAAGGATAGTCAGTGCCATCAAAGAAGGGTGGCCTGGTCACTGAGTGTCCCTCGGCCATATACCCCTTGTTAGATTCCATTTGACCGTGAATCTCCCAGTAAAAGAAACTCGGCTCTGATACCAATTGAAGAGATGCGGAATTCCCTAAATGGTAATCTAGAAGGGGGGTTGAATAGATTACGGACAATTTAAAAGCTTAACGCCCTCTTTTTGCAATAGCACAGACAATTAAAGTGTTAGCAATGATCAGACTATATGTGGATGTGTGTGAGTGATTGATAGATGGATAAGCAAGTACTCAAACGTGTATAAATGTGTCGTGCCTACCAAACATCTAACGCAAATTCGTGCAAACCACGAGACACGTAGATTTTACGTGGTTCGGAGTACACAACTCGTGTATCCTACGTCCACGGGCCACACACACACGTAAAATCACCTGCTTATGAGCTAGTTCACGAACTACAACTCACACACGTGTTTATCTGATGTGAACCCACGATCAGATTAACACACACACACGTGTATCAAGCACAACAACCGCTTGAAACACACACACACACACACACAGTATGGAATAGAAAGAAATAGGGAAGGGTTTGAGAGTTGAAGAACAAATCCAATAAGCAAACTCTTCCTCTGAACGTCCTCCTGGAGTCCAAGCTTCGACTTTGAGATCAGATATGATGTAGATGCTTGAATCCAAGACGTCCGGACTTCACCTTCCGCTGCAAGAGTCTTCCGTTCTTGGTTCTGGGCGGTAGGTTGAAGCAGAGCAGCAGAACAAGCTTCTTGTGAGAACTCTTTAGGGTTTTTGCTTGGAGGCTGCTTGTGTACGTGATTGTCTTCAAAGAGATGCTTAAATAGAGGTGTTACATATGGAGAGTCGTGGTATGTGGAAACACCATCTATTGCAACTTGAAGACTTCCCGTATTTGAAGATTTCTCCGTCTGTCGACAGCACTGGGTGCTCCTGTCGACAGCGCAAGCAAGCAGAAGACTAAAAAGCCTGGAAGGCAGTTGCTGTCGACATGCGACTGGGTGCTGTCGACAGGCACATGCAGACAGAAGACCAGGGGGTTCTGGGAGCCTCTTCCTGTCGACAGGTGACTGGGGTGCTGTCGACAGATACATCTGTATTGAAGAGTGGCTTCTGGCTTGTGTGTAGCTGTCGACAGGGGTCTTCCTGCTGTCGACAGGTACTTGCTTTTCATGTATATCTTCATCATTTGAACCCTGTTCTTTGTACATGTCTTGCTTGACATCTCACCTAAATTAATGAACATAGTTAGTGAGACATAGTGACATATAAATATGCTCAAATGAAGTGTTTGTTCTATTTGCATTCATGAATCATTTTCACCATGTTTTCATCATAAATTTTGTCCATGAAATGATTATCATCAAAAACACACTTGTAACTTGTTAGATTAGCATGCACATTGAATGATCATGAAAATGAGAACTCAACATAAATGGCATAGTGGGATTAGTCAGTTCGCAAAGCTGGAAACGAGAACCTAGATAACCCAAAGACTCTCTAAACATCGTCAGTCCCTGGAGCATCGGGATGACAAAATCCATGAAAGTTCGTAGAAAGCCTGGTAAGCTCATGCTGAATCTGCACTTGGGTGTCTTCCAATGCATCCATCCTTGTATCAACATGATCAAGACGGGCGTTGAGATGTTCAAAGCCGTGGAGAATTGGAGTTGCATTTGAGCCATCTGACCAGCTATGAAATCTCTAAGGGATGGAGCTGGTTTCTGTTGTTCAGCATCAGCAGCATCATCATCTCCTTGAGCATCCATTGGCTCTGCCTGGGAGTCTTCATTATCACCTTCATCATCGTCTTCATCTTCAGTGGACACGTCTTCAACATCCGGTTCCTGACCTTTGAGAGTTCTTGTGACTCTCCCATCCACAAGTTTGTATCCCATGCGATGAACAACAGTGAGATCAAATGCACTGCGGCACTTGACAGTGACAAGTTCATTATCGGAGATAGGAATGCCAATGAATAGAAGAAGTGAGGTGATTGGACAAGCATATGGCATTGACCTCTTAGAATTGCGAAAGCATTAATTGAGGAGATCAAGCATTAGCAAGGGGAGATTGATGTGCTCAGTCCGAAGAAAATAATAGAAGAGGGATTTGTGGATTGTGGTGACAAGTTCCCTGCTTCCGTCTTTTGGAACTACAAGTGTAGTGAAAAAGATGATGAATAAGGCGATTCAATGGAGGGAATGTATTAGCATTGAGTTTCAGACGATCCACACTAGGATGGTAGAGTTGATGGGTGATGAGGGTATAGTAGTCAGAGGCAGAAGGAGGATTGACAAGGATGTTTGCCCTGAGTTGGGAATTTGGAAGGCACGACAAAGAAGATTTGCAGAGATCTGAAAGGTTGTACCTTTTGACTGTGGTGAAGAATACCTCATCAACAACCGACTTCTCCAGGTTGTCGAAGAACTCGATCACAGCGGCAGGAGAGTACCGCTTGTGAGAATAGAGAAACTCTGTCCAACCCTGGGTGTCGAATAGGGGCTGGAGACCTGGAAACATGTCCTCCAGGGACACGAAGTCCACGTAATGTGGTTGGACGAACTTTGAAAAGGTACCCCGGACCTTAGCCGTTTGGCGGTTGGGAGGAACCACAAGCTCCGGTAGACGGTCGTCCCGGTGCTTGCTCCGACGCTCTGCAGGAGCCCTGGAACCTTCGCCAGCTTCAGACGAGAGAGGCTACCGACGGGAGGCAACACGTTTGCCCTTGGACGCCATGGAGGAGGAGTGGTTGGGGCGAGGGAGATCTCTGAGAAGAGGATGGGAACCGGAGGAAGGAGAAGCAAAGGGAACAAGACTCTGGGGTCCGGTGCCCTGGATGGAGGAGATTAGGGTAAGAGAGGGAGGAAAGGTGTTGTAGAGAGGGTAGAAAGGGGAAGGAGTCGTGGGTGCCCTTTTAAAGAAGGTGGATGAGAGTTTGAAATAAAAAGGGCCCCAAAAAATCTAGCCAAATAGCACGTCGTTTGGGCTTCTGAACCGCCCTTAGCCGCCGGCTGTCGACAGCAGCCTTGTGGCTGTCAATAGCTGCTTAGCAATTTTGTGCCAAACTGATTTTTCAAGGAATTTGAATGAAAGTGAGCATGCACTTAAGATTCTAAGGATGAGAAAAGGTTTTATACTCAATACCAAGTGTCATAGCCAATAGTATGAAGACACAAAAACATTCTACAATGGTTGAGAGAGAATACTCCGAGAATATTAAGTTATGGCATTTATAGAACTATGCTCAAACACAAGTGAAATAAAGAGAATCCCGTTGAATAAAACCTTTGAGGTAATGTTCATATGGTAAATGAAGACAATGGCTACATGACCCATGGACAATAGACAACCTGTTTCCCTTGAGTTGAGATGATGGAGGCTTCACACTATTTATTGCAATGTGGGATTTTCCTTTTATGTAAGTAATATTTGAAAATGATAATTAGGTTCACGTACACCTTTTGACGTGAAGGTAGACATATGTGATGCCCATACCCCCAGTTACTCAGTGTGAGTGACCATCATATCAATGAACAGAGGTAATGAAATAACTTTTTGACGCGAAGACAGACATTGGTGATGCCCATGTCCCCGGTTACTCAGTAAGAATCATCATTGCTCTGCCTTTATCCCATTTGAATTTGTTTCTTGCATTTTTTTTTTTGAAATAGGTAGCTTTTCTCCATTTTTTATATTTAACAGCAAGGTGACTGGTTATGTAAGGTCAAAGGGCAATGTAAAACATTAAATGCAAATACCATCTTACTTATCAATCCATTTGAGAGACATGATCACCCCCAATGGAAATATTCAATTGAATTAATTTGAAGTCACTTGAGTTTCTCAAAGTTTTCTAGATGACACAACCTAGATCCATGCTCAAAATATTATGTCAAAATCATTGAGAGTAAATTAGTATCTGGGATACTATATGAGTATGATAAATGATAATGAGCATAAAGTCCTTATTCTCCCCTTGTACAAGGATGTGTACATACTCAATGAGAAAGGGTGAGAAAGATTGAAGAGTTAACAATGAGAGGGTAGCTGTCGACAGCAAGAAGGTGTCTATCGACAGGTACTGAATGCCAGTGAAATGGTGTTTCTGGGAGAGCTTTGCTGTCGACAGTTAGGTTGGTGGCTGTCGACAGGCACTTGGAAAATCAGTGTTGAGACTTGATTAAAGATAGATTGTCAACCAATGAGAGAGGGATTAAAATACATGAAATGGAAAGGGTATCCCTTAAGGAACTCACTCATTTAGCCTTACCTGGCTCCCCCATAATGTGTACAAGTGTTGACTCAACATTTGAGCAAAACAACATGCTATTCACAATCAAGGCAAACATTTACACACAAAGCAACATCCATAAACATGTGAGCATGTGAAATTCAGTAATTGAAGGAAATGTATATGACAAAATTGAAGAAACCCAAATACCCTATTGTGAACTGTATATACCTCATTGTCACTACTCACAAGGTTTGATTACCTCTCAATTTGGTATTGGTTTCATTGAATTTTGCATAAACCCAATTCTCTTCTTAGGGATGTGAACCTATCTTCTGACAAAGGTTTGGTGAATATGTCAGCCAGTTGCTTTTCAGTGGGTATGAAGCTAAGCTCCAAGGACTTGTTGGCTACCTCATCTCTTAAGAAGTGATGTCTGATTTCTATGTGTTTAGTCCTTGAGTGTTGGATTGGGTTCTTTGAAAGGTTGATAGAACTAGTGTTGTCACAAAGGATTGGTGTGCATACAATATCAATATTATAATCACACAATTGACTCTTAATCCACAATACTTGCGTTGCACAACTCCCTGCAGCAACATATTCTGCCTCTGCAGTGGAGAGTGCAACCGAGTGTTACTTCTTGGATGCCCACGAAACCATGCAACCACCAAGTAATTGACAATACCCACTAGTGCTTTTTCTATCAATTTTGCATCCAGCATAGTCAACATCAGAATATGAAATCAAGTTAAAGTCACTACCTGCTGGAAACCATAAACCCAATTCTTGTGTACCTGAGAGATATCTGAAAATCCTTTTCACTGCAACCAAGTGGCTTTCCTTTGGACTAGATTGGTATCTAGCACAAAGGCAAACGCTGAACTGTATATCTGGCCTACTTGCAGTAAGGTAAAGGAGTGAGCCAATCATACCTCGGAATTGCTTGGCGTCTACCAGTTTACCTTTCTCATCATTTTCCAGTTAATGCTTGTGCTCATTGGGGTTGAGGCAGGTTTGGCTTGTTCAAAATGAAAATTTTTGGGAAGCTCCTTAACATATTTTCTTGATTAATGAAGAAGCCGTCTTCATGTTGCTTTACCTGCAAACCAAGAAAGAATTGAAGCTCCCCCATTAGACTCATCTCAAATTCACTGTGCATGTGTTTAGAAAACTCTTCACACAGTGATGGGTTAGCGGAACCAAATATGATGTCGTCCACATACACTTGAACAACAATTATATGATTGTGAACTTTCTTAGTAAAGAGAGTTTGGTCCACTTTACCTCTTAAGTAGTTTTTACTCACCAGAAAATTGCTTAGTCTGTCGTACCAAGCTCGGGGTGCCTGTTTCAAACCGTAGAGAGCTTTGTGCAATTTATAAACATGGTTAGGCTTTTCATCATCATCAAATCCAGGTGGTTGAGAGACATAGACTTCTTCTTTGATGTAGCCATTCAAGAAAGCAGTTTTAACATCCATTTAAAGAGTTTAAATTTATTTGAGCATGCATATGCTAACAAAATCCTAACTGCTTCAAGTCTAGCTACATGTGTAAAGGATTCTTCAAAATTTATGCCAAATTCTTGACTATATCCTTTTGCTACCAGTCTAGTTTTGTTTCTCACCACTTTACCCTCTTCATTTAGTTTATTCCTAAACACCCATCTTGTCCCTATGACAGAAATTTCAGGGATTCTAGGAACTAAACTCTAGACATTATTTCTTTGAAACTGACCAAGTTCCTCATGCATAGCATCAATCCATGAATTTTCTTTTAAGGCATCTTCAACATTTTTAGGTTCCACTTGAGAGACAAAAGCTAAATGATCTTGTTCAACTATTTATCTAACCTGAGACCTAGTTTGAACTTTATTATTTACATTTCCTATCACATTATCAAGTGGGTGATCTTTGGAATACCTCACATTTGTGATTGTTGAAGGACCTGGCTGATCTTGTGCTTGAGGAAGTTGATCTTGTGTAACATGTTCTGGAGGAGGGTGATCTTGAGGAGTTTCATCTTGAGGCTCTTCCTCTTGTGTATGTTCTTCAGATTCATCATCTTGTTTGTTGAAAATTACACCATCATCATCATCATTGTACCTGCGAGAATATCCACTTTTAGTTTTTGGTGTTGCTTGAGAATCCCTTTTTGCCTTTGCTTGTTGATGTTCTTCGAGAATTGTCCCATCATCTCCATCTTCAATCCTGTGAAAAACTGACTTGTTAGTCTTTGCATGAAACTCGTCAAAGACAACATGTGGAGTTTCTTCCACAGTTTGATTGTTGTTATTAAACACTCTATATGCTCTAGAGTGTTGTGAGTATCCCAGAAATATACCTGGATCACTTTTGGCTTCAAATTTATCTAACTCCACTTTATCATTGTTATGAATATACACTTTGGAGCCAAAGACCCTGAAATACCCAATACTGGGTTTCTTACCTTTTAACAGTTCATAGGGAGTTTTTCTCATCAAAGGTCTTACCATGGCTCTATTGAGAATGTAACATGACGTGTTCACTGCTTCTGCCCAAAAGGTCCTTGCAAGTTGGCTTTCGACCAGAAGAGTGCGAGCCATTTCCACCAATGTTATGTTCTTTCTCTCCACTACTCCATTTTGTTCCGGAGTCCTTGGAGAGGAGAACATGTGGTCTATCCCTTGCTGCCTGCAAAAATCAGAAAATGAGTTGTTATCAAACTCTCCCCCATGATCAGTGCGGATTGAGCATATTTTATTGACATTCCCATGCTCAATCTTATTAAAGAATTCTTCAAAGATTTTTAGTGCTTCATTTTTGTGAGCCAGAAATTTGACCCAAGTGAACCTAGAGAAATCATCTACAATGACAAAACCATACCGTTTGCTATTGAAACTTAGAGTTCTAGTAGGTCCAAACAAGTCCATGTGCAAGAGTTCATAAGGTTTGGAAGTGATTACCGGTGCTTTTGATTTGAAAGACTTCCGAGTTTTTTTTCCCTGTGCACATGCATCACAAAAACTTTCATTTTTATTGAAGGAAATGTCAGGAAGTCCACTTACCAAGTTCAGCTTCATGATCTTGTGCAGTACATTGTAGCTCGCATGACCAAGCCTACGATGCCACAAAGTCAACTCATCTTGTTTATTTGCAACAAGACACAAATTTTTGTTTTCTGGTTCATCTAAATCAACTAGATAAATGTTGTTCACTCTCTTTCCAGAAAACTTAAGGCTTTCTGTTTCTTTATCAACAATTTGACATGCATTAGTTTCAAAGATAACTTTATGGCCTTTATCACACAATTGACTTATGCTGAGGATATTATGATTTAGACCATCAACTAATAACACGTTGTCTATTGAGTTAGAGGCATACTTACCTACCTTACCTGTGCCAATTATTTGGCCCTTGTTGTTACCTCTAAAGACAACTTGTCCTCCGTCTTTTTCCACCAGCAAACATAATTTATCTTTGTCCCCCGTCATGTGCCTAGAGCAGCCACTATCCAAGTACCATTTGTTTTGATTTTGGGCTGCTAGGCATTCCTGCATGTATGGATCAGACAAGAGGTTTTGGTACCCAAATTACTTTGGGTCCTAATGTATCATTCATGCCAAAAAGTAAATGCTTTGGAATCCAGATTTGCTTGCATTTCAGTTTATTTGAGTTATTCCAGCATTGATTTTCTTTATGACCAATTTTCTTGCAAATACTGCATGATGAGGATTTTCTCAGAACATTTGTTTTCTTTTTACCCAAAAATTGCCTGAATGACTGTCCCTTGGCAACAGTCTTCCATGCTTGTCGATAGCTTACATTGAGCCTGTCGACAGGTGGCTTGTTCTTCTGAACACTTGAGGACTTTTGTTTGGGTTGATGTTGCTTACCTTTGATTTGATTTTTCTTGTTCTTTGAGGGGACTAGTTTGCTTGTACTTGGACTAGGATCAGCAAAAGAAGTTATCAACGTTTCTCCAATTTTCTTTTGTTTTACAGGTTGATACCCAAGTCCATGCTTGGTACATAGACATTTGCACCCAAAACAGCATTAAGATTTTGTTTTCCTTTTACAAATCTTGTAAGATCTTTGGTTTTTGTTTTAATTCCTTCTCAGTTTGTTCAAACTTTTTCTGAGTTTCTTGATGTTCATTTTAAGATATTCAAGAGAGTTGGTTAGACTTTCCTTTTCCTTTGAATTTCTTGCAATTTCACTTTCAGACAGTCCATTTCCTCACTGTGAACTTCCTCATCAATTTTCATCATCTCAATTTCGTTATTTAAGGATGCAATTGTTCATTATTGTTTGTGTTATGAACAAAAGAATTGATTTTCTTTTTCAATGCCTTGTTTTCAGATTTAAATTCACAGAATTTTCAAATAATACAGTGTATGCTTCTTCCCATTCATCAACAGTATAGCTTTCAAAAGATAGTTTACCTCATTGGAGTCGTCACTTCTAGCCATTAAACATTGAATTTCTTCATCTCCAGAGGTTGCTTGTGCGTCCTCATCTTCATCTTCATCACTCCAAGTTGCCAGCATTGCCTTGGCTTTCTTGAAGGTGAATTTCTCTTTCTTCAATTTCTTCTTGAGTTCCGGGCATTCTCCTCTCATGTGCCCTTGTTTCTTGCACTCATAGCATACAATGTCAGATTTTTGTTAGACTCAAATTTATTTGAAAAATCTTTCTTCTGGAAGGATTTGGAGTTACCTGAGCCTTTCTTTTGAATTTAAGGAATTTTTTGAACTATCTAGTGACATTGCCATTTCATCGTTCTCACTCTCACTAGATGTCGATCTTCATCACTTTCCTGTTGAGCATCCCTTTTGGAACTTGAAGAATTTTTGTTGGAAGCTTTCAAGGCAATTGATTTTTTGGGTTTTTTTCAATTTCTTTTCTTTTCACATTTATTTCATATGTCATCAGGGAGCCAATTAGTTCATCCAATTTCATTTTGAAAGATCTTTAGAATCCTGAATGACAGTGGCCTTAGTGTTCCATGAGGATGGAAGAGACCGAAGTATCTTCCTAACTAAGTCACTTTCTGAGTATTCTTTCTTAAGACCTTTCAACCCGTTGATTATTAACATGAATCTGGAAAACATATCTGATATGGTTTCATCATTTTTCATTTTAAACATTTCATATTCAGATATTAACATGCTTGCTTTGGTTTCCCTTACCTCCGACGTACCTTCGTAGATGAGTTCAAGCTTGTCCCACATCTCTTTTGCTGAAGTGCATGTGGAGACTCTTGAATACTCCTTCGGGTGTACATCACACTGCATCATGTTCAGTGCGCTCCAGTTGAGAGTTCCCTTAGCAATTTGGTCCTTTGTCCACGTATCTTCATCCTCGGGCAGCACATACGCTCCTTTGTGGACGATTTTCCAAAGCTCATAATTTTGAGCTCTCAGAAACACCTGCATACGATTTTTCCAGTAAGGATAATCAGTGCCATCAAAGAAGGGTGGTCTGGTCACTGAATGTCCCTCGGCCATATACCCCTTGTTAGATTCCATGAGATCGAGAATCTCCTGATCATAAGATCAAACAATTAAGACAGTAAATCGAAGAAACCTCGCTCTGATACCAATTGAAAGATGTGCGGAATTGCCTATTATGGTAATCTAGAAGGGGGGTTGAATAGATTACTATCAATTTAAAACACTATGACCTTCTTTTCGATGGGGACACAGACTTATCGAAATCTCAAATAGGTTTAGGATTGAATCAAGATGTGTGTTAATTGTAAGTAGTTGAAACAACAATTTATCTAGCATGTGAAAGATCAACGTGCCTACCAATCATCTAACGTAAAACGTTCAAACCACAGACATGATGATTTAAGGTGGTTCGGAGTACACAACTTGTGTATCCTACGTCCACCGTCCACACACACACGCAAAAACAACTGCTTATGAGCGAGTTCCACACTACACACACACACACACACACGTTGTCTGATGTGAACACACAATCAGAACAACATAAGCCACGTGAATCCACAAGGAAACTTGAATCACAACCACACACACAGGAGTATGAGAGAATAAGAAAAGACAGGAGTTCTGAGTTGAAAGAGCAAATCCAGATGAAGAACTCTTGTCGTTGGTCATCCAGAAGAACTCCAAGCTTCGTCTAGGTGTAGATCAACTGATGGAGAAGCTTGAGTCGTGGACAAACCGGCTTCAACTCCACTAGGAAGATGTTTCTTCTTCGTTCTGAATGGAGACTTGAAGCAGAGCAGCAGGGAGAAGCTTTCTCTCTTGAGTTTTGCTTAGGGTTTTGATATTGTGGCTTCTTGCTGCGAAAAATACCTCTATATGATCTATATATAGTGGTGTCCAAGTATGGAGAGACGTGCTAAAAGGAAACACCATAATATAGAACATATCTAAATCTCGTATCTGAGGTTTCTCTTCGTCTGTCGACATGCGCTTTATAGCTGTCGACAGCTATTGCTCACTTCTGGTTTCCAGAAGCATGTTATTGCTAGAAGACTGGGTCTGTCGACAGATATTGTCTTGCTGTCGACAGGCACACTTCATCTGTCGACATGCACATCTTGGCTGTCGACAGGTACTGCTTTCTGAGTGCTTCCAGAACCTTGTTTTGTTCTATCATGTCCATTTGTCGACAGGTGACTTCTTGGCTGTTGACAGGTGATCACTTGAAGTTTCTTTCTTGTTCTTTTTCACCTGAATCTGTTGCTTGGCTTATATGCATTCATACCTACATTAAAAGACATTCTAAGTGAGATGTAATGAATACATAGGTGATCATTTTGGCACTTGGTCATGTCATTCATATCCTTAACAAATATGTCATTGTACCATCATCAATTGCAGTAATTATCCAGTTCACATCATCAAAAACATGTAATCATAACCCAACATGAGGCAGTATGAGCAAGATGGTATAAAGAGGCAGGAAATTCAGTTATGATAATTTGATTTTCTTTGAGAAGCTAACAATTAAGAATATGAATACAGATGAGGCAGAGCGATAGTTGGCAGTGTCAAGCAGATAATGAAAAGGCACGGGAAATTTGAAGAATTTAAAGATGATTTTACATGGCAGAGCACCAAAAGTAGTAGAGTAAAGTGAAAGGTTTTGAGCAAGAAAAGCGGCCCAGAAAGAAATGTTGCAAACACAGCCGGGAAAATGTGGAAGTAGGTTGAGTCTAAGGAGATAAAGCGCCAATGGCAAAGTGGAATCGCTTACAGTTGAAAGGTATAGAAAGAGTAGAAGGTAATAATCGAACAATGCAGCTATGAAAGGAATTAAAGAGAAAGGAAAAGCAAAACAGGTACGGAAATGAACAAATTGAGTTAGCCAGTGTAGAGTGGCTTGAAAGGCAAGTGCAGAAAAAGTGTATCCTACTTGTTCTGTATATGGTTTTATTTTTTTTAGGTGATAGTCTGGCTTACTGTGGTTTGTTTTGAATGTCGAGGACGACATTCCTTTTTAGGTGATAGTAATGTAACGTCGCACATTTTTCGGATCTTCGTGGATCCTCGTTTAATGGTTGTGGAGGCCAGTGTGTGGTCAATGACGTGTGTTACAGGTGTTTACGCAGGTTGTGAGGCTTTGTGGGCTAGCAGGTTGGGCCCAAAGCGCTCACAGGTTCTCTGTCTAAGAATGAGACAGGGCCCGGCGTCGCATTCTAAACGCGACGGTCTTGGGTGTTGCGTTCTGGTTACCGCCATGGAGCAGTCTTCGTCTGCATGTCCGCCACATGTCGCACGCTGGGCAGCCTACTGACGTCGACCATCGGAAGGCGACGGCCTTCTCCATCGCATTCAGGTCGCGACGGCAGGCTACGTCGCATTCCCAACTGTCATGCATTTTTAAGCTAGGAAGTAGACAACAGAAGTTAAGAAAGGAGAGATACAACCTGACATTTTCAGTAGAACAAGCTATTTTCGGGACACATCCAAGGGTAGTGAGACTCCAGACACCTAAAGCACATAAAAGAAAAATAAAATCAACAAAAATGATAGTTCTTAAAAATATTGGGTTGCCTCCCAACAAGTGCTAAGTTTAATGTCTTTAGCCAGACACATGGAAGTAACAAGCTCACATAACACCCCCAATCAATTGACGCCAAATTCTTGCTTTGTAAGGCATCACCAGCCATGGTGGGTCAAGTAGTCCAAACGTACCCTGCAGATTAGTAAAGGATAGAGAAATTGGGGCAATTCAAGATCATATCTTCAAATAAGAAATATTTATTTGTACACTTAAGATCTTTATATGTGTTGAACACATCAATGCGAACTTTACTTTCCCTCATTTGTGATGTTGACATTTGTATCATCAATTGCAAAAAATTCCTTTTCCTTATTGAGGTATTTGTATGTATTGAGCACTTCAATTTGGATTCTATTATTTCCACTATTTTCACCAACAACTTCCATTTTTAGATCCTCTTTCATGATGTTGGGATCAAATTGTAGCGACCCTCATTATACGGTACGGTTATACCAACCCACGTCGGTATAGCGAGCGTTGCCACAGTGGGACATTTACCCAAACAATACGAACAGCTGAGATACACGCGAATATACAACAGAGTAGCGGAAGTAAAAGACAACTGTCTTCATTCATTCATCATCCACATTAAACATACATGATTGATAACAATTAAGAACTAAAAGTCCACATAATTCATTGCTAGAAATTTAAAACACAAATGTCCACACTTATACAATTTTCTCATGATAGTTCTAGTACAATGTCACTTTTACATACTATGAAAACACAAAAGGGTACAACTGCTCCAACAGTCTAATCTCCGCGCTCGGAGTCCGTCTCCACCGTCTCCTCAACGGTGCCACGTCACCAACTACACCTGTACGCCGAAGCAAGTAGTGAGTCTTAAAGACTCAGCAAGCAACACTACTCATAACATACACGTATAAGTCATAGCGGTTTCTACATGCACATTCACAATTTCAACATATGGCATGTTAGTCATTGAAAGTTCTACAATTTAATACATGGATCATGCTTTCAGATTTCTAAGAATAAAAAACTTCCTATCACATGCTCTCTATTCAATTTACCCGTGAAATTTTGCCTTTAAAGAACTAAGACATGAGAGCTACCACATGAACACTGTGCATATATGAAGGGAAAACACAACTAGCATGTATTTTACATATTCTTAAGCACATACATAGACATTTTCACATGCTTTAAGTTGCTGGTTTCACATGGTTTAATGGCTGTAAATCTACACATGAGAACTACAATGTTGTTTAAAACATACCATGTGAACAAACAATCATGCTATTTTGTACACGTGCTCATCAATTATCCCTAACATGGATTCTAGACGTTTTCGCACATATAAACATGATGATAACAACATGAAATTACTGATTTCACATGGTTTCAGATTTGTCTCACATGGATTTCAATGTCACATTTTCACATTTTTAGTTTCACATTTTCTTTACACAAGTTTCCAATTCACATGGTTGCACTTTGCACATACGCATTTCACATTGTTCACTTACACATTAACACATGAACACATACACATTACACATTACACATTACACATTCACGCTTTAGGTGCCGTGACACATAGTCCAAACCACCACAGAAGGACATATACACATCACATTACGCATAGACGCCATCTAGGCAATTCAATGGCGACTCTTGGACTGCGCAGACCGGGAGAACAAGTCTCCACCCTAACCAGTGGTACTTGTCCACCTCCAGGATTTCCCCCTAATGCCCTTAGGGTCACTTACACATTAAACTTTCTCAGGGGGACTTTTCCCTGATACAGTTCCACTGCCCTCTACGGAAGCAGTGTCACATTGGCACATTTACACATTTACACAATTTACCTATTTTACACATGGTTTTACACATATCACTTTTCATTCCATTTACCTTCTCACTCACATGCATATCTCTGTTTTCCTGACATGACACTACAGATTTCAGGAGTTTAACACACAGCACGTTCACCAATCAGGTTGGGTTTAAACGATATCTAATCACTTTACGACGACATGCATAAATTTTACATTTCACATGGAAAAGGGCATAACTCCTTATATACTAGTCCAAATGACCTGGAAATTTAACCACATGTTATTTTCGGGGTCAAGATCATACATTCAATTTTTAGATTTTTCTGAGCTAAATAGAATTTACAGAAAATCAAATACCTATTTAGCATGCCTTTCATAATTTAAATTGACATGGAGTTTAACACCATCATACATTTTTGCCACTCACTGTCTGAACCCTAACATGCCCATAATCATAGAATTTCTTCAGAGTTTTCTGAGCAACATATCATTTCTCAAGGTTTTATAACCCTACACATGCTTTTCTAAATTCAATTTCAGAAAGCGTAATAATTCAAATAAGCATGGAGAATTTTTTACAAATTTTCCGAACAGAGACTAACTATTATATACATGATCTGAAAATACAGAATTACCCTAAATCATACAACCATAGATCGATCACAACAATTCTTTCTTGCATGCCTCTTTATTTACCGAACCGAAATTAATAGCAATTTATGCAAGCATGGGCAATTCATCAAAATTTGAGTACACATATACTGATCCACTAACTTCATGATCTGACACAACTTAGGGCACTCAGACTAGTCCTAATCATAAACATGGATTGGCAAGATCACCAACAAATCATGCTTGAAATTTCATGGAATAATAATCTCTAACATTCACCACCACACATCATAACTCATCCACACACCATATTTACTAGTATACATAGTGTATAGGGCTACCATATATCCTCATCACGGAAAAACCCATCGCAATTAATCATATAAGAAGAGAGAACAGTTTCAGTTCTGTCCTGAAGAACTTGGCGGCAGTCTCTGGCCGCTTATTCAGTGTTAACGACATGGTCGATGGATGCTAAGCATGATTTTAGCGACCAGGGCCTTTGCCGTCAATGCAGGCCTGTGCAGAACACAGACCCGAGCTCTCAAGATAGGGTGAATGTGGGGTCTAGGACTCGAGGGAAAATTCATAAAAATTGTAGAATCAACCAAGACACATACGGGGACGTTATGGTTAGGTTACTTGCCTCTAGAAAATGCTCCAATGGATCTAAATGCTCAGAGAAGCTCTCCTTGGGCCGTCCCAAGAAGTGCAGAAATGTCCTCCAAGATCTCCTTCCTCCGGGCTCTTGGATGATCTCCACAGCAAAGAACGTCGGGGAGGCCTTCCTCGATGATCCCTCTAGACTCCAGTTGCAGTAGAACGCCGGACAAAGCTTCAGAAGTTCGGATTTTGGGCTGCAAAGATGGGGTTTTCTCACAGTCCGAAATAGGGTTTCCTCCTCTTGTTTCTCTCTTGCAAAGGGTGAAGAGAGGGGTTGGGGAGCAGATTCGGGTTTGGATATATGGGAGAGGCTTTCTCCCACGCACAGGGTGACAAGATGGCTCTCAGCGTTGGGGACAGCTCCCCAATGGGTGAGCTTCCTTATTTCTGGAATTTCTGGCTCTGCAACGCATGCAGGTCAGAGAAATCGGCGTCCACATCGTTAGACTCCAGGATTAGTGTTGGCGTCCATGGATGGACGCTGACACCTCATCGACGTCATGCTATTGACGCCAATAGGGCTTCGGGCAGAGTCTAAAACATGCAGAAAACTATGCATGCCATGCATATATACATGCAATATGTATATGGTAGTGTGTCCATACTATCATCATTCAATACACGCATTATTTACATCTAGTATAAACACATGTACTAATTAATACGTACGTAAATATGTATATACATACACAAGCACAAATATACACACAAATACAAATAATGCGACGGAAATTCGAGGGCCTTACACCCTCTCCCCCTTAAAGAAACTTCGTCCTCGAAGTTAGAACGACACTACTCAAACAAAAGGGATACTTCTTCTTCATCGCATCCTCAAGCTCCCAAGTAGCCTCCTCTCGTGAGAAGTTCCGCCAGAGAACTTTCACCGACGCAATACTCTTGTTCCGGAGATGCTGAACCTTCCGTCAAGAATAGCTACTGGTTGCTCGACATACGAAAGATCTGGCTGGATCTCCACTGGCTCATGACTAATCACATGAGACGGATCTCGGACATACTTCCTGAGCATAGATACGTGGAATACAGGGTGAACGCTAGCCAAAGCTGGGGGTAATGCTAGCTCATATGCCACGCTGCCCAAACGTCTGAGAATCTCATATGGGCCAATGAACTAGGGCTCAACTTACTATGCCTGCCAAATCTGACGACACCACGAGTAGGCGATATCTTCAAGAAGACATGATCGCCAACCTCGAACTCCAAATCCTTCTTCTGTTGTCGGCATAACTCTTCTGCCTATCCTGTGCCGCAACAAGCCTCTTCCTGATAAGCTGGATCTTATCCGAAGTTTCCTGAACTAACTCCGGTCCGATCAACTGCCTATCACCAGTCTCCTCCCAACATAAAGGAGATCTGCAGGGCCTACCATACAACGCCTCAAATGGAGCCATACCAATACTCGCATGAAAGCTGTTGTTGTATGCGAACTCCACAAGAGGTAAATGACGCTCCCAATCATCCTTCCAATCCAGAACACACGCTCTCAACATATCCTCGAGCGTCTGGATAGTCCTCTCGGACTGTCCATCGGTCTGGGGATGAAACGCCGAACTGAGCTTCAGCTCCGAACCTAAAGCATCCTGAAGACCCTTCCACAACCTCGAAGTAAATCTCGGATCTCGATCCGAAATGATCGACTTCGGCACACCATGCAATCTAATGATACCACTAACATACAATCTAGCTAAACTCTCTACTGACTGCTTCTTCTTCATAGGCAAGAAATGAGCAGTCTTCGAGAATCTATCTACAACTACCCAAATCGAGTCATTGCCCCTTCTAGATCGAGGCAAACCCGAGACGAAGTCCATAGTGACAGCTTCCCACTTCCACACAAGGATGTCCATCCTTTGCATAAGGCCGGATGGTCGTTGTCGCTCGGCCTTCACTTGCTGGCACACTAGACATCTAGACACATAATCCGCGACATCCTTCTTCATGCCGGACCACCAAAATGACCTCTTCAGATCCTGATACATCTTAGTGTTACCCGGATGAATAGAGAATCGCGATCTATGAGCCTCCGCTAACACATGCTCACGGACATCTACCAAATCAGGGACACACACACGGTGCTGAAATCTAATCACACCGTCCTCATCACGAGCAATGCCTGCCTTGCCCACTAACTCTAAGAGTCTAGGGTCGGCTTCCTGTTGCTCGATCACCTCATCCAAAACCGAGGACCTAAGGGATAACTGAGCTACAAAAGCCTGACATAGCGATGGCTCTAACTCAGTCACGCGCAAGCCGCATCTTCCAACATCTTCCAATCCTGCTGGAGAGATGGCCTCTTTCTACTAGCGCATCCGCTACAACATTCGCTTTCCAGGATGATACTGAAGGTCGAAGTCATAGTCCTTCAAGAACTCAATCCATCTCTCTCTGCCTCAGTTTAATTCCTTTTGGAGAAAAGATACTTAAGCTCTTGTGGTCGGTAAACACCTCAAATCTGACACCATAAATAGTGCCTCCAGATCTTTAGTGCATGAACCACTGCTGCGAGCTCCAAGTCATGAGTCGGATAGTTCTTCTCATGCTCCTTCAACTGACGAGAAGCATAAGCCACTACCCTTTCTTGTTGCATTAGCACACAGCCCAAACCAATCTGAGACGCATCCGTGTAGATAGCAAAACCCTCTACACCCGCTCGGCAAACTAACACCGGAGCTGAAGTAAGCTTAGTCTTCAATAATTGAAAACTACTCTCACACTTCTCGGACCAAACAAACTTCACTCCTTTCTGGTCAGCTGAGTCAAGGGGGCGGCGATGGATGAAAACCCTCAATGAATCGCCGATAGTAACCAGCTAAACCGAAACTACGAATCTCCGAAGGGGTCTTGGAATCTCCCAATCCATAACAGCCTGGACCTTCGCTGGATCAACTGCACAACACCAGTACCGGAGATAACATGCCCGAGAAAATGAACCTCGCGCAACCAAAGTCGCACTTGCTGAACTTAGCATACAGCTTGTGCTCACGAAGAACCTCTAACACTACCTCAATGCTGACGGTGAGTGGTCTCGTCCGGAGAGTAGACCAACACATCATCAATAAACACTACGACAAAGCTATCTAAGTAAGGCCTAAACACCCGGTTCATGAGATCCATGAACGCTGCAGGGGCATTGGTCAATCCGAAAGGAAAACCAAAAACTCATAATGTCCATAACGGGTTCTAAACGCGTCTTGGACACATCCTCACTCCTAATCCTCAACTGATGATAACCAGATCGCAAGTCAATCTTAGAAAAGACTGATGCATCTCGCAACTGGTCAAACAATCATCAATACGAGGTAAGGGATACCTGTTCTTCACAGTCACTTGGTTCAGCTTTCTGTAGTCAATGCATAACCTAAGTGACCCGTCTTTCTTCTTGACGAATAATACAGGTGCGCCCCAAGGGGAACACTAGGGCGAATAAATCCCTTATCAAGCAACTCTGCAACTGCCTCCTCAACTCGGCTAACTCCGCAGGTGCCATCCGATATGGAGCCTTCGAGATAGGAGAGGTGCCCGGAAGCAACTCTATGGTAAACTCTATCTCTCTATCCGGTGGCAATCCAGACAAGTCATCAGGAAAGACATCTGGAAAATCCTGCACTACCTCAATCTCCGCAAGAGTAGGTGACTCATCAGCCTCTGGTACTAACACCACGCTGGCAAGAAAAGCGTCACAACCCTTGTTCACCATGCGCATCGCCTTCATGGCAGAGATGACCATCTTTCCCGCCAAATTCCTTGGCAAGGGGTGAGAAAACTCATCCTCACCAGGAATGCGGAAAACGATCCTCTTCCGACGACAATCCACTAACGCATAGTGCTCCTCTAGCCAATCCAGACCAAGAATAGCATCATAGTCCTTCATCTTTAGCAAGAAGAAACACCCATCTAGGACTCTATCCTCAATGCACACAGGTAACGACGGAATGCACTTCCTAGTCGATACCGTACCCGCAGGGGTGTGCACAGACAAAGGGACCTCTAACTCCTCAGACTCTATACCTGACTCTAGGGCTAACTGCCTAGCGAACCGCTCGAAATGAACGAGTGAGTAGCACCCGTATCAAACAAAACCCGAGCGTGCACACCTAAAAGCAAAACCGTACCTTCGGTGACATGCTCCGCCTGCTCGGCGTCCTCGCGAGCTAAAGCAAACACTCGAGCTGGGGCTCGAGGCCTTCCTGGTCTTCCTGTAGCTGGCGCAGCTGCCGCTACTGCTGGGGCTGGCGCTCCGCGCTGAACTCCTTGCTGAAGTCTTGGGCAATCTTTGATTTTGTGATCGCTGCTCCCGCACTTCAAGCATCTACCCGCTACCACCAACACTCGGTACCACCATGTGTCTTCCCACAGTGGGGACACTCTTTCTTCACACCAGGGGAACGTACAGAAGGTACCTGAGTACTGCCGACTGCTACGGATCGTGCGGTGTCTGGTACACCCGTTTCTTCTTATCCTGCCGCTGGAATGTCGCTGCTGGCCTCTTCTGCGAAGCTTTCTTTTCCTCCAGATATTGCTCCATCTCTCCCTCCTGCCTGCAAGCAGCACTGAGGGCCTCGTCCAAGTCCGTGGTCAACGCCACGAGTCTCGTCCGCAGTGATGGCTTAAGTCCCATCACGAACTTCTTTGTCTTCCTGCGCTCATCCGCTACGACATGCGGTGCATACTTAGAAAGTTCAGAAAACCTTGCCTCGTATTCCAGCACAGTCATGGAGCCTTGCGTCAGGGAGAGAAATTCCTGCTCCATCTTGTCCTGGATATGCTCTGGGACGAACTTGGCTCGAAAGAGCCTCACGAACGCGTCCCACGCCACGTCTACTGCTCGTCCTCAAAGCGTGTACGTAGTAGGGACCACCATACATCCGCTCTCTCCTGCAATACACCTTCATAAGCACCAACTAACAAATCTAACTTAAGTAGAACATACAAACATACAAAATTAAAAGTCTACCTGTAGCATGTAGGTGGCTAATGTCACCTTATCCTCATCAGGGCACCTGATGGCTCGGAAGATTTCTCTGTCTCCCTTAACCAACTTTCAGCCATTAATGATCACTCTCCCCCTTAAAAGAGGGTGGGGTCATCCTCTTGAATCGCTCCATGGTGGAGGTCCACCATGGTCCTGAGCTGGTCCTGAGCCTGCTATCGCATCAAGCAATACACAATCAACATATATCACATAATTTAATTGCGGTGCCAGGGCCTGCTGCTCCGCCCGCTCGTCACGTCTCGGCTCGTCCTAACGGGCCGATGCTCCGCCACGCCTACCTCTCGAAGCCATGGCTGTAATAAAATTTCAGCCACCATTAGAGCTAGGTTCTAAGTTTCTAATCATTTTCTTATCTATTTTCACTTCTTATTAGTGTTTTCTACACATGTGGACATACTTAGCATGCAATGAAGATGATGACTTAAGTATATTCATGTGCAATCTCAACCGATTGCTCTGATACCAATCTCTGTAGCGACCCTCATTATACCGGTACAGTTATACCAACCCACGTCGGTATAGCGAGCGTTGCCACAGTGGGACATTTACCCAAACAATACGAACAGCTGAGATACACGCGAATATACAACAGAGTAGCGGAAGTAAAAGACAACTGTCTTCATTCATTCATAATCCACATTTAAACATACATGATTGATAACAATTAAGAACTAAAAGTCCACATAATTCATTGCTGGAAATTTAAAACACAAATGTCCACACTTATACAATTTTCTCATGATAGTTCTAGTACAATGTCACTTTTACATACTATGAAAACACAAAAGGGTACAACTGCTCCAACAGTCTAATCTCCGCGCTCGGAGTCCGTCTCCACCGTCTCCTCCAACGGTGCCACGTCACCAACTACACCTGTACGCCGAAGCAAGTAGTGAGTCTTAAAGACTCAGCAAGCAACACTACTCATAACATACACGTATAAGTCATAGCGGTTTCTACATGCACATTCACAATTTCAACATATGGCATGTTAGTCATTTGAAAGTTCTACAATTTAATACATGGATCATGCTTTCAGATTTCTAAGAATAAAACTTCCTATCACATGCTCTCTATTCAATTTACCCGTGAAATTTTGCCTTTAAAGAACTAAGACATGAGAGCTACCACATGAACACTGTGCATATATGAAGGGAAAAACACACTAGCATGTATTTTACATATTCTTAAGCACATACATAGACATTTTCACATGCTTTAAGTTGCTGGTTTCACATGGTTTAATGGCTGTAAATCTACACATGAGAACTACAAGTTGTTTAAAAACATACCATGTGAACAAACAATCATGCTATTTTGTAACGTGCTCATCAATTATCCCTAACATGGATCTAGATTTTCGCACATATAAACATGATGATAACAACATGAAATTACTGATTTCACATGGTTTCAGATTTGTCTCACATGGATTTCAATGTCAATTTTCACATTTTTAGTTTCACATTTTCTTTACACAAGTTTCCAATTCACATGGTTGCACTTTGCACATACGCATTTCACATTGTTCACTTACACATTAACACATGAACACATACACATTACACATTACACATTCACGCTTTAGGTGCCGTGACACATAGTCCAAACACCCACAGAAGGACATATACACATCACATTACACATAGACGCCATCTAGGCAATTCAATGGCGACTCTTGGACTGCGCAGACCGGGAGAACAGTCTCCACCTAACCAGTGGTACTTGTCCACCTCCAGGATTTCCCCCTAATGCCCTTAGGGTCACTTACACATTAAACTTTCTCAGGGGGACTTTTCCTGATACAGTTCCACTGCCCTCTACGGAAGCAGTGTCACATTGGCACATTTACACATTTACACAATTTACCTATTTTACACATGGTTTTACACATATCACTTTCATTCCATTTACCTTCTCACTCACATGCATATCTCTTTTTCTGACATGACACTACAGATTCAGGAGTTTAACACACATCACGTTCACCAATCAGGTTGGGTTTAAACGATATCTAATCACTTTACGACGACATACATAAATTTTACATTTCACATGGAAAAAGGGCATAACTCCTTATATACTAGTCCAAATGACCTGGAAATTTAACCACATGTTATTTCGGGGTCAAGATCATACATTCAATTTTTAAGATTTTTCTGAGCTAAATAGAATTTACAGAAAATTAAATACCTATTTAGCATGCCTTTCATAATTTAAATTGACATGGAGTTTAACACCATCATACATTTTTGCCACTCACTGTCTGAACCCTAACATGCCCATAATCATAGAATTTCTTCAGAGTTTCTGAGCAACATATCATTTTCTCAAGGTTTTATAACCCTACACATGCTTTTCTAAATTCAATTTCAGAAAGCGTAATAATTCAAATAAGCATGGAGAATTTTTTACAAATTTTCCGAACAGAGACTAACTATTATATACATGATCTGAAAATACAGAATTACCTTAAATCATACAACCATAGATCGATCACAACAATTCTTTCTTGCATGCCTCTTTATTTACCGAACCGAAATAATAGCAATTTATGCAAGCATGGGCAATTCATCAAAATTTGAGTACACATATACTGATCCACTAACTTCATGATCTGACACAACTTAGGGCACTCAGACTAGTCCTAATCATAAACATGGATTGGCAAGATCACCAACAAATCATGCTTGAAATTTCATGAATAATAATCTCTAACATTCACCACCACACATCATAACTCATCCACACACCACATTTACTAGTATACATAGTGTATAGGGCTACCATATATCCTCATCACGGAAAAACCCATCGCAATTAATCATATAAGAAGAGAGAACAGGTTTCAGTTCTGTCCTGAAGAACTGGCGGCAGTCTCTGGCCGCTTATTCAGTGTTAACGGCATGGTCGATGGACGCTAAGCATGATTTTAGCGACCAGGGCCTTTGCCGTCAATGCAGGCCTGTGCAGAACACAGACCCGAGCTCTCAAGATAGGGTGAATGTGGGGGTCTAGGACTCGAGGGAAAATTCATAAAAATTGTAGAATCAACCTAGACACATACGGGGACGTTATGGTTAGGTTACTTGCCTCTAGAAAATTGCTCTAATGGATCTAAATGCTCGGAGAAGCTCTCCTTGGGCCGTCCCAAGAAGTGCAGAAATGTCCTCCAAGATCTCCTTCCTCCGGGCTCTTGGATGATCTCCACAGCAAAGAAACGTCGGGGAGGCCTTCCTCGATGATCCCTCTAGCCTCCAGTTGCAGTAGAACGCCGGACAAAGCTTCAGAAGTTCGGATTTTGGGCTGCAAAGATGGGGTTTTCTCACAGTCCGAAATAGGTTTCCTCCTCTTGTTTCTCTCTTGCAAAAGGGTGAAGAGAGGGGTTGGGGAGCAGATTCGGGTTTGGATATATGGGAGAGGTTCTCTCCCACGCACAGGGTGACAAGATGGCTCTCAGAGCCGTTGGGGACAGCTCCCCAATGGGTGAGCTTCCTTGTTTCTGGAATTTCTGGCTCTGCAACGCATGCAGGTCAGAGAAATCGGCGTCCACATCGTTAGACGCCAGGATTAGTGTTGGCGTCCATGGATGGACGCTGACACCTCATCGACATCATGCTATTGACGCCAATAGGGCCTTCGGGCAGAAGTCTAAAACATGCAGAAAACTATGCATGCCATGCATATATACATGCAATATGTATATGGTAGTGTGTCCATACTATCACCATTCAATACACGCATTATTTACATCTAGTATAAACACATGCACACGTAATTGTACTAATTAATACGTACGTAAATATGTATATACATACACAAGCACAAATATACACACACAAATACAAAAAATGCGACGGAAATTCGAGGGCCTTACACAAATTGAGTTGAATGCTCAAAGGATTGCTTGAACTCCATGAAAAACTTGTGTCAGAGACAATATAATGATTTGGAATGAAATGGTTATGATCCTTAACACAAGGGGGCTTGAAAGGTTCAAGTGGAGTTGACCAATCAGCTAGTGGTAGCATCTCCACGGACATATTAGATTTTCCAAGGTCAGGGAGGGGTAGGAGTTCCATGTCTTTCCCGGAATCAAGAGAGACTCAATCAACGTGGACTTCAGGCAGAACTTCTAATTGTTCTCTTACCCAAGAAGAATGATTGATGATTACACCTAGTTCTTTCTGGGTTAGGTTGAGAGTGAATACCATAATGGGCTGACCCAATTTGCCCAATTGATGTGCCAATTTCATAACCATTATTATCAACCACATAAATCTTTTCTTTTTTCTTTTTTTTTGATATATGTTTTTGTTATTTTTTTTCAAAGATTTATTTTTTTTTCAAATAAGTTAGCAAACAATTAATCCTATGACACCTATGATTTCCTGGGACATAAAAATTTGATTTCTCACTAATCAACTGAGGCCTAAATCCACTCTCAAGCCCATTAACTGGCCAGGTAAGAGGCGGGAAAGTGGGAGGTTCCCCCTGCTCTCGCAGGGACCTAATTAAGTAACCACTTGTCCACTTAGGCGTTTGCCTATGAATCTCTAGCCTTAAACACCAGTCTCCAAACTTGATAGTGGGCCCAAGTGGGCTTAAGTCTCAAAACAAACCCTAGATCAATTTTCCCCGGCAATGGCTCCAAAAATTGATAGCCCACAAATGCGTCATTAAACACGTGGCTAACAATCTCAAAATTAATCGGCTTGCACAAAATATTTTAACAATAGTTAAGTGGTGAGAGCCGAGTCGAATCCACGGAGAAATAGATTTTAGAATTGAAAACCTTGGGTTTTTATTTAGGAAAATAACATGGTGATATTAAAACTAAGTTGAACGAAATAAATCTAAACTAAGCAAAATAGAAAAAGAGTGAGAGATAAAGAGTGGATTAGAGAGACACAAAATACAAAGCATAAACTCCACTAATCAAACAAATGTTTAATAACAAAAGTGCATGAATCATGAAATACAATTAATGATAAAGTAGAGATGAAGTGGAAGAGCTCTGGCTAGATGAAGTCCCGATGACGGTGGTGTGCAACCAAGTAGCTTGACCCGACAATGATGACGACTTCGGCAAACCTCTTCCTCAGATTGTGAAGAAGAGAGAGAACTAAAGGATAGAGATAGAGAGAAGATAGAAAGAGAGAGAGAATATTTTAAAAACTATGAGAGAGAGAAGAGAGAAGTTTGAAGAGAGAGACGAGAGAGAGAGAATAGAGAGGGAAGAAGAGAGAGAACGGGAGAGAGAAGCGAGAAGCAAGAGAGAGGCGAGAGAGAGGAGAGAAAGAGGGCGAACATGGCCCTTTCATGTTGCATGCAATGTGAAGAGGGGGAGGATCCCGTGGCGCGGGCGAGGAAACACGGGGGCATGCGGCGGCGAGGGCGAGCTCGCGCTGGCCTGGGGGCGCAAAGGCAAGCGCGGGGGCGCGCAACGGCGAGGGCGGGCTCGCGCGGGGCCTGGTGGCGCGAAGGCGGCGAGGGCGGGCTCATGCGGGGTGCTGCGCGGGCGTCTGGTGGGCGGCCTGGCGCACGGATGCGGGCGGAGGTGGCTTGGCGTGTGGGCAGGCATGGCGGCCGACGGAGGCGGGCTAGCGCGTGTTGTGCAGGCGGGTCACAACAGGCCGAGAGAGAGAGGGAGACCGGAAGAGAGAGATAAGAGAGAGAGAGAGAGAAGAAAGAGAAGGAGAAAGAAGAAGAGGAATAAGAGAAGAAGAAAGGGGGGAGAGATCGGAGGAGAGGGGAGGAGAAGAGAGAAAAGAGTAAAAACTCTTCCCTAAGAAGGAGGGGAGAGTTTATAAATTAGGTAGAGAGAAGAGAGGAAAGAGGAGAGAGTTGAGGGGTAAGAAGAGAGAGAGTTTTTAAAATAGAAAAGTGAGAGGGAATTTTGAAAATAGAAATGAAAAAAAGAGGGAATGGAAGAGGTGGAGATTTTTATTTTGGAGTCTCCCATTTTTGACTTTTGGTTTGATAGCTCATTTAAAATCTTGAAACTTGGCCCATTATCCTGCAAGCAACACATATACGAATTTAATCAAATTATCATTTTTGTAATAAAATGACAATGATTTAGTGTAAAATTAAGGACTATAAGATAATAAAATAACATGATTATCATCAATAACTGTGCAATTATCAGTCTTACACCGTGCACAACAAGTGGTACCTTGACAATGGTTGTTTAAGACATATGACTGGAGACAAGAGTAAGTTTTGTTTGAAAAGGAAGCTAGTCATGCCACCTTTGGAGGCAACAACAAAGGCAAAATAATTGGATCAAGTAAAATTGGTAAGGATTTTTCCAACTCAATTGATGGTGTACTCTTGGTGGAAGGGTTAGAATATAACCTATTGAGCATAAGCCAACTGTGTGACCAAGGGCATAAGGTAATTTTTTACTCTCTTGTGTGCACCATTTTTTAACCTAATTCAAATTATGTCAAATTGACCGAAAAAGGGAGTACACAATGTCTACATAGTTGACTTAAATGATCCTGAAGATGTTGATATATGTCTTTCTGCAACTAAAAATGATCTTGCATGTCTTTGGCATCGTAGACTAGGTCATGTTAGCTACAATATGCTATATAAAAAGTCTACCTGATGTTTCATTTAAACAAAATAATAATGTAACGACCCTCCTTATACCGGTACGATTGTACCAATCCACATCGGTATAATGAACATCGTCACAGTTGGACATTTACCCAACATTAACATTTGATTGAGATATACATAAATATTAAAGAGAACAACGGAAATAATAATTATTCTTATTCCATCATCCACATTCTATCCACAGTCCATATGTGTTTAAAAATGTTGGGGATCGGATAGGTGACTTTGACAAATGAACTAAGAAATTGTGTGTATAGCAGCGGAATTAAATAAGTGAAAACACAATTCGATCAGATCCAAGTGTGGTGTGTGAGTATAGTGAATAAGAACAGCAAACCACACAACAAACCACAGTGCACTGAAGATTTTAAGGTGGTTCGGAGAACACAGCTTGTGTCTCCTACGTCCACCTCCTCACAACGGAGGAACCACTAACACAAGTGCAGTACAAACTGGAGCATGACGACTCCGACCTCTTTGAGTGCAATGACTCAAAGAAACCCAGGAGATAGGCACGACAACCTACTCCACATACCACTTGTGAATTCAGCAAATTCACAAGCCCTTGAGCACTACGTCTCAAGCACCAGAGCACAAAGGCTCCAACCCAGAGCACTACAGCTCCAAACCAGAGTACAAGTACTCAAACCTCTGGATCACAATAGATCCACGTTTTGCTAGAACAAGCACACTTAGAGTATAGATCCTCTAGCACGATCTATCTCAATACAATAGAAATGGTAGAGACAAATAGAATTGGGAGATCTGTGTAGAACGCATACACAGATTCCCCAGAGAATTTTACACTCTGACCAAGTACAGACTCGGCTGGATCTCCTTCTGGACCAGCACTGCTGCAATCAAGAGCTCCTTCTCTTCTTCTCCTTCTTCTTCTCCTTCTTCTTCCCTTAGCGGCGCTGCTCTGCTCCTCTGGATGCATATCCCTTTTTCCCGCTCTGCTTGCCTTCTTCCAGAATGCTCTTGGCTTTATCTTGCGTGGGATGGCTGTGGAGTACAAGAAACATGGGTATTTATAGCCCCATATGTCCTTAAGGAGCCTTGGGGTACGTGGCACAAAAACCTAGGCAGATTCCCTTGATCCCCAAGCGGCCACGTGTCCAGATAAATCAGATGTTGAGACTTCAGCCGGAGTGTGTCGACACTACCACTGAGTGTGTGACACACTGTCCCATTTGCGCAAAAAGGGTCTTCTGGATGCTGGGTCTAGTGTCGACACGACCACTGACTGTGTCGACACACTGTCCCATTCAGACAAATGGATTCCTGGAAGCTGAGTCTAGTGTTGACATGACCATGGACTGTGTCGACACACTTGACCCTGTCTTCATGAAAATGCTTCAGGGACTATGACCCAGTGTCGACACCATCAATGGGTGTGTCGACACCACCATGATAAAACCTGTATATCCCTGAGAATTTAACACCATGATAAAACTGTATATCCCTGAGAATTTAACACATAAGACATTAGTACAAGATATTATCATCAAAGTATGAGGTGTAAAGTATTTGAAACATGCTTTTTGAGCATTGTTATTACATAAAAGATGTATGTAACATGTTCCATTTACATAAATGATGTATGTAACATGTTCCACCCATTAAGCATTAAATCACAAAATGTCATCATCAAAATCACAATATGTCATCATCAAAATCAAAGTATGAGTGATGTTCATTGATCATCATAAAATACAATTTAGGAAATTCCAAAACACACTCAACCCAACAATCTCCCCCTTTTTTATGATGACAAAATATATGAACAATCTCCCAATAGTCTGACTCAAATCTCCCCTTTTTGAATTTTTCCAAAAAAAAAACTTTCTCCCCTTTAAAGACCTTTCTCCCCTTTTGACAGCATCAAAAGATAGATAAGAGAGAGAAACAAAGATCAAAAAGATAGATAAGAGAGAGAAACAAAGATTGTAGGAGATCAAGAAATGAAATGTAGGAAATGAATGGTCAGAAATGATCAAAATAAATGAGGCAAAGTGATATATACATATGAGAGAAATTATTGTGTTCTTTGTATTGTGCAATAAAGTTTAATCACAAAGACACACTCAACACAAAGTATAGCAAAATATAATGATCTGAATGTAGTTAAAAATGATGCAAATGTGAAGTAAAGTGACCTATATGAGTGAGCAGAAATATTTAACAAGGATGTTAGGAGCTTTAATTTTAACACAATGTAAGTAATATGTCTAAACTCAGTAAACATGAACTTTATTAAAGTCTTAAGCTTTTCATCCAGTCTTTTTGATTTTCTTTCAATTTTAGTTGGAAAAGAATACAAGAATAAATTAGTTAAATCTCACTTTTCAGTGCAAGAGATCACATTGATCAGATGCAAGACCTCCTGATTACTCAGTGGTTTAACTTTCATTATCTTATACAGAGTTGAAATTTTTGATTTCCACTTTTTGACGCGAAACAAATCACTTTTTAGGTGAAATGGCCCGGTTACTCAGTGGTTCTAGAATTTGCATTGCTCTATTTGTATCTTTCCAGATTGTTGATCATTTTCTTTTGATGTTTTGCAGGAATATGTTTGCTTTGACCAGAAAAGCCATGACTCCGAATTTAGAAAAATTATTCTGAACATGTGGTAAAAATGAAGCTTAAACATGCACAAGTTAAATAGTAAGGCCACTCATGTGCCTACAAGTGTTTTGCAAGTCATTTTAAAGACATTCAGTATTAAGATTGCTTAACCTTGAAATGATAATGAATCTTTGAAATTAAACTAAATGCACAATGAGTTTAGGTTCAATGTCTTAATTCTCTCATAAGAAAATAGCACAATGACTCAAAAATTCTGATGATTGGAGCTCAGTATAGACAACAATTGTCAAGAGAAATGAGTGAAGAATAGACAATGACTCCCCCTCAACAAATACTCCCCCTCAACAATTGCATAAAAGAATCTTGATACTTGGCGGAGACATATACTCACGCATAGTGAAAGTGTCCAGACAAGTCTAACTTGCCTTTCTTCAAATCACTATTTGATATACCAAGAATTTCAATGCAACTGAGAAGTAGGAATTTATTTGCAAGAGAGAATGACTTTTATTTGCACAAAGAAATGAGATGAAGATATCAGACATGTGAAAACTTGCATACGCCAAGTTCCCTTCTAAGAGAAGTGAATCTAGGTTCTGCAAGAGGCTTAGTGAAAATGTTGCAATTTGTTTTTCTGTGTCAATGAAGTGGAGTTCAAAAGAATTCTTTGACACTTCATCTCGAAGGAAATGATGTCGAATGTCAATGTGTTTTGTGCAGGAATGCTGAATAGGATTTTTGGACAGATTTATAGCACTTGTGTTGTCACAAAGAATGTGAATGCAACCTAATGTGTGATTATAATCTAGAAGTTGATGTTTGACCCAAAGGATTTGGGTACCACAGCAACCATCGGCAACATACTCAGCTTCTGCAGTTGAAAGAGCTACAGAATGTTGCTTTTTGGAAGCCCAAGAAATAAGACACCCTCCTAGATATAAACACAACCCACTAGTGCTTTTTCTATCAAGTTTGCACCCGACATACTCAGCATCACTATATGCAATCAAGTCCAATTTACATCCAGCAGGATACCAAAGACCCAAATCACATGAAGAAAGAAGATATTTGAAAATTCTTTTAACCGCAGACATGTGACTATCTTTAGGATTTGCTTGAAATCTTGCACACATGCAGACACTAAATTGAATATCTGGCCTAGAGGTAGTTAAATAAAGAAGAGATCCAATCATACCTCTGTAAAGTGTAGCATTAACAGGCTTACCAGAAGCATCACTCTCAAGTCTTACACTTGTGGCCATTGGTGTGTTGGATGGCTTGATGTTTTGGAAGTCAAACCTCTTGAGCAACTCCTTGACATATTTTGTTTGACTCAGAAAAATTCCTTCAGCAGTTTGATGTACTTGCAGACCTAAAAAGAATGTAAGTTCACCCATGAGACTCATTTCAAATTCAGATTGCATAAGATGGACAACTCATTGCACAAAGTATTATCTGTTGATCCAAAAATGATATCATCAACATAAACTTGAACAGCAATGAAATTTTTTTGCAGTTTTGTAAACAAAGTTTGATCAATGTTTCCTCTTATGTAACCTTTATTTACAAGAAAGGAGCTCAACCGGTCATACCAAGCTCTTGGAGCTTGTTTAAGACCATAAAGAGCCTTATTAAGTTTAAAAACATGATTGGGAATTTTTCATTTTCAAAACCAGGGGTTGTTTGACAAAAATATTTTCTTTTATGTATCCATTTAAAAATGTACTCTTGACATCCATTTGATAGACTTTGAATTTCAAAGAGGCAGTAAATGCAAGGAATATTCGAACAGCTTCAAGTCTTGCTACAGGGGCATAAGATTCTTCAAAATCAATACCAAGTTCTTGGTTATACCCTGAGAAACAAGTCTAGCTTTATTTCTAATAATTTGACTAGATTCATTCAATTTATTTCTGAAAATCCATCTGTTCCAATGACAGAAGTTAAATCTGAAGGTTTTGGTACTAAATCCCAAACTTGATTTCTTTCAAATTGATGAAGCTCTTCATCCATAGCATTTATCCATTTTCACAAGATAAAGCTTCATCAACATTTTTGGGTTCAATTTGGGAAAGTAGTGCCAAAGAATCTTCATCTATGACAGAATGAAAAGATGATCTGGTTCTTATTCCATCTTGCAAATTACCAACAATGTTTTCAAGTGGATGGTCTCTTAAAAATCTGGGTTCAGAAATTACCTCAGGGTTTGCATGATTTTCAGGAACATGATTACCTGAAACACTTGAAGTCATTCAAGAACCTCATGTGCATTTGGTACTTCTTGCTCTTCAAGATTTGTAGATGGATGTTCAAGAAAATCATCCTCATCATCACATAATGGAGTTCTGCACAAAGTAGGAATGTCAAATTTTTGGAGGTTTTCATCAAAAATGACATGTGGAGATTCTTCCACAGTCTTATTTTTCAAAATATAAACTCTGTAAGCTCTTGAAGTTTTAGAATAATCTAAGAAGATTGATTCAAAACTTTTTGCATCAAATTTATCTAGATTTTCTTTGTTGTTATTGTGAACAAAACATTTGCAACAAAAATTTTGAAATATGACACACTTGGTTTTTTATTTTTGAACAACTCATAATGGGTTTTTCTGATCTTTGGTCTTACCAATGCTCTATTCAAAATGAAATTAGCTGTATTTACAGCTTCTGCCCAAAAAGATTTAGACAGTTTACTTTCAATGAGCATAGTTCTGGCCATTTCCACAAGAGTTCTATTTTTCCTTTCTACAACTCCATTTTGTTCTGGAGTTCTAGGGGAAGAAAACTTATGGAGAATGTTCAGTTCAGTACAGAGATCAGAAAATGATTTATTTTCAAATTCACCTCCATGATCTGTCAAAATGGAATTCATTTGAAAGATAAACCCACTAAGGCAGAATTGTAAAATCTCTTGAATTCTGAACATGCATCACTTTTATGGGATAAGAATAAGACCCAAGTATATCTTGTAAAGTCATCAATGATCACAAAGCCATATCTATTACCACTGAGACTTTGAGTTCTGGTTGGACCAAAAAGATCCATATGAAGCAACTCAAGTGGTTTAGATGTAAGTACTTCATTGAACACTTTAAAAATTTTGTTTGTTTGTTTTCCTTGAGCACATATCCCACAAACAGGATTGTCAATGACTGGGAAAGATTCAGGAAGACCTTTTACAAGATTCATTCTTATGAGTTTACTAATGGTTGTGAAACTTGCATGACCCAACCTTTTGTGCCACAACCAAGCAGTGTCATTTTTATTTGCAATCAAGTAAACATTTGAAAAGAATTATCACGAAATCAATCATGAAGATATTATTTTCTCTTTTTCAATCAATTTAATTTTCTCAGAAGAGGAGTCAATTATTTTGCATGAATCATGTTCAAAAAGAATCTTGTGACCATTGTCACACAATTGACTGATGCTAAGTAAGTTGTAATTCAAACCCTCAACTAAACAAACATCATCACTTAAGGTAATGCAAGACTTACCAATTTTTCCTTTGCCAATTATTTTTCCTTTATTCTTACCTCCAAAGGTGACTGATCCACCTTCCTTTTCAATCAAGCATGAAAATTTATTTCTGTCTCCTGTCATGTGCCGTGAGCATCCACTGTCAAGAATCCAGATGTTGTTGGAATTGGATGCACGGCTTTCCTGCATATAACAAATTAGACAAGAGAAGTTTTTGGTACCCACATGATATTGGTACCAACATCCTGAGTGAGAAGAGATAACAAATCCTTTCTAATCCAAATTTGTGTATTTTTATTCACAATGTTTTTTGAAACAAAAGGTTCAACTTTTTATTTTTCAATTTTCTGAAAATTATACCTCTTAGTTGGTTTGTTCCACTGTGAAAACCTGGCATGTATTGTTATTGATTAGCAGAAAAAGGTGAATGATAGAAATAAGGATTGAACCATTGGTTACAAGACTTATTCCATCTTGAATTGTAAGATGAGAAAACATTCCAATTTCCATGAGAAAGATGATTATTGATTGGTTTGAAGTTTTTGTGATTTTTATAAGAAGGGTAAGTCGACTTATGCATGGTTTGTGTCAACCTCTGACTGGGATAGGTCGACCTATGCAGAGTGTGTGTCGACCTCACAGGTTCTTTCTGTTTTTGTATTTTTTCTTTGTTTTCAGATGAGCCTGCCTTGACAAATTTTATTAAAGGAATTTTTAATGATTTTGTTTGCTTTGAAGATGATTTCGTTTTCTTTAAATTTTGTGGTTCAAAACCTAAACCAAATTTGTTTGAATTCATCTTAACCCCAAGTAGAGCATTCAAATTATCTTTGCCTTGAGTAAAGTTCTTGATGATGTCTTCTTTCTCTTTAAGGCAAAGGTTTAGCTTTTCAATTTGATTCAAGTTTTCTTGATTTTCCTTTTCTTTTTCTTCAAATTTTTTAACAGAGTTAATAAGTTCTTTGTTCAATTTTTGAATTTTCAATTTCAGATCATCAACAAAAATCAACAGTTCATCATTTTCTTTGATTTGGTCTGAAATTTGAGTTTCCAATTCAGAAATCTTTACAGATGATGAAGTATCATGAAGAATGCTTTCAATTTTTCTTTTCAAATATTTATTTTCTTTTCAAACATCAGAAAGATTTTCAACCAAGTTACCATATGCTTCTTGCCAATCTTCAATGGTAAATAGTTCAAAAGATATATCTACCTGTTCTTCGCTGCTTCCAGCCATGAAGCAAACTTCATTTTCATCTGAAGTTGAGGATTCTTCATTGCAGTCTAAGCTTTCATCATCTGACCATGTAGCAACCATGGCCTTGTTCTTATTTTTGTGAAACTCCTCCTTATGGGTTTGTACTTGTCCTTTTTAGCTTATGGACAATCAGCCTTCATATGTCCAGATTTGTTGCACTTGTAACACACAGGAACTTCATCAGTTTTCTTATGATCAACATGGGAGAAGTGTTTCTTTTTACTAGACATGGCATTTTGCTTATTACCAAAATTCTTCTTGTTTGATTTCAGAAATGCCTTAAATTGTCTAGTGATGAAAGCAAGATTATCATTATCAGATTCAGATTTCTCAGATTCAGAATTTTTTTTAGATTTTCCTTTATTACTTGATGAAGCTTTAAGAGCAATGGTTTTTGTTTTTAGCATATGTTCTTCTGATCTCTTAAGGTTTAACTCATATGTCATTAATGATCTAATGAGTTCATCCAATGTGATTTTGGATAAATCCTTTGAATCTTCAATGACAGTTGCTTTAGTATGTCATACAGGAGATAATGAGCGCAAGATTTTTCTTACCAAGTCTTCATTTGAATATTCCTTACCCAAAGCTCGAAGTCCATTTATAATAACCATGAACCTAGCAAACATCTCAGATATAGTTTCATTAGATTTTATGATAAACAACTCATAATCAGAAACTAACATGTTAGCCTTAGTCTCCCTGACCTGAGATGTGCCCTCATAAAGCAATTCTAATTTATCCCACATCTCCTTGGCAGACTTACACATGGAGATTCTGGAATATTCCTTTGGATGAATGGCACATTGCAGCATGTTCATGGCGCTATAGTTGAGGGTAGCCTTTCTGATCTGCTCCCTTGTCCATGTCGCTTCATCTCCAGTGATTTCTACTGGTCATGTCTCAACAATTTTCCAGACTTCATAATTCTGCGCTCTAAGAAAGACCATCATCCTATTCTTCCAGTAAGGATAGTCAGTATCATCAAAAAATGGAGGCCTATTAATTGAATGACCTTCAGCAACAAAACCTCTAGAGTCCATGATAAAGACAATCAAACCAAAACACACAGCAATTTGAGCAAGTAATTGAGTGAGTCAAAATCTGAAATACAGAAAATTCACCAAAGCACCTCAGAGTATAGAATTGACTCTGACCCGCTCTGATACCAATTGTTGGGGATCAGATAGGTGACTTTGACAAATGAACTAAGAAATTGTGTGTATAGCAGCAGAATTAAAATAAGTGAAACACACAATTCGATCAGATCCAAGTGTGGTGTGTGAGTATAGTGAATAAGAACAGCAAACCACACAACAAACCACATTGCACTGAAGATTTTAAGGTGGTTCGGAGAACACAGCTTGTGTCTCCTACGTCCACCTCCTCACAACGGAGGAACCACTAACACAAGTGCAGTACAAACTGGAGCACGACGACTCCGACCTCTTTGAGTGCAATGACTCAAAGAAACCCAGGAGATAGGCACGACAACCTACTCCACATATGTAGCAACCCGGAAAAAATTAAATACTTAAAAATTCAAAATAATAATTTCTTTAAATTGAAATAATAGAAACATACGTACCATTATTGTATGTGCAAGAATACACCGGAAAATTCCGTAAAAATTATAAATCAACCCCAAATAATATCCCTAAGTGTTCCACGAAGAAATTCGTGCAACGAAAAATCCGATTGGCTAAGAGTAAGTCGGAAAACCGTTAACACGGAAAAATAACGCGCTCATAAACTAAACGATCATGTTGGAGAGACTTCCAACATCATGTGATGATTAACCATTATCGGGTTTGGACCAATGGACCTCTCATAGCCCATGAATAAATTCAAATAAGAAATGTAATAAAATTCATAACTATATTATTCCCTAATTAAAAAGGGAAAACCTATAAGATAAATTCCAATAAATAATGGGCTTGGTTAAGTGGACCCATTAGAAATTAGTGGGCCAAAATAAGGATTTTAAAAGAAGAATAATA
The DNA here is from genome assembly GCA_014218235.1 of Colocasia esculenta. Lineage (NCBI taxonomy): Eukaryota > Viridiplantae > Streptophyta > Magnoliopsida > Alismatales > Araceae > Colocasia > Colocasia esculenta. The sequence continues at coordinate 80,582,543 of CM024758.1, forward strand.
GGAAAATACCCTAAATTCGTAACTAAATTATTACCTAAATAAAAAATGGGTATTTAATACATTAAAAAGGAAGTTTGAGTTAGAATTGGATTCCTAAACCTACCCTAATAGGTTGGCCAAGAATTTGGCTCCCATCCTAACCCAAATAGGAAGTGGAAAGCTTGGGAGGAGGTTAGGAAAGGAGGAAATTCGGAATTTAATAGAAGTTAGAGTACTATTAGGAATTAGAAACATAACATGCATAAATACACCTCTTAAACCCCCTTGGCCGACCCTAGCTCGTTGCCAAAGGTTGTTGGACGTGGAGAAGAGGCTAAGGAGGAGAGGATCTCGTGGGGAGAAGGAGTTCTTGAAGCTTCTTCCTCGTTCTTGGAGTTCTAAGCCCTAGAAGACAAATCGAGTCAAAGGTAGGCATTCTCACAAGCATAAACCATGAAACTTTTTCTGTAGGATGTCTCATCTATCAGGAACGAAACCCTCAAGTTTCATAATTTTCCATCGAGCATATCTTTAGTTCTTGATTTTTCATGTTCTGCAACTTACATGACCCCGAACCCTCTTCTTAACTCTTGATCTCCTTGTATACTCAATCCCATGCTACGAAATTTTATTGTAGGAACTGATGCATGTTAGACATCTTTTGCCCCTAAAAGCCCTAATTCTTGTTGAGCATGTTGCTCGAATTAAATCAATCTTGCTCTCTGTACCATGTCCTGGGTTACTCGTTATTGTTCATGCTCAAACCCTGTTCAAACCCTGCTCTCTTTCTAATCCCTATTTACTGGAAGTACTCTCGTATGTCTAGTTTCATTTGCCACTGGTTTCATGATTTTTCATCGTGTATACATTTAGTTATGATTTTTTGAACGACCCTATATCAAAATCTGATATTTCTGGTCCGCAATCGAATGTCTGGTCTGAATCCTGTCAGAGTCAGGCGCAGACCACCAGAAAGCGACGACCCGATATGTCGCCTTCTGAGATCCGATTGCGACAGCCTACCCGTCGCATTCAGAAAGCGACAGGTGAGCCGTCGCTATCCCTGTGCCTGTCCTGTCGCGACCCTTTCCCGCCTATGTCGCGTTCACAAGGCCGTCGCGACAGTACCCATGTCGCGATCTGCCTACCCCTGTCGCAATCCTCATTGGCCCATGTCGCCTTCACAGGTTTTTGATGAAAGTCCATAAAAATTATTCCTGTCGCTTTCTAAATAATTCTTACGCCTTTTTACAGTTATACCCCCAGTAAAAACTTGTTTTAAAAAAAAATGGAGCTACATTGAATGATTTAAAATACATATTCACGACTTATTTCTAGCTATGATTTCTCTTACACATGCACACACATGAACCATCCATATGTGGCTGAAATTTGGCAGAAAATATCTCATAATGTATCTGGTAAATTATTGCAATAAAAGTATGTTAATTGCCCTATTTTAAAGGACTTGTATTCGTTTCTTGCGTTGTTCATATACCGATATCGACGCTCCACTGTTCTAGAATTCCTCTAGAACGTCGAGCACCTGTTTTATCTACACACTTTACTTGGCTTGTGGTGAACTCTCCGTCGGATATTCCTTTCGCCGGACTAGTGAACCCTTGCACAAGGCCTCCGTAAGTCTCCTCTGATCATGGATTCCCACATGGTCGACGAGCCGGTTGTACCCTAACACCCATTACCCCTTTAGGGATCAATATGATCCAAACGGCTATTAGAAGTTCGCTCTTACCTTGAATCACGTCGGACCTCTGGACTTGTGCATAACATGGCCAGCGGGAAGATCGTGAACTCCACCTGACTGCCAATACGACGTGCGCGTGTTGTGCAACTGTTACTATCGCGTGTTTTACTCGTTGTATTACGTGCAATGTCCACTAGCTCTCATCTACACTCTACTCGCTCATCTATTCACGTTCACTCTATTATCTCGTCTATTCATCTAGTGCTCTTATCTATTTCTTGGTACTCTCAATTGGCCATAAAATTGATTGTCTAAAGATAAACAATATAACTAATGCCAGCGCAATAGGGCCCGATCAGGTCCTGGGGGGAGCGCCCGAAAGTGCCATTTGCCCGCGAGAGTTAAATGATCAGGATGTCGGCATTACATCCAAGTGCCATACTATCAAGATTAATCTAAGACAATCAACACAAAGTGCTATATTCTCTCGTTGTCTTTTGACAAACAAGTGCTATACTCTCTCTCGGCTATCTTCGGATAACCAAAGTGCAATTACTATCTCGATTGACAAGAAAGTTAATCAAAAGTGCTATACTATTCGATTGATAAAAAAATCAATCAAAGTGCAATTTACTCTCTATATGGCCAACTACTTTCTCTTTCTTTGCTATACATGTTGCTTGACGTTGACGCTATGTGCCATCGTGTTGTTGTGTTGCTTTCTATCGTGACTCGATCCTATTCATTGTACTATACTTGATTCATCTGCTATTTGAACCATGTTACTTGTGCTCTTACTTTCTCGACTTTACGTGACTCGCTCTATCTTTAGTTACTCTGCCATTTAATGCACTAATTATTTAAAGCCTGCTTGAGCCTGAGATTTAAGTCCTACTGGGCGTTATCGCTCACCCTTCGTTATTTGTTATTGTGTCTCAGGTAAGTCGGACTTTGACGTCACACACACCAATGGGACATGACCAGAGTGATGAGCGACCTGGAGTCAACTCATGAAGTTACCTTAGTACCATGGAGTCTAGTAGTTATTGCTTTAGATTTCTTTTTAATGTAACGACGTCATTGAGCCCTATGTATTGGCTCCGAATTAGTGGTTGTAATAGTCTTAGTAGAATTTCAATGAAATGAAGAGTTTATTCAACTTATTGTTCATTAGATGCTCTGATGTTTGCGAAAGTATGCGCAATTGTCGTTACCATACTCGTTGTTTGCGTCTCCCTCCGATTTATTCCGCTGCTAAATTGGAGGGGCGTGACAACATACCACTTGTGAATTCAGCAAATTCACAAGCCCTTGAGCACTACGTCTCAAGCACCAGAGCACAAAGGCTCCAACCCAGAGCACTACAGCTCCAAACCAGAGTACAAAGTACTCAAACCTCTGGATCACAATAGATCCAAGTTTTGCTAGAACAAGCACACTTAGAGTATAGATCCTCTAGCACGATCTATCTCAGTACAATAGAAATGGTAGAGAAAAATAGAATTGGGAGATCTGTGTAGAACGCATACACAGATTCCCCAGAGAATTTTACACTCTGACCAAGTACAGACTCGGCTGGATCTCCTTCTGGACCAGCACTGCTGCAATCACGAGCTCCTTCTCTTCTTCTCCTTCTTCTTCCCTTGGCGGCGCTGCTCTGCTCCTCTGGATGCAGATCCCTTTTTCCCGCTCTGCTTGCCTTCTTCCAGAATGCTCTTGGCTATCTTGCGTGGGATGGCTGTGGAGTACAAGAAACATGGGTATTTATAGCCCCATATGTCCATAAGGAGCCTTGGGGTACATGGGCACAAAAACCTAGGCAGATTCCCTTGATCCCCAAGCGGCCACGTGTCCAAATAAATCAGATGTTGAGACTTCAGCCGGAGTGTGTCGACAATACCACTGAGTGTGTCGACACACTGTCCCATTTGCGCAAAAAGGGTCTTCTGGATGCTGGGTCTAGTGTTGACACGACCACTCACTGTGTTGACACACTGTCCCATTCAGACAAATGGATTTCTTGGAAGCTGAGTCTAGTGTCGACACGACCATGGACTGTGTCGACACACTTGACCCTGTCTTCATGAAAATGCTTCAGGGACTATGACCCAGTGTCGACACCATCAATGGGTGTGTCGACACCACCATGATAAAACCTGTATATCCCTGAGAATTTAACACATAAGACATTAGTACAAGGTATTATCATCAAAGTATGAGGTGTAAAGTATTTGAAACATGCTTTTTGAGCATTGTTATTACATAAAAGATGTATGTAACATGTTCCATTATTACATAAATGATGTATGTAACATGTTCCACCCATTAAGCATTAAATCACAAAATGTCATCATCAAAATCACAATATGTCATCATCAAAATCAAAGTATGAGTGATGTTCATTGATCATCATAAAATACAACTTTAGGAAATTCCAAAACACACTCAACCCAACAATAGGTATATAGGATCTCAGGCATTGCCGTTACGCCAAAACTCGGGTTGTTGTGTAAGGATACCATCCTTCCTTATAATCCACCACAGGGTACAGTCCCCCTGTTGGACAACTCAGCAACACCCGTAGGCAGGTCCACACCCGGACCTAAGCATGAGTTGGCCAACCCGGCTTCCGCCACACCCTCATTCTCAGGTCGCCCAAGGGTGAGACGCTGGCACGCGCACCTGCCTCGCAGCATGCCGCGCAACAATCTCCCCCCCAGCGGCACCCCTGGGAATCGAACCCGCGACCTGCTCTGATACCAGGTATATAGGATCTCAGGCATTGCCGTTACGCCAAAACTCGAGTTGGTGTGTAAGGATACCATCCTTCCTTATAACCCACCACAGGGTACAGTCCCCCTGTTGGACAACTCAGCAACACCCGCAGGCAGGTCCACACCCGGACCTAGGCATGAGTTGGCCAACCCGCCTCCGCCACACCCTCATTCTCAGGTCGCCCCAGGGTGAGACGCTGGCACGCGCACCTGCCTCGCAGCATGCCGCGCAACAAAAAAAAAGTACATATGCCCACAATTACAATTCCGAAATAAATCACATTGCTTAAACGAATTACAAAAGTTCATTTATTACATACTATGAAAAGAAAAATACAATGAAGGAATCTCCACAACAAAGCTACTCCTCACGCTCGGAGTCGCTCCTAACTATCTCCTCGGAAGAAGTGGAGACACCTGCACCTGTACGCCGAAGCAAGTATGAGTCTAAATAGACCCAGCAAGCAATTCATATACATCATCCTTACACACATCATATGCATATGCTAACATTCAATGGAAGTAATTAACACATGTAGTATGGTTCATACAATTTCAATTACTATGCATGGAACTTATAGCATTAAAGACACATGATACATGCTTCATATTACTTACAACAATTAAGTATGAAACTTATAACGTGCTTACTACACATTTTAATTATCATGCTTAAACGATTCAAATCTCATTCAAATCATATTATAATGTATACAATTTAAGCATGGAACTACACATAAAGTAAGCATCACACCTAGCATGGATTCTATTTAAATTCTCATGAATTTAACACAATGATACACACATTTTACTTGTTGTTTTAACATAAATTAAACATATTCACAATGTTTTACACTTGTTCACATGCTAACATGTTCACTTTACACTTTCACATGCTCATTTACACGTTGCACATTTCACAATTCACTTACACATATTCACATTTTACACTTAGTTGCCGTGTCACATAGTCCAAACCACCACTAGAAGGACACACATATACACATACACTTATCCATCACCTAGGCAACACAGTAATGGATCTTGGTTAACTGCGCAGAACCGGGAGAAGCACTCTCCACCCTAACCAGTGGTACTTGTCCACCTCTAGGATTTCATCCTTATTGACCATAGGATATCACACACATTGAACCTTCCCATAGGGACTTTACTACGGTACAGTTCCATAGCCCTCTATGGTAGTAGTGTCACACATGGCACAATTTACTCAATTTACATTATTCACATTGTTCATGCATTTCACATGCATCAATTAATACCATTGCACTTACTTGTACACAATTACATAAGGTTCAGTTTTATCTAACATGATGCTACTGTTCATAGTGTTAATCAGTTCATAACTCAAACCTAATCATGCTGCTATTGACTGAAATTTATACAATTAACATTTGCATGCTTAACATGGTCATTTTCTCTTATTTAACTCATGGCAGTGCCTATTATTTTCCAATTACAACGAAAATTTTATCACATGTTCCCAACCATAACCTATCACATGCTCAATTTCTCATATTTTTCAGATCTGTAAATTAATTATAACAATTAAACAGATTATAGGTACATTTATCACTAAATTCTCTTAAGTAGAATTCACAGCATAATGTAGACACCCGTTTCCGACTAATGGGTCGAACCACATTTCATGTTATCCTAGTTAGCCCCTAATTGGCCACTTACCTTGAGCCCATCATTAGCCTTGATTGAGCCCATTAACAATTTAAAATTGCCTTGAAATCCCGCCCATTATCATTTTGGGAGAGTCTTTATCCATTTAACTCATGTCCTTCACATGATTGGTTGATGAATGCAAAATAATTCAATTTCCAAGTCGCGACATATCGTAGCGCTGCGACTCTAGTCGCGACGGCCATTGACGCCGCGACAGCCCATGCATGATTTTCGTGCATGTGGGCTCACTGTCGCGACGCCCATACCCGTCGCGTCTCTAGTCGCGACCCCACGATACGCCGCGACAGCACCCGAGCGCGCCAAATTCCGCAACAACCTCCTATTTATCCTCCCATTAACTAAGTCTTATCTCTAGGGTTTATCTCAACCCCTTGGGGCAAGATTTTGGCCCTAGGGACTCTTTGGAGGACCCTATGGACTCTCCCTTAGGGATATTATCTCCCATTTTGATTTCCCTCCATTTTTAAGAGATAATACCCCCTTTTTTCTCTCTCTAAGCTCTATAAAAGAAAGGCCCCTCCTCAAGGACGGGGAGAGCCTCATTCCTACCCCGAAGGGCTGCTGAAATCTTCTCTCACCCACACTTAACCTCACAGCAACCCTTTTCCTCCTTTTCCTTGACATCTCCCTCCATCAAAGCACCTCATTTTCCTCATCCATGGAGTACGGGACGTGAAGTGGGCGACTCCAGCTTTCTCCAGAGGCTTCGGACGATCCTTCGAGCTGCAACAACGCCAAGGAGTCGCCCTAATGGGGCTCATTCCTTCCCTCCCCTTCCCTTCCTTTCTTGCATGCATTTTTCATCTTTATTTTTAGATAGCACATAACACACACACTCCCATGTTTTCCTACACCCAAAGGGGTTTAAAAAACCCTCCAGGTTCGTTCCCACCATGCTCCTATCCTTTCATTCTATTTTAGAATAGATTCTACATTTTAAGTGTTCTAATAGGGCTTCTTTTGTTTTGTTTTTGTTTTGGCAGGCACCCAAGCGAAGATCCACGAGGAGCTCTCGTCTTTCGGCCGACCGGGGACGGGAAGAAGGTCCACACTCCATCAACTCCTGCAACAAGAGAACGCGGCGGCGGGCGACGACGCGACAAGAAACGCGACCGGATTGGATGTCGCGTTATCAAATCTGTCGCGGCCTCTAAGGACTCCGCGACACCAGGTCCGCCCTTCTTTCTCTCTCCTTTTCCTAGTTAGACTAGCCATGTTTACCTTCTATTCATAGAGCAGTCGACTAGGTGGCGATCACATCCATATCCACACACCACCGTATTGCGGTATTTTTGTTCGTGTCGAGGGGGGGCCAATCCCCGTGATTACACCTTTTGGCGATCACGGTGGGACCTTCATTGCCACCCTCGTGGATTTTGATTGCTTGCCTGCCATGTCTTCCTCTTCGTTTACCATTTTAATGCCCTGTTAGTCTCTTGTTCATTGTTTTCTGCTTTTTTTCGCGTTCTGTTCTTGTCGCGACCTGTCGCATATCTGCCTTGTCTTGTTTCTATGAGATCATGCCTCGTTGTAACATCTTTTTGTATCATATGTCGCCGTGTTTTTGAATGTTAGAATCCTGTTAGGTCCGGATTTCCTTTTATTTCAATTGTAAGTTTTCTGTTCAAGTCGCGGCGTATCTCGTGGACGCGACACGGTCGCGCCGAGGAAGGGCGTCGCGTTATCAGGTATGCCTTGTATGTTATTGTTTTACTTCATGAATCGGTTTCTGTATGCTTCTTGATCCATGCGGTGTTGATTTACTGCTTTGATGTCTTTTCTCACCTGTTAGGATAGTCTGTTTGAGTTATTTGACGATCTTTTGGTGTTTTTTGGGCCTCTGTTAATATCGCAGCGGGTCTTCCTGTTGCGATAAGGTCGCGGCGTATACGGCCGTCGCGACTCGGCCCGAGAGCCATCTGGTCGCCCTGTTTGCTTCTCATCTATCGTCTGTGCATACATTTCGGGCATTTAGGCCCATTGCATACGCTTCTGAAACCCATTTGTTTAGGTTCCACCTTGGATGAGTGAGTCCTCTCACCTACGAGCACTCGTAGGCTGACTCGGGCCCACCTTCCGAGGACCTCCGTAAGTCCCCGTGGCCGTACGCACGTTGCGGTTCGCCGGGCTGGTTGTACCAGTTGTACCCCTTAGTTTGAGCCACCCTTTCGCTTGTGAGCATACCATCCCCTAGTTTCACCGGAAGTACTCGGGTCCGTACCCATTAAGGTCCACTTGACCGAGTGACACCCCCTTAATTAATTCATTTGAAGGTCAAAGTTCAAACCTTGAGAAATTTGCGCTTTAAACATGACGATTTGAGTACTCTTCCCTCCTCCTCTCAGTCCTTCTTGCTGTGTTTGAGTCTAGGTATTGTCTGTATCACCCCCTATTAGTCTTAGGGGTGTATGCATCGTTGTTTAGGAAGATCGAGTCAGTCCCCTCCGATCCTTGTGCTTTATAATAATCCCCTCTTCGACATGGACCAATTCCGCGTCCTTGCCGACGATGCTCATCCCCTCTGGTTGCTTGAGGAGGTGGCCCAACCCTCTATGGCCACACTCCCGGGGCATGTTCAGCCACCCTCCGTCACCGGGATTCGATCCCGTCCTGCTTCTCCTCCCGGGGGTGATGATCCCCATTCACAGTTCAGCCAGCTTCTTCCCCACCTTACTCCAGACCAAGTCCGAGAGTTCATAGCTGCTGCCAAGGGGAAACAACCTTTATCTCCCCGGGGTCAAAACTCAGTCCGACCGACGGATTCCTCCGCCCACGTCGCTTCAGCACCCCACCTTCCTCCATCTGGGGCGGATCCTACACCCCTCCGCCCTCGAACTATCCATTTTTCAGAACCAAGCTACCTTCCCCCACGAGATGTTCGTCCTCGATCCCCTCCAACCACATACTATACGGCCGAACCAGCTCTCCTCTCTCGCGAGAGGTCACACTCATTCGAGCAGCCTCGCTCCCTTGTTTCTGCGCATCAAGTCCAGTCTCCCTCCGACTTCTTTGCGGAGTGGACAAGCATGAAGAAGGAGCTTCATGACCTCCGGAGACAAATCGATCCGCGGAAGGTAGCTGACATTGCCCTCCCATCCTTCCAGTACCTCCGGGTGCCACCCCAGTCAGAGCTCCCTGTTTATCGGCGATACTCTGGGGTAGGGGACCCTTATGTTCATCTGAAGGATTTCGTCTATGAATCAGCACCCCACAAGTATGACCGCCATCTCATGGCATACTTGTTCAGAAAGTCTCTAGATGGTTCGGCCTTGGAATGGTTCTACACATTGCCTCCCGAGGAAGCTGAGGATTTCCAAATTGTCCAAGAAAGATTTCTGCAGCAATTCCAAGATCGGGTAGGACCCAAATATTCTTTTGTGGATCTGGTGGCTGAGAAAATGAAGCCCGAAGAGGAGTTCTCCACCTATGCTGACCGGTGGCGCTCTTTGGCCGCCAAGGTCCGTTGCCCAATGCCTGAGGAGGAAAAAGTGAAATTGTTAATTTCCAATGCCACTCCAACCTACCGAGCTATTTTGGCCATGAACGACATTTCTACCATGCACCAGCTATATAGCCGAGCCCGTTTCATCCAGACCCAACTTAAGGACTCGCCTATACATTCCATGTTTGAGACCCCTAAAGCCCGTTATGCCAAGAAGCCGCAAGGCCCAGTCACTGAGGGGATCCAACCAATGAACAAGTAGGTGCAGTTAGCAACCCCCAAGGCCCAGTAGGCAGGTCTCCCTATACCCAACAGGCCCAACAACTATGGAACAACAACCACAATAGACAGCCACCTTCCCAAGGACAAAATCCTCCCCAAGATCAGCGCCAATACTCCCAGGTCCCTCCACCTCAAATGGCTACGCCCCCAGGAAGCCCAATGGACCCAAGAGAGCCCAATACCCTCCATTGCCCGAGTCTCTAGCCGATGTCTTTGCAGCCCTCATGTCCCTAAATGCCCTAAGACTCCCTCCTGAGAAGGCAAATTGGAATATGGCGGCCGATCAAACAAGTACTGCGTCTATCACCGTCATCCGGGCCACAATGTGTCCGATTGCTTCCAATTCCGGGACATGATATATGATCTCCATGAGCAGAACCAGATTGATTGGGCAAAGATGAAAAGATTAATCCAGACCCTAAGGGACCAACAGGGTCAGAGGCAACAACAACAGCAGCAAAGGCGACAGCAGCCGCAGCAGCAACAACAGCAGCCACAGCAACAACAGCAACAACAGCAGTACCAGCCCTTCCAGCAGCAATATCAGCAACAACAGCAACAACAGCAGCCGCAGCAGCCGGCGAATGACCTGGGCATAATCCGTAACCCCATGCCACAGCACCAGCCCGCTCCAAACCCCCAGCCAGCTCCACCACCTCCTCCACCCGCACATGTTAACCCTGTCATCCACCATCCACCACCAGAAGCTCAGTGGGCCTTCGATGACGAGCATGAGGTAGGCCAGCTTTTGGTTATTTCCCACGTTACACCCACTACCCCCGTGCCCACATCCACTATGCCTCCCTCCTTCACACCCCACATTGCCACCATCACCTCGCCATCCTATTCCCCTGTCATGTCACCCATTATCCCTCCACCCAGCAACGTCCCTTTCTCCCCCACGCCAGCACCATTACTAGCCAACCCTTCTATCCTTGACACCCCTACCCCTCCACTCCACCATAATCTTGCCCTCCGGAGCGCGCGAATGTTCCATCGGATGTACCCTAACGCATCCGTGCCTATGCCAGGTCAATCAAGCCAACAGACTAGCAATCAGCAGCAACAAGATATAGAAGAGATTGATCAGGTCCCGGGGACCTAATATGATATCCTGAAGCATCTGGATCAGACCCCCGCCAAGATTTCCATATTAGAGCTCATTAAGAGGTCGCAGACTCACCAGGACGCCCTAAGGGCCTTTTTGCAAAGAGTCATGGTCAGCGAAGACATGAATCCGGACAACCTACCTTCAGTACTCTCAATTGTGAACAAAGGACCCACTATTACTTTCTCTGATAGTGAGTTGGCTGCCCCAGAAGCCAGAAAAATGCCATTGTGTGTGACACTCACCATAAACAAAGTGGCCATCGATGCAGCTCTAGTGGACACGGGAGCTTCTATTAATGTTTGTCCTTTAAGCACCCTTAGAGCATGCAACATATCAGAACGTCAACTGCAGCCCACGCCTACCACCATCGCTGCATATGACAATTCGTGACGTGCCTGCCATGGAGTCATCACTTTACAAGCAGAGTTGGGTCCCCTCGTAATGTCTGTGGAATTCTATGTATTGAACATTGATCATACCTACAAGGCCATCTTAGGGCGCCCATGGATTGAATCATTAGGGGCAGTGCCATCTACAGCACACCAGTGTCTGAAATTCCCCTTCCAAGGGCGGATTGTCAAGGTGAAAAGTGTAACAACGACACATACAGTGGAAGCCGTTGAGAGAGTACTGCCGTCAGTATGGCCATCCAATAAGCCTGTTATCTCCGTGCTTGATGTCAATTATACTTGGGCCTATACATTCTCTTCTAAACGCCCAATTGGGTCTCCCCCTATGGTGGCAGTCAGGAAAGATGTGAGCACGAACACGAAGGGGTGGGATATCATGTTCAGGCTGGGTTATCAGTCAGGAAAAGGTCTAGGTGCTCATCTCCAAGGGCGAACCAAGACTGTGGCTAGCACTAAGAAATTCACAAAACATGGCCTTGGATATTCAGAATGGGCCACTTTCTCATCTCTTCCACAATCGGACCATGGACCACTCACTTGGTCCTTATATGAGCACTTTGTCAGAGGGCCCATCCAGCCCGGATATAACACCACCATAGAAGCACCAAAATCAGCTTATCGGGCTTTAGAAGAGCAGCGGCCCAACAAGAAGAAGAGAGCTGAGGAGGATACTGAGGACCCGGATCAAGATGATGTCGTCTCATCAGTCAGTCTGCTGTTTGAAGAATCAGAAGCTGGGGCAGAAGAGCTAGAATTAGAAGACCTCATTTCTGCAGTAAATCGTCTGTTCAGCGAAGAAGATGTGCCACAAGTGGCAGCGCTATCAGCATCAGCAACCACCACCAGGCGACAGTTGCTTGGATTTGGTGAGGAAAAGCAGTCAAATCATTCACCCCTTTTTATACAGGAGCTCTGGCCAGGGTTCTCCCGGCCTCCCATCCATCTTATTTCATCCATGCTTGATTTTAATCTTGATTTCGTTCCACTACCTCTCCCCTTCATTATTCAAATCTCTCCCGACGCCGTGGAAATGTTCAGTCACCCTTCACCCCTCTTCGCCATTTTCTTTAATGGTTCGGTCCTGTCTTTTTCTCGGAGCCATTTAATCTAATGTAGTTTCTTTTATTCAAGATCTAAAAAAATATAGAAAATTCAAAAGTCAAAAATTTTAGAAACCCAAAATCTAAAAAAAATAGAAAAAAAAAACAAAAAAATCCAAAAGTAAAAAAAAATAGAAAACTCAAAAGCCAAAAATATAGAAAAGTTCAAAACTAATATATATATATATATGAAAAATTCAAAACTGTGTGTTTCCGCCATTCACCTTCTCTCTTTTTTCTCAGACGGCGATCCTCGTCTTCCTCCTCTCTTCTCTTCGAACGGCGATCCCCGTTTTCTCCTTCCCTGCTCATCGGACGGCGATCCCCGTCTTTCTATTCTTTCCTCCCCCCCAACTGTTGATTTCCCCTGCTCTCTTCATCCCCACGTTTTCCTCTGCTCTGACTGCGATCCCCGTCACCCCACACTCCTGCCTTCCTGCTTCGACGGCTATCCCCGTCACTCCGCACTCCTCCTCTCCTCCCGAGCAGCGATCCCTGCCCTTTTCTCCTCTTTCGCACAAACTGTGCCTTTGCCTGACTGACCAACATGGTCACTTTGGGCGATCTGGGCGAGGGGTCTTCTGTTCCCCTGCGCCCCGTTCCCGCGACCGGCACCCTGAGCTCGGGTGGCCCGCCGCTTCCTCCAGTCCCATCGGAGGACCCCTGCGGCCCTGCCGCACCTTTTCCTGTTCATTCCAATAAAACTCTGGACACTCCTCCAGAGTCATCTGTAAATATTGGGTTTGGTTTAGAATCATGGGTAGAATCTAGTAAGTCCTCGTCCCCGTCTAGGAAGAGGAAGGGTAGTGGCATACCCCGAAGGTACCTGCTTGATCTGGTTCAAAGGTGTGGCGCTCTTCTAGCTGTCGAAGAGTTCGTCCAAGAAGCAGTGGTTTTGAACTTAGAGGAGATACCTATAGAGGAAGGGCTAGACGATGGCTTTGGGATATATGAAATTGTAGCCGAAGAGGACCCATTAGATGAGAATGATTGTGAGATAGAGGATGCTGCTGAGGCGTATGCTAGTGGTATGAGGAGATTCGATGAACCTACCTCAGCAGTCGATGAACCTACTAAAGAGGTAAACGTGGGAACTGAAGAGGACCCCAGGCTTTTAACCATAGCTTCCGGTCTCCCTCCCGAAGAAGAAGAAGCACTCATAGAAATGTTGAGGGAGTTTAAAGATTCCTTTGCCTGGTCCTACGATGACATGCTCGACATTGACCCGATTTGGTGGAGCATAGATTAATTTTGAAGCCAGGGGCAGTTTCCGTTAAACAAAAGTTAAGAAGGTTCCTCCCTCACATCGCCTTGAAGATGAAAGAGGAAATTGATAAGCTACACAAAGCCAAGTTCATCCGTGTAGTCCTCTATCCTTTGTGGGTGGCGAACATTGTCCCGGTCATGAAGAAGGATGGGAGAGTACGAATTTGCATAGATTTCCGGGACCTAAATAGGGCGTGTCCTAAGGATGATTTCCCCTTACCTCACTTGGACGTTCTGATCGATAATACCGCAGGGTTCGAAACTCTATCTTTTATGGATGGGTATTCCGGCTACAACCAAATTCGTCTAGTCCCGGAGGATCAAGAGAAAACCTCCTTCACCACCCCATGGGGAACATATTGCTATGTGGTCATGCCGTTTGGACTGAAGAATGCCGGCGCCACTTATCAAAGAGCAATGCTAGCTATCTTCCACGACATGATTCATATTGATGTTGAGGTCTACGTGGATGATATCGTGGTGAAGTCTCGAACCAGAAGAGAGCATTCCTCTGTGCTTGCCAGGGTGTTTCGCCGCGCACAAGAGTATCAATTAAAGATGAATCCAAAGAAGTGCGTGTTCGGGGTTTCTTCGGGTAAGCTTTTGGGCTTCATAGTTAGTACACGGGGGATTCAAATAGACCCGCACAAGGCTAAGGCAATAAATGAAATGCCTCCTCCTAAGAACATATCTGAGCTTCGAGGTTTGATTGGTCGGCTTCAGTTCATAAGGAGATTTATATCTCAACATTCCCAAAGATGTCGTCCTTTCTATGAACTGTTGAAAGGAGGAGTCAGTTTCGAATGGAATGCCAAGTGCCAGGAGGCCTTCGATGAGCTTAAGAGTTACCTTATGAATCCTCCCGTGCTTCAAGCGCCCATCCCTGGGAAACCCTTGATCCTATATCTGTCAACCGTCGAGGACTCCCTAGGAGCTGTCCTTGCTCAGCATGATGAATCCGGAAAAGAAAGGGCAGTCTATTACCTATCTAGGCTCTTCAATCCTGCCGAGCTCAAACTCACCACAATGGAGAAAACATGTGCAGCGCTAGTCTGGGTAGTGCAGAAATTGAAGCACTACTTCCTAGCTCATAAGGTGAGTTTGATTTCTAGAATGGACCCTATTAGGTATCTCCTTGAGAAGCCAGTCCTCGCCGACAGATTGGCGCGCTGGCAAAGCTTCCTCTCCCAATTTGATATCTCCTTCATAGTTCAGAAAGCCATAAAAGGGTATGCCATTGCTGAGCACCTTGCTCACCTTCCTCTCCCTCATAGTGATACGGTTCAAGAGGAATTCCCCGATGAAAACCTATCACTTGTCTCTCATGATCCCTTCTGGTCACTCCACTTCGATGGAGCTCTCAATTCTAGGGGACGGGGCATAGGAGCTGTCTTGCTCACCCCAGAAGGGATCACCATTCCTCTAGCCTATCAGCTTCAATTCTATGCCACCAACAACATCTCCGAGTATGAAGCTCTCCTTGCCGGACTTAAGCTCGCCTATCTCTTAGGCGCGCGTCATCTCAAGATTATAGGAGACTCTCAGCTCGTTCTTCGGCAAGTCCTTTCTACCTATCGCACTCGTGACCCCAAACTCAAGCCTTATCAAGACCTGGTCACGCTCCTAGCCAAGCAATTCCGTCAGCTTATCTACATCCATACTCCTCGCTCTCAGAATATCTTGGCCGATGCTTTGGCATCATTAGCCTCATCCCTCTCCTTCCTCCTCAGCTGCAGTGCTGAGACGATCACCGTTCAAAGGTTAGAAGCTCCCTCCACTCAGGACCCTTGGTTCAATAACCTTAGGAGCTCTCTAGTTTTGAAGGCAGAGAGAAAAGAAGCGAAGGAGTTATTGCTTGTGGAGCTAGGAGAGATGATGGATAAAGAAAGGCCGTGGTACTATGAAATTGAGCAATATTGCCGAGACGGCACCTTCCCGGAAGAAGCTGGAGCGGAGGATAAAAGAGCTATCCGTAGAGCAGCGTTAAAGTATACCCTGATTGGTGAAGTTCTTTACAGACGCGCTCTAAATGGAATGCTCCTCCGATGTGTAACAGATGAAGAAGCTTGGAAGATTGTGGAAGGATCCCACTCCAGTGAGTGTGGAGGGCATGTGAATAGCCAGATGTTGGCTAAAAAGATTCTTAGGCAGGGCTATTACTGGCCAACCCTAGAAGAGGATTGCGCTATCTACATTCGTAGGTGCGTCAAATGCCAAGTCCATGCCGATAAAATCCATGCTCCATCCTCCTCTCTTCATCCACTCTCTTCTCTTTGGCCTTTCTCCATGTGGGCCTTTGATATCATCGGGCCTCTTGGTGATCCTAATGCTCAGGTAAAACAAAAATCTTTCATCCTTACTGCTACCGAGTATTTCACCAAATGGGCCGAAGCTGAAGCGTTCGCGGAAATCAAAGGTTCAACCGTGTGCAGATTCATCATGAGGAATATCATCGCGCGGTTCGGAGTACCAGGCAGCCTCGTCACCGACAATGGACCTCAGTTCATATCACAAGACCTTCAAGACCTCTGTAAGAAGTTTAATATTTCTTTGCATCATTCGTCTCCTTACTATCCGCAGGGCAACGGCCAGGCCGAAGCCACGAACAAAACACTTTTGAAAATTTTAAAGAAAACTTGTGAGTCTAATAAATTCGCTGATTGGCCAGAAAAACTAATTGAGGTTTTGTGGGCCTACCGCACCTCCGTCCGCACGCCCACCGGGCAAACTCCTTTCTCACTTACATATGGAATGGAAGCGGTATGTCCACATGAAATCCTCATCCCTTCGCTGAGAATTCAGTTAGATAAGGAACTTAATCCCAATGAACGTCGGGAGGCGTTGCTTACACAACTAGAACTCTTAGACGAACGGCGCCTAGCTGCAGCCAATCATGTGCTTTCATATCAAAATAGACTCTCAAGATCTTTTCAGAAGAAAGTGATTGAGCACAAATTTCAAGAAGGAGACATGGTTTTGAAGCGTATTTTCATAAAACCTAGAGGTCCAAGGTCCAAATTGTCAGCAAATTGGGAAGGGCCGTACGTCGTTAAGGAAGTGTACCCGGGGAACGCATATAGGCTAGTTAATGCTGATGGCGATGAGCTCTCTCACCCATGGAATGGATTATATCTCAAAAGTTTCTACCCCTAGTAAATAGTTTTTTTTTATAACAACACCAATTGACAGGTAGCCATTCGCCAAGTGTCTCACTCCCTCTCCTACTGGCAGAATAATATTTATGCTCAATCGCACACTCAGCACGGTGACCTAAGGTCATTTCCCCTTCATGTATGATGTTCTCGCTTAGCCCTCGTCCAGGGAAGCAAATGTCAATTCTCTCCTTACTCGGACATGGTCGAGGGGCAAGGGGGAGGCTAGCCTGTAGACGTGCAACAGTGTAAACCATGTGTTTGAAGTCTCAAAGAGGACGGGCAGTTCTAAGAGAAAAGGTATGTAGCACAAAAATAAAGTGACAAAATGATAAAATGAAGGGGCATGTTAAAGAGTGGCAGTACAGTTCCCCGCGGAACGCCCTTGAGCCCGGTCGCACGCATGCCCCAATCAAAGAAGAAAATACTGTGGCTCTAAAGTCCCTGGACAACAGACGAATCTCACATGTGGCATACTCATTGCAAGTTTTACAAGCCAGTAACCCCGATCCCGAGATTAAGTCTTACCACATTTATATTCTTCCTATCCTCCCTAAAATGACCAAAGGATCCCTACGCTTGGTCTGTGTTGGAACATTGACATCCCAGGGGCAAGAAATCTTAGCAAACCTAAGACGAATATGCGTTGCACATAAACCTTATTCGCCAAAGTGAGATGGAGGTAAGGCTCAGGGCTAATCGCTCAAGATTAAGCAGTGTTGTTATCAAAAGAAATTTCAAAAAATCAAAAATCTCAAAAATCCAAAAAAATCAAAAGATCCAAAAAAAAAAAAAAAAAAAAAAAATCTCAGAAACCCCAAAAATCAAAAGATCCTCAAAATCCAAAAAATTAATTAGAAACCTTTCAAAAAAAAAGAGGAAAAAGAGAAAAATCATAAAAAATTGTGTACATATCGCTTTTCTTTAGCATGCATTATTTTCATTTTCTTTTCACCTATTTAATAAGGTTCAGCCCCTTGACAATTACAGAGTTAGATTTTATCATTTTAGTGCAAGGGGCTGAGCCTAAGAACAGATCTAACTTGTTCTTCTAAGTGTGTGCAGGAACAGGCATTTCAAAAGAAAGTACGGCATCACACTCAGAACTCCCTATCTCTTTCTCTTGTTTGAAACTCACCTCACACTCGTGTCAATCACCAACCATTCATTTATCACAAACATTGACATGAGAATAAAGCTGCACTAATTTGAACAACATGTACATAAGATAAGGGGAGGTGGCTCACAAGTCTCCTCACTGCCAACCGCCACACTCCCCGGATCCCTCCTGTCTGTCAGGTGGTGGCAACATCTCACCACCGCCTCCCTCGCCCTGGTGAGTGCCCGCCTCGTCTTGACGACGCCTCCCCTCCTCCTCGTTCCTCCGACGACTGGAGGAACTCGCCAAATACTGCCCCACCGTACCCCCCGTCGCCCTACTACCGCTCGTAGAGGTCAATTTCAAAGGGTAAAGAGAGAGAGGTTACATACCTGAAGGAAGGGGTAGAAGCCGCTCGTAGAGGTCTGTCGCTCCGAGGCGCTCAGGCTGTCGAACTGGTGCGCCAGAAACGCCGCTCCCCACGCAAAGCCTCCCACCGCGGTCAGGTCCTCCAGCAAAGGCAGAAAACGGCAATGGACTGCGTCGCCCCTCGTAGCAAACAAGAGTCTGCCGAGGAAGAGGATGAGGAAGCGACGCAGGTCCAAGTCCGCCTGCGCTCCTGGCTCGCTCGCTAGCTCTTTCCGGCTCCTCTGAACTAGCTGCTCCAAGTACTCGTCCGCATCATCCCCAGTCTGCCTCGCTACGGCGTACAAGCCTAAGCTCTCCTGCAGCGCCTTCCGTGGAACGAGGGATGACCTCCGCTCCACGGGCAACCCCAGAAGCCGCTCGGCTATGTCATGGTAGCAAGGGTACGTGAACCCGCTCACGGGTCTCCCATACACTCGGAGCCCCGTGATCCGACTCACGTCTTCTAGACTGGGGATCATATGCCCCCAAGGGAATACGAAGGTCATCGCCTCTGTATCCCACCTACTCCTCAAAGCCTGGGTCAAGGCCGGGTCTGTCCTCATTCGTTCCATACGTAATATTTCCCCGAACCCCATCTCTTCTATCCTATCCCTCTGGAATGGCGGAAAGGCAAGGAAAAACTGCTAAAACTAAGGTCCATGAAACCCTAATTCTCATGTCACCCTGCAAACACAAAGAGCAGATGGAAAATTTCATCAATGTCTGCCCTCGGTTTTGTCGCGACCTCTCCCAAGGTCGCGACCTTGTCACGGCAGCCCGATGCGTCGCGACCTTATCGCGTCGCCCGTAAGGGTCGCGATAAGGACGCGACACACGTTCTTGTTGCGACAAGGTCGCGGCGTTATGAGCCGCCGCGACATCTGGTATCGCGGCGGGTCGCAACGCCGCGTTATCAGAGCCGGACGGGCCGGAGCCTTTTTTTTGTCCGATCTCCTTTTCTTTGGGCATCTTGCCCTACATTCGCCCTTTAGGGGCTCCGTCTAACATTTCTATACTTTCATTCAAGGATTTTGAGGGTGTTTACTCACCGAGTTCATGGCCTTCTTCTTCTTCTTCCTCGCTTCTTCAATGCTCATGACCGGGACCTCCGGCTCCTCCTCCAGTTCCATCGCAGCGTCCTCGACCTTCTCCTCCTCGACCGGAGGTCTTTCCCCACGGCGACAGGAGCTTCGCCGCTCCACGTGGCGTTTCCTCCGTGAGGAACCTTCTCCGGAGTTCCTTCCACCCTCCATGACAGCGATCCGAGTTGTGAGGGGGTTGATTGGAAGGAGAAAGCGGGAGGAAGAAGGAAGCAAGCTCAGAAGAGTGTAGGAAATCGCCAGAGAGAAAGGGTGCTCTGAGGTTTTTGAAAACCGGAAAGGGGGAAAGGAGAAGACCGTTCGCTTTTGAAGGGGTCGGTTCGTGTCGCGGCGTATCGAAACACCGCGTCTTTTTCGCGACCCGAAGAAGCGTCGCGACCATGTAGCGACGCCCTGACGTGTCGCGACCTTCGCCGTCGCCTTTGTGTCTTATGTGTTGCTTTCTGTGCTCTGTTTGTTTCCTTGTTGTTTGAATATGTTCATACTTTTAATGAGTCTGTGCTCATCATCTTGGTTTGTTGTCAAAACAAAAATAAATATAAAAATAAAATACAAAAAAATCCAGAAAATCAGAAAATAAGAAAAAGAGACACCGACACAGGTAAGTCAGGTAAGTATCTCTTTCTCTACTCCTCGAATTACTATATGATACCTTAGCTATTATATCATTTCAAGGATCGACTGGTTCTCAATGTGCTCTGGGATTGGAGTTCCCCTTTACCAAAAATAGTGATAATCTAGGTGCACATCGTTAACCGTTGGATAGGCCGTTGAGTTGAGTAAGTTCGGGGACGATAGATTCAGGCATGCACTGCGGTTGTAGGTAGTCTCTTGACCCGTTCTTTTTAGGTCCAACAATATTATCCTTGATATATTTTCTATTTTCCCCCTTTGTTTGCATTCGTTTTGATGATTTTTTTATTTAGCCCAGCATGCATCATGTAGGACTTTGAGCTTCCTCGACTCATTTTAGACTTTTGATGAGCCTTTGTTGAGTGCCCAATTTTTCTCCATTCCTCAAAACATGAAATCCAATTCCACTCTGAATCGGAAGGATTGCCTCCGAGTGAGTTGTTCCCGTCGGTTTGACAAGAATTTCCCTGTCTGGATTCCTTATCAAATTTTCATCTTATTCCTTTGATCCGTTTTGGTTGCGAACCGCTCCCAGGACAGAGTCATGAGTTACCTGCCTGGCACGCACATGTCCCTCCAAGGCGAAACTTGCAAGCCAATCGGCTAGGGTACCTCTCAATCGAGGGGTTGATCGTCCTCTTCTTTTCTCCTTCTCGTCCAGACTCGTGTTCTTCTTTGCATCCTGCTCGAGCAGCTGACTCGGGGCTTTCACAAGGATTCCAGTTGCCTATTGGTTAGACCGGGTGTCTCTTTACCTTGGCTTCCACTTTTCAGTCCACTCCACGTCATTTCCGCTCCGCCGTCACTCCGTGAACGACTCCACTCCACTTTCGCTTCACTCCCCTGCAAAGTGGAATCCAAGGAGGGGCAATCTGTAGACACCCGGTTCCGACTAATGGGTCGAACCACATTTCATGTTATCCTAGTTTGCCCCTAATTGGCCACTCACCTTGAGCCCATCATTAGTCTTGATTGAGCCCATTAACAATTTAAAATTGCCTTGAAATCCCGCCCATTATCATTTTGGGAGAGTCTTTATCCATTTAACTCATGTCCTTCACATGATTGGTTGATGAATGCAAAATAATTCAATTTCCAAGTCACGACATATCGTAGCGCCGCGACTCTAGTCGCGAAGGCCATTGACGCCGCGACAGCCCATGCATGATTTTCGTGCAAGTGGGCTCACTGTCGCGACGCCCATACCCATCGCGTCTCTAGTCGCGACCCCACGATACGCCGCGACAGCACCCGAGTGCGCCAAATTCCGCAACAACCTCCTATTTATCCTCCCATTAACTAAGTCTTATCTCTAGGGTTTATCTCAACCCTTGGGGTGAGATTTTGGCCCTAGGGACTCTTTGGAGGACCCTATGGACTCTCCCTTAGGGATATTATCTCCCATTTTGATTTCCCTCCATTTTTAAGAGATAATACCCCCTTTTTTCTCTCTCTAAGTTCTATAAAAGAAAGGCCCCTCCTCAAGGATGGGGAGAGCCTCATTCCTACCCCGAAGGGCTGCTAAAATCTTCTCTCACCCACACTTAACCTCGCAGCAACCCTTTTCCTCCTTTTCCTTGACATCTCCCTCCATCAAAGCACCTCATTTTCCTCATCCATAGAGTACAGGACGTGAAGTGGGCGACTCCAGCATTCTCCAGAGGCTTCGGACGATCCTTCAAGCTGCAACAACGCCAAGGAGTCGCCCTAATGGGGCTCATTCCTTCCCTCCCCTTCCCTTCCTTTCTTGCATGCATTTTTCATCTTTATTTTTAGATAGCACATAACACACACACTCCCATGTTTTCCTACACCCAAAGGGGTTTAAAAACCTCCAGGTTTGTTCCCACCATGCTCCTATCCTTTCATTCTATTTAGAATAGATTATACGTTTTAAGTGTTCTAATAGGGCTTCTTTTGTTTTGTTTTTGTTTTGGCAGGCACCCAAGCGAAGATCCACGAGGAGCTCTCGTCTTCCGGCCGGCCGGGGACGGGAAGAAGGTCCACACTCCATCAACTCCCGCACCAAGAGAACGCGGCGGCGGGCGACGACGCGACAAGAAACGCGATCGGATTGGATGTCGCGTTATCAAATCTGTCGCGGCCTCTAAGGACGCCGCGACACCAGGTCCGCCCCTCTTTCTCTCTCCTTTTCCTAGTTAGACTAGTCATGTTTACCTTCTATTCATAGAGCAGTCGACTAGGTGGCGATCACATCCATATCCACACACCACCGTATTGCGGTATTTTTGTTCGTGTCGAGGGGGGGGCCAATCCCCGTGATTACACATAATAGTCATATTGAACAGTACCAATACCTGAACACAGTTATCATACAGTCGTAGGAAATTTTTGAAACCCTAATTTAATATGGATCTAATTAAACAGGAATTAACAAGGTTAAATCATGCTCAATATTCCGTTACAAAAATTCTAATAAATAGTACAATTGACAAAAATTCGTCCCAACCACATGGCATGATCTACTGAATGTTTTTAACCCAAAATGATATCCACATCATGTATACATATCCAAAAGTCTGGAAAATCTAACACAAAATGCATCCTGTAAAACTACAAGAACTTGGCGGCATAGGTGCTGCCGCCAACATAGGTTAACGACACGAGATCATGCCACCAACCAGGGATCTTAACGGCACCAGATGCCACCGTTAAGTTCCTATCTGTGCAAATACAGACTGAACGCAGAAACAATGGTGAATGGGGGGGTTCCAGAACACGAAAAAGTTTTATAAAATACCTAGGACCTAGCTGACATGGGTAGGGTTAATGAACAATGGTTACTTGCCTCACAGAAAATGCTAGACTTGATTAATTTGCCGGAGAAACTCTCCTCGGCCAAGCCAAGAAGCCCTCCAATCTCCCCTCGATCCGGCTTCTGTGTTGATGGATGAAGCACGCTGGAGTCGGGGAAGCTTTACTGATGTTCCAAGTTCCTTCCAGTCGATGTAGATCGCCCAAAAATGCACCGAGTCGCCAGATCTAGAGCCTCAAAGTTTCAGGTTCGCACAAAGTTTCTAGGGTTTTGACAAAAATCCAAAAGGGACTCTAATCCAGCCAAAAGGGAGATTTTATAAGCTAGGGCAGTCGGGTACACATTTAGGTAGGGTATCCGACCGTTGGGCGATGGTTTCCTAAACAGGGGCGAAGAAATCACAGACGTTTCTGGATCAGAAACTGCAAAATTCTGGGGAAGTAGACGTCCACATTGCTGACCGTCTACTGGGAGTTGGCGTCCATCGATCTGGATGTCGACTCTCCCCCAAACGTCCATGCATGTTGACGTTAACATACACTTCGGCCAGAATCCAGAAATGCAGTAAACCATGCTTACACTATGTACATATATGCAATGTATATCATATAACTTAAATACTATCTATACAATGTAAATAAAATAACATGTATGTAATAAACACATATATACATATGTACAACAATATTCAAATAAACATGTATAGAAATAATTACATACATATATACATACATATACATGGCAATATACATAAGGCACTAACATATAGCATGACTAAACAACTAAATAAAAGGGAAAATTCGAGGGCCTTACAAATAAAATATGTGAAACATGCGCCAGAGGAAAGCAAACTAGAAAATCCTTCAAAAGTAGAACTGAAAACCAATCTTCCAAACCGTTTGAACTTATTCACATGGATTTGTTTGGACCAACTAGGACTAATAGTCTTAATGGTAAAAGGTTTGGTTATGTGCTTGTTGATGAATTTTCAAGATTTAGTTGAGAGTTCTTTCTTGCTCATAAGAATGATGCTTTTACTGAATTCTTGGATTTCTTTAAGAAAATCATGTAAGAAGGTAAATTCAAGATTACATCTATCATGTCAGACCATGATGGTGAGTTTGAGAACACTGATTTTGATGATCTTTACAGAGAATAATGAATACTTCACAAATTTCATCACTAAGAACTCAAAAGAAGAAACAGAACATTGGCTGAGATGGCAAGAACAATGATGGTGGAAGGTGGACTGCGTAGGAGATTTTGGGTAGAAGCGGTTAATACCTCATGCTATATTATAAACCGTGCAATAGTAAAGCTTTTTAGTAAAAAGACTCCTTATAAATTGCTGAAAGGTAAGAAGCCTTCCATTGCCCACTTTAAAGTTTTTGGTACAAAATGCTTAATCTTGAATAATGACAAGAGAGACTTGGATAAATTTAAACCCAAAAGTGAATTGGGTATATTTCTTGGTTATTTAAGTCACTCTAGAGCATATAAAGTATACAATGTCAAAAATTAAGTTGTTGAAGAATCTCGTTATATAACATTTGATGAGTTTAATGATAATATTTGCAAGAAAGAAGATGATGGAGAATTTCTGGAAAACAAAGAGCAAGAAAATTCACAACAAGAAGGGTCAAGTTCAAATAAAAATCAAGGAGAGTCTAGTGAGGGAGGACCTCCAACTACCAATGTAGGTAAAACTCCTACCAATATTAGAATGCTTGGAGATCATCCTCTAGATAGCATCATTGGTGGTTTGCATGATCCAAGAAAAACTAGATCTCATTTTAGACTCATTGATGAAATGGATCGAATGACCCTTGTTTCACATTTGGAACCCAAAAATGTTGATGAAGCCTTAAAAGATGAATTTTGTATAAATGCCATGCATGAAAAGTTAAATCAATTTGAAAGAAATAAAGTTTGACATTTGGTTCCAAGACCCTCTACACAATCTGTCATTGGAACCAAATGGGTCTTTAGAGATAAAACCAGTGAAGAAGGGAAAATAATAAGAAATAAAGCAAGACTAGTTACTAAAGGTTACAATCAAGAATTTGGGATTGATTTTTAAGAATCATTTGCTCTTGTAGCCAAACTAGAAGCCATTAGAATAATGCTTGATTTTGCATATTCACACAAAATAAAACTTTAACAAATGGATGTGAAAAGTGTTTTTCTAAATGGGTTAATAAAAGAAGAAGTTTTTGTTGAGCAACCCTCTGGCTTTGAATCTTTTAATTTTCCTAACGATGTGTTTAAGCTTGATAAAGCTCTTTATGGACTCAAGCAGGCCCAACGAGCTTGGTATGAAAGATTAAGCTCATTCCTCACTGGTAAGGGCTACATGAGAGGTAAAGTTGATCAAACCCTTTTCACAGAGGTTCAAAAAAATGATCTTTTAATCGTTCAAATTTATGTTGATGACATTGTGTTTGGATCAACACTGTCCTCTATGTGTATAGAATTTGTATAACTAATGACAAGTGAGTTTGAAATGTGTTTAATGGGTGAAATGAAATTCTTTCTTGGATTGCAGATCAATCAAACTTCAGAAGGAACTTCTGTCAATCAATCAAAATATATCATGGAGTTTCTAAAGAAGTACATGCTGGAAAACACCAAGACCATGGCAACTCCTATGAGCTCCACTGTTAGTCTTGATGCAGATCTGAAAGGTAAAATGGTAGATGTAAAATTCTATAGAGGTCCTTGCTATACTTTACTGCATCTAGACCTAATATACAATTTGAGTGTGCATGTGTGTTAGATTTCAAGCTAGTCCTAGAGAATCCCACATGAGTGTTGTAAAAAGAATTTTTAGATATCTTACAAGAACTCATGATTTGGGATTATAGGATCTGACATCATGTGATTTGAATCTAATTTCTTACTCTGATGTAGATTATGTTGGGTGCAATTGGGTAGGAAAAAGTACTAGTGGATGTTGCCAATTTTTAGGAGAGTGTTTGGTTTCTTGGGCTTCCAAGAAACATCACTCGATTGTCCTCTCCACTACAGAGGCAGAATATGTTGTTGCAGGGAGTTGTGGTACTCAAGTGTTGTGAATCAAGCATCAACTCCAAGACTACCAAGTAGATCTCTGATGTGTTTCAATCATGTGCAATAACACTAGTGCTATAAACTTGAAAAAAAAAAATCCAATCCAACACTTTAGGACCAAACATATTGAAATTAGACACCATTTCCTAAGAGATGAAGTCAGCAAAAGAAACTATGACTTGCATTTTATTGAGACTTTAAAACAAATTGCTGATATCTTCATAAAACCTCTTTGTAGTGAAAGATTTTCATCCTTAAGAAGAGAGCTTGGTCTATGTATGATTGATTAATTGATTGACTGATTGATTGATTACTTAAATGAAATCATGATGTATTATATATCTTGAATCTTTGGTATATCAAATGGTGACTTATGGAAGGACAAGTTAGACTTGTCTGAAAACTTTCACAATGCATGAGAAAATTGCTCTGCCAAATACCAAGAATCATGTGATATATGATACAATTTGTATGAAATGTATTGCTCATGCTCATTGCATATCTTTTAGCATCATGCACATGCTAAGGGGGAGTGTTTGATTAAAAAGGGAAAAGTTTTTGTGAAATGTTGTTTGAATTTGCAATGAAATTTGTTGTTAAGCTGAATGGATGGTGAACATGCTGAGTATCATGGCAGAAAAGGTTGAAAAGTGCAGAATATTTTGAGTTGGTCTAAGGAGGTCGACACACATTTCACTTGCTGTAGTATGGTACTTTCTTGTACTGAAGCTTTTCTCATCTATGTTCCTTGATAATCCTTTTCTATCAAGTCCATACGTTGAATAAACTTACAATCTTCAAAACTCACTCATTGAGGGGGAGTATTTTCTCATGATGATCTTGACCAAAGGTAATAATTTAAGGGGAGTTAAAGCTTTTACTCTCTTATCTTGATCACCCCTAAAATAAAATGATTGGTTTGGGACTTACAAACTCTTAGTTTGATATTTAAAATCTCTGAAAAATACCAAAGAGTAGATATATAATAGTTTTAAAACATTTTGAAAATCCTCATTTTCCTCATTCTGAAATTTAAGTGTAATGAGCTCTTTTTGGTTGAAAAACTTCAAAATAAGTATTGTCCTTAAACATTCTTCTATTTTGAAGTAGGCTAAGAATAAAAATCATGGTTTTTTGTTTTTGGCAGAGCAGTGACTTTGTTTCTAAAAAAACTGCAGTTCTTCACAAAAAGTGAAGATAAATGTATGTCATGAAGACTTGGTTATCTATGTTTAAAAGGGTTAAAGAAATATGTGAAAAATCTGGTGCTAATCTGAGTAACTGGGATTCTGCCATCTAAACATGTATCCTTACATCAAAAAGGTTGCACATAACCCTTGTGGCAGGATGATTATCCAACTTGAGTAATAAGGAACTCTCGTGTGCCACAAGCATGTGTTCTTGCATGAAAAAGTTGTGTTATATCTAAATGCACATTAAAAAATTGCTCTGAAAATGAATGAGAAGAAATTGAAGTAAAAAATTGATTATTCTTACCTATGTAAAAATATCTAGAATATTTATTTTCAATATTATTTGAAAATTTTCCTAGAGATTCTATTTGAAATTGTCTAGTAAGAATGAAGAAGAATGCAAAAGCATTTTGAATAAATGTTTTAACTCTATTAAATGTGCCTCTTGGTTTTTCATATTTTTTTAATGGTTAAACTAGAGCTTATAATTTTTCAAACCATTAATCTCACTAAAAAGAGGACCATACAAATGGAGATGAGAGTAATTTCTTTAATTCTTGAATAATCCCTTAAAATTTTAATAAGGTCATGTTCCTCATAGCTAAATACTCATTCTCTAATTTTTTCTGGAAATACATCTGTTTTTTGACCTTAAGTAGGTCGACACACATCTACCTTTGTGTCGACGCACCTTATGTCTTTTTACTGTGGCTCCAGTTAAGATCCAGTGGTCCGCATGTTCACTAGACCAACTTAGGATAGGTCGACGCTATGCCTTAAAATCCTCAAATTGAGCTCGACACTCATACCCTATTTCCTCTTGAATTATCCAAATTTCCCTTTCTCTCCCGCCTTTGGCCAATCCTTCCTCTTTGACGAAGCAATCTCCTTTTCTCCGCTCTTCCTCCAGTCGCCATGGCTCCAAGCTCGTGGCACGAAGGGGTGGAAAGACAAAGGCAGCGACAGGTGTAGTGTTCTGAGAGCCTACTGAGGGAAGATCCACAGTGAAGCATGACGCTGCAGTGAGGTCCACCCCACAGAAGAGGAAGGCAGTAACGGCTCCAGCTGGTAGTCGTCGTTTCATACACCCACGACTAGCTAAGGAAAATACATTGTCCAAAGGAAGAAGAATAGAAGTTTTGTGGACTTGGAAAGTTCCTTTGAGGAGGAAGAGAGCCAAAATCTAGAGGAAGAAACCTCAGCTGAAGAGCAAAATCCCACTAGATAAGGTACGATTTTTGCATCTTCAGAAGTGGAAGCCAGGGCATCCTCATACCCTGAGGATGAAAATGCAGAAGAATTAGAGGCGAAGGGTTTGGAAATGAAGAGAATTTAGAAGAGTCTGAAAAAAATAACTCCAAAAATAAATAGGCAAAGAAGGTTGTGTCCGATAATGAAGAGGAAGAAATTTCTGGGTCCAAGAATGAAACAACAGAAAAATCTAGGGCAAATGATAAAGGGACTGAAGAATCAGAAACATATAATGAAGAGAAAGAAAACTCTGGGTCTGAAAATGAAGGAGCAAAAAAATCAAGGGAAAATGATGAAGAGAGTGAAGAGTTAGAAGCAGAAGATGAACAGGCAAAGGAATCTGAGGAAGAGGAAGAAGACACTAGAGGCACATCTTCCACTGGTTCAGTTGAGAATAGACAAGTCTTGAAACCCAGGGTAGTTAAGATAAATGATGAAGGTTTGATTACAACATTTCCAGAGTTGCTTGAATTTTTAACTTCCAAGGGTGAGCTAGCTTCATGAGTGACCATAGAACTTTTTATCCACAGTTAGTCCATGATTCTATGCTAATCTAGTTGGCACCAAGGGAACCTTGGAATCTGTGGTAAAGGAGTCAAAATCAAGTTGAATTACAAATTGATCAGTAAGGCCTTGAAAATTCCAACAGTGGCAAAGTCATTGGTAAATACAAATTTTGTCATCATGAAGCTTATTTTGTGTTGATTGGATTAGAGCATGACAAGAATGCTATAAAGCAAACAAAAGTGACAACCTTCAATGCCAATAGATTCCCTCCACTAAATGGAATGCTACATCATATTCTCACCACAATCTTGATACCTCATGGAGGAGGAAGGAGTAGAATCACTAGCATTCAAAGATTCTAAGTTTTGTATGGTCAAGAAAGTAAAGGTGAACCTACCTGAGGTGTTCTATCAAATAATCCAAGAGACCACAAGGAAGGTGAAATGTGCGGAATTACTGCTATGAAGAAACTAGAAGGGGGGGGGGGGGTTGAATAGATTTCACCAGACTTTGAAATTCACTTGATTAGATGCTTAGATTTAGAGTTTAATCACAATTTTAGAACAAGTTAAATAGAATAAATGTTGAAGAACCAGCGAGCCTATCAAATATCTAACACAATTAGCAAGCAAACCATAGAGACAAGGAGATTTAAGGTGGTTTGGATTACACAACTATGTATCCTACATCCACCATCCACACACACACACAAAATGGCTTATCTCGCCAGTTCAGAAAACACACTAACAACACACACACTCTGAGATATGGAAATCTCAGATTCAATCACACACACGAAATTGTGCACAAGGATTGCATCAATTTCACAACACACACTTCAATAGAGTGAGTTTGAGATGAAGAACAGTCAGATCAATTGAAACCCAAAGTTGAAGAAGACTGGTTTGAAGGTCCCTGTTTTGCTTCAAAAGTAGAGATCAGTTCTTCTGCTTCAGCTCCAGGAAGAAGACTCTGATGGCTCGAAATTCTTCTTTAAATGGATCATCCAAGATGCTCAAGACTTTGATTCCTTCAGATCTGGGAGCAATTCGCCAGGATGAAGCCTTCTTCAGAAATAGAGGGAATATTCTGGAGTCTGGAAGAGCAGAGGTGTATCTAGATCAATCGTCCCAAAAAGCCAAGTGAATAAGGGGTATTTATAGCCCTATGGGTCCACAAAATATCTTGGGAATTGGGAGCATAGAAATTCCCGCCCAAAACCCCTTTACCAAAATCATCCACGTGACTTGGTAAGTTCAGATCTGGAGAATCATCCGAACTGTGTCGACACTACACAACTATGTGTCGACACACATGTTCTTGGCTTGGAAACAAGCTTCTGGGACAATCAACTAGTGTCGACACCACTGGGTGTTGTGTCGACACCACTGGTACATCTTCACACATAGGCTTCTGGGACAGTGGTCTAGTGTCGACACCACTGATCATTGTGTCGACACCACTGGATGTTTTCTTCTTTTAAATGAGCTACACATGAAGAAAAGCAGTGTGAGATATAAATCAAACATGTATAGCATGATTTTCACATTTTTATGAATCATACTTAAACATCATCAAAATAAGAGATCCAACAATCTCCCCCTTTTTGATGATGGCAACTATGATTCATCAAACAAGTTTATTTCTCTCACACATGATCTTAAGAGCATCCATTCACATTATTCTATGGTATGTATGAAACATAACAATGACATCCAAAAAAAATTTCATCACTCCACAAACAATCATGTCATTCATTTTTCATTTGTAAAAGGAAGCAAACATGCAATCATCCAACAACCAAAAACATCCATTGTCCAACAATCATGTCATTCATAATACATATCATAGTCCATATCAAAAGATAGAGTTCATATCAACAATGAGAAGCTCTTCTCCCCCTTTGATATCATCAAAACAAACACCCATCAAGAGGATGGAGGAGGAGGAGGAATAGGTAGTAAGATGCGTTCAATTTCCTTCAGTCTTGCTTCCAGAGCACTCAAATTACTTCTCATCTGAGTTTGCATTGTTGACAATCTTGTGTGCAGAAGATCTTCCATTCTCTGATGATTCTCATACATATTTTCTTGAAAGATCCCTAAACTGTGAGTTTAGTGTTGAGAAGCAGATGATGAACTAGGAGCTGTGCCATGCTGCTGAAAATGGGTGAAATCAATCCTGAAGTCTGATATCTCTTGGTCAATATGAGCAACATTTGTTCTCATCCTGTCCATGTCTTCAACTAAGTGAGCAAAAGATAAGCGACTTTTTGACACTTGATTGACAACCTCTTGACTAGAGAAAAGTCCTGTTGAGTGTTGGCCAAAATTGCATCGAGAACTCCTTGAGTCTTGAGCTGAAGTTCTTTAAGTTGGGTACAAGCATCACCCAAAGTGCCAATTAACCTGTTGAATCTTCTGGTAGCATACTCAGCTGCTTCATGCTGTCTGACAAACTGACCATTGACAGGATTTTCCAATCTCTGAATCCGAAGTTCAAATCTATGAGACATTTCTATTATGGAGGAATTGAGATTATCAAACTATGTTTGGAGAAATTGTAT
This sequence comes from Colocasia esculenta, assembly GCA_014218235.1. Classification (NCBI taxonomy): domain Eukaryota; kingdom Viridiplantae; phylum Streptophyta; class Magnoliopsida; order Alismatales; family Araceae; genus Colocasia; species Colocasia esculenta. Next base: position 80,614,079 of record CM024758.1, read on the forward strand.
AACTCGGTGGAACAGAAGGTCCACCAGAAGAAGTGGAAGCTGAACTTTGATATTGGTGGAAAAAGTTGGAAGGAACAATGATATTTGAAGGAGGTGGAGATGTATGAGTGTAGGTGCAGCTGGTGGCTCAAAAGGAATCTCAACCTCAATGTGTGGTTGTTCAACTAGGTCAGCTGGAGGTACATCAACCTCTGGAAACATGGTTTGCAATGGGTCCTCTGCTAACTTGATCTCCCTCAACTCAAATCTCATGAACTTCTGTAAATGATGCAAGCAATAGATGTTGTTCTGAGGAATTTTCTGTACTTTCTCATTCACAAGAGAGACCTAAAATGTTTGAAGACAGCAGTAAGATGTGCAACATAGGGCAATGACCTGAAAAGGTCTATTCTATTTGTTTCAGACATGATTTGTGTCATTATCAGATTCAAATTGACTTTAATGCTCTTCTTCATACAATACATCACAAATCTCTGAATATCTGTCAGCCTATTTCTGCCACCACCTTGAGGTGTGATAATGGTGGTCAGAATGTGATGTACCAATCTAGTACTGGAGGAAAAGTGTTTGTGTTGAATCTGGTAACATGTGTTTGCCTCGAATCTGTCTTGTCATGTGGAAGACCAGTCAAGAGAGTGTATGCCTAATGAAGATCAAATTCTAATTCACTGTAATCTTCACCATCATTAGGAAACGCAAACAGTGTAGAAGCCAATTCAGGAGTAAGGAGTATGGAAACACCTTTCACTTCTGATTGAAAACCGTCTGGCACATCCACTAGGTTCAAATAGAATTCTTGTACCAATCGAGGGTAGAAGACTCTGAAGTCAGAAATGAACTTCAACCAACCTTGAAATGTGAAAAAGGAGATGAAATCTGGAAAAGCATCAGCTAAACTCTGATCAGTTAAATCTACAGCCCTAGGTTTAAGAATGGCTCTCCCTTCAGAAGCAACCTTAGAGGGTGTGACTACAGGGTTTCCAGATAATTCATCAGACTCAGAATGTGACTGTTCTTCATCGGATTCTGAGGAGGACTCCTCTTCAACGGATGTGTCAGAATCAGGAGGAAGATTCCTTCTAGGGTAACGAGAGGGCATTGGAGACTTGCCTTTACTCAGAGGAGACGGCCTTCCCCGCTTAGATTGAGTTCCGGAAGGAGTACCCTCACCCTTTCTTTTCGATGGATCATGTCGAACCTTGCTCCTTCTCTCCAGTTGAGGTTCTTCAATGACGATGCCCTTTGCAGCCGCCCTGGCCTTTGCCCCTCGCCTGGGAGTCTGCTTGGGAGCCATGATGGAGGGAAGAAAGAGAAGAGAGAAAGGGTGGATGGCTGAAGAAGAGGAGACGGGAACACAAGGGATCGGTTTCTTGGGAGGTGGAAGGAGGGGGATTCGAATAGGGTGGAAGTGGAAATGGTAGGGCGACATGGACCATAGGGGATATAAAAAGGGTTTCGACGCCACTAGAAGAGGGATAAGATAGACCCCTGGCTCATTTTCCCTAAACATGATCCGGCGGTCAGGTCCAGGTAGGGCTGCCAAAGGGTCGGAGTCGGAGTCGGAAATGACACTTTCCGCATCCATTTCCTATAAGGAAACAGAAATGGGTCAGAAACGGAAAGTAATCGGAAACATCTGGTACGATCAATGGTAGAGTATGTAGCATAGTGGAAAAAATTATCTTTGATAATAATAGGATAATAAATGTACAAGAGAACTTAATTATTTCTATTACAAATAAGGAGAAGTTAAAAATTTAGTCTAAAGTTTTTTAATATAGAAATAAGATTAAGAGTATATATTTTGTAAAAACATATATTATCGGAATCGAACCGAAAAAACAGAAAATAATCGGAAACCAAAAAATAGATATGAAAGGTCAGAAACAGGTTGGAAAGTCGAAAAGCGGTATCATTCAGCCTAGGTCAGGTGTGTCGACACACAAGGAGAGTGTGTCGACCTGACAGACACTCTGGTGTCGACACAGAGAGAGGAAGTGTCGACACACTTTGGCATGAATCACTGAATTTTTGAGAAATGTGAAGGAATTTTTATTATGATGTAAAATATCTAAAGTCATTTATTCAAGGTTTTTAATGTGATAAGGAACTCATTTCCATTTTCCCATCAAATACCATTATAAATTCACTGAACTAAAAAAATGTTGGCAGAAGTTGATCATTAAAACTTTCTGAGGCACTGGGATAACAATTTAATTGACATAATATATTCTATGCAGTCAATTGCAATCTGTTATACTTTACTAAACCAAAGTAAGGTGATTTTTCAGGATTAAGACAATTAGTATTGAAATTAACATTCTTAAAAGACTTGATTCAGGCTCAAGTTGTTCATTCTTAAATTTTTCTTTTAAATTGATTGAATTTTCTGTAGTTTTCAGACAATGAGCATTCAAATGTAGTAAATCTTCGTCACTCAGGTACACATGCTTTTTACACACCAGAGTCCCTAGTTACTAAAGATTTACTAATTATCCTGCTTCAAGGGGTGAATGAAAACCTTTTTACATGGAAATATACGTTTATCAGACGCCAATATTTCCAGTTACTCAGTTAACATTGGTTTTTATCATTTTGATTTTACCCCTTAGAACAGAGATAACAAAACACTTCATGACATACATGGCTCTTCACTTTTTGTGAAGGTTTGCAGTTTCTCAGTGTATATGTCATTGCTCTGTCAAAAGAAAATTTGGAAATGAACATTGAGACAATTGAGAACTTTATCCCTCATCAGTCTTAAAGAAATGTGTAAAGTCAATACACAGTTGAACATAATTCCATTCAAGAAATCAAGTTACTTTAGAATTTCAGAATATAAAAGAATATTGACTGAAAGGGATATGTCATAGCAATTAAATGGTCAATCCTGGTTTCCTTCAGAAAAAAATAATGAACATCTCATGTATTAGACATTTTTTCAACACACTGGATCAATTTTGGTTTATGAGAGAAAATGTCAATGAAGTCCTTAGCTCCCCCTGAATTATTGATTTCATTTATTTTTCATCAAAAATAAGGAAATCCTTCTTCAATGAAAGAATGATTGAAATGAGCAATTGAATTGGATGAAGTTTAGATTGAAGAATTGAGAAACGTTTTTCAAGAAGAATGTTGGTACAAGAAGGAACATGTGTTGACAAGATTGAATGAGAAATTTACTCACAGCTCAGAAGTTTCACAAAAGCTCACATATCCTCAGCATTTTATCTGACCAATTTCAACAGCTTCATGTGCAAATCTGATTTCCTTGAAGTCAAATCTCAAAACTCACCTTTACTTCTCAAACAGTAATGCTCCCCCTCAATTTGCATCAAAGAAACATTCAACATTCAAGCAATGCATATTCATCATAGCAATCAAATTTCAGCAAACAATCATTGAAGGACAAGCATGTTTCAAGAATAGCATTCACAACATAGAAGAAAATTTCATTTTTCAATTTTCAAGTTGTCTTAAAAAAAAAAAAAAAAAAAAGGAAATTGATTCTTACACATGATAGATCATGGGTACTAGGCGGAGGATTTCCCTCAACACATAATGATAGTTTTCAAACAAGCATAACTTGTTCTTCCACTAATCACCATTTGATATACCTCATAATCTTTGCATAAGAGATCAGTTTATTTTTCAGTTTTTATTCCATATTGCAAATTCAAGTTCTCTTCGTAAGATGTGAACCTATCTTCAGCCAATGGTTTTGTAAAGATGTCTGCATTTATTTTTTCAGTGGGGATGAATTCTAATTCAATGTTTTATTTGCAACTTCATCCCTAAGAAAGTGATGCCTAATCTCAATGTGTTTTGTTCTGAATGTTGGATTGGGTTTTTGGAAAGATTGATTGCACTAGTATTGTCACACATGATAGATGAACATCCAATGTCAATATTATAGTCAAGTAATTGATTTTTTATCCACACACTTGAGCTGCACAACTTCCTGCAGCAACATATTCTGCTTCAGCAGTAGAGAGTGCAACTGAGTGTTGCTTTTTGGATGCCCATGATATCATGCAATTCCTAAGAACTGACAATATCCACTAGTGCTCTTCCTATCAAGTTTACATCCAGCATAATCAGCATCAGAATATGAAATCAAATTAACCTGACATCCAGCTGGAAACCATAAACCCAAATCACAAGTCCCACAGAGATATCTGAAAATTCTCTTAACTGCAAGCAAGTGACTTTCCTTTGGACTAGACTGAAATCTAGCACAAAGACATACACTAAATTGAATATCTGGCCTACTTGCAGTAAGATATAGGAGAGATCCAATCATACCTCTGTATTGTTTTGCATCAACCGATTTACCTTTTTCATCTTTATCAAGTTTGATGCTTGTGCTCATGGGAGTGGTTGCTGGTTTGGCTTGTTCAAAATTGAATCTTTTGAGCAACTCTTTGATATATTTGGCTTGATTGATAAGGATTCCATCCTCAAGTTGTTTGACCTGCAAACCAAGAAAGAATTGTAATTCTCCCATAAGACTCATCTCAAATTCACTGTGCATGTGTTTAGAAAATTCTTCACACAGTGAAGGATTGGTGGAACCAAATATGATATCATCCACATATACTTGAACTACAATGATATGATTGTGGACTGATTTTGTGAAAAGAGTTTGATCCACCTTACCTCTGGAGTATTTTTACTAACCAGAAAAACTGCTCAATCTGTCATACCAAGCTCTTGGAGCCTGTTTCAAACCATAAAGAGCTTTGTGCAATTTATACACATGGTTAGGTTTATCAAGATCTTCAAAACCAGGAGGTTGAGAAACAAACACTTCCTCTTTTATGAAACCATTCAAAAATACAGTTTTCACATCCATTTGAAACAATTTGAAGTTTTTGGAACATGCATAAGCAAGCAAAATTCTAACAGCTTCTAATCTAGCTACTGGTGCAAAGGATTCCTCAAAATCAACTCCAAATTCTTGATTGTATCCTTGGCAACCAGTCTAGCTTTATTTCTTACAACCTTTCCTTCTTCGTTCAATTTATTCCTAAAGACCATCTAGTTCCAATTATTGACATTTCAGGATTTTTGGGAACAAGACTCCAAACATTATTTCTTTTGAATTGATTCAGTTCATCTTGCATTGCATCTAACCAAGAATCATCTTTTAATGCCTCTTAAATTTTTGGGTTCCTCTTGAGAAATAAAGGCCATTTGATCTTGTTCAATGATGTTTTAAAATGAGATCTAGTGTGAATCCTATCATTGACATTTCCAACAACATTCTCAAGAGGATGGTCTTTGAATATTTAAAATTACCTCTGATTGATGTACTTACCTGCTCTGGTGTCGACCTGATGATGTCTTGTGTCGACACAACTTCATTTTCATCAAGCTCTTCATTCTCCACTTGCTGATCTGATTCTTTTTCAAGAATTTCAGCATCTTCTTCTTGGTTCCTACAAGAATCATGATCATTAGGTTTCTTATAATTTTCATCAAAAACGACATGGGGAGTTTCCTCCACAGAATTTGATTCAATGTTAAAAACTCTATATGACCTTGAATTCTCAGAATAACCCAGAAAAATGCCTACTTGACTTTTCTTTTCAAATTTGTCTAGATCATATTTATCATTGTTGTGAATGAAGACTCTACTACCAAAAACCTTGAAATATGCAATGTGAGGCTTCTTACCTTTCATTAGTTCATAGGAAGTTTTCTTAAGGACAGGTCTTACCATCACCCTGTTGAGAACATAGCAAGAAGTATTTACAGCTTCTGCCCAGAATTTCCTTGGAAGCTGACTTTCAATCAACAATGTTCTGGCCATTTCCACCAATGTCCTATTCTTCCTTTCAACTATTCCATTCTGCTCAGGAGTCCTTGGAGAGGCGAACTTGTGATCAATTCCCTTATTCCTGCAAAAATCAAAAAACAAGTTATTGTCAAATTCCCCTCCATGATCAGTAAGAATGGAGTGGATTTTATTTATTTTTCATTTTCAATTTTATCAACAAACTCTTTGAAATTATCAAAAGTGTCACTCTTGTGAGACAAGAAATACACCCAGGTAACCTAGAGAAATCATCCACAATCACAAACCCAAATCTGTGTCCACTAAGACTGAGTGTCCTAGTAGGACCAAATAAATCCATGTGCAATAATTCAAAGGGTTTGGAAGTAGTTAATGGTGCAACAGATTTGAATGATCTTCTGGTTGTTTGCCTTGAGCATACAAGAGCATTTTTCTTTTTCTTTATTTTTGGTAAACCATTTACCAGAGAGTATCTCAACAATTTATTCAAAACATTTTCGCTAGCATGACCTAATCTACGATGCCATAACTGAAACAAGTCATGCTGATTAGCAACTAAGCATAGATTTTCATGCTGATGATCATTTAGGTCAACCAAATAAACATTGTTGATTCTTTGACCAAAAAATTTATTTTGCCAGAACCCTTTTCAACAATTTCACAAGATTCAGAATCAAAAATTACCTTGAGGCCTTTATCACAGTTGACTATGCTCAATAGATTATGATCAAGGCCTTCTACAAGCAAAACATTTTCAATGGAGTTTGAAGGGTGCTTACCAATTTTTCCAGTTCCAATGATTTGTCCTTTGTTCTTACCTCCAAAATTACTTGTCCACCATCTTTTCAATCAAAATGGAGAATTTGTCTCTATCTCCAGTCATATGTCTTGAACAGCCGCTATCAAGGTACCATTTGTCTTTCTTGTGGGCTGTAAGACATTCCTGCAAAAAGAATTAGAAGGAAAATTTTGGTACCCAAATTGCTTTGGGTCCCATCAGTTGTTTCAATTCAACAACAAGCTGTTTTGGAATCCATACTTGTCTTGTTTTTCTTGAATTTTTTGTGATCTACAAATATCATCAGTGTGACCAGATTTTTTACAGATAGAACATACCATGATTTTCTGTGGTGCAACATTTTGTTTCTTCTGACATAAGAATTATATCCAGCTGAAGAATTTCCATTGTTCTTTGAATATGAGATTGGTTTAACATGGAATTTCAGATTCTGTTGATTTTTGCCTCGATTCTTTCATGATTCAATTGAATTTTGGAGTTTTTGAATTGATCTTTATTTTTAGGTTTGAGTTTGTTTGTGGTTTTTCTTTGATGCTCTCATCAAATTTTCCATATGAGGTGCTTCCTTGAACAAATGATGTTATTAAAGTTTGCCCAATTTTCTTTTTGTTCTCAGGTTGAAAACCTAGTCCATGCTTGATAGTGTTCATCCGAACACCCAAATTGCATCTAGATTTTTTTACCTTTGACAAATTTAGACAAGGTTTCTTTCTTGTCATTCAATTCTTTTTGGACAGATTCCAATTCCTTTTGAATCACCTCTTTTTCATTTTGAGTTTTTCATTTTCATTAGCCAAGATTTGTTTTTCTTTTTCAGTGACTTGGCATCTTTCCTTAATGAAATCAATCTGTTCATTCAAGCATTCTTGTTCCTTCTTCATGTTATTAATTTCATCATTCAGAACATTAATCTTCAGATTCCTGTGGGTTATTTAGCATGCTGTTGATCTTTTTTCAAGGTTTTGTTTTCAGATTTGAGTTCACATAATTTCTCAAACATAACAGCATATGCTTCCTCCCATTCATCAGTTGTAAAGTCCTCAAAAGAAGAACTTACCTCAGTGTTTTCCTCATGTCTGGCCATGAGACATGTCACTTCTTCTTCATCAGATTCATTTCAACTGATCTTCTTCATCCTCATCACTCCATGTGGCCAGCATTGCCCTTGTCTTCTTAAGCATCTGACTTCAATTTCTTCTTTAAGTCAGGACACTCCCCTCTCATGTGTCCTGGTTTCCTGCACTCATAACAGATAATGTCAGTTTTTGTTTGTATCCAATCTTTTATTGAAATCAGTTTTCTTTGAAGCATCCTTTCTGATGAAGGGTTTGAATTTACCTGTTCCTTTCTTTCTCAAGAACTTTTTGAATTGCCTTGTCAATAAGGCCAATTCCACATCCTCCTCTTCATCAGAAGAATCATCATCATTATCAGATTGGTCAATAGTAGTTTTTGAACTAGATGAAGCTTTTAAAGCAATGGGTTTCTTGGAAGTGATGATAGATGCATTTCTCTTCAGATTAATTTCATATGTCATAAGTGAACCTATTAGCTCATCCATTGCATGGTAGACAGATTTTTGAATCTTCAATAACTGTGGCCTTTGTATGCCAAGCTGCTGGTAAAGATCTAAGAACTTTTCTAACAAGATCACTGTTCGAATAGTCCTTTCCTAGACCTCTAAGACCATTCACTAAAAGCATGAACCTAGCAAACATCTGAGATAGTCTCATCACTTTTCATTTTGAACATTTCATACTCTGAAACTAAGATACTTGCCTTGGTCTCCCTTACCTCTGAGGTCCCTTCATAGATGAGCTGGAGCTTGTCCCACATCTCCTTAGCAGACTTGCATGAAGATACTCTGGAGTACTCTTTGGGATGAATGGCACATTGCATCATGTTCATAGCGCTCCAGTTGAGGGTAGATTTCTTGATCTGTTCCTTAGTCCATAGGTCCTCATCCTCTGGCAGATCAGATGGTCCTTTTTCAACATCTTCCAGAGCTCATAGTCCTGAGCTCTCAAGAATACCTGCATCCTTTTTTCAATAGGCATAGTCAGATCCATCAAAGAAAGGAGGCTAGTAATCGAATGACCCTCAGCTATAAATCCCCTAGTGCTCTCCATAGCAACAAACTCTTGATCGTAAGATCAAACACTGGAAGTGCAAAGAGAACCTTCTCTGATACCAAATGAAATGTGCGGAATTACTGCTATGAAGAAATCTAGAAGGGGGGGGGGTTGAATAGATTTCACCAGACTTTGAAATTCACTTGATTAGATGCTTAGATTTAGAGTTAATCACAATTTTGAACAAGTTAAATAGAATAGATGTTGAAGAACCAGCGAGCCTATCAAATATCTAACGCAATTAGCAAGCAAACCACAGAGACAGGAGATTTAAGGTGGTTCGGATTACAAAACTGGTATCCTACATCCACCATCCACACACACACACAAAATGGCTTATCTCGCCAGTTCAGAAAAACACTTAACAACACACACACTCTGAGATATGGAAATCTCAGATTCAATCACACACGAAATTGTGCACAAGGATTGCACCAATTTCACAACACACACTTCAATAGAGTGAGTTTGAGATGAAGAACAGTCAGATCAATTGAAACTCAAAGTTGAAGAAGACTGGTTCGAAGGTCCCTGTTTTGCTTCAAAAGTAGAGATCAGTTCTTCTGCTTCAGCTCCAGGAAGAAGACTCTGATGGCTCGAAATCTTCTTCAAATGGATCATCCAAGATGCTCAAGACTTTGATTCCTTCATATCTGGGAGCAATTCGCCAGGATGAAGCCTTCTTCAGAAATAGAGGAATATTCTGGAGTCTGGAAGAGCAGAGGTGTATCTGGATCAATCGTCCCAAAAAGCCAAGTGGATAAGGGGTATTTATAGCCTATGGGTCCACAAAATATCTTGGGAATTGGGAGCATAGAAATTCCGCCCAAACCCCTTTACCAAAATCATCCACGTGACTTGGTAAGTTCAGATCTGGAGAATCATCCGAACTGTGTCGACACTACACAACTATGTGTCGACACACAGGTTCCTGGCTTGGAAACAAGCTTCTGGGACAGTCAACTAGTGTCGACACCACGGTACATCTTCACACATAGGCTTCTGGGACAGTGGTCTAGTGTCGACACCACTGAATCATTGTGTCGACACCACTAGATGTT
>CM024758.1:80623970-80728920 GCA_014218235.1 Colocasia esculenta
ATCTTGTCCACCTCTTTTATCGATCCTTCACAGCAGCTGGTAGACTGCCCGGACGATGGCCCACCCCAGGCGGGACAGTAGCTCGCTTGCAAAACAGCCACAAAAACACAAAGATCAGTCAAAATCCACAAAACAGCACTCTGTTCAGATCACGACAGGCCCCCTATCGCCTTCTGAAGGTGACACAACAGGCATCGCATTCAGGTTTCGGAAGGCGACGGGTCGACTCGTCGCCTTCTGAACACGACACCCAGGGTGTCGCGTTCACCTTGGTAATGTGACAGGCAACCTGTTGCGTTCACAGGGTGACCGAGGGCGGCCAGTAGCCGTTCCCCGGTCGTTCCAACTTGGGCCAAAGCCCTACATAGGTGCCTAGCACCTTGTCCACCCCGTCCCACACATCTAATCGCACAGGGTTTAGGGTTTGGGTCACCTACCTTTTTGGGACCGGCTGCCTCTTCTTTACCCGGCACTTCCAAGGGATCCACCTCCATGGGGAGGGTCGGATTCCCTTCACCTGTCTTCGTGGGAGGATCCTCTGCCGTCCGCCGTCGGCGGATAGTCTTCTTTGTTCTCCCCGAACGGTCCCCGCCATCGCCACCTTCCATGCCACCGCCCTCCATCGCCTTGGCCGCCGGGGAACGAAGAAAAAAGAAGAAGAGGAAGAAGACCGAAGAAGGAGAAAGAAGGAGGGGCGATCACCATCGCCTCCGACCGAGGTCGCCGGAGGAAGAAAGGGGGGTGGAGTCCTGTCACCGGAGAAGAAAGGGGAGAGGGAAGAGAGAGAGAGTAAAAGAGGGAAAGAGCAAAAGAGGCGTGGGTCCTCGAATTCAAACCACCTCGGCCTTGTGGCCGCGACCACAAGGCTGTCGCGTTCACTTTAGGTCGCGACAGACGCCCTGGCGTGGTCTCAAATAAGGTAACGACGGTTGACTTGTCTTATTTAGGGTAGCGACGCTCAAGCTGTCGCCTTCTTAGTCTGTTCACATAACATTTAAGAATTCATATTTTCATTGCAAATCCCACATGCATACATCAAATAAAAGCTAAAAATTGTCATAAAGTCCCCGATACATCACTCTCACACTCCCAACACATCAAATCTCTCAAAAATCTCCCAAAATACAATCATGTCTCCCTCTTCAAATATTTCGGTGCATATTGAGCTTTTATCCTGTTCTTTATTGTTTTATCTTGAAAATCCATAAAAATCAGAAAATGTAGAAAATTTAGAAAAAATCAAAAAATTGAAAGACGGCTCGTCAGGTAAGTTCAAGTATTTCTAACCTTTATCTCTGCATTACTATATGGTATCTACCCTACTATATCATCTCAAGGACCAGCTAGTTCTCAGTGTGTTCTAGGATCTGAGTTCCCCTTCACCAAAAACAAGGATGATCTAAGTGTGCACTGTTAATCGTTGGATAGGCCATTAGATGGTATGGCTCGGGGACGATCGATTTTATCGCACGCGGGGATGCGAAGTGTCTTGACCCTTGCTCATTTTGTCTAGCAATATTATCCTTGAGTATTGTTATTTTCTCCTTTTCTTTGCATTATTTTATGATTTCTTTTCTTTTAGCCCAGCATGCATCATTTAGGATCTTTGAGCTTCATGCCTCATGATTTTTAAAGCTAGCTTCGCGATGATGTTTCAACCAGATCTTCATTTCTCAAATAGGAATTTCATTCCATTCCAAATTTGAAAGTTTTCTTCGAGCTAGTTGCTCAGTCCAGTTTGCCAGTATGGTTCCTATTCAGGATTCCTCTCATCCCCGTTCATTATATCAATCATCCCTTTCCCCTTCGACCCGCTCATTAGTCGAGAATCGCTCAAAGGCCAGAGTCGAATCGACCCGCCGGGCAGCACCTATCCCCTAATGAACGAAACCTGCAAGCCAAGATGGCCAGGGTACCTCTTGATCAAGAGGTTGATCATTTCTTTTCTTTTGATCTTTATTCATCCCGAATTTGAACCATCCCTGCATTCTGGTCTCGCCATGTTCGAAGATCGCCGGATAATTCTCGCAGCTTATTCGTTCAGAATGGTGTCTCTTTACCTTGATGCCCGCTTTTCATCTCATCCCGCTTCATTCCACTACATCGTCATTTCATGCCATCTCCTCTTCATTATCGCTCCACTCCCTTGCAAAGCAAGCATCAAGGAGGGGAAATCTGTAGACACCCATTTCTGGCCCATAAGTCGAGCCAAATTTCTTGTCATATCATTGACGCCCCACGTTGACTCATCATCGCCTAGCTGGCTTTATCCGATCATGGTATCCTTTCGTTAGTTCATCGCCCTGGTGGGTTCTTCCTGGTCACATCAGTCTTCTTCTTCATTATTATCTCATAGCTCTTGAGTTAGGAAGTTCAATGCTTCAAACTGCACGCCAATCCGATACCCATTCAAGGAGGTCAGACCCTTGTATGAGCCTTATGCTCAAAGTCCATGAAGGCGACAATGACCCTGTCCCGTTCTACTTCAGAAGACGACACTAGTCTGTCGCGTTCATACCCATATCGATTTGCCTTCAAGCCTAAATCGATCATCTTCAGAAGGCGACACCTCGATACGTCGCGTTCCTATTTGGCATTTTAATTCCCTGAAAAATTCGCTAGAAAATGCTTAAAAGGTTTCCTACTATGGAAGGCAACGTATCGAGGCGTCGCGACCTGGTAGTGATAAGAGGCTCGTCGCATTCTAGTTTTCATGCAACGTACCCTTTCCTAACCCGACTTGGACCCTTACTATTGATGAATAGTCCGACTTTTAGTTGGTCTAGAGGCGTCCAAATCCTTCCAAATTCGGAGGAGACCCTCTTTAGAAGGTCCTTTCCGAGTTCTGATTCCCCTTTCCCGAGCTTACTTACCCAAATTTGGACTCTTGCCTATTATTCTCCTCTCAGCCCATTCAAGAATAATGGGGTATAAATCCCTTCATAGAGCATCGTTTAGGGCAAGGCCAACGTCTGCTTCTTCCTCTCCCAGGGAGCTTCGAGTTCTTAAAAGACCTCTCACCTCCAGACGACTAGGAAGTGCCCCCAGGGGTTTTCTCCTCATCTACACTTTCTCCCTCTTTTTCTTCATCCTTTTTCTTCATACATGCACATTTAGCTTCATTTCTTTTCGTAGATTTGCATTAGAACACATCACACACACCGTTTTTAATCACCCAAAAGGGTTAAAACCCCACCCCACGTGAGTTCCTCACAATTAGTTCATGTTTACTCTTTGTTTTGGGATAGATTCTACATAAAACGAGTTTCTAATGGGTGTTTCATTGTTTTGATGTTCTTTGCAGGGTTGTAAAAGATAGTAGCAGCACGAGGCTCTTGCCGCTTGGCGACTGAGGAGCAGGAAGAAGAGAATTCACAATCTTCATCTTCTGAAGTAGAAGGCGACGTTCCTCTGGTCGCAATCGTCAGAAGACGACAGTCCGCGCGTCGCGTTAGAGAAACCGGAAGGTGGCACCTCCATCGTCGCGTTCAAGGCAAGGCGACGGCGGGCCTGTCGCGTTCACAGGACCAGGTTCTTCTTCTGGATCTTTCTTCCTTTTCCAAAGTAGTTAGCATCTTCCTTCATCATACATGTCTTTGCAACTGCTTTGGTGGTGATCACGGTCCTTTTTATTTATTTTTAATTATCGTCTTTGGGGAGCAAATCCCGTGATTACAAACACCACTGGGAGAAAAGGCTCAATTGAATAAATTTTCCATTAGCTGATGTTAAGATTGGTGAACTCAATCTTAGAGTAGACTTGATTTGTATGCCCATGGAGGGCTACGATGTCATATGGGAGCCAATTGGCTATCTACGTATGGGGCTATCGTGGATTGTAGAAGAGGGAAAATTACCTTTAGTGAATTCCCTAAGTTGACCTTCACGGGACGTAGACACAAGAGGCACTTGTCTCTCGTCTTTGCCATCAAAGCACAGAACATGATAAGAAAGGGCTGTGTGGCATTTCTTAGTAATTGTGGTTGAGAAGAAATCATCTAAGATATCTGATATCCATATCGTGCATGAATACCCGATGTGTTTCCCGATGAGCTGCCAGGCATACCACCTGAAAGAGATGTCAATTTCTCAATTGACCTCATACCTAGAGCCGCACCGGTTTCACGCCAACCCTACAGGATGTTCCCCGCTAAACTGAAAGAGTTAAAGGAGCAATTGATGGAACTTCTGGAAAAGGGATTTATCCGACCAAGCACTTCTCCTTGTGGAGCACGAGTGTTGTTCGTCAAGAAGAAGGACGGATCCATGAGATTATGCATCGACTATAGGCAGTTGAACAATCTCACTATCAAGAACAAGTACCCTCTGCCTCGTGTTGATGAATTATTGATCAAATATCAAGAGCAAAGTATTTTTCTAAGATTAACCTTAGATCGGGATATCATCAGATGAGGATTAAAGATGCAGACATTTACAAGACGGCTTTCAGGAGCAGGTACGGTCATTACGAATTTGTAGTTATGCCTTTTGGACTAACCATTGCTCCTGCAGCTTTCATACAACTAATGAACAACATATATCGGCCATACCTCGACATGTTTGTCGTGGTGTTTATTGATGATATTCTCATATACTCGAAGACCAAGGAAGAGCATGAGGAGCATCTAAGGATCGCTCTGCAGATCTTGAGGGACAACAGCTCTACGCCAATTTGAGCAAGTGTGAATTCTGGCTCGAGGAGGTGTCATTCTAGGCCATGTTATATCCAAGGACGGTATCGTTGTCGATCCTTCCAAGGTAGAATCCGTACTCAACTGGGAAACGTCGACTAATGTTACCCAGATCAGAAGTTTTCTTGGACTGGCTAGTTACTACAGACGGTTCATAAAAGACTTCTCCAAGATAGTTGTACCTCTTACTCGCCTTACGCGAAAAGAGAACGCCTATGTCTGGAGCAAGGAGTGCGATAAAAGTTCCAGACCCTGAAGCAATTGTTGACATCTGCAACTGTCCTCGCGTTACCAGTCGAGGGCAAAGGATTCTCAGTCTACACTGATGCATTTGGAATCGGTCTATGCTGCGTGTTAATGCAGAATGATAAGGTGATAGCATATTCTTCAAGCAGTTGAAGACTCATGAAGTCAATTATCCTGTCCATGACTTAGAATTAGCTGCAGTGGTATTGCACTCATGCTCTGGAGGCATTACCTATATGGGGAACAATTTATTGTCTACTCTAACCACAAGAGTCTGAAGTACTTGTTTTTAAGAAGGAGCTTAATATGCGACAAAGGAGATGGCTGGAGTACTTGAAGGATTTTGATTTCAACATTCAATATCACCCAGGCAAAGGTAATGCAGTAGCTGATGCACTTAGTAGGAAGCCAGTGGCTTTATTATCATGTTTAGTCTTGGGCGAGATGCAATTGTTGGAACAGATCGCCAGTCTGGATCTGAATATTGAGCAAAGAAGTGATAAGATGATAGTTGCCAATCTTAGAGCGCAACGTGACATTTTTGTCGAGATCAGAGAGCAACAGGCTAATGATCCATTTCTAGTCAGAGTCAGGGAAACCATAGCTGACAAACCAGATTTCTCCATCACTGAGGGTGGAAGAATATTATTCCAAGCCAGGACATGCGTGCCTGACAATGAGGAGCTGAAGAAAAGCTAATGGATGAAGCCCACAAGACCAAGTATATCATTCATCTGGGCGTAACCAAGATGTACTAGGACATGAAAAGGTCATTTTGGTGGCCAAACATGAAGCGTGAGGTGGCTGAGCATGCCGCACACTGCCTCACCTGTCAACAGGTAAAAGCTGAACATCGTCGTCCTGCAGGTGTACTCAGACCCATGGACATACCTAAGTGGAAGTGGGAAAGCATCGGAATGGATTTCATCATGGGTTTACCCCGAACTCGTGGTGGACTCGATGTTATCTGGGTTATAGTGGACCGTTTGACTAAGTCCGCACATTTCTTGGCAATCAAAAGTACATGGCGTGTAAATGTGTGTTTTTTTTTTTTTTTTTTTTTTAACAAATATCTGACAAGAGAGTAGGAGAGCGCTCACCCCTTCAGAGAAAGGATAAGGAAATCGCTCCACCACCACACACTCATCAGAAAATTTTATTAAAAGCAAACCATTACAAAAGACAATCAGGGCCTGATTGAAGGTAACCCATCTTATCTAACGATAGGGCCCTTTACAGAAGGAGGGAGATCAGCCCCAGAATACCAGACACAGAGGAACTGGTAAGAGTACAACCAAAACCAGCGAGACAATCAGCCACCTGATTAGCCTCCGGTAAATGTGACTGATATAGAGAGCTGGATATGCTGACAACGATTGAGGATATCCTGAGTAATAATAGAGAGGCGCCAAGGAATGGAATATTTCCCCTTCAAATTTGCACCAGAACAAGGGAGTCACACTCATAAGGAAACCTGATATGCCCCTTTCATAACACAGCATAATGCCATTCCGAAGAGCAAGAGCTTCAGCTTCCAAACTAGAATAAACACCTGATAGCTAGCAGCAAAAGCAAGCACAATATCGCCCAACTCATTTCTAAGAACTCTCCCCCAGCTGCAATGGAAGAAGTTGATTTATAAGCACCATCAACATTGAGCTTCAGTCTTCCAGAGGAGGTAAATACCATCTCACAATCTTAGGAGCGACAGGGGCAGACATCTGAATAGTGATGCCCCATTGCTGAAGGAAACTTAATGGAGGCGTGCAGGTCAAAGAACCTAAGATTTGTAATTTTTTGAGAATCAGATACATGCATCATTACTCTTTGAAGGATCTGACGGGCCACCATTGGTTGATCATCAAACCTGGATCTATTACGGCTGCACCAAATCTCCCAGATGCGGAGAAAAACATGTGTCTGGCCATCCGGCCCCAAGTAGTGGAACAATGCATGGTAGAGATATAGTGAAATATAGCATGAGCTGTATTATGGGCCGTAGAGTTGGAAAACTTCAGAAAACGCTGAGAGCAACCAAACCTCCTTTGCCACCTCCCCAGGAGAACAGGTGAACACTAGTTTCACAGTTAGATTGACGGCAGCAAGAACATCTGAACAGAAGGAATACACAGCCAGCTATGTGTTGCCCAGCTAACTAGCCCAGAGGGGGGGGTGAATGGGTTATTAAAAACTCGATCTCTGATTAAAATCTGTTTACTGAAAGGATGCACAACTTAATAACAAGGTTAGAGTTAGAGCAAATAAGACAACATCACACAAAAAACACATCCACAAGACACAAGATTTTTATCCTGGTTCGGAACTCTCTCCACAGGAGACCTACGTCAGTCCCTGAGCAATACCTCAGGATTTCACTACCAAGGGTACAATCCCCCTTAAGGATCCTTACACCAGCCTCAACTGGTCTTCCTTCAACCTGAAGGGAAAAAAACAACCACCCTGGATACCACCAGGTCTTCCTTCGTCCAGAAGGGAACACAACCACCCTGGTACCCCAGGTCTTCCTTCGTCCAGAAGGGAAAACAACCACCCTGGATACCACCAGGTCTTCCTTCGTCCAGAAGGGACAAACAAAGAAAAAGGAAAAGGTGTGGAAACAGGCTTCAGACTCTAGCTTGACCAGCTACACACTGAAGCTACCAAGGCCCCGAGAGAGAAAGAGATTTAACAAGTTTTTCTCTCCAAGGACTACACAAGCTCTCACAAATACGAAAACTCTTTTTGAGCACAGAGAGCTAAGAGCTAAGAACAAGGTTGGAGTGGAAGCTTTGCTCTTCTTCAATCTTCTAAAGACTAGAAAAGATGGATTTCTTTCTTCTTCAAATTGCAAGCGTTGTTCCTCTCTACTATCGTTCTTCTCCGTCTTGAGTCTTCTATTTAAACTACTGATTCAAATTCGAACGTTGAAGTGTCCGTTGTCTCTCATCCTTGTGTACGTTAGACTGGTCACTAAGGAAGCTTCTGATCGTCAGTCTTTTATCCTTTTGTACACGCCAAAGAAATGTCATAGAACTTTGTATCTTGTGTCCAACGTTGTACTGATGAGTCTTGTCAGATATCTGTAAGCATATCAACAATAAATGGAGGACAGCTAAGACTGTCGTCGATTGTTAGTTGTAGATGGAACAGATATTGCAATATATAGCAAGGCTCCTTTCTGTCTAAAAAGTACGTAGACAGAGTAGCATACAAATGGAAGATATTGTCTGCATGCATGGGAGATACGATCAGAGAGCATTTAATGCATAGCAGTCAACGGACAAGATATGACTTTGACTTTTCAACGCTATTAAAAAGCATTATACTGATACATCGAGAAATTCGATAAAAACAATCACGATAACTTCATGACTTATGAAAGTTGTGAATTATAGCAAGTCGTTATGAACTGTGAAGAAATCGTTGTGATAACTTATAAAGTCGTTACAACGAGCAAGTCGTTATGAACGCTTATCAAGTCATTATGATCTGTTAAGAAATCGTTATGACTATCAAGTCGTTACGAGTTCAAAGAAATCGTACACAAGGCAAGGCGTATGAACTGTAAAGAAATCGTTATGAACTCTAAAGAAATCGTTACAGCAATCGTCATTATGAACTGTAAAGAAATCGTTATGAACTCTAAGAAATCGATATGAACGAGGTCGTTGCGAGTTCTAAAGAAATCGTTATGAGGTCTAAAAATCGGTACGGTTTGCGAGTTCTAAAGAAATTGTTACGAGAACTAAAGAAATCGTACGGCTACCGAGTCGTTACGAGTTTCAAAGAAATCGTTACGAGAACTAAAGAAATCGTTACGGCTGCCGAGTCGTTACGAGTTTCAAAGAAATCGTTACGGCTAGAGAGTCGTTGGGTTCTAAAGAAATCGTTGCGATGTCTAAGGAAATCGTTACGGCTAGAGAGTCGTTGCGGTTCTAAAGAAGTCGTTGCGATGTCTAAAGAAATCGTTGCACAAAGAATCGTTATGAGAATCAAAGAAATCGTTACGAGAACTAAAGAAATCGTTACGGCTAGAGAGTCGTTGCGGGTTCTAAAGAAATCGTTGCGATGTCTTAAAGAATCGTTGCGATATCGATTTGTTTTGAATTTTCCGGTCAAAGAGGAAATCGTTCTGCTTATCAAAGAAGTCGATACAAAGACTTGGATAGAAATGTGAGATGAGACTTACCTGATTGTCTTGAACTTTCATTTTTCTTTATTCCCTGTTCTCAAGGCTCAAGTAATCCATTAGTACTATTTTGTTAATCATCAAAATTAATATATAAATAATGAAATATTTATTATGGGGACAGTTTGGTCATCATTCCCCCTTTTTGATGATGACAAAATATACTAAACATCATACAAAAATTAACATGTTTTTCAGATTTACTTTAGTTTTCCCCCATTTTGTCAATAAGCAAAAAGATAAGCTGTGAGACAAGAAGAGAGAGAAGTTTTATATAAGATGGAGAAAGATAATACAGGGGAGATAACAAGGAGGCATGCTGTGAGACAACAGCCCATGCCTTGATCTCAAGATCCTCAAAAATTTGCAGAAAAACTCCAGAAGCAACTGAGAAGGAGGGTCCCATGGAGGAATGGTCCTCTGAATGTAGAGTTGCCTTTGCTGCTCTAAGAATTCTCCATACTGAGTTTTGTCCAATATGAATCTGTAGTATGTACTTTTGCCAAAACTGGCCCTATGGAGAAATCTGTCCAAGGAAATGGGATAGTGAATCTTTGATCTAGAAGATCCTGCTTCATAGCATAGAAAGCAGAATATCTAGATGCCCATACAACATAGATCTCTGGTATGGGGGCGATGGAATTGAGATCCAAAAGCTTCTGCAGAAAGAGCAGGCTTCCTCTGACTAACTAGATCTTGATTGATAGCTTCCAATGCTGATAAGAGGCCTGATAGAGAAGCTCCCATTCTGATGAAGTGAGTCTTTCACACTCAGAAATGAGTGGAGCTAAGGTCTGAGAAGAAATGCGGCCAGAGTGTATTCTCTGAAGATGAACCGCAAAAAGGAAGGAGATCTGCCCTGCTTGGCTGACATCCTGCCCATCTGTCTTGCAAACATATCTAGAGCATGAGACCCAGCATCTGAATCAAATACTGAAGAGTGCAGCTTCGGCAGAAGAACTGGAAAATCAACCTTGAAAGAGACAAAGTCTACCTTAAGAGGAAGGTTGAGAGGGATTTCTGATTTCAGCACAGTGATCTTCGAATGGAACTGGCAAAACTGAACTTCTGGAATTTGTTCAAGTAACAGAAGTCACTGTACAGCTGAAAAGATCTGGCAATGCGAATTTCCTTCAAAATGAAGGATCCCCAAGAGTTCTTATGCTGGATGATAAACCACTCAGAGAAGGTGAGTGGGTGAGCTCTGTGAGTGAGAGATTCGGCCCTGGCAGTCAAGTATTTTTCATACTGAGCCTTATTTCCTTTGACAGCTGCCCACTGATCTTCAGTCTTGAACTCAGTGCCCTCAAGGATTTTGGATTTGTAAGCTTGGGGTATCTGAGTAAAAGGAAGAACAATGTCCAGGTGTTCGGATAGGTGTTAAAAAGGAATACCATAAATGGTAGAAAGAATGCATTTTGGAGGTATTCTTTGTAGATAGGTCTTCTCTTAGGATCAAGGGTAAGAGAATACCATAGAGGAGGGTATAGAGGAACAGAGGGAGTGCTTAGAGATGAGGAGGTTTCCTCTTTTTCTTGGCAGGACTGGGAGGGTCAGTCCTGTGAATATGAGAGGCTGTGGAGAGAATGGTGAGGAGGGTGTTCCTTTCAAAATTGTCTGGAACATTGGTGTCAAAGACACCAAGAGGCAGAGGTTTATCTGGAGGAAAGATAACAGAAATAGGAGGAGTAGGAGGATAGAAAAGGTTTAGGATTAAAGGGGGAGTTGGTTGAGGTGGAGGTGTTTGAATTTTAACAGGTGAAGGTTTGGAGTTAATGAGGATGGAGCTGAGATGTGAGATGGAGTAGGAGAGAAAGAGGGTTGAGATGAAATAGAGGATGAGGATGGTTGGGTGCGAGGCATGGGATGTTTATGGTGGTGGAGCAGGAGGTGCAGTAGAAGGAGATGAAGGTGTGGAGAGGGTTGGAGTGGCAGAGATGAAGTATCAGGGGCCTTGGAAACTGACACTGGCTCTTTCCCTTGGCCTGACTCTCTCTGACTGCTGGAGAGGGTCCTGAAGACCCTGAGGCTGCCACTGGTCCTGGTGACCTTACGACTGATGGCCCTGACCTTGAGCAGAAGGCCCTGCTGGCCCTGGTGGCCGAGGAGCAGTGCCTGCCCGGAGACATCCCACTGGACTTTGACAATACACCAGCATAGACTTCATGTCAGACAACTCTTTATTGAAATACCTCATTGCATTTCTTATTGAAGATACGTCTGAGGAAGTTGAAGCTTGATTAGTAACAATGCCTTGAATGCTAGACTGAACTGATGCCAAGATCTCTCTTGGGCCTTTAACAAAGCCATAACATGCTTCAAGTTCACTTTCTATGGCCCTTCCTTGACCTCCTGTGAACAACTCTCTTCTGCTTACCTTGTTGAGTGACAGGCTCCTCTAGATTTATATGCTTGCACTTGGGCCTTCACTAACATCAACCTTGGCTGGAGCTGGAATTTCCTGAGTAGGTGCAGCTTTCTCAGGAATAGCTTCATTTTCAGGCTTCTCAATCTCAGCTTGCTCCCCCTGAATGGGAGCAGGGACTTCAACACTTAAATGCTCCCCTGAGCAGGAGCTTCTTCCAAGACAACTTTCTCCAAGTGGCCTTCTGCCACGGATTCAGACTCTCAGGTTCAACTCTACTTTGCTCCTCTTGGCTAGGAGCTTCTTCCAAGACCACATCTTGTTGAGTACCGCTTGAATCTCAACATCAGCAATTTGTTCAGACTGAACTTTCGAATGACTAGGGCCACAACTTCTTCTTCAACACCATCCACCTTCTTTAGAAGTAGCTAAGGTGGAGGGAATGGAATCCAATACCTCTCTTAAGATAGAGGCAACTAAGGTGGTGGGCAAGGAGTCTGCCACACCAGCTGCACCTACTTCCACTTGAGCTTCGGATTGGCATTCCACAAATGGTACTCTACTGCAGCTGACTCTACGGTTCTGCTCTGCTGCTGCTTGCTCTGCTGCTTCTACTTCTCTCTGCTGCTGCTTCTGCTCTTCTGGAATATCCCCAATAACTGCTTCTCCTCAGCCACAGAGGACTTTGACCAAACTCCTCTTGCACTGAAAACCACTTTTCTTCAGATTTCTGGACCTTATTGACTGGCCCTCTTTTCAGCTACTGCACCTGACATATCTACTCCAAAGTGCTTGAAAATCTTGGTCAGTAGATGAGCATACGGAAGGGAAACATTCAACTTGCTCTTTGTTTCCCATAATGAGCATGAGCAAACATCATTCGCTCAATCATCACTGCGGCCAGGTTATCTCTTTGTTCTGGATTGCCCAGAACATTATGTCCGAATCTGCCCTAGTGCATGAAGAAAAGGTAGCACTACGAGCTAGTAGGATGATTTGACAGACTATAAAGTGAAGCAATCTATTGATGCGGACATCTGATTAATATCAAGCTTCCCATCCTTCAGCTTAAACCCTGGACCAATAATCCCGAGACCCTTGACTTCATCATTCACAGAGTGAATGCCACTAAATCCAGAGGTCTTCACTCCAAACAGATCACGCAATAGCTCATGGGTTATTCTGATTTGGATGCCCTTGACAGAGGAAACAAGGGACCCATCTGCTTCCGATTTCAGACAAATGAAGAAGGCTTTCACCAAGTCCGGGTAGCTTACCTCACTGAAAGTAACCACATCCATCCACTGCAATCTTCTCAGGGCATCGACCAGCGTGGCCATGCCACTCTTCTCAAGATTCTGAACATCTACTGCCTTATTTCCACAAATCTTCGTCTTCACAAACGTAAATCTTTCTTGCTCCTTTGGGGACAAATACTCAGCACTGTAGCCCCCAACACTTCCGGAGATCAACGGAGCGGCCATGGGTGCAGAGAAGAAAAGATTCTGGAAAGGAGGATGATGGAAGGGATGGAAGCTCTCGAAGGGATTCTTCGCGGGGAGAGAGAAGGCTTCGAAAGTTGCAGAGAGTCGATCCCAAAATCGTTAGGGCATCGGCGGCTTTGGGTGAACAGATAGAGATAAAAAGGGTAAAGGTAGAAGACGAGTCGTTCCCAGAACGATTTGAATAAAATAATATTACTTTATTGAAAGAGGAGCGCCAAGAGCGGTAAAGATAGAAAGCGACACAAAAAAGTTTGACAAGTCAAACAACTTTCTACACAGAAGCGGTCAAAGCATATAGATAACTGAGTTTTGCTTACTTTAACGGAGAGAGAACTTTCATTTAATCTGAAAAATTTATATGTCAATAAAATCACAGAAATTCTTTCACAAATTGCACATCCCTAGTTCCCTTCTAAGAGATGTAAATCTCTCTTCAGGTAGGGCTTTTGTGAAGATATCTGCCAATTGACCATTTGTATCTATAAACGAAATTTCTAAATTACCACTAGCTACATGGTCTCGAATAAAATGGTATCTTACCTCAATGTGCTTCGTCCTTGAGTGTTGAACTGGATTTTTGGTGAGGTTGATGGCACTTGTATTATCACACAATAGAGGAATTGATTTGATGTGAATGCCGAAATCTTCAAGTTGTTGCTTTATCCAAAGAAGTTGTGTACAGCAACTTCAGCAGCAACATATTCTGCCTCAGCTGTTGATAGAGCTACTGAATTTTGTTTCTTGGATGTCCATGATATTAAGCATCCTGCAAGAAACTGACAACATCCACTGGTGCTCTTTCTATCTACTTTGCAACCAGCATAATCAGCATCTGAATATCCTATTAGTTTTATTTCACATGATCTAGGATACCAGAGACCTAAGTCATGAGTTCTAGCTAAATATCTAAATATTCTTTTACAGAAATTAAGTGAGACTCTCTAGGGTCTGCCTGATATCTAGCACACATGCATACACTGAACAAAATGTCTGGTCTACTTGCAGTTAAGTAAAGTAATGATCCTATCATACCTCGATAATTCTTTTGATCTACCTTTTTACCTTTTTGATCACTGTCCATTCTGGTTGATGTGCTCATTGGAGTTGATAATGGCTTTGCATCTTCAAATCCAAAATTCTTTAACAGCTCTTGGTGTACTTGCTTGACAGATATGAGTGCCATCCTTCCCTTGCTTGATTTGCAATCCAAGGAAGTAGCTTAGCTCCCCCATCAAGCTCATTTCGAATTCTCCTGCATAAGCTTTTCAAAGTACTTGCAAAGAGATTCATCAGTAGATCCAAAAATGATATCATCTACATATATTTGCACTAGAAGTATGTTTTATCCTTAGATTTTATAAATAATGTACTATCTACTTTACCTCTAGTGAAACCATGATTAATAAGAAAGTACTGAGCCTTCATACCAGGCTCTAGGAGCTTGCTTTAAACCATATAAGGCCTTATGTAGTTTAAATACATGATTTGGAAATTCGGTGTCATCAAAACCTGGAGGTTGTTCAACATAAACTTCCTCCTTGATAAAACCATTTAAAAAGGCTGATTTGACATCCATTTGAAATAATTTTAAATCGAATGCAGATGCATAAGCAAGTAAAATCCTAATGGCCTCAAGTCTAGCTACAGGTGCATAAGTTTCATCGAATCTATGCCTTCCTCTTGGGAGTAGCCTTGAGCCACCAATCTGGCTTTGTTCCTTAAGATTATTCCAGACTCATCCAGTTTATTTCTGAACACCCACTGGTGCCAATAACTGAATGATTGGATGGTCTAGGAACAAGTGACCATACTTGGTTTCTCTTGAACTGATTTAGTTCATCTTGCATGGCTAATATCCAAGATTCATCAGATAAAGCTTCATTGACTGTCTTAGGCTCTATTTGAGAAACAAATGCTAAATAATCACATGGAATTACATTACCTCTAGTTCTTACCCCTACAGATGGATCACCAATAATGTTTTCAGGAGGGTGATCTTTCTGATGTCTCCATTCCTTTGGAAGATCTTCATGTTGGATTTCTGTTTGCTGCAGTTCTTCCAGAGTTGGATCCTCCTTGTCCTTAATTGAAGTGTCTTTAATTTTTCGGACAAGTCATCTGCATCATCAATGTCACTAATTTCTTCCTTTTTCAAGGAAGGGTTAGATTCATCAAAAATAACATGTACTGATTGTTCAATCAATAAGGAACGTTTTTGAAAACTCTATAACCTTTGGGTTTAGAAGAGTACCCCATGAAGATGCCTTCATCTGATTTGGCATCCAACTTACCAATGTCCTTTTTCCATTGTTGTGGATGAAGCAAGGACATCCAAATATTCTGAAATGGCTAATCTTTGGCTTCTTTTCTTTGTAGAGTTCATAAGCAGTCTTCTTCAGAATTGGCCTGATCATCACTCTATTAATGATATAACATGCAGTGTTGATAGCTTCGGCCCAGAAGTATCTTGGCAGATCATATTCTGATAACATGGTTCTTGCCATATCCAAAAGAGTTCTTTTTTCCTCTCAGCAATTCCATTCTGTTGAGGTGTCCTTGGAGCTGAGAAGTTGTGCTCAATCCTTGATCATCACAGAACTTTGTAAACTTTTCATTCTGAAACTCACCACCATGATCTGATCGGATAGAGACAATTGTGAATTTCTGATCTTTCTGAACTTTCTTACTGAAGCTGACAAAATTTTCAAATGTGTCATCTTTGTGCTCTAGAAAGGATACCAAGTGAATCTTGAATAATCATCAACTATTACAAATCCAAAATTCTTTCCTCCCAAACTGGTAGTCCTCATTGGCCCAAATAAATCCATGTGAAGTATTCTAAGGGCTTTGAGGTGTACTACAGTCTTTGATTGAAGGAGCTCTTGGTGTGCTTTCCTCTTGCACAAGGTCTGCAAATGCTATCCAATCTAGAATTGACCTTTGGCAGTCCTTCAACTAGCTTTTCTTTCTGAGCTTGTTCAAACCATCCAAGCTGCAGTGACCCAATCTTCTGTGCCACAACTAGTTGATTGATCTTTACTAGCTGCCAAACACACATCTTGATCCTGGAGTTCCTCGAGATGGAGAACATACAAGTTTCTTTCTCTGTAGGCTTCAAAGATGACTGCACCATCCTTTAAGATACTGCACTTTGATTCTTGAAACTGAATTTGATGGCCTTTGTCACACAACTGGACTGATGCTGATGAGATTGTGCTTTAATCCTTTGACCAGCATTACATCTTTATAACTGATTTTCCTTTGATGTTCACAGACCCGTTCCTATCACAGTGCCTTTTCCATTATCTCCATAGGTGACTGTACCTCTTCAGCTTGGAGATCAACAAATATCTTCTTGTTGCCTGACATATGCCTTGAGCACCCACTATCCAAATACCATTTGGATGCTCGAGGGTAACCTGAAATGAGAACATCAAGCTTTAGGTACCCAATTCTTTGGGTCCTGATTGGTTAGTATCATCAACTTACCTTTTAATATCCATTTTTATGTCTTGTTGGGCATGTAATTTTAATATGTCCTAACTTGTTGCAGTGACTGCAGCAGGATAACTTAGTCACTTTTTCTATATATTTGAAATCAGCTTTGTATGCTATATCTTGTTCGGGTACAAATTTTGGTGTTGGATATGTTTTAGGGTATATTATGGTTCTTCATTGTCTGGGGGTGTATATCCTAATCCATTTTTCTTTTTACCCGGTCTCCTAGCACCTTTTAATATTAAAGAGTTTTTACCATTGGTAAATTTTTCTAGTGTACTTGATAGATTATCATTTTCTTTATTTAGTCTTTCTATTTCTATTTTAAGTTCACCTAAGTCTTCTTGTTTTTCTAAATGATTTATTTTCTTATTTTTCTCTTTTAAATCTTCACATAATAATTCATTCCTTCGTTTATGTTCAGTAATTTGTTTTTCAAGTTCTTCATTTTCTGTTCTTAGGTCTGAGTTTGTATTTTCTAAACAGATTGTATTTTTCTTACTAGTTTTAAGTAATTTGCATACTTCTTTATATTTTTCATAAAGTTCATTAAAAGCATTTTCTAAATTATCAGAATCTGAATCATTGCATGAATCAAAAGAAGAGTCAGAAGTTACCTTGTCTCGGTGTTGGCCATGAGAGCCAAGTTGCTTCTTCACCTTCACTGCTCGAGCTTGACTCACTGTCTGAGTCACTACTGTTTCCAAGCAGCTGCCATTGCCTTCTTTTTGTATTCTTGAATCTTCTGAAGTTGTCCTTCTTTTTGTGATCATTTTCTTAAGCGTTGGACAGTCTGCCTTGATGTGTCCAGGCTTCTTGCATTCATAACAGATCACTTCTCCTTTCTTCTGATCCTTGTTTCTGGTTTTCTGAAGTCTTTTTTTCTTGAAAAATCTTCTTCCAGACTGATACTTCTTTTTCTTCGCTAGAATCCTTTGAAGTCTTCTAGACAACATGGCTTCTTCATCTCACTGTCTTTACTACTTCACTATTATCCAAAGATTCTTCTGAATTATCTTCACTTGCTTTGAGAGCATTTGATTGTTTCCTTCTGCTGGAGGATTTCCTAATCTCTCCATGTTTATCTCGTGAGCCATGAGAGATCCTATTAGCTTTTCCAATGACATTAATTTAAATCATTGGCTTCTTCAATGGCTGTTACCTTTGGAGTCCATGAAGATGGTAGAGATCTGAGGACTTTTCTAACCATATCTGGTACATCATAACCTTTCCCAAACCAGCTAATCCATTTGTGATGTCTGTGAATCTGCTGAACATCTGAGTTATTGATTCACCTGTCTGCATCTGGAATCTTTTCATATGAGCTACTAGAATATCTATTCTTGTCTCCTTTACCTTGTCTGTCCCTTCATAGGTAATTCTGAGCTTTTCCCACATCTCCATTGCGGATTTGCAGGCTGAGACTCTATTGAATTCTTTCTTGCTTAGGGCACAGCATAATATGCTCTTGGCTTTGCAGTTTAAGGATATTCTTTCCTATCATCATCTGTCCACTGAGCCTTAGCGTTTGTGACCAAAAGATCACCTTCTTCTACAATGGACCAGATTGTGTAATCATGACCTTGTAGAAAATATTCCATTCTAGTCTTCCAGTAGGTTAAGTCTTCTCCATCGAACAAGGGAGGCCTGTTGACTGACTGACCTTCGAAGTTGCTTTGGGCTGCCATTGATCTTTGCTCTTCAGATCGTTGGATCTTCTTCTTTGTCGAAGAGACGGGCTCTGATACCACTTGTTGCCCAGCTAGCTAGCCCAGAGGGGGGGGTGAATGGGTTATTAAAAACTTCGATCTCTGATTAAAATTGTTTACTGAAAGGATTGCACAACTTAATAACAAGGTTAGAGTTAGAGCAAATAAGACAACAATCACACAAAAAACACATCCACAAGACACAAGGATTTTATCCTGGTTCGGAACTCCTCCCACAGGAGACCTACGTCCAGTCCCTGAGCAATACCTCAGGATTTCACTACCAAGGGTACAATCCCCCTTAAGGATCCTTACACCCAGCCTCAACTGGTCTTCTTCTGAAGGGGAAAACAACCACCCGGATACCACCAGGTCTTCCTTCGTCCAGAAGGGAACAAACACCCTGGATACCACCAGGTCTTCCTTCGTCCAGAAGGGAACACACCACTAAGAAGAAAAGGGTGTGAAACAGGCTTCAGACTCTAGCTTGACCAGCTACACACTGAAGCTACCAAGGCCCCGAGAGAGAAAGAGATTTAACAAGGTTTTTCTCTCCAAGGACTACACAAGCTCTCAAATACGAAAACTCTTTTTGAGCACAGAGAGCTAAGAGCTAAGAACAAGGTTGGAGTGGAAGCTTCGCTCTTCTTCAATCTTCTAAAGACTAGAAAAGATGGATTTCTTTCTTTCAAATGCAAGCGTTGTTCCTCTCTACTATCGTTTCTTCCGTCTGAGTCTTCTATTTAAACTACTGATTCAAATTCGAACGTTGAAGTGTCCGGTCTCTTCATCCTTGTGTACGTTAGACTGGTCACTAAGGAAGCTTCTGATCGTCAGTCTTTTATCCTTGTACACGCCAAAGAAATGTCATAGAACTTTGTATCTTGGTCCAACGTTGTACAGATGAGTCTTGTCAGATATCTGTAAGCATATCAACAATAAATGGAGGACAGCTAAGACTGCCGTCGATTGTTAGTGTAGATGGAACAGATATTGCAATATATAGCAAGCTCCTTTCTGTCTAAAAAGTACGTAGACAGAGTAGCATACAAATGGAAGATATTGTCTGCATGCATGGGAGATACGATCAGAGAGCATTTAATGCATAGCAGTCAACGGACAAGATATGACTTTGACTTTTCAACGCTATTAAAAAGCATTATACTGATACATCGAGAAATTCGATAAAAACAATCATGATAACTTCATGACTTATGAAATCGTTGTGAATTATAGCAAGTCGTTATGAACTGTGAAGAAATCGTTGTGATAACTTATAAAGTCGTTACAACGAGCAAGTCGTTATGAACGCTTATCAAGTCATTATGATCTGTAAAAGAAATCGTTATGACTATCAAGTCGTTACGAGTTTCAAAGAAATCGTTACAAGAAATCGTTACACAAGGCAAGGCGTTATGAACTGTAAAGAAATCGTTATGAACTCTAAAGAAATCGTTACAGCAATCACGTCATTATGAACTGTAAAGAAATCGTTATGAACTCTAAGGAAATCGATATGAACGAGAGTCGTTGCGAGTTCTAAAGAAATCGTTATGAGGTCTAAAGAAATCGTTACGGTTTGCGAGTTCTAAAGAAATTGTTACGAGAACTAAAGAAATCGTTACGGCTACCGAGTCGTTACGAGTTTCAAAGAAATCGTTACGAGAACTAAAGAAATCGTTACGGCTGCCGAGTCGTTACGAGTTTCAAAGAAATCGTTACGGCTAGAGAGTCGTTACGGTTCTAAAGAAATCGTTGCGATGTCTTAAGAAATCGTTACGGCTAGAGAGTCGTTACGGGTTCTAAAGAAGTCGTTGGATGTCTTAAAGAATCGTTGCACAAAACAAATCGTTATGAGAATCAAAGAAATCGTTACGAGAACTAAAGAAATCGTTACGGCTAGAGAGTCGTTGCGGGTTCTAAAGAAATCGTTTGCGAGTCTTAAAGATCGTTGCGAATCGATTTGTTTGAATTTTCCGGTCAAAGAGGAAATCGTTCTGCTTATCAAAGAAGTCGATACAAAGACTTGGATAGAAATGTGAGATGAGGTTACTGATTGTCTTGAACTTTCATTTTCTTTTATTCCTGTTCTCAAGGCTCAAGTAATTCCCTAGTACTATTTTGTTAATCATCAAAATTAATATAAAATAAATGAAATATTTATTATGGGAGACGTTTGGTCATCACTATGATGTCATCAGTAGGAACACAACCACGAACTATTCTCCAAACAAGAATCGACCACTTAATGGAACCTGAGAACTCCAAATTTTTGACCAGCCATAAGTCGGTGCACCTTGAAGAAGCTTGCGAACAGAACTGTAGAGAATTGACCATTAGAAGTTAAACACCAAATCCATCTATCCATACCATCAGTACTCGCAAGGATGTGACCAAGAATAGATGGCGGGCAGAACTGGTTGGCAATATTAATATGATAATGAGAAGGATCAGCTAACACCTGACAAATAGACACATGTTTGTCCCTCATAGCAGACCAAACATGGTCAGGAAGGAAAGCTTTAAGAGGGGTCGCTCCAGACCATGCATCCATCCAGAAACAAACATGAGAGTCCAGACCTCTCATCACAACCCTATGATTATGAGTAACAAATGCAGACGCCTGCTGCCATAATCTCCTATCCGCAGCAGACAACAAGTGATAGGAGGCAGAGGAATAGTGACAATTATGCAGGTGTTTGGACTTGAAAAAATTACCCCAGAGGGACGTACCAGAGATGACCCTCCACAACATTTTGTTCTTCAAAGCAAGTTGCATATGGTTGAGATTTAGAACCCCAAGGCCGCCACAATCCTTTGAATGGAAATGATGTCCCAAGAAACCCAATGTCTTTTGGGCGAACCATCATAAGAGCCCCAGAAGAAGTGGCCAACAGTCTGTGGAAAGACTTCATGACAGTGGTAGGAATAGCCTGAGAAGACATCGTATAAATAGGGAGAGCAGAGAAACATGTCTAATAAGGACCAATTTCCCACCGAAAGAAAGGAACCCAGACTTCCAGGTTTGCAGCTTTGCAGCTGTTTTTGCCAAAATATGAGAAAAATAGATCGGCCTTCTCCTACCAGAATAGAGCGAAACTCCCAGATACTTGATGGGCAGCTTGGATTGAACAAAACCAGTGATATGAGCAATAGAAAGACTGAGAGAACTTGGTGCTTTGTCCGCCACCGTGAAGGAACTTTTGGATACATTAATAAGCTGACCCGATGACTCCTCATACGCCTTCAGGAACTTCATTAGCCGCCTTATATGATTGACAGAACCATTGGAGAATATCAGCGTATCGTCAGCGAAAAGCAAGTGAGAAACCAGAGGACAACGTTGAAAAGTCTGAAAAGCTCCACCATTACTACTTTTAAATAGAGCGGTCAACCCCCTGCTTAACACTTCTTCCGCAAGAATAAACAAAGCTGGTGCAAGAGGGTCACCCTGACGAATACCCCTCGTAGACTTGAAGTAGCCATGAATTTCACCATTTAACAACACAGAAAACCAGCAATTAGATAGAAGGGGCTCGATGAGAGAGATGAAAGTGAGAGAGAAGCCAAACTTGCGGAGCACAGCATACAAGAAATCCCACTCCAAACGATCATAAGCCTTAGCCATATCCAGCTTGAAGACAACATTTCCACCTCTGGTCCGTTTTTCAAGTGTTGGACCATCTCCCCAGCCAGAGCCACATCTCATAAATATTCCTTCCTTTAACAAAAGCACCCTGCTGCTCCGAAATCAGAAAAGGAAGAACCTGAGATAGTCTGTCATTGATAATGCGAGAGATGACCTTGTAAAAGAAATTGCAAAGACTGATTGGCCTGAAATCAGCACAAGTTTTTGGTGAGTCAAGCTTGGGTACCAAAGCAATAAGAGAGGATGTAAGACCCGTAGGCAAAGCATGACCACAAAGTAACTTTGAACTGCATCCACAATATCCTTTTGAATGAAATCCCAGCATTTTGGTAAAAATAACCAGTGAATCCATCTGGTCCAGGAGCACTGTCAGGGGACATGGACATAACAACACCTTTGATTTCCTCAGCATTAGGAAGCACACAAAGAGACTGGTTTCTAACATTATTAACCAAAACCGGAATTTCCTCCATAAGGCGCTGATCAACATGATGAGTGTTAGAAGTAAAAGCATCAGAAAAGTGAGACACAAAAAGGTTGACCAACTCCTCTTTATCAGTCACGACCATCCCTGAATCATTAGTGATCTGATTTATAGCTGCACGCCTTCTACGGAGGTGGCACAAGCATGGAAAAATTTCGTATTTCCATCTCCCTCCTTCAGCCACTTAATCTTGCCTTTTGGCGCCAGAACATCTCCTCCTGCGCAAGCACCCGATCAAGAACATCCTTGGCCGCACATAAGTGATTACGATTTTCCGGAGTAGAATCATTATCAAAAGTAACTTGAGCAATAGAGTGCGCCTCTTCCGCTAACACAACATTATCCTGGACATTCTTGAAAACCTGCTTGTTCCATTGTCTATAGAAGGATTTCATATGCTTCAGCTTCATCATCAAATTAAGAGCGGAAAAGAAGAACATGGAGCTGCTCCCCAGCAACCATGGAATCCTGAAGAAACCTCTCATGGGAAATCCACATTTGCTGGAAACAAAACCTTGAAGGAACAGTAGTAGCATTAGACTCCGGGGAATAAGCAAAGGGCTGTGATCGCTACACGCTCTAGACAAATGTTGCACCTTAAAGGAAGGACAAGCAAGCAACCAATCACCATTGATAAAAACCCTGTCCAGTCTGGCCCAAATACCATTAGCTTGTTGACCGTTATACAAGTGAAGTTACTCCCTGAGAATCCCATATCCTCCAAGCCAGACGCTGATACACAAGCCTGGAATTCACCAGTAGATCTCTCAAAGGCCCGTCGACCTCCCCTTTTTTCAGAAGGATCCAAGATACTGTTAAAATCCCCACCAACAAGCCAAGGCTTATCACAAGAAGCAGAGAAATCAACAAGATAGTCCCATAATTCCCTACGCTCGGATAACAGACAGCTAGCATGAACAATGGTTACCACAAACTCCGGGCAAGAAGCAGTGGTAACACGGACAGAAACAAACTGATCAGAACTAGAAACCTTATGAACAATAACATCCTGAGTCCAAAATAACCAAATGCGTCCCCGATCATTAGTATTGGATAAACAGGAATCCATACGAAGCTTAAACCTGTATCTCTCGATTTTATCACTGCTAAGTTTTGTTCAATAATTGCAACAAACTTCAACTTGAACTTCCGGATAAGCTGCTTTACCTGTTAACAGACTGGGATTACCAATCCCCCTGACCAAATTAGGCTCATCATAAGGAACTAATTAGGGTTATTGACAGAGGCGCTCCTGCGCAGAGAAGATCTTGTTTTTATACCATCATTCTTCTTGACATCCATTATCCGGACCAACAAAGTTTAAATGGACCGACGTGAAATCAGCATCAGATAGAACTGGATTGGCACCTGGAAGGGAGACGACCTGGTACACAGTTGCACTAGAACCAGGAGGTGGCTCATGGATAGCTTCTGTGGTACTGGTAGAAGGAACATCCTTTGGGCTGGTCCCAATTTCACACAGAGAAGTTCCCGTATCATATTGGATAGGGTGCACTATAATATCAGTAGATGTAGTGGCAATGTTAACAGGAGGTCTGGAATCCATTAAATTTACCTCACCAGGAACGTCTATTGGCTGCACAAGGTGTGTATCATTAATATCATCATCGCATTAGCTTCCATGGTATTAGAAACGTGAGCAACAGCATTTGAGGTTCAAGAGAAGGAATATTTGTAGCTCTATCCAATGATTCAGATTCAACAATGAGATTTAAGTTATCACGATCAACATCTCCTTTTTCAGAAACAACTCGGCGCCAAACTTTTTTGGCAGGTGGAGGAGCAATCTGATCCTGGTTACCCTCAAGAACAAGGCTGGCGCTGGGATTCGCTTTCTTGCAATGATTAACGATATGTCCAAGACGCTTACATGATTGACAAAAGGACGGAGGATTCGGATATGTTACCGTTTGCCACATACCACCTGCACCAATACCAATCCAGACACGATCAGGGGGCACTTGAGATATATCTAGTTGAACACATACCCTGGCAGCATGCGCACGAGACAAGCTGATAGTATCTCTATCTACCTGCAGAACTTGGCCAACACAACCAGCATAGACCAGAGCATGGGTTCATTATAAAAGTTAGCTGGCAGGCCTGGCAACTCCAGCCAAACCGGGACAATAGGAGAATCCTCATCTGGTGAAAAGTCCATCGACCATTGAAAGAACCTGAACAGTCTTCCCTTCACAAACAGAGAATCTTTTAACAAAACCTGGAGATAATCGTCTTGTCTTGAAACCGAATTAGGAGATGTCGCCCATCCATAGCACTAATAACGAAATCTTTCACAAACTTGAATCGTTGAGAAAGTGCATACGAATGTCTTGGAAAGGAGGTCTGCCGAGCGGCGTACGGGCGATAATAGCAAAGTTGAAAGGCGCACAAGAAATCCGTACCTCTTCGTGGGAGAAGAATACCGCAGGCTCTCCAGAATCGGTGCTAGCAGGAGCGTGAACCTTCAAGGGAAGCACAGGGGAGTGACTGATTCCATAAGGATCTGTGCAAACGACTTCGGAGGAATAGTGCCTTCACGTCCCCATGCATTGGGAGGTTCATTTATGGCTTGCATGCATGGGCTTGATGATGGGACGACGTAGTGCAAGGCCGAATCGGAGGCGGAGCAGCAGAACCACGGTTCCCCTCCTGGAATGTAGAACCGGAAAGAGGGAAGGCGCAAGTGGAGAGGAACGAAGGGCCCCCTCGGAACCGGCCATGGCACCGGCCATGGGGCGACGCCCAGGCCAGGGCGCCGGCGGCGGCTAACCCTAGCAGAGCAGAGCGAAAACCCCAATGGCAGGAAACGTAATTCCTAACTTGTCACCACACATATACATCATGGAGTGTGGATGGTTAGCAGCCTTGTATGTGAAAGAAATAGTAAGACTACATGGAGTCCCCGTATCCATAGTCTCAGATCGTGACCCTAGGTTCACTTCCAGATTTTGGAAGGGACTTCAGACTACGTTGGGCACGAAACTCAATATTGTTTAGGGTTGAACTAAATTTTAACAGAATTTTCCGATGTATTCATGCACATACGATAATGATACGTATATTTCTATTATTTTGATATTATAAAAATTATTATTATAAATTTTTAATTACTAAATTTTCCGGGGTGCTACACCCTCCCCCACTTAAGAGAATTGGTCCCAAAATTCATAGATAGAATTTATTGTACAAATGAGGTGTACTTACTTGTGAACAACTCCAGATATCTTTTGCGCATTGCTTGCTCAGTTTCCCACGTATCGTCTTCTTCCAGGCGTTGATTCCATCTAACCCTTACCATTGGATGACCTTGTTCGTTAGTTGGCATTGTTCCCAGTCCACGATCTCAATTGGCCTCTCTTGATATGTTCCGTCTTTGTTGAACTCTAGAAGTTCGTGATCTATGACATGATAAGGGTCCCGTACATATTTCTTCAGCATGGATATGTGGAACACATTGTGTATTACATCTAGTCATGGTGGTAATGCCAGACGGTATGCAACTTCTCCGATTCTTTCGAGGATTTCGAAAGGCCCAACGAATCTTGGTGACAGCTTGCCCTTTAATGCCAAACCGCCTGATCCCACGGCCTGGAGACACCTTTAAGAACACATGATCACCAACTTGAAACTCCAGGTCTCTCCTTATATTGTCTACGTATGCCTTTTGCCTTTGTTGTGCTACAACCATTTTTCTCTAACAAGCTTTACCTTCTCCTTAGTTTCCCTTATCCCTAGCATTTGTCTTTCGCCAATTCATACTAGCAGATTGGAGATCGGTAACCCCTGCCATAGAGTGCTTCAAATGGTGCCATTTGTATACTAGCTTGGTAGCTATTATTGTAGGCGAACTCCACAAGAGGTAAGTGTTCATGCCAACTACCTCCAAAGTCTAGAACACTGGCTCTAAGCATATTTTCAATCACCTGATTTGTCCTCTCCGTCTGACCATTAGTTTGTGGATGGAAAGTCGTGCTAAAGTTTAGTTTAGATCCAAAGGAATAGTGTAGTCCTTTCCAAAAATAGGTTGTAAACCTAGGGTCTCTATCAGACACGATAGACACTAGTACTCCATGTAGTCTGACTATTTCGTTCACATACAAAGCAGCTAGAACATCAACTGACCACTTGTTCTTTACTGGCAAAAGTGAGCGGACTTAGTTAAGAGGTCGACGATCACTGATATGCCATCGAATCCACCTCTAGATTTAGGCAGTTCGAAAATGATGTCTATCTCTATACCTTCCCATTTCCATGCCCGGATTTCTAGGGGTTTAAGTTTACCTGCGGGTTGCAAGTGTTCTGCTTTGATCTTCTAACAGGTAAGCATCTGGCGACAAATTCTGCCACCTCCCTCTTCATATTGGCCACCAAAAACTTCTTTTCAAGTCATGGGACATTTTAGTAGTTCCAGGATGAATGGTATACCTGCTCTTATGAGCTTCCTTGATGATTGCTTTCTTTGTTTCTGCATGGTCGGGTACACAGACTCGGCCACGAACGACAATCGTCCCTCTTCAGTTAAAGAAAAATCCGGCCTCGAGTCCAGATTAGCCTTAATCTCTACGAGCACAGGGTCATTGCCTTGAAGTGCTATAATATCTTCAAATAGAGTAGGTTGTGCTCTAACACTAGCAATCAGACATGCCTTCTTCTTAGTGTCAGCATCAATATCCAACTTGGCAAAGTCTTCTAGCAGTCCATTCACCCACCCTGAGACTTGACAAGGTAGCCATTGGCTTCTGCTAAGAGCATCTACCATGACATTTACTTGTCTTGGATGATATTGGATAGTGTAGTCGAAGTCTTTAAGGTACTCTAACCACCTCCGCTGTCTCATATTCAATTCCTTCTAAGAAAATAGATACTTCAAGCTTTTATTGTCAGAAAACACAATGAACTTCTCACCATAAAGATAGTGACGCCATATCTTCAAGGCAAAGACTACAGCAGCTAGCTCCAGATCGTGCACATGGTAGTTGTCTTCATGCTTCTTTAATTGTCTGGAGGCATAGCATATCACGTTCCCATTTTGCATTAACACATAGCCTAGGCCGATCCCAGATGCATCTGTATATACTTCAAAACTTCTGCCCGTTACTGGCAATGTCAGTACAGGTGTTGAAGTGATGTAACACCCCAAAAATTTTTATTTGTTGAAAAACATGAATAATAAAGTTATTGGACTTAAGCATTAGTCTTATTGTAACGCCCCGACGCGGAATATCAAAGCGGGATTATAATTATTAAATAGTACCGAGCGAGAAATAAATGCAAACCATTGCACAATGGGATAATACCAAATAAACTCCAACTTCATTGATAATCCATCAACTAATTATTACATCAACGTATCAGAGCCAAATCTAGGGCCCATAGTACTTTATTCAAACCAAACTATTACATAATGACTAACTGACTCATTCTATACTAACTGCTAAAGCGATGGCAGCTAAAATAGGACCACTCCTGAGCATCATCCTCAGTCCTGTCCTCTTGAGTGTGGTCATCGTCAAACTCATCTGAAACATATTAAATAAAACGCAGGATGAGCGAATAACGCCCAGTAGGACTTAATATCTCATGAACACAAGCATGCTTTAAATAGTTAATGTCTTAAGGCAGGTTAACTAGAGAGTAAAGTCATGTAGAGCATTTCACGATAACAAGAGAACAATAGCAACTGGAACAGGGAAAATAGTACAATGAGAACGACAATAGAATGGCCATGTAATGTTATAACATGTAAATTGCACAACGATGCACTAGTAACGATCACGCTTGCACTTGTAGAGATAGTACTTTGATTGTCATAGATTAATCTTGATAGTATGCTGGCACTGGATGCATGCCGTAACACATCCTTGATCATTTTAACTCCCATGGGCACTGGCACTATTCAGGCGCTCCTCCCAGGACCTGATCGGGCCCTATTGCGCTGGCATTAGTCATTTCTTTTATCTTAGACAATCACACGAATGGCCAATAGAGTACCAAGAAGAGATAAGAGAGTACTAGACGAGATAGATGAGAGTGTAGAGAGAACATGAAAAGATAAGAGGATATGAACATTAGATGAGATAGGGACAATTCCGTAAAACACGTGAAATTCCGATAGTAACGGTTGCACAACAACAGGTCGGGTGCCGGCAGTCTGGTAGAAGTCACAACCACCCACTTAGTCGTGTCGTGAACACGGCCAAATGGTTCGGAGTGATCCCAAGACTAGAAGGAAAAACACTAAGGCATGTATCGTACTGATCCCTAATGTGTATCGGGATTTGGGGTACAACCAGCTCGTTGACTAAGGACGTGCGCCAAAGCCAAGAAGACTTACGAAGGTCTTGACAAGGAGTCCCTGGCCCAGTCGAGAGTATTCCCGATGGAGAGGTGGTCCAAGTCAAGAGAAAGTGTGTAGAAAACGGGTCCGTCGTGCCTCGAGTGCTCGAAGCCGAGGGAAAACGATAACGGTATTTAAAATGCGCATATAAAACGAAGATAATTGTAATTAATAAAATAGGGTAATTTAGTCATTTATTTCGCTAATTTACCGAATATATTATTACATAATTTATCAGGGTCAAATGGCATTTAATAATGTTATGTGTGTGTAAGTGTAACAAATCTTGAGGATATGACAAGTCGTGCAAATGACATTTTAAATAATTAAATTTATAACGTTAATGCCATTTATTAACGTACCAAGTCGAATTAACTATAACATGGGTTAATCATGGATAATTAAGGGGTATAAAGCTTAAACAACAGAGCATATGCACAATTTTTCAATTTTGGTCGGATTCTTGAAAACACTGCGGACTTACCCGTCGCGATTCAGGTCGCGACGTGCGGCCGTGCGCGTCAGGTGGACTGGCCGGTCTGGCCCGGTCCGGAGTGTAATCGCGGCGGCTTATGCCGCCGCATTTTTGACGCGACACCATCAGCCGGCGCGACCCCACTGATATCGCGGCGGATCGCGCCGACGCGATACCAGGTGGAATTGCCCTTTTTTTCCCTTTTTCCCAAGGCGAATCCTCTTTGATACATAGACGTTCTAAATTCCATATAAAATAGCACGGTGATCCAAAAGCACAAAACTAGTTTTATACGAAAGTAGACATATATATCTATCACCATACACCGATTAATTTGAAAATAAACAAGGTTTGGGCATGATTTGATCAGGTTACTTTTCGGTGACCTAAACATGCGGAGTTAGGGTTCACTGAATTAATTAATGATGGATACATGATGAAAAATTCCGAGACAAGGGGAGTTCAAAAGATAACAAGATGTAGTATTTATGATAATTTTATCATGGTATAAGTCAAGCATGAACGAGGTTCACAAACAAACAAGAAGGGTCGGGTGCATGGATTTGACAGGGATTCAAAGAATTAATTCTCCCTTATGGGATCGAAATAGAACGAACTAGGGGCGCTTGAAAGCTAGTATGATGTAATATCAACGAGAATTTTCTCATGGCATGGGAACAAGTACATGCAAGGGATTAGAGAAAACAGAGATTTTGGGTTCATGGTAACAGTAGAGTTCAAGCAATTAATTCACCCAAATGGATGAACGAAATACAACGAAACCAAAGGGTTTTTGAAGAGTTCATGAAGTCTACCTAGGATAATTTTTACACGAATTTAGCTTGAGAGATTGTCTACCTTTTGTTGAAGAGATGAAATCCCTAGTTTGGTGACGAAAATGGAAAAACTCCTCCTTGTTCCTTTGTCTCCAGCCCTTCTCCTCGTTCTCCAAAGTTCCAGGAACGAAAATGGTTGATAGGGCTGAGTTTTTGGTGTTTAAGATTGCTAATAGAGTCCTTTCCATCTAAAACTCCTTCCTCCTATTAAAATTCCGAATTTCCATATTTCTCTCCCACTTTCTCTCATTATCTACCTAATAAGACTGGGGAGAGAGCTAATTTCGTGGGTAGGGGTTAGGGTAAGTGTAGGACTCCTTTTTAGGATATATATGGGTTATTTAGTATTTCTTAACCCCTTTTCATTTATTTAATTAATTAGGTACGAATTTAACCTAAATACCTCTCATCCCATGATGGGCTCTCCTCTTTTGGGCCCAATAAACCATGTTTTGACCATTAGGGTAACCCTTTAATAATTTACTTAATGGGTATTAGTTTAAATCCCTTCTATTTCACTCAAATCTTATTCATTCTCTCTTTATCTAATTTAATTGATTTATCTCATTTATTTAGTTTAAAATTTTTATTTCTCTTGATTTTAAAAATCAAGGTTGCTACATCCTCCCCCTCTTAAAAGAATTTGGCCCCCAAATTCATATGATCGTAAGAGGAAGAATGACTTACTGAATAATTCTAGATAATTTCAACGCATTGTCGCTTCGGGCTCCCACGTGCTTCTTCAATCTCGTGATTTCTCCACAATATCTTTACCACGGGTATAGATCGATTCCGAAGCTGTTGCATCTTCTTTCTAAGATCTTCACTGCCTTTCTTCATAGGTCATATCCTTGTTCAGAATAATCATCATAGCTGATTACGTGTGATGGATCATACACGTACTTTCTCAGCATTGACACATGAACACATTGTGCACTGTTGCAAGCTGGGGAGTAGTGCTAGACGATATGCTACCTCACCAACCTTGTCCATACCTCGAATGGACCTATGAATCTCGATCTCAGCTTGCCTTTCATCCCAAACCTTTGAATCCTCTGGTCGGGGATACCTTCAGTATTACATGATCTCCAGTTTGAAATTCTAAATCTCTTCTTCTTTTATCAGCATAGCTCTTTTGCCTGGACTGAGCTATTTTTATTCTGTCTCTGATAATTTGTATATCCCTGCTAGTGTTCTGCACCATGTCTGGTCCTAGCCATTGCTGCTCACCTACTTCATTTCAGCATACTGGCGATCTGTAACTTCTGCCATACAGTGCTTCAAATGGTGCCATCTTGATGCTGACCTGATAACTATTGTTGTAGGCGAATTCAATTAGTGACAACTGTTCATTCCAATACCCTTCAAAGTCTATAGCACAGGCTCGCAGCATGTCTTCCACTTTCTAATTTGTCCTTTCTGTCTGTTCGTCCGTTTGTGGGTGGAAAGCAGTGCTGAAATTGAGTTTAGTACCCAACGCTGTCTGAAGTTCCTTCCAAAATCTAGAAGTGAATCTGGGATCACGGTCTGAGACAATGGATACTGGGACTCCATGTAATCTCACAATTTCCTTTACATACAAAGCTGCTAACACATCCACACTCCAAGTGCTCTTAATGGCAAGGAAGTGTGCGGACTTGGTTAAACGGTCCACAATAACCCAGATAGCATCAAGTCCACCACGAGTTCTAGGTAAACCCATGATGAAATCCATGCCGATGCTTTCCCACTTCCATTCAGGTATGTCCAGGGGTCTAAGTACACCCGCAGGACGACGGTGCTTGGCTTTCACTTATTGACAAGTGAGGCAGTGCGCGGCATGCTCAGCCACCTCATGCTTCATGTTTGGCCACCAAAATGACCTTTTCATGTCTTGGTACATCTTGGTTGCGCCTGGATGTATTGTATACTTGGTCTTGTGGGCTTCATCCATCAGTTTCCTTTTCAGCTCTTCATTGTCAGGCACGCATGTCCTGGCTTGGAATAATATCCTCCTATCCTCAGCGATGGAGAAATCTGGCTTATCAGCTATAGTCTCCTTTACTCGGATTAGAAACGGATCATTAGCCTGTTGCTCTCTGATCTCGACAAAGATGTCGGGTTGAGCTTTAAGATTAGCCACTAACATCTTATCACTTCTCTTCTCAATGTTCAGATTCAGACTAGCGAATTGCTCTAACAATTGCATCTCACCCATGATTAGACATGATAAAGAGGCTATTGGCTTCCTACTAAGTGCATCAGCTACTGCATTACCTTTACCTGGGTGGTATTGAATATTGAAATCAAAGTCTTTCAAGTACTGCAACCATCTCCGTTGTAGCATATTGAGCTCCTTCCGAGAAAATAAGTATTTCAAACTCTTGTGTCGGAGTAGACAATAAATTGCTCCCCATATAGGTAATGCCTCTAGATTTTGAGTGCAAATACCACAGCAGCTAGCTCTAAGTCATGGACAGGATAGTTGACTTCATGTGGCTTCAACTGCCTTGAAGAATAAGCTATCACCTTTTCGTTCTGCATTAATACGCAGCCTAGACCGATTCCGGATGCATCAGTGTAGACTGAGAATCCTGCGCCTTCGACTGGTAATGCAAGGACAGGTGCAGATGTCAGCAATTGCTTAAGTGTCTGAAAGCTCTTCTCACATTCTTTGCTCCAGACATATGGGTTCTCTTTCCGTGTAAGACGAGTAAGAGGAACGACTATCTTGGAGAAGTCTTTTATGAACCGTCTGTAATATCCAGCCAGTCCAAGAAAGCTTCTGATCTCAGTGACATTGGTCGGCCTTTCCCAGTTGAGTACGGCTTCTATCTTGGAAGGATCGACAGCGATACCGTCCTTGGATATGACATGGCCAGAAATGACACCTCCTCGAACCAGAATTCACACTTGCTCAATTTGGCGTATAGTTATTGTCCCATAAGATCTGTAGAGCAATCCTCAGATGATCCTCATGATCTTCCTTGGTCTTGGAGTATATGAGAATATCATCAATTAAAACCACGACGAACTTGTCGAGGTATGGTCGATAGATGCTATTCATTAATTGCATAAAAGCTGCAGGAGCATTGGTTAGTCCAAAAGGCATGACAACGAATTCATAATGACCGTACCTGCTCCTGAAAGCCGTCTTGTAGATGTCTGCATCTTTAATCCTCATTTGATGATATCCCGATCTAAGGTCAATCTTAGAAAAATATTTAGCTCCTGAAATCTGATCAAATAATTCATCCACACGAGGCAGTGGATACTTGTTCTTGATAGTGAGGTGATTCAACTACCTGTAGTCAATACATAACCCCATGGATCCATCCTTCTTCTTGACGAACAACACTGGTGCTCCCCAAGGAGAAGTACTTGGCCTGATAAATCCCTTTTCTAACAATTCCATCAATTGCTCCTTTAATTCCTTCAATTTAGCAGGGGCATCCTGTAGGGTTGGCGTGAAACCGGTGCAGCTCTAGGTAAGAGATCAATTGAGAAATTCACATCTCTCTCAGGTGGAATGCCTGGTAGCTCATCGGGAAACACATCAGGGTATTCTTGCACTATGTGGATGTCTGATATCTTAACTGCTTTCTTTTCAACTACGATGGCGGCAAGAAACGCCATACTCCCTTTCCTTATCATGTTTTGTGCCTTTATAGTATAGACGAGGGACAAGTGTCTCTTGTGCCTACGTCCTGTGAAGATCAGCTTAGGGAATTCACTAAACGAAATTTTACCTCTTCTACAATCCACGATAGCCCCATACGTGGATAGCCAATCGGCTCCCAGAATGACATCGTAGCCCTCCATGGGCATACAGATCAAGTTAGCTCTTAGATTGAGTTCACCAATCTTAACATCAGCCAATGGATATATTTATTCAATTGAGCCCTTCTCCTAGTGGTGTTGTGACAGGTAATTCAAATGTCATAGATACAGGTTTCTCATTTAAGGTATCAGCAAATGCTTGTGATATAATGAATGTGTTGCACCAGTATCAAACAAAACAAATGCTGATTGAGAAAAGAATGGTAGTGTACCTTCCACCACTCCTCCTTCCTCGGTGGTGTCCACTTCTTGCAATGCCTGCAGTCGGCCGGGCTTCTTCTGTCCCATAGGACGCTTTTCATTTTCTTTTAATAGAGGGCATTCCTGAATGCGTGATCACGACTTCCACAGCGAAGGCATGCACCTGCCTTCCTCCAGCATTCTTCTGTCATGTGACCAAGCTTGTCACAATGCTTGCATCTTGGTTTGTTGTTCGGAGCAGTAGTGGTGGGGACTTTGGGCTTCCGCTCCTGGCTTGGCCCGTCAGTGATACTTAACGGCCTTTTCTTGCCGTTAGTTGGCTTGCTCGATGCTCCGAAAGTTTGATCCTTCTTGAACATTCTACCCTTGATGCGCTCAGTGAGTTCAGTCGCATCCTCCAGGCATTGTGTCTCACGTCCCGTCATTTAATATAACTATAAATGCCAGAACGTGAATGAATGAGAAATCAAGAGTAAAATTTCAACAAATTGAGCATCAAAATTGCTTGAGAGCTCCACTAGATAACAATTTAATAGTTTCCTATTACAATATTTCCGATCTACAATCTCAAAAGTAAGGCGTTGTCAAGGTTGGTCTCTCCACACCATATCCCGATGTCTCGCCTTCTAGAACTGTAGATACCTGAAAAAGTGGGATTTGGTGAGCTAACTAGCCCAGTAGAATTCAAATCCATAATTCAAAGGATGCATACATGATAGTCAAGGCAAGATTAGAACGGATATCGAAGACATGATCATTATCAGGACAGTAGACTTGATACAGTGATAATAGATCACAGGCACATCTAGGTGTATAAACTTCACAATTCACTCTCATAACAGGAAGACAGTACAGTAATTATGATGACCATAATCAACAGTAAGTGATGTAATGCCAAACATCCAGTTGCCCTTTATCAATCTGTACGGCCAGTAAAAGAATTTGGGTGCTCCTCCCAGGACTGGACCAGCCCTATTTGCACAAGCACTTCAGTCATGTGAGTCCAGGACCCAATAAATGTCATCATCATTAGTTTGACACATCTCACAAGGTGTTTATGCCTTTGAACTCTCAAGATTTCAGGTTACATGAACTCAGTTACCGAATACAGAAGAATGGACTCAACAGAG
The DNA here is from genome assembly GCA_014218235.1 of Colocasia esculenta. Classification (NCBI taxonomy): domain Eukaryota; kingdom Viridiplantae; phylum Streptophyta; class Magnoliopsida; order Alismatales; family Araceae; genus Colocasia; species Colocasia esculenta. The sequence continues at coordinate 80,659,129 of CM024758.1, forward strand.
TACCATTCGAAGTTGACGACCTCAAGGATAATTCAAGGGTGAGTAAGGTACACCAACAGAGTAATATTTAAAATGAAATGACAGTAGACACTAAGGAAATTAAGGGGGTAACTTGGTAGGCAAATAGGGTGAAGTTTAAGCAAGGATTCGCACATGAAAAAGTGCTGAAATCTGAATCAGAGTCATAGCTGTCCACAGCCAGGAAGGATCTGTCGACAGATTGCTACAGACAGAGCTCAGGTCTGCTGGCTCTGTGTGTATCTTTCGACAGCAATAATGGATCTGTCGACAGATCCACACAGTCCAGAAATCCCAGAGTTCAGGAAAAGGCTGGCCTATCGACAGATGTAAGAGGCCTGTCGACAGCCGCCTGTCCCTTACTCATAAGTGACTTTGAGTTTACTCTAAACCCTCCAACCATGGAACTATGAATCAAGGCATGATGTATATCAATAGAAGAATCTAATTATAGTTCTCACAGTGATTTATAAACTGAACAAGCGAGATTAAACGAGAGGTTTGAAATTCATGCTTGTCTAGCTAGAAACTAGACATAGTATAGTGTTGGAAGTGTGGTCTTGATAGCAATGGTTTATTGGAAGATTGCTACAAGATAAATACTAAAATCAAAGTGTTTCATGGATCTAAATCAAGGCATGAAGTACCAAACATCTGAACAGAGGTTAGTCACAAGTTCTAATGGTATTGTGTCTTCTATCAAAATTCTATAACGTATACAAGGATCAAGGGTGGAAGAAGAAGAAGAGATGATCTGGAAGTAAAACAAGAATCTTCTCCTACCCAATGTGAGAATGTTTATCAAAACTGGAGGAAAAATAGTAGGATTACAAATATATCAACTTGACTACTCAACATGAGTTATTTATCATGTGTGGAGAACAGGATTACGGAAAAGGAGATGAATCCTACACTTATACATGGATTTCTTAACATGAAGGAATTATAGGAACAAGAAGAAAGAGGATCATTAAGAAGGGATCCTATCAATACATAAGAACTCAATGGTAACAATGTAATCAAACAAGCATACTGAATTCCATGCCTTATGGTATCAAGACCGATGCTTTACTCCAAGGCTTAGAAAAGAAGGAGATTTACAAGTTGATGGTCACAAGAATGAATTCTACTAATACCTACTTAAGTTTAACAAAAGGAATTTCCCCAATTCACAGAACAAGACATGTTCGGAAGAGATGAATTCATAACTCTTAAGATGGTTTCCAAGGTTGGAAAACAAGTATATATGTGGACATGAACTTTTAGCAAAGGCAAGATACAAGGATTGAGAAGAGAATAGAGAATAGAATCCTACACATGGATAGCTAGGAACCTGCTACCACATGATACTGGAAGAATATCCTTTCCAAACAGAGATTATGTGAACTCAAGAGTAGCTTCTACAGCAACACAAGACACACATGTAGTGCTAGAGGGGTTCATGACACTAGAACATAAACTGGAACATCCAAACAATAGGTTCTAAAGCATGTTCAAGAACATGAGTTAGAAGAGAAAGGAAGAGGATCGAATCCTACCTTGCTAATTGATAACCTGCAAGTATTCTTGACGAAAATCCAACACCCAGCAAGAGAAATGTTTCCCCCTCAAAGTTGATGATATGCCAACAGCGTTCGCATCAAGTGTAGTAGCTACAGTAGCAACCGGAGCAGAGGTGGAAGTAGTTGCAAGTGCAACGGAGCTAGCAACTCCAATTGCTCCCCAGCAGCAGTTCTAGGAGCTCCTCCACAACACTTCTAGTAGCCAAGAGCAATGGAAAACAAGAACAGGAGTGTAGAAAGGCTGTTATGGAGAGAAGGAAAGTGGGTTTTATAAGCCTCATGACTTCCTCATGCAGAGGCACGTCGGCCATGAGGTGTCATGGTAAGAACTTTTTGGTTTTTTACCTTGACACATTGCCCATGCATCTTACCTCTTGGTTACACGCAAGAGACCTTAATCATTGCCCAACCCTCTGTGTAATGACCCTTTAGGAGCCTTACACGTAAGCTCCAGGAAAAACCTAAAAATCGGTTACCGTAAATGGCCCTTAATTCAGCTGGTCCATTATATTTGATGTAAAATATCCAAACGAAGTCCATTTGTATTGAAATTTCAACCATAAACTAATGTTATGCTTTTACGAATTATAGTGATTTTTATTTAATTTTTAGATTTTATTTTACACTAGGTGAAAAATCACCCGAAAAATAGTCGCGTCGACTTATCCTCAACGTCCGTACGCCGAAAAATTCGGATATTTATATTTCCGAGATCCCCTCATTTTTCTAGAAATTATGGTGTTCTCAGATTTTCATTTCGTTGTCGTTTTCCAATGTCGCCCTGTGGGAGTGCGCACCTCTGTGTACGACACTGGGGAAACGTTAGTTAATAGTAATCATTCCCAAATATCAATCATTTCAATTTAAGACTAATGCTTAAATCCAATAACTTTATTATTCATATTTTTCAGCAAATAAAAAATATTCGGGGTGTTACAACTCTCCCCACTAAAAAGAGTTTGGTCCTCCAAACTTCTTGACTAGTTTGAATGGATTACAAAGATGTAAGTTTTTAGTCTTTGAAACTTTATCTAATCCAGATTAGTTTCACCAATCCCATCATGATTATTATGTCATACGATGTTTACACTCTCTATATAATCATATCATCGTCAGTTGATGGGGATCTACATATTAGTATCTTTAGATATTAACGAGCCATATTGTGATTATGGGTTCAATTAGATACAACATTCACTATGTTCTTTATCACTGGCAGTAGTATATCATACTCTTAAGATTTTTTTTTTCTGCCAAGGAATAACTTTAACTCTCAGAAGGTTGTATGAGTGCATATTCCAGAAAAGAGTAATAAGGTATGACGACGTTGATGGGTAAAGATAGACAACAAGAATTTTATTTATCACGTAAGATTTCTATTACAGAACTCCATAATCTGCCTTGCGAAATTACATTGATTGGCAAAACTTACCAAGTTTTTTTCCCTACTATAACAACTAAATTCAAGCACTTCTTACTATACTCTAATCCTATAAAATTACTTCTAATAGCTTCAGTCACTTTTCCTTGTGGCTTCAAGTTTTCCTGAACTCTTGTCTTTGCTCTGAGAGAGTACAGGACATTTTGAGATCCGATGTTCCAGACTTCCGCACTTAAAACATGCTCCTAGTCTCCGCCAACAATTCTCTTTGACATGGCCTGATTTGTGACAGCATGCGCAAGCTTCATTAAGTTGTGCCTTGACTGTCTCTTGCTTGTTGGCTTTCTTGATCTTTTTACTTTTCTTGTTCCTTTTCACCATCTTTTTGCCAGTCGTTTCTCTTTTATTGAAGGGAACCGTTCTCTTCTGTATAGATACTGTAATACTCATTATTTCTTGAAGATTTATACTTCTAATATTTTCATGCAGTTCCACTTTCTCTTGATCACCAACTAGAACTACTTGCTCTAAGGACTGTGCAAGGTTGTCCATTGCTTGTTGAACCTCTTCCATTGTGTTTCTTCTCCCATTACGCTGGCTGAGCAAACAAATTTAAGTTTAGTTAGTCATTCATGTGATTAAAACTCAGCTTTTTCTGATTCATACTATTAATACAATTGTTACAAGATGTATCTAGTTATTTGATACATTAATCTCCATGATTAAATGGTGCCTTTTTCTTGTAGGATTTTGAGATATGACAGATGATTTATGTTGTGTTCCTGGTTTTGATATATCCAGCTAAATGTAATAAATATTTAACACAAGTCTTTTATATGAAAATCATAAAGTCAAAAGGTCTATTAAGTGTGTTGACCCTAATCACTTCTTAGGTGACACTACATGGAGATCAGGTTACACTAGTTAAGTTTCTAGTTAATACTTAGAGAAAGATACAGCTTGAGGTTAACTCCAAGTGGAGGTTAGGTTGACTCTACTCATATGTGAGGTTGACACTGTGAAATTACAAGATCAACTCTATGTGATAGATAGTTAATCAAAACTGTTATTTCTGAGTGAGATCGATTCTAGAAGACATGGAGTTGACTCTACTGATACTTTTCCTACTGATTCCAAGTCCAATTGTTGGTGTGCATTAACATGCCATGTTGTTTATTAATTAAAGCAAAACTTTAGGATTTAACTCAACTATGAGACATTTGATTCTTATGTTACAGTTAGAAGAAATTTTTTGATGAGTTCAAGCCTATAGAGGATCTAATTGGAAGTTCAAAGAGTCATTTCACTAAGTCCAAATTCTTGTGCAATGTATTTGCATATCCTTGCATTTCTTCAAAATTCTTCCTAATTATATATTTTTCCTACTTCTTTTCTTCACTATTTTGTTTGTTTGTCTACTCCAATAGACATAAACAGATTCAATCCAACATTGTGTGTATACGGTTTGTGAGATTTAAAACGATCTCAAAACTTTGAGTCATCAATTGTGTGAGTGTTCCACACATTTGAGTTATTAAAGAGTTTCACTTGATTTAGTGAGGGATGGAGGTAAATGAGGATTAACTGATTCACTGTAGTGGTATAATAATTTAGAATCTAAGAATGTGGGAAAGTCAACAGAAGAATATATCACGAGGATGGTCATGAAATCTATATGATCGGTCAAACCATTCATTTACTAATTCTTATTTAAAGTTGGAGATAATAACATATCATTACAAAAGTCATATTAAGGTAAAATATGGAATGAGTAGGTTTGACTTTTCTTTCAGTAGGAGAGGGCTCCCTAGGAGAAGTCATATGTGTGTTTATCATTTTTCACCGGACCTTGGATTCTTAGCATTCTACTAGGTTTATTCGAATTATGAAATTTTTAGGTAGACCAAATTGTGAAAAATTAGAAAGACGATATTTTGATGGAATCGCCAAAATCGCGTTTTTCTTCTTCGGTGGGAGAGTTGACTTTTTATTGGTAAGAGATATGATTTTTCTGATATTTTTATTGAATTCAAATGGGGGGTACTTCTTATTTACATGTAATATCTTAAGTAAATGAACATTTATTTAAATGATATGGAATGTAAATAAGGTATGAGTTTAGTCTTACAAGGGTCCTACTGACTCTTACAAGAGTCCTGCTGACACTTCTGACTGGACCTGCTGACAGGTAGGTGCTGTCTGTCGACAGACAAGAATCGTCTGTCGACAGGTGAAGGACATCTGTCGACAGATCAAGGCTATCTATCGACAGTTACTGACAGTTTTGTATTTCTGGGTTCTGGAAACATGGTCCCTGTCGACAGGTGACTGCTAACTGTCGATAGGTGAGATCTAAATTTTTAGAAATGTGATAAAACTACCAAATAAAATTCTACCAAGTATTTCTATGAATCCTCACATGATTGGTAACATCAAAAGAGTCTTATTTTCATTTCTAAACATCACTTTCCATAAGGGAAAACAATTAGAACAACAGGGATATATTGTGGCATGGAAATCTAAGGAAAAATATCAACTAGAAGTGCAACACTTCCAGATAACATTTTCTTGCTTCTAATGGAATGAGTTTCATGATATGCTTGAATCATAACACAAATTCCAGCTAAGACATGTTGGCAAGGAATAGAACAACGCAATGGTTGTTTCAAGTGGGTGTACATGGTAAATACTTAAACAGGAAGTTCTTGAGCAGGAATAAGAAGCAAGAATAGAAGAAAGAAACCAAAGGAGGTGAGTTCTACAGAACATGAAACAATTAGTGCATATGAGTTGTACCAACGGAGAACACACAAGCATGAAATTATGAAAGTGTAAGTGAATTGTAGGAAGGAACATATCTCTAGATATTTATTCTATACACAAGACAATCTATATCCAACTATACTTATCTAGCTTAACGTTAGGCTTTCTACCCATCCTCACAGGTCACTACAGGATGTTGAGGACCATAACTATTTGAATCCTCAACCAATGCTCTGATACCATTCTGTCACGTCCCGTAATTTAATATAACTATAAATGCTAGAACGTGAATGAATGAGAATCAAGAGTAAAATTTCAACAAATTGAGCATCAAAATTGCTTGAGAGCTCCACTAGATAACATTTAATAGTTTCCTATTACAATATTTCCGATCTACAATCTCAAAAGTAAGACGTCGTCAAGGTTGGTCTCTCCACACACATATCCCGATGTCCCGCCTTCTAGAACTATAGATACCTGAAAAAGTGGGATTTGGTGAGCTAACTAGCCCAGTAGAATTCAAATCCATAATTCAAAGGATGCATACATGATAGTCAAGGCAAGATTAGAACGGAATCGAAGACATGATTAATATTAGGACAGTAGACTTGATACAGTGATAATAGATCACAGGCACATCCAGGTGTATAAACTTCACAATTCCCTCTCACAACAGGAAGACAGTACAGTAATTATGATGACCATAATCAACATTAAGTGATGTAATGCCAAACATCCAGTTGCCCTTTATCAATCGTACGGCCAGTAAAAGAATTCGGGTGCTCCTCCCAGGACGGGACCAGCCCTATTTGCACAAGCATTTCAGTCATATGGGGTCCAAGGACCCAATAAATGTCATCATCATTAGTTCAACACATCTCACAAGGTGTTCAAGCCTTTGAACTCTCAAGATTTCAGGTTACATGAACTCAGTTACCGAATACAGAAGAATGGACTCAACGGAGTACCATTCGAAGTTGACGACCTCAAGGATAATTCAAGGGTGAGTAAGGTACACCAACAGAGTAATATTTAAAATGAAATGACAGTAGACACTAAGGAAATTAAGGGGGTAACTTGGTAGGCAAATAGGGTGAAGTTTAAGCAAGGATTCGCATATGAAAAAGTGCTGAAATCTGAATCAGGGTCATAGCTGTCGACAGCCAGGAAGGATCTGTCGACAGATTGCTACAGACAGAGCTCAGGTTTGCTGGCTCTATGTGTATCTGTCGACAGCAACAATGGATCTGTCGACAGATCCACACAGTCCAGAAATCCCTGAGTTCAGAAAAAGGCTGGCCTGTCGACAGATGTAAGAGGCCTGTCGACAGCCGCCTGTCCCTTACTCATAAGTGACTTTGAATTTACTCTAAACTCTCCAACCAGGAACCTATGAATCAAGGCATGATGTATATCAAATAGAAGAATCTAATTATAGTTCTCACAGTGATTTATAAATGAACAAGCGAGATTAAACGAGAGGTTTGAAATTCAAGCTTGTCTAGCTAGAAACTAGACATAGTATAGTGTTGGAAGTGTGGTCTTGATAGCAATGGTTGATTGGAAGATTACTACAAGATAAATACTAAAACTCAAAGTGTTTCATGGATCTAAATCAAGGCATGAAGTACCAAACATCTGAACAGAGGTTAGTTACAAGTTCTAATGGTATTGTGACTTCTATCAAAATTCTATAACGTATACAAGGATCTAGGGTGGAAGAAGAAGAAGAGATGATCTGGAAGTAAAACAAGAATCTTCTCCTCCCAATGTGAGAATGTTTATCAAAACTGGAGGAAAAATAGTAGGATTACAAATATATCAACTTGACTACTCACATGAGTTATTTATCATGTGTGGAGAACAGGATTACGGAAAAGGAGATGAATCCTACACTTATACATGGATTTTTTAACATGAAGGAATTATAAGAACAAGAAGAAAGAGGATCATTAAGAAGGGATCCTATCAATACATAAGAACTCAATGGTAACAAGGTAATCAAACAAGCATACTGAATTCCAGGCCTTATGGGATCAAGACCGATGCTTTAACTCCAAGGCTTAGAAAAGAAGGAGATTTACAAGTTGATGGTGACAAGAATGAATTCTACTAATACCTACTTAAGTTTAACAAAAGGAATTTCCCCAATTCACAGAACAAGACATGTTCGGAAGAGATGAACTCATAACTCTTAAGATGGTTTCCAAGGTTGGAAAACAAGTACATATGTGGACATGAACTTTTAGCAAAGGCAAGATACAAGGATTGAGAAGAGAATAGAGAATAGAATCCTACACATGGATAGCTAGGAACCTGCTATCACATGATACTAGAAGAATATCCTTTCCAAACAGAGATTATGTGAACTCAAAGAGTAGCTTCTACAGCAACACAAGACACACATGTAGTGCTAGAGGGGTTCATGACACTAGAACATAAACTGGAACATCCAAACAATAGGTTCTAAAGCATGTTCAAGAACATGAGTTAGAAGAGAAAGGAAGAGGATCGAATCCTACCTTGCTAATTGATAACCTGCAAGTATTCTTGACGAAAATCGCACACCCAGTAAGAGAAATGTTTCCCCCTCAAGTTGATGATATGCCAACAGCGTTCGCATCAAGTGTAGCAGCTACAGTAGCAACCGGAGCAGAGGTGGAAGTAGTTGCAAGTGCAACGGAGCTAGCAACTCCAATTGCTCCCCAGCAGCAGTTCTAGGAGCTCCTCCACAACACTTCTAGTAGCCAAGAGCAATGGAAAACAAGAACAAGAGTGTAGAAAGCTGTTATGGAGAGAAGGAAAGTGGGTTTTATAAGCCTCATGACTTCCTCATGCAGAGGCACGTCGGCCATGAGGTGTCATGGTAAGAACTTTTTGGTTTTTTACCTTGACACGTTGCCCATGCATCTTACCTCTGGTTACATGCAAGAGACCTTAATCATAGCCCAACCTCTGGTGTAATGACCCTTTAGGAGCCTTACACGTAAGCTCCAGGAAAAACCCAAAAATCGGTTACCGTAAATGGCCCTTAATTCAGCTGGTCCATTATATTTGATGTAAACATATCCAAACGAAGTCCATTTGTTTGAACTTTCAACCATAAGCTAATGTTATGATTTACAAATTATGGTGATTTTTATTTAATTTTTAGATTTTATTTTACACTAGGTGAAAAATCACCCGAAAAATAGTCGCATCGACTTATCCTCAACGTCCGTACGCCAAAAAATTTGGATATTTATATTCCGAGATCCCCTCATTTTTCTGGAAATTATGGTGTTCTCAGATTTTCATTTCGTTGTCGTTTTCGATGTCGCCCTGTGGGAGCGCGCACCTCTGTGTACGACACTGGGGAAACGTAGTAATAGTAATCATTCCCAAATATCAATCATTTCAATTAAGACTAATGCTTAAATCCAATAACTTTATTATTCATGTTTTCAGCAAATAAAAAATATTCGGGGGTTACATTTTGCTCTCCTGACCATCTCCGGATAGGTCTGAATATCAAATGGTGCCAGCTGTGTGATAAATGTGGGCCTGAGCCATTAAGGAAACGCTTGGCCTTCATTCTTTCAGTGCTAACCAAATGATTGGCATAACGAGCCAATCGTGAGAACTGAGCTTCATACTCAGCAACTGTCAGGTTCCTTTATTTTAACGCAGCAAATTCCGATGCTTTCTCTCTTGGACTCGTTCGGAAAAGTACTTGGAGTTGAAATGCTCCTTGAACTCCTCCCATGTAAACTGAGCATCTGCCCGTGTGGCCTCATGGGACTCCCACCACGCACGGGCGTCCCTTTCTAATTGGAATGTTGCTAACAACAGCTTATCACCATCCGCGCATTGCATAATGCGGAATATGCGCTCAGTCTCCTTGAGCCAGTTCTCTGCCTCATCAGGGTCTGTGGTTCCACTGAATCGAGGCGGATTCAGATTGCGAAAATTCTGGTGTAATTCACCAGCTCCTCGTTTGTTATTGTTGTGGCTTTAGCAGCCTGAAGTAAGGCTTGAGTAAGATGCTGGATAGTCTGCTGCATGTCACAGAGTTGAGCACGCTCCGCTGCCATTGTTGATGTCTAAGTTCCTTCAAAAGAGAATTTTTAATGTAAGATAATTGAGTTTGCACTAAGTTTGTGCTGTGTGTGTTTATTTTATCTCGTTACCCAGGGTTCTACCCATCTCTCATAGGTATGAAATTAGACTCTAAGTCAAGGCAGGTCAAACCTAGATCATCTATACTTAAGAATAACCTAGGCTCTGATACCACAAAACTGTAACGCCCCGACGCGGAATATCAGAGGGATTACAGTTATTAAATAGTACAGAGCGAGAAATAAATGCAAACTATTGCACAATGGGATAATACCAAATAAACTCCAACTTCATTGATAATCCATCAACTAATTATTACATCAACGTATCAGAGCCAAATCTAGGGCCCAGAGTACTTTATTCAAACCAAACTATTACATAATGACTAACTGACTCATTCTATACTAACTGCTAAAGCGATGGCTGCTACAATAGGGTCACTCCTGAGCATCATCCTCAGTCCCGTCCTCTTGAGTGTGGTCATCGTCAAACTCACCTAAAACATTTTAAATAAAACGCAGGATGAGCGAATAACGCCCAGTAGGACTTAATATCTCATGAACACAAGCATGCTTTAAATAGTTAATGTCTTAAGGCAGGTTAACTAGAGAGTAAAGTCATGTAGAGCATGTCACGATAACAAGAGAACAATAGCAACTGGCACAGGGAAAATAGTACAACAAGAACGACAATAGAATGGCCATGTAATGTTATAACATGAAATATATACAACGGTGCACTAGTAACGATCACGCTTGCACTTGTAGAGATAGTACTTTGATTGTCATAGATTAATCTTGATAGTATGCTGGAACTGGATGCATGTCGTAACACATCCTTGATCATTTTAACTCCCATGGGCACTGGCACTATTCGGGCGCTCCTCCCAGGACCTGATCGGGCCCTATTGCGCTGGCATTAGTCATTTCTTTTATCTTAGACAATCACACGAATGGCCAATAGAGTACCAAGAAGAGATAAGAGAGTACTAGCGAGATAGATGAGAGTGTAGAGAGAACGTGAATAGATAAGAGGATATGAACATTAGATGAGATAGGGACAATTCCGTAAAACATGTGAAATTCCGATAGTAACGGTTGCACAGCACCAGGTCGGGTGCCGACAGTCTGGTAGAGGTCGCAACCACCCACTTAGTTGTGTCATGAACACGGCCAAATGGTTCGGAGTGATCCTGAGACAAGAAGGAAAAACACTAAGGCATGGATCGTACTGATCCAATGTGTATCGTGATTTGGGGTACAACCAGCTCGTTGACTAAGGACGTGCGCCAAAGACAAGAAGACTTACGGAGGTCTTGACAAGGAGTCCCTGGCCCAGTCGAGAGTATTCCCGATGGAGAGGTGGTCCAAGTCAAGAGAAAGTGTGTAGAAAATGGGTCCGTCGTGCCTCGAGTGCTCGAAGCCGAGGGAAAATGATAACGGTATTAAAATGTGCGTATAAAACGAAGACAATTGTATTTAATAAAATAGGGTAATTTAGTCATTATTTCACTAATTTACCGAATATATTATTGCATAATTTATTATGGTCAAATGGCATTTAATAGTGTTATGTGTTTGTAAGTGTAAAGAAATCTTGAGGATATGACAAGTCGTACAAATGACATTTTAAATAATTAAATTTATAACGTTAATGCCATTTATTAACGTACCAAGTCGAATTAACTATAACATGGGTTAATCATGGCTAATTAAGGGGTATAAAGCTTAAACAACAGGGCATATGCACAATTTTTCAATTTTGGTCGGATTCTTGAAAACGCGGCGGACTTACCCGTCGCGATTCAAGTCGCGACGGGGCAGTCGGGCGCGTCAGGTGGACTGGCCGGTCTGGCCCAGTCCAGAGTGTAATCACGGCAGCTTATGCCTCCGTGTTCTTGACGCGACGCCATCAGCCGACGCGACCACACTGATATCGCGGCGGATTACGCCGACGTGATACCAAGTGGAATTGCCATTTTTCCCTTTTTCCCAGGGCGAATCCTCTTTGATACATAGACATTCTAAATTCCATATAAAATAGCACGGTGATCCAAAAAGCACAAACCATTTTATACGAATTAGACATATAGATCTATCACCATGCACGATTAATTTGAAAATAAACAAGTTTGGGAATGATTTGATCGGGTTACTTTCCGGTGACCTAAACATGCACAGTTAGGGTTCAATGAATTAATTAACGATGGATACATGATGAAAAATTCCGAGACTAGGGGCGTTCAAAAGCTAACAAGATGTAGTATTTATGATAATTTTATCATGGTATGAAGTCAAGCATGAATGTGGTTCACAAACAAACAAGAAGGGTCGGGTGCATGGATCTGACAGGGATTCAAAGAATTAATTATCCTTATGGAGATCGAATAGAACGAAACTAGGGGTGATTGAAAGATAGTATGATGTAGTATCAATGAGAATTTTCTCATGGCATGGGAACAAGTACATGCAAGGGATTAGAGAAAACAAGAGATTTCGGGTTCATGGTAACAACAGAGTTCAAGCAATTAATTCGCCCAAATGGATGAAGGAATACAACGAAACTAGAGGGCTTTTGAAGAGGTTCATGAAGTCTACCTAGGATAATTTTTACACGAATTTAGCTTGAGAGATTGCCTACCTTTTGTTGAAGAGATGAAAACCCTAGTTTGGTGACGAAAATGAAAACTCCTCCTTGTTCCTTTGTCTCAGCCCTTCTCCTCGTCTCCAAAGTTCCAGGAACGAAAATGGGTTGCTAGGGCTGAGTTTTTGGTGTTTAAGATTGCTAATAGAGTCCTTTCCATCTAAAACTCCTTCCTCCTATTTAAAATTCTGAATTTCCATATTTCTCTCCCACTTTCTCTCATTATCTACCTAATAAGGCTGGGGAGAGAGCTAATTTCGTGGGTAGGGGGTTAGGGTAAGTGTAGGACTCCTTTTTAGGATATATATGAGTTATTAGTATTTATCTTAACCCCTTTTCATTTATTTAATTAATTAGGTACAAATTTAACCTAGATACCTCTCATCCCATGATGGGCTCTCCTCTTTTGGGCCCAATAAACCATGTTTGGACCATTAGGGTAACCCATTTAATAATTTAACTTAATGGGTATTAGTTTAAATCCCTTCTATTTCACTCAAATCTTATTTATTCTCTCTTTATTCTAATTTAATGATTTATCTCATTTATTTAATTTAAAATTTGTATTTCTCTTGATTTTAAAAATCAAGGTTGCTACACTTAAATTGAAATAATTGATATTTGAGAATGATTAGCATTAATTAATGTTACCCCAGTTGTTGTACTCGGACATGCGCGCTCCCACAGGGCGACACTGAAAAACTGTAACCAAAATGAAATCCGAGAACACCATAATTTCCAAAAAAATGTGGAGATGTCAGAAATATAAATATTTGAATTTTTCGATGTACGGATTTCAAGATTAAGTTGTCGCGACCATTTTTCGTGTGATTTTTCACCCAAGGTAAAATAAATTCCAAAAAATTAAACTAAAATCACCATAATTGGTAAAACCATCTCATCAGGCTATGGTTGAAATTTTAACGCAAATGGACTTTGTTTGGGCATGTTTACATAAAATCTAAGGAGCCAGCTAAATTATTGGGTCATTTATGGTGGGGATTTTTTATGAATTATGGAGCTTATGTGTTAAGCTCTTGGAAGGCCACCACATTGAGGGGTTAAAAGATAACACCTATGTAACTACGTGTAAATCATAGGAAACCTGCATGAGCTATGTGTTGGGGTAAAAACCAAAAGGTTTTTACCATGACACATTGGCAACCAACGTGTCGTTGTGCATGGAAACCGATTGGCTATAATACAACCCCTCATTTTTCGTACCCATCTTTCTGACTTTCCTGTTATGCTGCTGCTGTGCTCACAAGACTTCAGAGTGAGTGTGTAGCTGGAGTTGTTGGTTGTACACCTTGTGCGTCTCTTGGTCCTGCTCGAGCTATTGCAGGAGCTGCTGCTGGGTGTAACTGGAAGCTAGTGAAGTAGACTTTGGTAGTTGTTGCTGCTACAGCTGCTTCCTCCTTTGCTTTTGGCCATCTCTCCATCTGCTATACGTTGTGGTATTGTGAGTTTCTACATAAATAAAGAATCTATATAGGTAGGATTCATTTCCCTATGGTTCAGATCTGTCCTCCACACATGACAAGATTCTTGATGATGGAACTAGTTGCTATACCTGTGGTTCTTCTATCTTCCTTCCAATCATGATAGAAATACTCTTGTTGGGAGAGAAACAACCATGTTCCATTTTAGAAACTAACTCCTATCCTCTTCTTCCACCCTTGATCCTTGTACATGCTATAGAGTTTTGTAGAGTCTCAATTATCTTTAGAATAGTATGAAGACTTCGGTTAAATGATTGATACTTCAAGTATTGATTTAGATCCATGAAACACAATGTGATTTAGTGTCCATCTTGTAGAAATCTTCCATTAAATTATTGCTATCAAGGCTATACTTCCAGTACTAAACTATGTTTAGTTTCAAGCAACATAAGTTTGAATTGCAAACCTCCTCTTTCATTTCACTTGTTTAGCTTATAAACCACTGTGAGAACTACAATTAGACTGTTCTATTGATATAAAACATAACTTGGTTTATAAGTTCTATAATTTGGGTGTTTAGGATCGATTTAAAGGCATTTCTGGAAGGACTATTGCTATCTGTCGACAGCCAGCCCATAGCTGTCGACAGCGCAAGCCTTCCAGAACTTCAAATTTCTGGACTGTGGCTAGCTATCGACAGCCAGCCCTCAGCTGTCGACAGATACCCACAAACCAGCAAACCTAAACTTTGTCTGCTTCCATCTGTCGACAGCCCCTTCCTGGCTGTCAACAGCTACTGTCCTGCCTTGTATTTCAGCAACTTTTCATGTATGAATCCTTGCTTAAACTTCATTCTAAAAGCTTAGAAAGTTACCCCCTTAATTACTTTGGTATTTACTGTCATTCTACTATAAAGATTACCCACTTGGTGTACCTTACACACCCTTGAATTATCCTTAAAGTTGTCAATTACGAATGGTACTCCGTTGAGTCTGTTCTTCGGTATTCGGTAACCAAGTTCACAAAACCTGATCACCTGAGAGTTCATATGCTTGAACACCTTATGAGATGTGAATAATGATGATGACACTTATTGGGTCCTTGGACCCCACTTGATTAATATGCCTGTGCAAATAGGGCTGGTCTAGTCCTGGGAGGAGCACCCAAATTCATTTTCGGACCACGTGGAATGATAAGGGCGTCGGGATGTCTGGCATTGCATTAAATACTTTCTGATTATGGTCATCAAAATTCCTGTACTGTGTAACTGATATATGAACCATTCTTGAGCTATATACCATAGCATGACCTGAGTTTTACTGTCATTATATCAAATTATTGTTCTGAAATCTGATATTGTCTCTTGATGTCTGTTCTATCCATGTCTTGGTTATCATGTGTACACTCCTGAACTATGGATTTGAATTATGGCTTTCAATTCTACTGGGCTAGTTAGCTCACTCTTTCCTACCATTTTCAGGTAATACAGATGGGGATGACATTTAAGGGCATGAGTGCTGAGTGGACTGACTGTGACAAGCAAAACCAACCTGTTTCTGTTTCTGTTTAGTAGTGTGAGATGAGATGTGTTAATTGAGTTTGTTTTAAAGTACTCCTCTCTTAGTGGTAATGAGGAGTACTTGTGTAATAAGACTTCCTCTTATGACGTTATGAATGGACAAATAAATATTACTTTTTGTGCCTATTTTCTGTCACTTCCGATAAATAGCCTTTATTAGGACGTGACAAGTGAGGTGCTCCTTCAATGCCCTAAAACTCTCTTCACATTCGGTAGTCCATGTAAATTGATTCTCCTTCCTGGTAAGTCTACTCAGTGGTACAACTATCTTGGAAAAATCTTTAATGAAACGACAATAAAATCGGCTAAACCAGAAAGCTTCTAATCTCCAACACAGTTGTCAGCCTTGTCTAGTTCTTCACAGCCTCCACCTTAGATGGATCTACAAAGATTCCCTCCTTGGATATGATGTGGCCAAGGAAAGATACTTCCTCCATCTAGAATTCACAGTTGCTAAGTTTAGCATAGAGTTGATTGTCTCTAAGCACTTGCAGAGCAACTTTCAATGTTCTTCATGCTCTTTCTTAGACTTGGAGTAAATAAGGATATCATCAATGAATACCACTATGAACTGGTCTAAGTATGGCCTATAGATGTCGTTCATAAGTTGCATGAAAGTTGATATTATAGAAATTCTTATTTCAAGTTTTTTATTATTGAATTTTTCGGGGTGCTTCTAGCACAAAGAGCAAGATGGCCATAGCATAAATAGCATAATATTTCAAAATAGCACAACGAGTCGAGTATAGTATAGCACTTTGATTGTCAGTTAGATAGTCGAGATAGATAGCACTTGAGTGTAATGCCAACACTCGATCAATTAACTCCCATGGGTATGTAATGAAAAGAACCAAAATATGCAATATCTTGTAAAGGTAGTGTCGACACAATCCATGCTGGTGTCGACACTATGCTTCAAACACAAAGCAGAAACATGGCAAACTGGTCAGGTAGTGTCGACACTAGTTCAAGTAGTGTCGACACTAGAGACAGGTTTCAGAAGACCTTCTGGAAAATATGGGATAGTGTGTCGACACTAGATAGGGTAGTGTCGACACTAGATCAGTTTCCCAGAACTTCCTGGGTAAAACTAGGACAGTGTGTCGACACTAGATGAGGCAGTGTCGACACTAGATGGCTTTCCCAGAACACTTTCTGGCTGTTTGGACAGGGTGTGGACACTAGATGGGGTAGTTTCGACACTAGAGGGCTTCCCAGAACACTCTCTGGGCTGCCTTGGGACAGTGTGTCGACACTAGATGGGGTAGTGTCGACACTAGAGGGCTTCCAGGATAAAACTTATGGTCAAGTGTGACCTGAAAACATGTCTCATGCAACGATTCACTTACCCATCTTATAACTCTCTAAATAATGACATTTAGACAAAACGTTCAACACGAAAGATGACGAAGACAACTAGTAGAAGAACTTTGATGTTGGGGGTTTGATCAAATTCCATCTCAAATCCCGAGAAAACATATGAAGAACAGAAAGTCAAGTGTAGCCCGAAATCCCAGTATCATGCAGTGACTCTATTCCCACGCCTGTAACTCTCTAACCAAGGATTTTTGGACACAACGTCCAACATAAACGATGATCGTGACTCCAATTAGAAAAACCTTTGTGAAGGAAGTGTGGTCAAATTCAGTCTCGAATCACGTGCATAATAAGAAGAACGAGAAAAAAACCCTAACAGTGCGCGACTTTGGAAAAAAAACACTTATAACTCAAAACATACTCATTAGAATTCGATGAAACCAGTGGAAAAGAATGCTAACTTGATGCTCTACACATTGGGATAGGATATATTAAGGTTTGGCCCGAGAAAACCTACCTTCTGGGTTGAAGAAGTCTCGTTTTTCCAGAAAACCCGAGTTCAGACACTCGGAGGAAAACGCTTACTGCTCCGTGTATACTGCATGGAATTTGAGAATTCCACTTGGGTTAGAACGTAGCCTTGACCCTCTTTCCAGGGGTATAAGCCTTGCAAGGTTTGGTTTAGGTTTGACCCACCTTTGGTCGACTTCAAGATGATGGTCTGTGCAGGTCGCAGCAGACGAAACAGGGGAAGAAGAACGCCTTGGTGTGGATGATCTCCTGCTCCCCAGCCACCAAGAACTTCTCCACACGACCCCAGCAAGTTCTAAAACTCGTTCCTAGGTTTTGGTGAAGAGTATTTAAGCAACCATGGTGTTTTAGGAGTCCTATTATAACTAGGAAGCTAAGCTGCGGTTTTGACAGGGCAGTTTCCTATCTTTTGAGGATTCCTTCCTCCCTTAGAGTGTGTGAGGCTTTAGGAAACCTTCCACCATAGATAGGCACGAATTTGGGTTTCCAAGAATGCATGATTGCATCCCAATTCAACTCAAATTTCCTCTTTCCAATTTCAGCCTATTAGAGTTACGAATTTCCATGCATTCTCTAGCTTTATTTGATTATTGGGCCAATTGATGTCCATTGACCCGCTTATGATATTGGGTCATTAATATATAATGTTGGAAGTCCCTCCAACACTTTTATTAAATTTGATTTCTTTATATATTACAATTTCCGGGGTGCTACAAAATTAGTCAAACCCTCAGGACACAGAAATTTAAGGTGGTTTCGGCTACACGATTTGTTTATCCTACGTCCACCGTCCACACACACACACACAGAGAATGCTTATAGAGCCTTCAACCACACAAACAATAACACACGATCTAGGATGAAGGAAATCTCATATCAAAATGCACACATAAATCTTAGCACAAGGACTACTCAGATCAAGCTTTCGCACACATGATAAAGAGAAGATGAAGAGCAAATGGACAATTCGACCAGGTTGAGTGTTGAGATGATCAAGGATTGAATGCCCTTAGACTTATCCAGTTTCTTCAGCTCTGAATTGGAAGAAGTTGATGTAGATTTGCATGCTTGATGGAGAATTCATCTCAATTTGGTCTTCTCAACATGAATTCCTTGTCTACAACCTTGGAGCTTGAGCAGAGCAGTGGAAAAACCCTTTTCTGGTCGCCGCAGCCTTTTCCTTTGTGTTATTAGGGTCACTGTCCCATATGAGACAAAGGGTAGCCTTTAAACCCATGTCCTTTCTCTCGCATGTACATGGGAATGTGAGTGTACTAGGTAATGACGCCCTAATAAGGCCTCATGCAGCCTACGACCTCAAGCAACTCATGGTATTGCTTTTTGTTACAGCGTATTATGTCCATCCAGTACAGGATATCAGATTATGTCCACATTTCTAATGACTGTAGGGATCTATTGAAGCTCATTTTTGTAGCCAACCCATCTAGAGTATGTGGCTTTTGACTCACAAGAAGAGTATTTTGCATAATATCTAGTTTCACAATTTCTATGAAATCAACTTCCCCTATTTGCAATATGCATCTTCATATGGTAATATATTTGTTGACCTTGGAGACACATATATGGATCACCTTTCCATCTGCGCCCATCAAGCATGTCTTGCATTACTTAACATAACCACCTTCTCCTTAAGGGAAACTTTGTTTTTAGTGTGCATGAGTCAAGTGGGTACTGAGATTATTTTTCTTATGAAGATAGTAATTGGACTTCGAACCCCAGGGAGATATCATTTCTTATGAAAATTATTGTACCATTATTTTAGGTGTCTAGTGTTTAGGGTTGTTCCATCTCAGCACAGTCACTGACTTGGTATTGTACCATTGTTGTAGGATATCTACGACGACTGAAGTTTTCTGTATATATTCATATATGATGTGTTTTTCCTATGTTGTAGAGGATAAAAATAAGGGAAATAAAGAGTCACCCATGGTTCTTGAAAAACCTACCAAGGAGTTCAGTGAGGCAGCGCAAGCAATATACTACGAGAGGAATAACAATGCCCCCGCTATTCCCTCCGGACCATCGATGAGATCATGAAGATTGTTGCAGAGGCGAGGATGCCTCCACCTGCATCGAGGACGATCTCAGGCTATGGTGGGAGACAAGTTAACTTTAAGAAATTGTTAGTTTCTTAGTGAAAAGGGCATAAATAATTTTATGTTAAGATTCCATTAAAAAATGGGTAGGATTATGTAATTGAATAGAGATTATCTAAGTCCCATCCACTCAACGTCATAAAAATTAGCATTAAATAAACTAGGACAGCAATTAAAGCAACAATTTGTTAAGTTTAATAACAGTTATAATTAATGTCGAATAATTGAAATAGTTAGAAATAATTCTCATTTTTCATATTATTATAATAAAAAATCTTAGCCAATATCTCTTAAATCCTAGGCTACATTTCATAATCCACACTACCATGGCTCCCAAACCATCTATGGCCACTCTGTTCTAGCTACTGCATACTAAAGCAGGAAGCCCCACAACCACAAAATGGATTGGGCTTCGAAAAAAAAATAAATAATAAAATGGGAGGATATATTTCATAATCCCCACTACCATGGCTCCCAAACCATCTATGGCCACTCTGTTCTAGCTACTGCATACTAAAGCAAAGCCCCACAACCACAGTGTAAGGCCCTCGAATTTCTGTCGCTTATTTGTATTTGTGTATTTGTGCTTGTGTATGTATGTACATATTAAGTACGTATTAATTAGTACAAGTATGTGTGCATGTGTTTATATTAATATAAATAATGTATGTATTGCATGGTGATAGTATGGATATAATACCTTATACATATTACATGTATATATGCATGGTATGCATGGTTTTCTGCATATTTTAGAGTTCTGGCCGAAGGCCACCTTGGCGTCAACCACAGGCCGTTTAGGTGGTGTCAGCGTCCAGACATGGACGCCAACACTAATCCTGGCGTCCAGCGATATGGACGCCAATCTCTCTGGCCTGCATGCGTAGCAGAGCTGCAAGCTTCTGAAACAAGAAAGCCCAGCCATTGGCGGTTCTCCCCAACGGCTCTGAGGGCTGTCATATCACCCAAGGGTGGGTGAGGGGTCTCTCCTTAAGTCTAAAACCGGAGCTCCTCTTCCCCTAGCCTCTTTTCACCCTTGCAAGAGGAGAAAAAGAGAAGAAAAACCCTAGAGAGAAACTGTGAGAAAAACCCACTTTGCCACCCAAAATCCGACCCCCCTAGAGCTTGATCCGGCGTTCCACTGCTTCAAGGAGGTTGCTGGACGACGAGAAGGCTTCCCCGACCTCGGCTTGCTGTGGATCTCGCTCAAGAACCCGGAGGAAGAAGATCTAGGAGGGAGTTCTTCACTTTTTGGGACAGCCCAAGGAGAGCTTCACCAACACCCTAGACCCTTGAAGGAATTTTAAAAGGCAAGTGACCTAACCATGATGTTCCCGTATGAGTCTAGGTCAGTTTTACAATTTTTGTACATTTTCCCTCGAGTCCTAGACCCTCACATTCACCCAAGTTTGAGAGCTCGGGTCTGTGTTTCTGCACAGACCTGCATCGACGGCAAGGTCAATGGACGCCCATATCATGCTTGGCGTCCATCGACCATGCCGCTGACCCTGAGTCAGCGCCAGAGACCGCCGCCAAGTTCCTCTGGACAGAACAGTGAACTGTTCTGCCCTTCCTATACTCTAATTTCGGTATGATTTCCGTGATGAGGATATATGGTAATCCTATACACTATGTATATTGTCAATTGTGGTGTGTGGACGAATGTGATTGTGATGGTGAATGTAGGAAGTTGTATTCCTTAAACTTGTAAGCATGACGTTGATGATCTTGCCAAATTTATGTTTCATGAGTAGGAATGGTCTGAATGCCTTAGTTTTGTCAGAGCATGAAGATTAGTGGATCAGTATATGTATTTTCAATTTTGATAATTGCCCATGCTTGCATGAGTTACAAATAAATTCGGTTCGGTAAATAGAAAGACATGCAAAAATGATTTGTGGTGATCGATCTACAGTGTATGATTTAGGGTAATTCTGTATCTCAAATCATGTATATGTTAGTAATCTCTGTTAAAACAGTAAGTGGTTAAATTGCATGATGTGTTAAACCCCTTGTTAACTAAATTGTGAATGACATGCTAAATAGTGTTTTATTACTGTAAATCCATGTAGCTCAGAAAAATCTGAAAATTTGAGTGTATGACCTTGAACCCGAAATTAGCATGTGGTTAAAATTTCAGGTCATTTGGACCAGTATATAAGAAGTTATGTATTTTCATGTGAAAGGCAATAATCTATGTATGTTTCGTAATGTGATTAGATATTGCTTAAACTTAACTTGATGGTGAAATTCTGTATGTTAAGCTCCTGAAATCTGTAGTGCCATGTTAGGAAAAATAGATGTGCATGTGAGGGAGAAAGTGAATGAGATGAAAAGTGCTATGTGTAAAACCATGTGTAAATCTGTAAAGTGTAACTGTGCCAATGTGACATTGCTTCCGTAGAGGGCAGTGGAGCTGTATCAGGGAAAAGTCCCCCTGAGAAAGTTCAATGTGTAAGTGACCCTAAGGGCATTAGGGGGAAATCCTGGAGGTGGACAAGTACCACTGGTTAGGGTGGAGACTTGTTCTCCCGGTCTGCGCAGTCCAAGAGTCGCCATTGATTGCCTAGATGGCGTCTATGTGTAATGTGATGTGTATATGTCCTTCTTTGGTGGTTTGGACTATGTGTCACGGCACCTAAAATGTGTAATGTGAATGTGTAATGTGTATGTGTTCATGTGTAAATGTGTAAGTGAACAATGTGAATGTGTATGTGTAAAGTGTAACCATGTGAAAGAAGAAACTTGTGTAAAGAAAATGTAAATTCTAAATGTGAGGATATGATATTGAAATCCATGTGAGACAAATCTGAAACCATGTGAAATCAGAAATCTTATGTTTTATCATCATGCTTGTATGTGCAAAAATGTCTAGAATCCATGTTAGGGATAATTGATGAGCACGGGTACAAAATAGCGATTGGTTTGTTCACATGATATTGTTTAAGCAACATATAGCTCTCATGTGTAGGTTTTCAGCCATTAAACCATGTGAAACCAGCAACTTAAAGCATGTGAAAATGTCTATGTATGCTTAAGAACACGTAAAACTCATGCTAGTTATGTTTCCTTTCATATGTGCACAATGTTCATGTTGGTAGCTCTTATGTCTTGGTCCTTTAAGACAAAATTTCATGAGTAAATTGAATAGAGAGCATGTGATAGGTAATGTTTATTTTTAGAAATCTGAAAGCATGATCCATGTATAAATTTGTAAAACTTTCATGATAGGTTGAACTTTTAATGACTAGCATGCTATGTGTTGAAATTCTGAATGTGCATGTAGAAACCACTATGACTTGTACGTGTATATTATGAGTAGTGTTGCTTGCTGAGTCTTTGGACTCACTCCTTGCTTCGGCGTACAGGTGTAGTTGGTGACGTGGCTCCGTTGGAGGAGACAGTGGAGACGGACTCCGAGCGCGGAGATTAGACTTTGGAGTTTCTTTGTGACTTGTGTATTTCATAGTATGTAATTTGAACATTGTATTAGAGTTATCATGAAAAGGATGTATGAGTGTGGACATTATGTATTTTATTTCAGCAATTTAGATTATGTGAACTTTAATTCCTTATTGTTAATTGTAACTTCATGTATGTTAAATGTGGATGATGAATGATGAAGACAGTTGTCTTTTACTTCCGCTACTCTGTTGTATATTCGCGTGTATCTCAGCTGTTTGTATCGTTTGGGTAAATGTCCCACTGTGAGACTCTCTCGCTATACCGACGTGGGTTGGTATAACCGTACCGGTATAATGAGGGCCGTCACAGAGATTGGTATCAGAGAGACCGGTTGAGATTGCACATGAATATACATAAGTCATCATCTTCATTGCATACTAAGTATGTCCACATGTGTAGAAAACATTAATAAGAAGTGAAAGATAGATAAGAAAATGGTTAGAAAACTTAGTAACCTAGCTCTAATGGTGGCTGAAATTTATTACAGCCATGGCTTCCCGTGGACGACGTGGAGGTGCCACTCGCGACGACGAGCAGAGACGTGATGAGCAGCGGAGCAACAGGCCCAGCACCGCGAGGCCCTGTACTTCCCCCACCGCCGCCTGTGGACTACGGAGTATTCATGCAAGGTCTGGTACAAGCCATGCAGACGCAGCTCATACCCAGGCAGCACTCCAGGCACAGTTGGAGGCCCAGGTAGAATAATGAAACAACTAGTAGTTGCTATTTAAATTGTATGATATGGTGTTTATTTTGTATTGCCTATTGTTTACTGTAGCAGGCTCAGGCACCAGCTCAGGACCATGGTGGACCTCCCATCATGGAGCGATTCAAGAGGATGACCCCACCCTCTTTTAAGGGGGAGAGTGATCCATTAATGGCAGAAAGTTGGTTAAGGGAGACAGAGAAAATCTTCCGAGCCATCAGGTGCCATGAGGATAAGGTGACATTAGCCACCTACATGCTACAGGTAGACTTTTAATTTTGTATGTTGTATGTTCTACTTAAGTTAGAATTTGTTAGTTGGTGCTTATGAAGGTGTGTTGCAGGAGAGAGCGGATGTATGGTGGTCCTCCCTACTACGTACACGCTTTGAGGACGGAGCAGTAGACGTGGCGTGGGACGCGTTCGTGAGGCTCTTCGAGCCAAGTTCATCCCAGAGCATATCCAGGACAAGATGGAGCAGGAATTTCTCTCCCTGACGCAAGCTCCATGACTGTGCCGGAATACGAGGCAAGGTTTTCTGAACTTTCTAAGTATGCACCGCATATCGTAGAGATGAGCGCAGGAAGACGAAGAAGTTCGTGATGGGACTCAAGCCATCACTGTGGACGAGACTCGTGGCGTTTGACCACCGCACATTGGACGAGGCCCTCAGTGCTGCCTGCAGGCAGGAGGGAGAAATGGAGCAATATCTGGAGGAGAAGAAGCTTTTCGCAGAAGAGGCCGGCAGCGACTTTCCAGCGGCAGGATAAGAAGAAAATGGTTGTACCAGACACCGCAACGATCCGTGACAGTCAGCAACTCTCAGGTACCTTCTGTACGTTCCCCTGGTGTGAAGAAAGAGTGTCCCCATTGTGGAAAAGACACACGGAGGTTCCGAGTGTTGGTTGGTAGCGGGTAGATGCTTGAAGTGCGGGAGTAGCGACCACAAGATCAGGGATTGCCCAAGACTTCAGCAGGGAGTTCAGCTGGAGCGCCACCCCAGCAGTAGCGGCAGCCGCGCCAGCTACAGGAAGACCAGGAAGGCCTCGAGCCCCAGCTCGAGTGTTGCTTTGGCACGCGAGGACGCCGAGCAGGCGGAGCATGTCCCGAAGGTACGTTTTTCTTTTAGGTGTGCACGCTCGGGGTTTGGTTTGATACTGGTGCTACTCACTCGTTCATTTCCGAGCGGTTCGCTAGGCAGTTAGCCCTAAGTCAGCCATAGAGTCTGAGGAGTTAGAGGTCCCTTGTCTGTGCACACCCCTGCGGGTATGGTACGACTAGGAAGTGCATTCCGTCGTTACCTGTGTGCATTGAGGATAGATTCCTAGATGGGTGTTTCTTCTTGCTAAAGATGAAGGACTTTGATGCTATTCTTGGTCTGGATGGCTAGAGGAGCATTATGCGTTAGTGGATTGTCGTCGGAAGAGGATCGTATTCCGCATTCCTTGGTGAGGATGAGTTCTCTCACCCCTTGCCAAGGAACTGGGCGGGAAAGATGGTCATCTCTGCCATGAAGGCGATGCGCATGGTAAACAAGGGTTGTGACGCTTTTCTTGCCAGCGTGGTATTAGTACCAGAGGCTGATGAGTCACCTACTCTTGCGGAGATTGAGGTAGTGCAGGAATTTCTAGATGTCTTTCCCGATGACTTGTCTGGATTGCCCCGGATAGAGAGATAGAGTTTACCATAGAGTTGCTTCCGGGCACCTCTCCTATCTCGAAAGCTCCATATCGGATGGCACCTGCGAGTTAGCCGAGTTGAGGAGGCAGTTGCAGGAACTGCTTGATAAGGATTTTTTCGCCCTAGTGTTTCCCCTTGGGGCGCACCTGTATTATTCGTCAAGAAGAAAGACGGGTCACTTAGGTTGGTGCATTGATTATAGGAAGTTGAACCAAGTGACTGTGAAGAACAGTATCCCTTACCTCGCATTGATGATTTGTTTTGACCAGTTGCGAGAGGCATCGATCTTTTCGAAGATTGACTTGCGATCTGGTATATCATCAGTTGAGGATTCGGAGTGAGGATGTGTCCAAGACGGCATTTAGAACCCGTTATGGACATTATGAGTTCTTGGTCCTCCCTTTCGGATTGACCAACGCCCCTGCAGCGTTCATGGATCTCATGAACTGGGTGTTTAGTCCGTATTTAGATAGCTTTGTTGTAGTGTTTATTGATGACGTTTTGGTCTCTTCTCCGGATGAGGCCACGCACCGTCAGCATCTGAAGGTTAGTGTTAGAGGTCCTTCGTGAGCACAAGCTATATGCAAAATCAGCAAGTGCGATTTTTGTTGCGCGAGGTTCATTTCTCGGGCATGTTATCTCCGTACTGGTGTTACAGTGGACCCGCAAAGGTCCAGGCTGTTATGGATTGGGATGTTCCCAAGACCCCTTCGGAGATTTGTAGTTTTATTGGGTTAGCTAGTTACTATCGGCGATTCATTGAGATTTCTCATCCATCGCCGCCCTTTGACAAAGCTGACCGAAGGGTGAGAAGTTCGTATGGTCTGAGGCATGTGAGCGTAGCTTCCAGCTATTGAAAGGCTAAGCTTACTTCTGCTCCGGTATTTGTATTGCCTAGTGGTTTAGAGGGCTTTTCCATTATACGGATGCATCTCAGATTTGGCTTGGGTTGTGCTCATGCAGCAAGAGAGGGTAGTAGCTTACCGCTTCACGTCATTGAAGGAGCCTGAGAAGAACTATCCGACTCATGACTTGGAGCTCGCAGCAGTGGTTCATGCACTAAAGATCTGGAGGCACTATCTTTATGGTGTCAGGTTTGAGGTGTTACCGACCACAAGAGCTTGAAGTATCTTTCTCCCAGAAGGAATTAAACCTGAGGCAGAGAGATGGATTGAGTTCTTAAGGACTATGACTTCGACCTTCAGTATCATCCTGGAAAGGCGAACGTCGTGCAGATGCTCTTAGTAGAAAGAGGTCTTCGCTCCAGCAGGATTGGAAGATGTTGGAGGATGCAGCGTGCTCTATACCGGTTAGAGCCATCGCTGTGTCAGGCTTTGTAGCTCAGCTATCCCTTAGATCCTCAGTCTTGGATGAAGTGATTGAGCAGCAAAAAGCCGACCCTAGATTGTTAGAGTTAGTGGGTAAGGCGGGCATTGCTCGTGATGAGGTTGTGATTAGATTTCAGCACCGTGTTTTTGTCCTGATGTAGTAGATGTTCGTGAGCATGTGTTAGCGGAGGCTCATAGATCGCGATTCTCTATTCATCCGGTAACACTAAGATGTATCAAGACCTGAAGAGATCATTTTGGTGGTCCGGCATGAAGAAGGATGTTGCGGATTATGTGTCTAGATGTCTAGTATGTCAGCAAGTGAAAGCCGAGCGGCAGCGACCATCCGGCCTTATGCAGAGGATGGATACCCGGTGGTGGAGGGGAATTGTCACTATGGACTTCGTATCGGGTTTGCCTCGATCTAGAAGGGCAATGACTCGATTTGGGTAGTTGTAGATAGATTCTCGAAGACTGCTCTCATTTCTGCCCATGAAGAAGAAGCAGTCAGTAGAGAGTTAGCTAGATTGTATGTTAGCGGTATCATTAGATTGCATGGTGTGCCGAAGTCGATCATTTCGGATCGAGATCCGAGATTTACTTCGAGATTGTGGAAGGGTCTTCAGGATGCGTTAGGTTCGGAGCTTAAGCTCAGATCGGCGTTTCACCCCAGACTGACGGACAGTCCGAGAGACTATCCAGACGCTCGAGGATATGTTGAGAGCATGTGTTCTGGATTGGAAGGATGATTGGGAGCGTCATTTACCTCTTGTGGATTTCGCATACAACAACAGCCTTTCATGCTAGTATTGGTTATTGCTCCATTCGAGGCGTTGTTTGGTAGGCCCGCAGATCTCCTTTATGTTGGGAGGAGACTGGTGATAGGCAGTTGATCGGACCGAGTTAGTTCAGGAAACTTCGGATAAGATTCAGCTTATCAGGAAAAGGCTTGTTGCGGCACAGGATAGGCAGAAGAGTTATGCCGACAACAGGAAGAAGAGGATTTGAGTTCGAGGTTGGCGATCATGTCTTCTGAAGATATCGCCTACTCGAGGTGTTGTCAGATTTGGCAGGCATAGCAAGCTAAGCCCTAGATTCATTGGCCCATATGAGTTCTCAGACGTTTGGGCAGCGTGGCGTATGAGCTAGCTTTACCCCCAGCTGTTAGCTAGCGTTCACCCGGTATTCCACGTATAGTATCTATGCTCATGAAGTATGTCCGAGATCCGTCTCAGGTGATTAGTCATGAGCCAGTGGAGATCCAGCCAGATCTTTCGTAGGTCGAGCAACCAGGTAGCTATTCTTGACCGAAGTTCAGCATCTCCGGAACAGAGTATTGCGTCGGTGAAAGTTCTCTGGCGGAACTTCTCACGAGAGGAGGATACTTGGGAGCTTGAGGATGCGAGAAGAAGAAGTATCCCCTTTATTTGAGTAGTGTCGTTCTAACTTCGGATGAAGTTTCTTTAAGGGGGAGAGGGTGTAAGCCCTCAAATTTCTGTCGCATATTTGTATTTGTGTATTTGTGCTTGTGTATGTATGTACAATTACGTACGTATGGATTAGTACAAGTACGTGTGCATGGTTTAATATTACATAAATAATGTATGTATTGCATGGTGATAGTATGGATATAATACCATATACATATTGCATGTATATACGCATAGTATGCATGGTTTCTGCATATTTTAGAGTTCTGGCCGAGGCC
Organism: Colocasia esculenta; assembly: GCA_014218235.1. Taxonomy (NCBI): domain Eukaryota; kingdom Viridiplantae; phylum Streptophyta; class Magnoliopsida; order Alismatales; family Araceae; genus Colocasia; species Colocasia esculenta. Next base: position 80,687,466 of record CM024758.1, read on the forward strand.
ATCTGGCGTCACCCATGGCCGTTGAGGTGGTGTCAGCGTCCGACATGGACGCCAACACTAATCCTGGCGTCCAGCGATATGGACGCCAATCTCTCTGGCCTGCATGCGCAGCAGAGCTGCAAGCTTCTGAAACAAGAAAGCCCAGCCATTGGGGTTCTCCCCAACGGCTCTGCTGGCTGTCATATCACCCAAGGAGTGGGTGAGGGGTCTCTCCTTAAGTCTAAAACCGAGCTCCCTTCCCCCAGCCTCTTTCACCTTGCAAGAGGAGAAAAAGAGAAAGAAAAACCCTAGAGAAAAACTGGGAAAAAACCCTACTTAGCACCCCAAAATCCAACCCCCTGGAGCTTGAACCGGCGTTCCACTGCTTCCAAGGAGGTTGCTGGACCGACGAGGAAGGCTTCCCCGACACCCCTGGCTGTGGGATCGTCCAGGAGCCGGAGGAAGGAGATCTAGGAGGAGTTCTGCACTTCTTGGGACTGCCCAGGAGGGCTTCACCGAGCCCTAGATCCTTTTGAGGAAATTTTAAAAGGCAAGTGACCTAACCATGATGTTCCGTATGAGTCTAGGTCATTTTTACATTTTTGTACATTTTCCCCGAGTCCTAGACCCTCACATTCACCCAATCTTGAGAGGTCGGGGTCTGTGTTTCTGCACAGACCTGCATCGACGGCAAGGTCAATGGACCCCATATCATGCTTGGCGTCCATCGACCATGCCGCTGACCCTGAGTCAGCGGCCAGAGACCGCCGCCAAGTCCTCTGACAGAACAGTGAACTGTTCTGCCCTTCCTATACTCTAATTTCGTTATGATTTCCGTGATGATGATATAGGTAATCCTATACACTATGTACATTGTCAATTGTGGTGTGTGATGAATGTGATGTGTGATGGTGAATGGAAATATTGTATTTCTTAAACTTGTGAGCATGACTTGTTGGAAATCTTGCAAATCCATGTTTCATGATTAGGATTAGTATGAATGCCTTGTTTTGTCTGATCAGAAAATAGGGGGGTCATTATATGTGTATGCAATTTTGATAAATTATCCTGCTTGTATAATTGCCAATAAAATCCGTTTTCGGTAAGTAAAAGACATACAAGAAAGATTGTGATGATTAATCTAGAGATGTATGATTTAGGGAAATCTTGTATTCTCAAATCATGCGTATGTTAGTAGCCTCTGTTTAAAACAGTAAGTGGCAAATTGCAAGATGTGTTAAACCCATTAACTTAAGTTGTGAATAGTATGCAAATAAGTGTTTGATTTCTGTAAATTCTATTTAGCTCAGAAAAATTTGAAAATTTGAGTGTATGATCGTGAACCCGAAACAGCATGTGGTTAAATTTTAGGTCATTTGGATCAGTAAATAAGAAGTTATGTATTTTCATGTGAAATGTGATAATCTACGTATATTATCGTAATGTGATTAGTTGTTGTCTAAACCCAACTTGATTAGTGAGAATTCTGTGTGTTAACCTCTGAAATTCTGTAGTACCATGTTAGGAAAAACAGAGATTTCATGTGAGTGAGAAAGTGAATGTGATGAAAAGTGTGAAGTGTAAAAACCATGTGTAAAATGGTAAAAGTGTAAATGGTAACTGTGCCAATGTGACACTGCTCCGTAGGAGGGCAGTAGCAGCTGTATCAGGGAAAAGTCCCTTGAGAAAGTTCATGTGTAAGTGACCCTAAGGGCATTAGGGGGAATCCTGGAGGTGGACAAGTACCACTGGTTAGGGTGGAGACTTTTCTCCCGGTCTGCGCAGTCCAAGAGTCGCCATTGAATTGCCTAGATGCGTCTATGGTGTAATGTGATGTGTATATGTCCTCTTGGTGGTTTGGACTATGTGTCACGGCACCTAAAATGTGTAATGTGTAATGTGTAATGTGTAATGTGCAATGGTGTATGTGTTCACGTGTACATGTAGTGAACAATGTGAATGTGTATGTGTAAAGTGTAACCATGTGAAAGAAGAAATTGTGTAAAGAAAATGTGAAATTCTAAATGTGAGGATATGATATTGAAATACATGTGAGACAAATCTGAAACCATGTGAAATCAGAAATCTTATGTTGTTATCATCATGCTTGTATGTGCAAAATGTCCAGAATCCATGTTAGGGATAATTGGTGAAAACGGGTACAAGATAGCATGATTGTTTGATCACATGATATGTTTTATGCAATATTGTAGTTCTCATTTATAGGTTTTCAGCCATGAAACCATGTGGAATCAGCAACTTAAAGCATGTGAAAATGTTTATGTATGTGTTTAAAAACATGTAAGATCCATGCTAGTTGTGTTCCCCTTTCATGTATGTAAAATGTTCATGTTGGTAGCTCTCATGTCTTAGCTCTTTAAGATTAAAGTTTCATGAGTACATTGAATAGAGAGCATGTGATAGGTGAAATTTATCTTAGAAATCTGAAAGCATGATCCATGTATGAAATTTGTAAAACTTTCATGATAGGTTGAAACTGAATTGACTAGCATGCCATGTGTTGCAAATTGTAAATGTGCGATGTACAAAACCCCTAAGACTGCACGTGTATGTTATGAGTAGTGTTTGCTTGCTGAGTCCTTGGACTCACTCCTTGCTTCGGCGTACAGGTATAGTTGGTGACACGGCACGTTGGAGGAGACGGTGGAGACGGACTCCGAGCGCGGAGACTAGCTTTGGAGTTTCTTGAGATTTGTGTATTTCATAAGTATGTAATTTGAACATTGTACTAGAGTTATCTTGAAAGGATGTATAAGTGTGGACATTATGATTTAAATTTCAGCGAATTAAATTATGTGAACCTTAGTTCCTTATTGTTAATTGCAAACTTCATGTATGTTAAATGTGGATGATGAATGAATGAAGACAGTTGTCTTTTACTTCCGCTACTCTGTTGTATATTTGCATGTATCTCAGCTTTTGTATCATTTGGTTAAATGTCCCACTGTGAGGACTCGCTCGCTATACCGACGTGGGTGGTATAACCGTATCGGTATAAATGAGGGCCATCACACCCGGCGGTTAATAAGTACATTGGGGTGCTCCTCCCCAGGACCAGACAGGGCCCTATTGCACAGGCATTAGTCAAATTGGACCGAAGTCCACGTTGTGCCGAACAAACATATTCATATTATGGCCAGAGTTTCAATGGCAAGCCATAGTAAAAAGGAACATGATCATTCATAGAGTCAAGGTATGACAAATAGCTCAAGAGAACAAGGCGGATAACGACGTATCTTATGTTTCATAATTCATTATGTCTTGACATGAGGATGTTTCTAAAGACAGATCATATGCAGAACATGTGCTCTCAATTTCCCCAAGGAGGGGTGCCTATTCATGCAAAAGTTAAGTGATGAGTCACGGATCTTTCATTGCATGTATGCATATGAAAACACATTAAATTGAACACCGGAAAGCATGTAACTATTGAAACTCATATGCAAATCATGCATTAACACCACTAACAAGTCCATACTAACATGTATTCATTCCCCATTCATATCATACTCTTATCATATCAATTAACCATAAGGACGATCACAAGAATATTCCAATGTACAAGGACAATCACAATTACACATTAGAATCATATTCGTATCATTACCATTTTCTTCAATGGGTTGATTCATTTTAGTCCATGCATACTATATAACATCATGCACATGCTTGTAGACATCATGGCATGATCAGACACAAAATATGCAACTTTCTTTGTAAGGGTAGTGTCGACACACCCCTGACTGGTGTCGACACAATGCTTCAGACACATGGCAAAATAATGCAAAACTGGTCAAGTAGTGTCGACACTAGATCAAGTAGTGTCGACACAATGCTTCAGACACATGGCAAAATAATACAAAACTGGTCAAGTAGTGTCGACACTAGATCAAGTAGTGTCGACACAATGCTTCAAATACAAGGGAAAATGATCAAGTAGTGTCGACACTAGATCAAGTAGTGTGGACACTAGACAGCTTCCAGAAAACCTTCTGGCCAATATGGGACAGTGTGTCGACACTAGATCAGGTAGTGTCGACACTAGATCAGCTCCCAGAAACTTTCTGGGTCAAACTGGGACAGTGTGTCAACACTAGATCAGGTAGTGTCGACACTAGAGACCTTCCCAGAACACCTTCTGGGCTATTTTGGGACAGTGTGTCGACACTAGTTCAAGTAGTGTCGACACTAGTGGCCCTCACAGACAAAAAATATGACTCTAGTGTAACCAGAAAACATGTCTCATGCAGTGATTCACTTTCCCCTCTTATAACTCTCTAACTAATGATATTAATACAAATGTTCAACATGAAAGATGACGAGGACAACTAGTAGACGAACTTTGATGTTGGAGGTTGATCAAATTCTATCTCTAATCCCAAGAAAACCTATGAAGAACAGAAAGCTAAGTGTAGCCCGAAATCGCAGTATCATGCAATGACTCTCTTACCATGCTTGTAAATCTCCTACGAAAGACTTTTGGACAAACATTCAACATAAAAGATTATTCTGACTACAATAGAAGAACTTTCATGAAGGAAGTTTAGTCAAATTCGGTCTTGAATCATGTGCATAATAAGAAGAACGGGGGAAAGCCCTAACTGGGCACGGCTTAGGGAAAACGACCAATACTCCATGCATACTCCATGACAATTGGGAAAATCAAGTGCAAATGAACATAGACTCGATGCTCTACATGATGATATAGGTTTGCTTTAATCTTGGCCCGAGAACACCTACCTTTATGAAGATCTAAGACCAGTCGACGTTCTGTACGCAGCAGAGGATGAAGGGGGATGAAGCTCCGGGTTCCCAGCCTTTCTCCTTCTCCTCTGAAGCCCTAGCCTGCCTCCAAACGACCCCAACTCATTGTTTAAACCTTCCCAAGAGTTTGAGGATGAGTTCTTATAGATTTAGGTTGTATTTACAAGTCCTACTAGACTAGGAAAGGGGCTACGAGTTTTGTTTCCTACTCTCCAAGAAATCTGGGACTCTTTCCTCTAAAGGAGGTAGCAACGGTTTAGGAAACCACCAATTGGGGTTGGGTTCGGTTTTGGCTTACCTTTCATGACTAATTACCTTATTTTTTAACCCTAACTTTCCCTCTCTAACTATGGCATAATTACATACACGAATTACTGGGTAATTTCCTGTCCTAGTTTTCATCCTTGGGTCAAATGTGCTCCATTGGCCCAAATCTTGTTAATGGATCATAATACATGGTGTTGGAAGTCTCTCCAATCTGTTTATTTAATTTATCCCCCTTTATTTCTAAAATTTTTAAATCACTAAATTCCGGGGTGTTACAGGGATAGCATCGATATGGACTTTATCATGGGATTGCCCAAGACTAGAGGTGGTATGGATGCAATTTGGTAATAATAGACCGATTGACTAAATCAGCTCATTTCTTACCCATTAAGAGCACATGGTCAGTAGATGTGTTGACTACACTTTATGTCAAAGAAATAGTTAGATTGCATGGGGTTCCATCTACTATAATATCTAATCGGGACCCTAGATTCACTTCACACTTCTGGAAGGGTTTACAAGCAGCAATGGGCACCAAACTAAATTTTAGCACTGCCTTTCATCCTCAAACGGATGGACAAACCGAAAGAACCAATCAAATAGTGGAAGACATGCTTCGTGCCCTTGTGCTTGACTTTAGGGGACGATGGGATGACCAGTTGTATCTAATGGAGTTTGCATATAACAATAGCTACCAGGCAAGTATCAAAATGACACCGTTCGAAGCTTATATGGAAGGAGTTGTAGATCACCTCTTTGTTGGGAGGAGGTTGGAGAAAACCAATGGGTTGGACCCGACTTAATCGAAGCAACTGTCCAGAAAGTTCAGATTGTCAGGGAACGTCTGAAGATAGCACAGTCAAGGCAGAAAAGTTATGTAGACAAAAGGAGGACAGAGGTGGAATTCCAAGTTGGTGACCATGTTTTCTTGAAGGTCTCACCTTCAAGGGGAATCCAAAGATTTGGGATCAAGGAAAGTTGAGTCCCATATTTATTGGTCCTTTTGAAATTCTTGAAAGGGTTGGTCAGGTGGCTTACCGACTTGCACTACCGCCACAACTGGCTAATGTACACAACGTCTTCCACATATCCATGCTGAGGAAGTATCTGTTCAATGCCAATCATGTAATTAGCCATGAGGACCTAGAGATTTGAGAAGACGTGACTTATGAGGAGAAACCGATGAAGCTATTGGATCGGAAGTTGCAACGACTCAGGAATCATACCATACCTATGGTGAAGGTCTAGTGGAGTCAAGATGGAGTTACCAACGCTACCTGGGAAACAGAGGAAAGAATGAAGAAGAAAAAACCACCTAGAACTATTCTCAGGTATGATACTATACCATTAATGTATAAATTTGGGGACAAATTTTTCTTAAGTGGGGGAGGATGTAGCGCCCTGGAAATTTAAACGATTAAAAATAAGAAAAATAGAAAATAAATAAAAAATGTTGACTAAAAATAAAATAAAAATCAAGGTTAAACTCCCAAAGTGTGAAAACCACTATTTAAAAGATAGTGGGCCAAGACAACTTTAAATGGGCCAAAGATCAAAACCAATAGTAATAAAACCCAAAATTCGTACCCATAATTATGCAGAAATTAGGAAGCTAAAACTAGGGTGATTAGCCATGGATGGTAATCCAAATCGTGCCTATCCATGCTAGGAACTTTTTAATGGTATTCCTACTTCAATTGGGAGGAGAATCCCCAAAGTATGGAAGCTACCCAAGCCAAAACCGCAGCCCTCTTTCCTAGTCTTGTTCGGACTTGAAATTAAACCCTAATCATATAAATAATCTTTCTAAAACTAGTTGGGAAGGTTTACCATCGAGTTGGGGTCGTGTGGAGGCGAGCTAGGGCACCAGGAGGAGAGGAGAACGGCCATGAACCGAGCTTCTTCCCCGATTGTCTCTGCTGCGACCCTATGGATCGACTTGTCTAAGATCTACACAAAGGTAGGTGATCTCGGGATTAACCTAAACGTTGCACATACCATCAGAAAGAGCATCGAGTCTAGTTTCATTTGCATACATTTTCTCCAATTTTAATGCACCATGTGAGTTGTATTAAGCATTTTCCAAGAGTCGCATAGAGATAGGGTTTTTATGTTATTCATATGTTTCACGTAAACCGAGGCTGAATTGGGTCAAACCAAAATGACAGTTTTCTTCTACTGGTTGTCCTCGTCACTTTTCATGTTATGTGTTTTGTCTAAAGATCACTAGATTTCAAGTTATAAGTCTTTCATGAAGGGATGTCACGTATTTCTGCGTTTTCGGGCAAGATCCAAGAACGCGACGACACCATACGTCGCGATTCTTGTTGCATGAATGCAATGTACATGGACGTCGCGATTCAGTGAAAGGTGACATACTATTCCGTTGCATTTTGATGTCTGACCAGTCAACCACAATGCATGAAACTGTGCGCTGCATGGATTTTAGTGTCTATCTTGAACACGACAGCATAGGCCGTCGCGATTTGACATGTTTTTCCCGCCCAAGGATTTCTGTTATTTTTATATTCAGCTTTTGAACCATCTCCTGAACGCGATGGGTCAACCCGTCATGATTCAAAGAGTAGCGGTATGAACGTGACTGTGGTGACCGTTGCGATTTTAATGTCGTTGCGACATGTCGGCCTGTCGCGTCATGAACGCGACAGACATGACCGTCGCAATTCTCACTGCATAATCGATCCAGTAATCGATTCCCATTGTAAAAGGTGACCATATGACCCGTCGCGATTTGAACGCGATGGGTAGGTACGTCACGATTTTGTGACTTGTTATAGAATAGAGATTTGACTATGTACGGCTTCTTGAAGTGCGAGACTGTTTTAATGAGCTGTTCAGTCTATCATATGCATATCCTTTAGTCATATCATGTCATATAGTTATGCAATGGCCTAAAAGTGATCAACTGACGTGAAATCATAAGAATATGAATATGTATTCTAAGTGTTAATCATGGATTGATGTCATCTACCATGTGATCATGTGACTGATATATGCTATGTCCATATTTTGACTTGTCAAAAATTGAAATGTGATATATATTAAAAGTACAGCAACTATGTGATAGATTGAACTGCATACATGACATGCAAGTTTGTTATAAGCTTTTCGACTTGTTTTAAACTGATGGATTGTGGATTGAGACACGCCCTACATGTCACATTACACTTATAGGTAGCCCTTTCTTGGGGAATTGGAAATTCTCTGTCGGTCATTCCGTATCGACAGACTAGTGACCTTTTCTTTAAGACCTCCGTAAATCTCCATACTCTGTGGATTCCCTCATGGAGACCGAGTTGGTTGTACCAATGAAGTACCTAGAAGATAGAATGCGTTTCTCTTCTTATCTACTTCTTGAGAGAGCAATTTGATAACATTGAAAACAAGTCATTAAATGTAAAGATTGAACTAATGAAAATAAGCCGTTATGCTGCCGAAATTAATCTGGATCATGTCCCCTTGCATTGTTCTCTATCATCATTGACATGATCTTTAGTTCATCATGTCCATTTCTTGGAAAAATCTTGTTGGCCATAAATGAATGAATGGAATTACCAGAAACTATTGGAACTTCGGTTCACAACTATGCCTGTGCAAATAGGCCCAGTTTGGTCCTGGGAGGAGCACCCGAAATACTATAAATCGCGAGAGTATATGATCCATTGAAGTGTCTAGCAATCACCTAATTGAATGCAAGATTGATCTAGATAATTTCCCACTGGTTATTGAATAATTGAATGAATGATGATTGATTGATTACACTGTTATATGTGAAATGGTCAAATCTATTGTACATGTCATCGTTATTGAATCCTACATGTCATTGTCCATTAGAATTCAATGGAATTCAACTTGAGATATCTATTGTACATGCTACATGCTATTGAATCTATTCCACATGTCAAGTGATCATACTGTCATCTATCTCATTGATAATCGTTCTATCCTACATGAGAATCGTCATCTGATCTGTTTACTGAACCGTTCTCATACATGTTATAGCTTGAATCATTACCATCATTATTGTCATGAGTATTGCATGATAGCATTGCCACTGTTAACATGTTATTTACGTAAAGCATGCCCGCACCATGAGATGTAAATCCTACTGGGCGCTAGTGTGCTCACACCTGTTTTCCTTAATCTTTTCAGGTAATGATTATGAGGAACTGGAAAATGATGGGACTGGGGATGAGTGATGAGCTGCTCAAGTATACCCGTCTATCTAGCACGTTAGCCAGATGATTAGAGTTTGAAGAGTCTGTAATAGATAGGTTATTTCATTTGATGTTATATGTATTTGAGATACAATATTGGGCACCAAGTTTGGCTCTGATGATGTAAGGTGTTTAAACTAGTTGATGGAATGAAATAAAGATTATGTTGGCTGACAATATTATTGCCTTTTAACTTGTGTTATACTTAGTTGTTACTCTGAATTACTCGACTGTGGTACACACACTTGTATCATTCACGCTCTCGACGTTTATTTTCTACTGCTAAATGTCGGGGCGTGACAAGAGTGCTATCTACCTTTCCTCTACGGAAATTATGCTTTAGAAGAAATGCAGTTAGTTTGCATACCAAGCACTAGGTGCTTGTTTCAGACCATAAAGTGTCTTATGCAATTTGAAAACATGATTTGTAAAAGTATGATCTTTTAAAACCTGGGGTTCTTCTACATAAACTTCCTCTTTGATAAAACCATTCAAAAATGTAGACTTAGCACCTATTTGAAAAAGTTTCAAATTCATCGCACATGCATATGCTAACTCTAATCTAGCCGCTGGTGCATAGGTTTCATCATAATTGATACCTTCCTATTGAGAGTAGCCTTAGCAACTAGTCTAGCCTTGTTCCGATCACCCTAGCCTTATCCATTTTGTTTTAAAACAGCCATTGATGCCTATAACAAGATGGTCTGATGGTCTAAGTACAAGAGACCAAACTTTATTTCTCGTGAATGATTAAGTTCATCTTACATGGCGAAACCAAATTTCATCAGTTAGGGCCTCATCAACTGTCCTAGGCTTTATCTGAGAAACAAATGTGAAATAATTACAGAGAATAGAATTACCTATAGTTCTTACTCCTTGACTTGGATCACCAATGATATTCTCCTTAGGATGATCTCTATGGTACCTCCTCTCCTTTAGAAGATCTTCATATGATAGTTCTTGTTGTAACAAATTTTCCAAGGGTGTATCTTCCTTGAAATCTTCTAAATTAACTTCTTTTAGCTTTTCTGTTACTTCATTTATACCTTCATCATCACCATAAAATACTTTGTGAAGTGGAATTGGTTTCATCAAAAATAACATGTACAGTTTGTTCTATCTCTAATATTTTTCTATTAAAACTTTATATCCACTGGTTTTTCAGATATACCATAAAATATACATTCATCAGATTTCCATCTAACTTACCAAGGTTAGTCTTATTATTGTTGAGAATGTAGCATTTGCATCCAAATGGTCGCAAGTGATTGACTTTGGGCTTCTTTCCCTTGTACATACATATGTTTTTTTCCTTCAAAATTGGCCTGATCATTGCCCTGTTAATCATGTAGCAAGTAGTGTTCATAGTCTCTGACCAAAAGTATCTTGGAAGTTGTAATCTGATAGCATGGTTTTTTCCATATCCAATAAAGTTCTGTTCTTTCTTTCTGCTACACTATTTTTCTGTAGAGTCCTTGAAGTTGAAAAGTTGTGCTCGATTCCTCGTTCATCATAAACTTGATCAACTTATCATTTTGAAATTATCCTCCATGATTTGTTCGATGTGAAATAATGTTAAATTTCTGATCCTTCTGTACTAGTTTGTTGAACTTCAGTAACACTTCAAATGTATCTTGTTTGCTTTCCAAAATGACACCCATGTAAATTTAGAGTAGTCATCCACTATGACAAATCCATACTTCTTCTTTCCAAGACTGTTGTGCTCAAAGAGTTTGGAGGACCAAACTCTTTTAGTGGGGGAGAGTTGTAACACCCCAAAAATTCTATTTACTAGAAAACTATGAATAATTGGATTTTTAAACATACTACTATCATGATTGTAATAACTCTAATTAGGATTTATTTACATCAGTAAATGTTATTCCCTAACGTACTTAGGGTACGCGCTCCGACAGGGCGACACCGAAATTCTATAACAAAAATAAATTTGAGAACACCATATTCTTAGAAAATTTTAGTGATATCAATATGTAATATCCAGAATTTTTGACGTGTGGATTTTGAGATTAAGCCGCCAACTATTTTTCGGGCAATTTTTCACCTAGTAGAAAATAAATTCTAAAAATTAAACTAAATCACCATAATTTTTAAAACCCTTACATTAGCCTATGGTTGAAATTTTAACACAAATGACATCATTTGAATATGTTTACATGAGGATCTTTGGGCCAGTAAATTATGGGCTAATTACGGTGGTCATTTTCTGGGTAATTTTATTTGCCTACGTGTTAGGGGCTGTGTGAGCCCCTTACCAGGGTGTGAGGCCTACAAGTTTGCCCCATAGGTGTAAGCTTTGAAGAGCTTGCATGTGAGACGTGTTGTAATAGGAAACAAAATGGTTTTATCGCAACACTTGGACGACCAACGTGCCTTTGTGCATGGGGCGCTTGGGAGCTATAAGAACCCTCACCAGCCGACATCCCATTCTTTCTCTCTTTCACCTCTGCCGCTCTTGGCTATTTGCTTTGGGCTGCTGCTGCTGCTGTCATTGCCTGGAGGAGATTACTGTTGCTCCTTTGCTTAGAAGAAGCTACAGCTGCTCTCCTGTTTCCTGTTGCATCCACTTGCTTGGATTGGAGGTGCTGAGAGTTGAAGTTGTGGAAGTAGTTACATTGCACCTTGGTGTCTTTTCTTTCCATCTACTGTGAGCCAACGAAGTGGAAGTATCATCCTCCAAAAACATGTAGGTTCTCATCCTCTCCTTGTACTTCTATTCGCTATTCGTGGTTGAAAGAATTTAGCCTCATATGAGTTGCCTTTGAGCCTGTTAACCAGTCTTGGTTAAGTTTGTATACAAGGTTGTAACCTCTGATTATTTTGTTTGATTTCCCTAATTACTTTTGGAATCATGTAGTTACCAAGAAGAACTTTCATTCCCTCTTTATTTCAAGTAGATTTTAGACATCAAATCTTTCTTTGTATTCCCATTTGTATGTTCTTCGTTTCTTCTTAGTATTCAAATCATGTTTCTTGTTTATTTCATGACCTAAGAGTTCATATGCTTGACACCTTGTGAGATGTGATAAACATCTTTATGTTAGGGAGAAGAAGAGATCCTTGTTTCACTATGAGATCAAGATTTGTTGTTCTTCTTTCACCCTTGATCCATGTTCACGATATATATTTTGTTAGAAGTCTAAAATCCTTAAAACAGTGCGACGATTTTTGTTTTAATAGTTGATACTTCCAGTCTTGATTTAGATCCATAAAATCCTTTGAGATTTAGTGTCCATATTGTAGGAATCTTCCATTAAACTATTGCTATCAAGGCTATACTTCCAGTGCTACACTATGTTTAATTTCTAGCTAGACAAGTTTGAATTGCAACCTCCTGTTTCATCTCGCTTGTTTAGCTTATAAACCACTGTGAGATCTACAATTAGACTCTTCTATTTGATATAAATCATGCCTTAATTCATAAGTTCCATGGTTAGAGTTTTTAGAGTGAATACAAAGTCACTTATGAGAGAAGAACTGGAGGCTGTCGACAGACAACTCATAGCTGTCGACAGGCCAGTCTTCCAGAACTTCAAAATACTGGGACTATTGCTAGTTATCGACAGCCATCTTATAGCTGTCGATAGGTAAACACAGAACCAGCAAACCGAGCTCTGGCTATTGCTATCTGTCGACAGCCACTTCCTAGTTGTCGACACCTACTGTCCTGACTTGTATTTTAGCAACTTTTCATGGTAGAACTCTTGCTCAAACTTCATCCTAATAGCCTAGCAAGCTACCCACTTATTTACCTTGGTAATTACTGTCATATTACAACAAAGTTTACCCACATTATGTACCTTAACCTCCCTTGAATCATTCTTAACATTGTCAATTACGAATAGTACTCCGATTGAGTCTATTCTCCCATATTCGATAACTGAGTTAAGAAAACTTGACAACCACCAACCAGATTTTTATAATATGAGCCAAATTTTCCACCATCAGAGTTGGTAGCTTCTCGTGTTGTCTCTACCAATAAATCTCTTATGTTCTGAATTCCGAGCTGCTTTAACATCAAGATATCCGAATTAATTCTTAACCAAAACCACCTTTGATTTTCCATACCCATTGTGCTCATGAAATGAAATTTATGATATGAACAGTGCCTCTCTTCAAAGAGGGTTTAGAATCACTTGTTGTAGCACTAGTCACTTGTGATCAGTTGTGGGCGACAGTTTGTAGGTAAATCCAAGTCAATGGACTGACGATGGTGGTAATAACTCCGTTCTTGCGCAATGAACAAGATCCAAGGTGCTGGAATCGCCTAGGCACTGAGGATGTATTTACGTCTATTTAGTAACCTCTTGAGAGCAGTGATGCCTGTCAAGTTCGTTTCCAAATCAAGTTATAGTCTGAATTCTGAAAGACAAATATGACTCTTATTCTGTAATTTGTTTGAGCTCATATGAAATCAATTTGAGCTATATGTTCTGTTAAGTATGAAATTCATGAGCAAATGTGTTTTTGATCCATATATGCTTACTTTCACCTACTGAGTCCTTCCGACTCATGCCTTTGTTTCCTCCAACCCTTTCAGATTGAAGGTGAAGGTAACCTCAGCTACAAATGATTCGAAATTCGCTGCTGAAGAAGAAGGAAGAAGAATAGCATAGTTTAATGACTCTTTAGAGATTTTATTGTACTATTAAGGTCTAGAAGAGAAAGTTTGGCCTTATGTAAATAATGAGTGTTAATACTTAGTTACTTTGTTGAATACAATACTTTCAAAAATGCCTTTGTGGAATAGTTTGCTAGTCTTGGGCACTACACAGATTTGTCAGCCATAACGAAGTTTGTTAGTGTAACCCCTCTTTCGATTAAGAACTATGTGATTTGTGATATGTGTAGTATATGGTGTGTGCGGTCGGAGGAGGGTGTTACACATAGTGTAAGCGTGGTTATGGTCATTTCTGTGTTCTGGCCGAAGTGCATGTTAACGTCAACATGCATGGACGTTAGTGGGTAGTCGACGTCCAGATCGATGGACGCCAACTCCCGTAGACGGCCAACAATGTGGGCGTCTATTTCCTTAGGATTTTGCAGGTTCAGATCCAGAAACGTTTGCGATTTCTTCACCCTCTATTTAGGAAACCTCCATCCAATGGTAGGATCCTCTACCTAAATGCGTACCCGACTGCCCTAGCTTATAAAACACCTTCTCTGGCCGAATTAGATCCTTTTTGGCTATTGTCAAAAACCTAGAAAACCTATGCGAACCTGAACCTTTGAGGCTCTGGATCTGGAAACTTGGTGCGATTCCGGGCGATCTACATCGACTGGAAGGAGCTTTGAACATCAAGGAAGGCTTCCCCAACTCCGGCGTGCTTCATCCATCAACACAGAAGCCGGATCGAGGGGAGATTGGAGGGCTTCTTGGCTTGGTTGAGGAGAGCTTCTCCGGCAAACTAATCGCATTTAGCAATTTTTAAGAGGCAAGTAGTTCTTGTACATTAACCCTACACATGTCAGCTAGGTCCTAGGAATTTTTTGGGAATTTTCCTCGTGTCCTGGAACCCCCCATTCACCATTATTCGGCGTTCAGTCTATGGTTGCACAGACAGGAACTTAACGGCAACATCTGGTGCCATTAAGATCTAAGGTTAGCGGCCACTATGGTGTCGTTAACCTATGTTGGCGGCAGCATCTGTGCCGCCAAGTTCAACAAATTTTGACAGCATGCATACTTGATCCTTATGACCTATTTTCTAGATTTCTGGACATGATTACCTGCTATAAAAATTTTATATAGTCAAGTATATTCAGTAGATCATACCATGTGATTAGGTCAAGTTTTTGTCAACTGTGCTATTATTAGATTTATGTACAAGATATTAAGCATGATTAGCATTGATAAATTCTGGTTAATTAGATCCATGTTAAATTAGGGTTCAGAATTTTACTGTGACTATATGATGTTTGTGTTCATGTGTTAACAGTACTAGATGTAACTGTGTTATTGGAAATCTGTTGAAGTAACATTTGTGATAAAATGTTTGAAATGTTGTTTCAATTACTAAAATTAGTTTACTAATCCAAAAAATATGAGAAATTAAGCATGTGATGTATTTACTGTTTGAATCATTTATAAAATTTCATGATGTTTGGAGAACAGTAAGCACTGTTATGGATTTAAAGAGAGAAATGACTATATTAAACATGCCTTGTTCATTACGTGTAATTCAGTTGCTAGCAGCATGCTTTGGTCTGTGTTAAGAGTAAATTTTCATTTTAAACAGTAATGATATGATCTGAAAATTGATCCAGTATATGTGTTAAATGTGAATGCATGTGAATCTAATTACATGTGAATACTATGACAATGTGATAATGTGAAAAGTGTATAAATTGTGTCGTGTGTGACACTGCAACCATAGAGGGTTGTGGAACTGTACCGTAGTAAAGTCCCTACGAAAAGGTTCAATGTGTGTGAAATCTTATGGGCAATTAGGATGAAATCCTGGAGGTGGACAAGTACCACTGGTTAGGGTGGAGAGTGCTTCTCCCAGTTCTACGTAGTTAACCAGGTCTATCACTGTGTTGCCTAGGTGATGGATATGTGAATGTGATGTGTGTCCTTCTAGTGGTGGTTTGGACTATGTGTCACGACAACTAAGTGTAAAAATGTGAATATGTGTAGTGAATTGTGAAATGTGCAATGTGTAAATGAGCATGTAAAAGTGTAAAGTGAATGTGTTAACATGTGAACAAGTGTAAACCATGATGAATATGTTTAATTTATGTTAAAACAGCAAGTAAATGTATGTATAATTGTGTTAAATTCATGAGAATTCAAATAGAATCCATGCTAGGTGTGATGTTTACTTTATGTGTAGTTCCATGCTTAAATTGTGTACATTATAATATGATTGAATGAGGTTTGAATTGTTTTAAGCATGTTAATTAAAGTGTAGAAAACCGTTATAGGTTTTATTCTTAATTGTTGTAAGTAAGATAAAGCATGTATCATGTGTCTCTATTGCTATAAGTTCCATGCTTAGCAATTTAAATTGTATGAACCATACCACATGTGTTAATTACTTCTTTGAATGTTAGCATGTGCATATGATGTGTGTAAGGTTCATGTATATGGATTGCTTGATGGGTCTATTTAGACTCATTCTTGCTTTGGCGTACAGGTGCAGGTGTCTCCACTTCTTCCGAGGAGATAGTTAGGAGCGACTCCGAGCGAGAGAGTAGCATTTATTGTGGAGATCTCTACTTGTGTCTCTCATTTCATAGTATGTAAATTGGAGTTATGTAATTGATAATGGATAATGTAATTCATTGAATGTTGTATTAATGTGGACTTTAGTATTTTCTTTCAATTATCGTTATATAGACTGTGTATACTAATGATGATGATGGAATGAAATAAAATTGTTACTTTCTTTCCGATGTACTCTTTGCTATTCATGTACATATTAACCTACCGTTTAGAATTGGGTCAATGTCCCACTGTGACGACGTTCATTATACCGACGTGGATTGGTATAATCGTACCGGTATAAAGAGGGTTGTTACATCATCAAATGACAGATCACGCCATTGAAGACTGCATTAACTTCAAAGATGACGTAGAAGCTATGATCAGCGTGGGGTGATTGACCTGGTGACTCTCTGGTTAACCCTCCACAACCTCATGTTCAACAGCCGCCGAATGACCAACCAACTCTATGTCTAAGGCCCCGAAATTTCCTTTTATTTCCCACTTGTATTTTATGTATATAATGTTTGCTTGTTCTTGCATAAATGGCGTACATGAAAATGGTGCATATTATAATTGTAAATTTTGCATGTGTATATGCGTGGATGTACTATTATCGTGAATATAAGTAATTGACCAATTTTGTGTATAAGGTATCTATTTAAAATTATGCAAGTACCATCTAAATATTGAAGTATACCTTACATTAACCCTTTCATGGATATTGTGTGCGAATATATGAGTGCATAGTGTATGTACGTAGGGTATCTTATGCGTGTAATAATTGTATACATAATTCTACATACATAACACCTTGGTATACTTATGTATGCATGTGTATATTTAGTTGTAAACGTTGTTCATTTGCATGGTGTAGTTAAGTGTGTACATTGTACTTGTACATTGCATGTACATATAAAGTGCAAGTATGGTAGGTGTATTTAGTAGTGTATATTGTAATTCTATATTCCTCATGAATAACATGAACGATTTTTATGATAATAGGTGAGAATAAGCAATTAGCTAAATTGTGCATATTGTACATATTAAGGAATCCCATGCATATAGTACTTAAGTAATGTGTGCAAGTTAATCTAATTACCGGTGTGCATGTGGTATCTATCTATTTCGTGCATAATGTACATAAGTATGTTACATCCGTGTTTGTATGCTATATATATGCCAAATCAAGTGAGTGCAAGCAAGAACTATTTTATTGAATGGATTATTCCTAGCTAACTTAATTCATATTGTCTCCTAATGATCTTTGAAACCCTTGCAATTCTTGTCACTTTATTTTGCCGCATGTTGCATCATGCTTATGTAAAACATCACGTACGCGTAGGTAGATATCTACGTACGTATTAGCTAGTTGTGCTTATGTATGTATGTGAATAATTATATGGTAAATATGGTTTGAATGCATGGTGTGATAGTGTGTATACTATGTTACATACATTGTATGTATATATGTATAAGTTGAACATGATTTCTGCATGATTTTAAGTCCTAGCAGAAGAGTGTATTGGCGTCAACATGGGTGGACGCCCATGATATGTCAGCGTCCATATCGATTGACGCCAACCCTAATGTAGCCGTCCATGGATGTGGACGTCTAGCTCCCTAAAACTCAGTGCGCAGCAGACCCGGAATTCCGGGGACAAGCAACCCCAGCCATTGGGGAGCTGTCCCCAACGGCTGTGAAAGCCTCACATCACCTCTGCCTGGGATGAGAGGTCTCCCTCCTATAAACCAACCCCTCCTTGCAACCCCAAGAGCTTCTTTGGCTCTTTGCAAAGAGGAGAGAAAAACCCTACCTTCTGTGAGAAAAACCTGGCTTTGCATGCCTTGATCCGACGGATTGGAGCTTCATCCGGCCATCTACAGCAACATGGAGCTAGCTAAAGCATAGAGGAAGGCTTCCCTGACTACAACCTGCTGTGGAGATCGACCAAGAACCAGGAGGAGTGGTGTTTTAGAGGCTTCTTGGGACTGCCCAAGGAGAGCTTCAACAGAAACATAGATCCTTTTGGAGGTTTTTAGAAAGGCAAGTAACCCATAGATCTCAATCCTATACATGTGCCCTAGGTCCCAGCAATTTTTATGGATTTTAAATCGTGTCCTGACCCTCCCTTTCACTCTATATTTGGAGTTCGGTATGTGCCCTTGCACAGATAGGAACTTGGCGTCAATACCCTTGACGCCAAGATCTCCATCGGCGTCCAGCGATCGTGCCGTCCAACCCTTGAACGGCCAGAGGCTGCCGCTAAGTTCTTCAGATAGAACAGTGAGCTGTTCTTCCTGGTAGATGATTATTTTCGATGTGTTTTCGCAATGAGGATATAGTGTAATTTTTATATGTTATGTAAAATAGATAATGTGATATGTGGTGGAATTTCTGTGTTTTTCTGTGGATGGCATAAATTTTTAGATTTTTGAAATACATGGGGAAAATGGATTATGTGTTCACCTACTGTCTACATGATTCCTGAGGAATTAAATGCCCTAGATTTTTCTATACCATGTGTATATGTATCAGTCCATGCCCTGAAATTTTGAGAATTTCTCCATGACTGTGGGATTTACTGTAATTTCTGTTTTGGAAATAGAAGACATGCATAGGATTTGTAAAAATTACAGTAAATTATGTGTTGTGCAATAAATCCGAGAGAAAATTCTGTGATGATGAGTATGTTAGGTTCAGGCCGTGAACTGTAAATTGGATTTCATATTATGTTCCATGTTAAATCAAATTATGAACGGCATGAGATTGCATGTTTTAATTCTGTAAATGTAATATGATTCAAAAAAATATGAAAATTTGCATGTGTGATTATAAACCTGAAATGTGTCTGTGGTTAAAATCTCATGTTATTTTGATAACAGTATGTATCGTTATGGATTTTAATGAGAAAAACGACTATGTGAGCATGTTAATTGTAATTTGATGTGATTCAGTAAATTTTAGTATGATTAAATCTATATTATGATTATTTGGCAGTTGCAACAGTGATGTTAAAATCAGTGAATGTGGACTTATGTTTGGTGATGTGATGTATGTATGAGTGTGTGCATGAGACGTGAGAGAGAACAAGGTATAGGTGTGTAAAATGGTTAATGTGACAAGATAAACAAATATGCCCATAAGACTGCCACCTTAGATGCTTGAGCTGTACTGTAGTAGTGCCCCTACGGGAAAGCTCAATGCGTTATGTGATACCCTAGGAAAGGGTCTTGATAAAGTGTACACCCTGGCAAAGGGTCTTGTAAAATCCTGGAGGTGGACAAGTTCCACTGGTAATGGTGGGAAGGGCTTTCCCCGGTTTCTGCAGGGACTAAGACTTATCACTGTGCCGTGATTAAGTAAGTGAAAGTGAATGTGTGTGTTATGTGATCGTCTAATGGTGGTTTGGGCTGTGTCTTGGCATTATGTAAAAATGAGTATGAGTATGTGAATGTGAAAAGTGATATGTGTCATAGCACAAGGTATGTGCGAGATGTGTCAATGTGGCACATGTTAAGTGCAAAAGTGAAATGATAAGAAGTGTGTGAATGTGAAAGAGGAATTAATGGAAGTGTGTATAGTATTGTGTGATAAAACAAAAGTGAGTGTACGTGGAAGCCAGGTTTATCATATGGATGTGTGTAATGAGAAAATAGTATAAGTGTGAATGACATAGTATTAATTTGATTTTGTTATTGATGTGTATGAAAGCTTGTGGTGTATGTGTTGATGTATGAATTGTCAAATGCTAAAAGTGATGTTACTATTAGTACCAAAATGTAAGTTTATTTTTCATATTCATGGAATTTGAATATTGGATGCACGTGTGTTTAGTATTATGTTGTGTAGTTAAAAGTGATCCATATGCAAAGGTAATATGAACATGATAAGGTTGTATAAAATCAGCAAGCTAAATGTGAAGTAAATTGTTATGATTGCATGCGAAGTGGGTTAGAAATCATGCTAGGAGTGCTACCTATCTTGTATATGTTTCCATGGTTTAGTTGTGAAGTTTTACAATGATGTGAGTAAAGTATGAAGGTATGTAAATGTGTATTTGTACTTATGTTAATGACACCATGATATTAGTAACCTTGTTTAGACTATAGTTTTACATGTGTTAGAATAGTTGTTTAATACAATTCCATGTGAATTATTTTGTTATAGTATAAGCATGTATGATTTAATTGCTGAATTCTATTGTGCTAAATTGTTAGAAAATATGTATGTATTGAATCTTAAGTTACTTGCTGAGTCTATTGTGTAGACTCACTCTTGCTAAACATTTCAGGAAATTAGCAGCGGAGGAGCTAGCAAGATTGAAGTGGAGTTGGACTAAGTGATTGAAGACTTGTAATTTATCTTTCATAGTATGTAAAGCTACAATGAAATTTGAGTTTTGTTCAAATGTACTTGGAGTCGCTATGTATTTGGAACATTTTGCACTTAGTTATCTCTTGTTGAACTATACAAACGTGGTATGTGGATTTAAAAGTTGATGGAATGAGATTCATTTAAATTCCGTTGCATTTATTATTCTATTTGTGTATATCTCAGCTCATTTGTTACTTGTTGGGGTATTCTCCCCTGTAGCGGCTTGCTCTCATCCGATGTGGGTTGGTATAACCGTACCGGGTGGAAGCGGGTCGTTGCAATGTCCTACTCGGCAAATGTCATTAATGGATCATCACCCTCTGGTCTCCCTAAGTCAGAAGTGGAGCAACCGGTTCCAAATCCATATTTGTCCAGTCGTTGGTACTTGAACTGGCATCCCCTACATCAACGCTCATTTGTCGAGGAAAATACCAAGCTGATATTTGATAACCTCATGAGGCAAGAGCTAATCAAGGTGCATGAACCAAAACCTTATATCTCTGAAAGTGAAAAGAGCTTGACCGCTACTGCGAATTCCATTCCAGAGCCATGCATCCCACCAAAGACTGTTCAGATTCCATGACCTGATCGAAACATTCATTCGAGAGGGGATGATTGATCAATATGGAATTCTTTGGCTTCGACACACTTTTGTGAGACGTCACAACAAGTGTATGACCCAAGCCCAGCCTACCAAGCAAACTACCAAGATATATGTGAATACTATCACTCTCAACTGGGCTATGGACGAAGCAAAAGCAAGGCCAAGATGGATAAGCGCAAAGCTGCCATTTTGCGATACAGAAATCAAATACAAGAAGAAGCTGTGGCGGAGCCAATGTCGCAACAAGCAGAGGAGTTCGTGGATGATTTCTACCAACTCCCCCTAAAATTGTTGAAGAGGCAATTAATTCAACCTTCGAAGCTAGGGCTGTCAAAGCACCAGATCCGGTCGGATCCACTGTGATCCAAATTCGGATCCGAAACTAGCAGATTCGGATCCGACCCGGATCCAGATCTAATCAACATTTCGGATCTTATTTGGATTAGAATCCGAAATTATATTTTCGGAACCGGATCTGAATCCGGATCTTATTTGTGATAAAAATCTAAAAATACAATTAAATTTTTTTAAAAAAATTCAGGTACATTGAACACAACTTTTTGAATTTGGATCTAGACCCTAATTTTGGATCCCAATTTGGATCTGGATCTGAAAATTCAAAAATAATAATAAAAAATCCTAAAAATTTCTTTAAAATATTACATACTTTATACTTTTTAAATATCATAAAAATCTGAAAAATAAAAAAAAATACTCAAACTGTGCTGGACCACTGGTTATTATAAGAACATACAAAAAAAATTCAGATTAAACATACATAAAATTGTTTAAAAAAATCTAAAAAAAACAATATGTGCTGATCACAGTAAGAACATTCATAAAATCTAGTTAACTACATAAACAAATCTGAAAAATCTGAAAATACAAAATCACCAAATCTATGCTGGGTTATAACAACTTGCAAGAACATCACAAAATCTAGTTAAACATACATAAAAAAAAATCTGAAAACATAAATAAATCACCTAAATCTATGCTGAGTTATAGCAAGAACATTCATAAAATCTGGAAAAATAAAAAAATACTCAAACTGCGCTGGACCACTGGTTATTAGCAAGAACATACAAAAAAAATTCTGATTAAACATACATAAAAATGTTGAAAAATCTGAAGAAGAAAAAAACCAAATCTATGTTGATCACAGTAAGAACATTCATAAAATCTAGTTAAACACACACAAAATCTAAAAAATACAAAATCACCCAATCTATGCTAGGTTATAGCAACTTGCAAGAACATCACAAAATCTAGTTAAACATACATAAAAAATTGAAAAAATATATAAATCACCTAAATCTGAACTGAGTTATAGCAAGAACATTCATACAATCTGGAAAAATAAAAAAATCACCCAAATCTGGTTAAACATACATAGCAACTAACCCGACATCCATTCCAATGATAAAATCAAATGTATACATTAAACTCAACCATGTAATAATACAAAGCTATTGCCATAAGAAAATTTGTGTCGATTTGCACCAATTCTGGATACAAAATGAGACAAGTAATGGTGAGCATCCTGCAAAAAATGGCTCTGTTCTTCTACAGGTTCTCTTTGGTGGCTTTCACTAGGTACTAGCTATTCCATCTCCTGATGTGCCTGTAAGAGATGAATGAATAATTTAAAAAAATTGACTTACCAAAAAACGCATCTTCCATCTTCTAAATAGGTTGAAAAATTGGCAGATAAGAACAAGATATAACGGTATTCTTGTTTCTACATTTTAGGGACCAACTGAAAGCAACGACATCACAATCTATGATAAAATTAACGCAACACAACCATCCTCTTCAAAGTGACTCCATTAATTTCAATGGAAAAATATCAAATAGCTTCTGCAGAAGGTCAGAAAAACATGTGTAGAATAGTCTACATATTAAAATGGGCATATCTTGTATGCTCTTAAAGACTACGTACCTTGTTTTGAAGGAGAGATTAGTTTAGCTTAAGCTTCCCATCCAACTTTGCTAACTCCTTAGTGCGAAGAAGATAGAATTTAAAAAAGAAATTACTCAACATCCTTCAAAATACTTAGAAGTTGGAGTTTTATCATGAACTGATGAAAGTGAGATAACATCAAAATCAGAGTAAATAGAGAAAAAAAACTAGAAAATAGAAAATTGCAGTAGTGAAATGAGCATTTAGGCAATAAGACATGATTTGAGGAGGAATAAGGATCTGTTAGAGTAAGCATGGTGATATGATTACATTAGTATTGTGCAGAAAAAGAGGACATGATCTGAAGCTCAAACCATAAAGAAGGATATATCAATTTTCTTGACATCTCATTCTGAAATCAGAGCCTCGGGGGGAGAAATGCCTGAAAAAACATCATTTTGTACTAGTAGATGCGCAACAAAAGCTTAAAAATTGGAAACCAGAAGCAATGAGAACATAGAACAGAGAACAGAGATGTGCCCCTTCTAAGAGGAACCCCACTTTGCAGTAGTTCTTCTTTCCAAATCATCAAAACGTACAGGAACTTGTAGAAGCATACGAGACAGAAACAACTTTCAAAGAAGCAAAAAGTAAAGAAAAAGTTAAACTTTTGATGGTTCAACACAAAATAGAGAAATAAACAACCAGAAACATCCGTTGATCAACCATATCCCTCAAATCCACACAAACCTCACGACCAAAGCAGCTCGAACCCAACTCCCAGTAGGAATCCCCAATGCGCCCCCAAGGTCCACCTCTGAGACCGTTCAAAAAACAGCTCAGTTTACACACCAACAGCATCACAAGGCAGCTGCAGCATCTCCGCTCCAGGACAACAGCCGTCATGCGCAACCCAGCCCGAACCCCCGACACATCCCAAGCTTGCATGACGGGCGAACCCTAACATGCGCAGGCAGCAGCATATCGCAATCCTGTGCGCCGGCCAAAGTGAGAGAAGAAATGAAGAAAACCTTGAGGATATTCTACTTCCTACTGAAATGTGGATGGCAAAAGTAGGTATTCGGTTCCTCCACCGCCTCGCCCAGTGTATGGTCGCCCGCACGAAGAGTAGTGGAGAACAGAGATCTCCCTGCAGCCCGGTCGTAGATCTCGACGGCCAACTTGCCCTCGATGTCGACTAGGCCGCCCACGAACTGCACCCCACCGACGACGATGAACCTGGCATTGATCTTCGTCCCCCCGTCCCTGATGACGTCGACGACGGGGTTGCAGCAAGAAGCTGGTGCAGGTGGAGGTGCTGGTGGTGAAGATGAATCCCACAGAGGGGAGGGATCGCCGTTGCGGCCCTGCGAAGGTGGAGATGGCCGATGGGAGATGGGAGAAACCCTAGAACGAAGGGAGATGGGGGGGATTTGGGAAGGAGTCCCTTTTCTCTTCGGGTTTCAGCGCCCCGAAGTGGGAAATCGAAATAAGAGATTTCGGATCAGAAAGTCTCGCCCCGGATGCGCTGCGATTCTGTCATTTCGGGTTCAAATATTTGATCCGAATTCGATTTTTATTTCGGATCTGGATCGGGTTTCGGATCTTGTGGATCCATTGACAGGGCTATTCGAAGCACAAGCCTTAGAGGGTGAATGGGTCACTGTGGGCCCTCGAAAGCCAGCCGACTCCAAAATGTCCAAGAAATCCATGACAAGAGGCGACTCTAGCAAAAGGAGTGTCTCCAAGCCATCTCCTAAGAAGGAAGCTATGATTCCAACTGATGCCTTAAAATAAAAATAGAGAGAAAAATAGAAGAAAAAATGAGAAAAGGAAAATGAAGAGGCAAATGGAGTGCGTTGCCGCTGTAGAAGTTTCTGAAGAATTAACCCCTCACCAGAAACTCCAAAAGCTGATTGATGAGCTGGAAGAGTATATACCTCTCAGACCTTCCAACAGAGCTATGCTCGACTATATATCCCATGGGATGAGCTAGAATGAAAAATCCGGCTCCAGAATTGGCTCTATCAAGTACAGCAAGAAGCTCTGGAAGAAGGGGAGCATCATCTCTCAGCACGATTAGAAGCCTTTCATGGAGATGGGGAAATTACCATCGAAAAGTTGGACAGCATGTTCAACTCTTTCACCTGTAATATGATAATTGTACCTCCACCTAAGAGCTGCAAGTCTCCCCAAGGGGTACTACCATACAAGTTGAAGATAGGCCAATGACGCTGACATACCGGCATCAGTCTGCAAATAATTCAAATCGCAATCGTGGAAGGGGACGTGGCAAATGGCAAAATGCAACGCCCACCACCGCCAAGAAGCCTGATGTCATAATTCAGACAAAGTTATACTCTTCCATGGTGAAGAATCAAGACCTCTGCCTGAAATCAAAATTCGGGCAGATTCTTATATCTTCGACCCTTAAGATGAAGAAGAGGGGTTGCCTAATTAAGCCTTTTAGCCAAAAGACGGGGACCACAGTCCATGTACTTCATCAAATGAGCCGGACAATGCTCCTTCCCTCAAAGTGAAAATCCATCAAGTTCGCTCTTCCAAAAAGAGCTTGTCAAGCAAAAGGAGCTATTTGAATCCCTGATTGGGGGATCTTCCCCACTGGACCAGATACACGCCGAGGCTGATTACAAAATCCTTCAGCAACTAAAGTCACTCCCCCTCAACATCACCGTCTGGGAAACAATTGCTTGGAGCAAAGACTTGAGAGAAACTCTCGTCAAAATACTCCAAGAACCAAAAACTTATGAAGCTCATATGGCTAATTTCCAAGCTCATGCATATGAAGCACTAGCGGCAAATATCACCTTCACAGATGGAGATATGCTGCTATCCTCTCCATGCCACAACCGTCCTTTATATATGAAAGGGCGAGTCAATAACAACAAGTTAATCAGATCCTGATCGATCTGGGGGCATCCATTAATTAATGCCCTATAAAACCTTTGAATCCCTACATCTCATGCCTTACATGCAGCAAGTAAGGGATGTAAGGATCACAGGTTTTAATCAAAATTTTGAAGAAACTATGGGGAAAGTCACCGTAGACCTAACTCTGGGTGACTTCGTTACCAAGGTGACATTCTATATCATTGATGCTGATACAACATACAGAATATTGCTCGGAAGACCCTGGCTACATGAAAATTGGGTCATCCTGTCAACACTCCATCAATTCATCAAATATGTAAAAGAAGGAAAGCAACATACAGTCTTTGTGATCAAGCCCCGTTTCGGGAAGATGAATGTAATCTGACCGATGCCCTGCTATATCTTGGAGGACAGTTTTCAACCCTCTACCCTCATCAAAGGGAAGGGTAAACAAACTGGTTGCTCAGATGAAGATAGTGAGACTGGTGAGCTTTTTGTAATAAACAAAGGTCTTGCCAAGCTCCACAAGAAAAATTCCCAAAGCAAGTCAACCCGCCTAGAAAGGCGAAGCATCAACTATGAGGCCGATCATGTAAGTCAAGCCATCAACAAGAGCATTCCTCTACCTCCTAATTGTATGCAAATCTATTCCCAAAGCAAGATCAAATTGTCCGACGACTGAAAACATTCGTCGTTACTTATCAAAGAAAAGAAGAAGAGAAGAATGCCAGAAAGGCAGTGAAGCCAATTTCTTTTACAAAGGGGAGCCAATACCTCAAGCATTTCAAGAAGATGATTCGGTTGGAAAATAAACCCAAAAATCACCTTAAGCCAATACAAGAAATGGCTGATATGCCAAAAAATATCAAAGAAATGTGCAAGAAGCAAAACATCCCTCAGATGCAAAATGTGTCTCGGAGGGACTTCTTCAATCAATTGTGGGAACCTCCCCAAGTGCAAGGACAACCTCCCTTCTCCAAGAAAGATACAAGGGGGCTAGGTTATGACACCAAGACCTTCTTCACAGTCAATATTGTTGGCTATCATCAGAGGCCTGCAATTCAGAAAGCAGCCAAGGGTCCTCTAGCTCCAGCTCTCAAGAAGATACTACATCTTCCAAAAAGGAACCATCAAACGAAGAATCGCCAGAGGAATCTGACAAACAAGCCTCACCAACAAATCATGAAAGTATAAATTCATACAAGGTCTACGTCGCCAACTCTAACGATGAAGAAGACTTCGTGGATCTACAACCAACTCCTCAGGAATTTGAAGATGGTGGACAAGCCACAATTGATGAATTAATAGCTCAACCTTGGGGATCAAGAAAACCCCCGACCAATCTTCATCAGTGCCCTTCTTGATGAACAAGAAAGGGAATCCTACAAAATCCTCCTGTTAAAATTCCAAGATTGCTTTGCTTAGAATTACAAAGAAATGCCCGAGCTGGAGACATCATCAGTCGCCGAGCATGAATTATCCATACTTCATACAGCCAGGCCTGTCAAATAGCCTCAATGGCGCATGCGGCATGAGCTGGAGATTAAAGTAAATGCTGAAGTCGACAAACTCTCTGAAGTAGACTTCATCAAGACATGCATATATCCAATTTGGCTCGCCAATATTGTCCTAGTGAAGAAGAAGAATGGCCAAGTCCGAATCTGTATTGATTATAGGGACTTGAACAAAGTATGTCCCAAAGATGATTTCCCGTCCCAATTATAGAAACCATGGTGGATATGACCACCGGCCATGAAGCATTATCCTTTATGGACGGGTCTTTAGGTTATAACTAGATCTGCATGACAATCAAAGACAAAGATCATACTCCCTTCAGATCACCCAAAGGTATCTTCAACTACAAAAGGATGCCCTTTGGATTGAAGAATGCAGGAGCCACATATCAGAGAGGAATGACAAAAATATTGATGAAATGCTCCATGACGTGGTCGAATGCTATGTGGATGACTTAGTCGTAAAAACCAAAAAATGGGAAGATCATTTATATGATCTCCACCTTGTTTTGAAGACTTCGTCAATACAATTGAAGATGAACCCCATGAAATGTGCATTTGGGTTTCAAGCGGCAAGTTCCTGGGTTTCGTCCTCAAATATCAGGGAATAGAAATGGACCCCGACAGAATCAAGGCGATTCAGCAACTGCCACCTCCTCAAAATCTGACCGAGGTAAGGTCATTCCAAGGAAAACTAGCCTATATCAGGTGATTATCTCCAACCTCTCAGGAAGGTGTACCCCTTCGGCAAACTAATGAAGAAGGATGCTCCTTTCATCTGGGATCAAGAATGTCAAGATGCCTTCGAGCAAGTAAAGAAATATCTCCTCACTCCACCAATATTGGTAGCACCGATCAATGGAAAGCCTCTTATACTCTATATTGCAGCTATGGACACCTCTTTCGGAGCTCTATTAGCACAAACAAATGAAGAAGACAAGGAGCAACCTCTATACTATCTCAACAGAAAGTTGATTGGTCCAGAACTCCGATATGCCCCAAAGGAAAAAGTTTGCCTAGCACTGGTATTCCCCATCAAGAAATTAAGGCATTACCTGCTGGCTTATGAAGTAAAACTCATCTCCAAATATGATCCTCTTAAATATCTGCTAAGGCAACTTGTATTTCAGGAAGACTCGGGAAATGGGCCTTACTTCTCATAGATTTGATATCACGTACCCCCACGAAATCAAAGGGCAAGGCTTAGCTGAATTCTTGGCTGTACATCCAGTGTCAGATGATTCCCCTTGTCTATTGATCTTCCAGAAGAAGAAACTCTCTCTCCTACAAATGAGAGGGAATCAAATGAAGAAAAATCCAAATCCCGAGGAAGTTATCACACATTGAATTACCTTCTTGAGAATTATATTTTGATGGAGCTTCTCGGACTCTCCATTTCACAGACGGATCCGTCAGCCTCATACTGGAGTAGGCATCGTCTTAGTCACTCCCCATGGAGGAATCTTATATAATTCCTGTGCTCTTATGAAGCCATTAACAAACAATGAAGCTGAGTACGAGGCTCTAATTATTGGGCTCTGGCTAGCTCTCGAAATGGGTGTCAAAAGCATACAAGTTTATGGTGACTCACAGCTGGTCATTCGACAAGTGTTGGGCCGTACGAAGTCCAAAAAAAAAACAATTCCTTCCATACCATGCTACATTATGGAACTGAAAGAAAAGTTAACTTCTTCGACATATCTCATGTACCAAGAAGTGAAAATTCTCAGGCAGATGCTTTAGCCAAATTGGCCTCTGCCATAAAACTAGCTCCTGAAGGAGAATTGGACATACTTGTCTGACATAGAAGACTCATGCCAAGTGCTCTCGACAGTGAGTCCAATTTCACAATTGAGGAAGTATATACCATAGAAGAAAATGCAGCAAATCAATCTGAAGATTGGCGTAAGCCGATTATCAAAATTTAGAAAGGTTGCTCCCTTCTGATCAAGCCCAGAAAATCTAGCTCTTGCGCAGGGCTGCATCATATCAGCTAATGGAGATCAATTATATAGATTGGCCCATGAAAAGAAGGACCAGTTCTCTTCAGATGCTTATCTCCAAAGAAGCCAAAATCAGCATAAAGAAGTTCACTCTGGACTGTGTGGTGCACCCAAGCAGGTGAAAAGATGAAAATTAACATCAATTAAAGGGCTTTTATTGGCCTACCATGTACGCGGATTGCATTCCATATGCCCGTACGTTGTCATCAATGCCAGGCTTTCGGCCGTTGTTGCAAAAAGGTCCCAATATATACATCTTACAACCCCAACATGGTCTGTTGCAGAATGGGGAATGGATTTTGGGGGACCTTCCCACCCTCATCTCACGTCACAAATTCATAATGGGCTGCTACAGATTACTTTTTTTTTCCCGATGGGCGAAGCTACCCTTACGGAAGTAAAGGAGACAGGCCTCCAGATTTGTCAAGCAAATATAATATATACGATTTGGTCCCACTCACAAGAAATCATGTTCTGATAATGGGAACGTCCATTTCGAAACAAAACATTATCTGCTTTGGTAACCAATTTCATATTGATTGGAGTACATCATCAGTCTACAATCACAAGCTAATGGGCTGCAAAGCCTTCAACAAAACCCTCTTGTAACACCCCGGAAATTAGCAATTTAAAATTTTAGAAAGATAGAGGGATAAAATAAATAACGTATTGGAGAGACTTCCAATACCATGTGTTAATGACCTATTAATAAGATTGGGCCAATAGAGCATATTTGGCCCAAGGATATGAACAAACTAGGACAGAAAATTGCCCAGAAATTCGTGTATGTAATTATGCAGTAATTAGGGAGGGTAATTTAGAGTCATATTATGGATGAGTAGTCATGTAAGGTAAGCCAAAACCGAACTCAATCTCAATTGGTGGTTTCCTAAACCTTGGCTACCTCTTTTAAGTAAAGAATCCCAGATTTTCTGGAAACTAGGAACAGAGCTCGTAGCCCCTTTCCTAGCATCATTAGGACTCTTAACAACATCCTAAAACTATAAGAACTCGTCCCTAAACTCTTGGGGAAGGTTTAACAACGAAGTTGGAGTCGTTTGGAAGCAAGCAAGAACTTCTGAGGAGCAGGAGAAAGGCTGGGAATCCGGAGCTTCATCCCCTGCATCCTCTGTTGTGTCCAGAACATCAACAGTTTTTAGATCTTCGTAAAGGTAGGTGTTCTCGGGCCAGATTAAAGAAAATTAATGCCAACATGTAGTTCTTTGAGTCTAGGATCATTTGCACTTGATTTGCCCAATTTTCATGGAGTATTCATCGTGTATTGGTGATTTTCCCGAAGTCTTGCACCGTTAGGGTTTTCTCGTTCGTCATATTGTGCACACGATTCAAGACCAAATTTGACTAAACTTTCTTCATGAAAGTTCTCCTATTTGAAGTCACGATCATCTTCTATGTTGGACGTTTTGTCCAAAGTTTTTCGTTAGAGAGTTAGGAGCATGATAAGAGAGTCTCTGTTTTAAACTGTGATTTTGGGTTTTACTTGATTTTGTTCTTCACATGTTTTCTTTCGGGATTCGAGACCGAATTCGATCAAACCCTCACATCAAAATTCTTCTACTAGTTGTCTTCTTCATCTTTCATGTTGAACGTTTTGTCCAAATGTCAATCGTTAGAGAGTTATAAGGGTTGAAGTGAATCGCTGCATGGCATGTGTTTTCGGGTCTCACATGACCCTTAAGTTTTGTTCTGGAAGGACTCTAGTGTCGACACTACTTGGACTAGTGTCGACACACTGTCCCAAAGCAGCCCAGAGAGTGTTCTGGGAAGCCCTCTAGTGTCGACACTGCCTCAGCTAGTGTCGACACCCTGTCCCAAACAGCCCAGAAGTGTTCTGGGAAGCCATCTAGTGTCGACACTGCCTCATCTAGTGTCGACACACTGTCCCAGTTTTTACCCAGGGAGTTCTGGAAACTGATCTAGTGTCGACACTACCTATCTAGTGTCGACACACTGTCCCATGTTTTCCAGAGGGTTCTGAATCTGTCTCTAGTGTCGACACTACCTGAACTAGTGTCGACACTACCTGACCAGTTTTGCCTGTTTTTGTCTTGGGTTTGGAGCATGGTGTCGACACCACCTGATCTAGTGTCGACACTACCCTTACAAGATTTTTGTATAATTTGGGTCTAATCATTTCATGATGTCTTCAAGCATGTACATGATGTTATATAGTATGCATGGACTTAAAATAAATCAAACCATTAAGGAAATGGTAATGATATGAATATGATTCTAATGTGTAAATTTGATTGTTCTTATGATCCTTGGATTATCTTGTGATCTTGCTTATTGTCAATTGATAAGATAAGAATATGTTATGAATGTGGGGATGAATACATGATTAGTATGGACATGTTAGTGGTGTTTGCATATGAGTTTCATGGTTTCATGTTTTCCGGTGTTCAATTGATTATTTGTCATATGCATACATGTTAGGAAAGTACATGTTCTACATATGATCTGTCTTTAGAAACACCCTCATGTCAAGACATTAATGAATTATGAAATATAAGATACGACGTTATCCTGCCTTGTTCTTTTGAGCTGTTTGTCATTCCTTGACTCTATGAGTGATCATGTTCTTTTTACTATGAGCTTGTCATTGAAACTCTGTGGCCATAATATGAATATGTTTGTTCGGCACATCGTGGGACTCCGGTCCAAAACTTGATACAATGCCTGTGCAATAGGGCCCTGTCCGGTCCTGGGGAGGAGCGCCCCAACGTACTTGTTACCGAGGGAGTATGGACTCTTGGTGCTTGGCATAGCACACCTGACATGCAAGATTGTGAATTGTGCCTCCTGTTTGACTTGATAAGTTTGACTTGACATGATATGATAAGTTTGTTCTTGTGAACACATGAACTCTGTTGAATATGGCCAATCTCTTCTGACATGATTTTATTCTTGAATATCTGTCCATTGTATATGGAACTCGACAATTGATCTGATATGATATCCGTTCTACTTTGCTATTCAACTTGTTAGAAAAGCATGCATTGTCAGCATACTCATAAGCATATCTGCCTATATAAAATGTTAATCATGTATACTAGTGCCCGCACGTGATTGAGATATAAATCCTACTGAGCTAGTTCGCTCACCCCTATCATCCTGCCCTTTTTCAGGTAGTGATGAAGAACCCGTGGAGTCGGATGGGACTGGGCAAGAGTGACGAGCACCCGTCCTAGAATAGATGACAGTTTAGAAATAGAAATTTGAGTAGTCTATGTAATAGTGAAACTTTTGTGGAAGTTTATTTGAATGATGGACCCTTTGGTTAATTCTTCTTATGTGAGGTTGTATCTAGTTGAATGAAATGAATTAAAGTATACTATGATGACCATATTATAGTCTTGAATGTGTCTTATATTGACTGTGACTCTGCACTATTCAACTGTGATACGCCGGTTTGTATCGTTCACGTCCCCCGTATTTATTCCGCTGCTAAATATTCGGGGCGTGACAGTTGGTATCAGAGCCTGAACTTTAGGGTCCAAGGATTAGGAATATGGAATGAAACTAGATTACACGAGTCAAAACCTGTCGTACCTAATGTGAGCTTGGGTAGAGCCATGGGAATAAAAGTCACATGTGATATATTTAGATGACTAACTTACATTATTATCTTGAAGGTGATTATTACCTCAATGGCCGCAGAACGTGCCCAGGCTAGGGACATGCAAAGAACCATACAGAACTTGACTCAGGCTATCTTACAAGCCACCCAGGGTGGAGGTAATCGCGGAGCCGGTGAGCTCCACCGGAATTTTCGGAACATGGATCCACCTAGGTTTGAAGGGAGTACTAACCCAGATGTTGCTGAGCACTGGGTTAAAGAGATTGAAAGGATATTCAGGGTTATGCAATGCACAGACCAGAACAAGGTACTCCTGGCAACTTTCCAGTTGGAAAAGGATGCCAGGGCATGGTGGGAGTCGGTAGAAGCAACCCTCAATGGACAACAACTTACATGGGCTCAGTTCATTGAGCGTTTTAACGCCAAGTACTTTTCTGAGAGGGTCCAAGAACGGAAAGCAGCCGAATTTGCGGCTTTGAAGCAGAGAGGACTTAATGTGGCTGAGTATGAAGCCCATTCTCTCGGCTGTCCCGATATGCTGTTCACTTGATTGGGACAGAAAGAATGAAGGCGAAACGCTTTCTGAATGGCTTGAGGCCCCAGTTCATCACCCAACTGGCGCCAATGGACATTCAAACTTATGCTGAAATGGTTAAGAAGGCTCAACTACTGGAAGATGCATGGAGACTGCTGAAAGGATTAAGGGAAAATCCGTGAAACGGAACAAGTGTCTTCTGCTGGGAGGTATCAGCCGACTATTGGAAGAAAAGGCCCAGTGGCGGGGTAAATGAACCAGCGGATAAAAAGCCGAAGGAACTAGGTAAGCAAGTGATAGTGGCAACGGGAGAAAGGTGCAAACATTGTGACCGAGCTGGTCATCGGACTGAAGAATGCTGGAGAGCGCAAGGGAGATGCCTACGCTGTGGGAGTCGACCATAGGATCTCGGACTGCCCAATGTTGAAAGAACAAGCCCCTCATGACAAACGTCAAAATGGACAGAAGAGGCAAGGCCGACTGCAAGCTGTCCAGGAACCAGAAACTGCTGAAGAAGGAGGTATCGTGGAAGGTACACTTACTATTCTTTCCCGACCTGCTTATGTTCTCTTTGATACGGGAGCTACGCACTCCTTCATTTCTCAAACATTTGTTGATACCCTATCTGTGAACCAGTCCCAATGAAATCCGGAATAGTTGTGTCAACCCCGATTGGTCCGGGTACCAATCTTACAAACCATATACCATCCAGTGAGGTGTTGATTGAAACCCAAAACCTACCAGCAAATTTAATATGTATGGACATGGCAGGGTATGATGTGATACTGGGAGCAGACTGGATGTCTGAACATGGGGCTAGTATAAATTGCAGGAGAAGTAGGGTAACTTTTAGCCAGTACCCAAAACTAGTGTTCACAGGGGATAGAAACCGCAGGAGATTGTCACTTATCTCTGCACTGCAAGCCAAAAGATGATGAGGAAAGGTTGTATGGCCTTTCTTGCTGCTGTAGTCATTGCAAAGAAGGAAGTCAAGGTAGAGGACATCCATGTCGTCAGCGAATACGCTGATGTTTTCCCCGAAGACTTGCCAGGAATTCCTCCGGAGCGAGAGGTCGATTTTACCATCGAATTGGTCCCTGGTGCAGCACCGGTATCTAGGGCACCATATAGAATGTCCCCCGCAGAACTGAAGGAATTAAAAGAACAACTGATGGAACTGTTAGAGAAGGGTTTCATCCGACCAAGCACATCGCCATGGGGTGCACCTGTCCTCTTCGTCAAGAAGAAAGATGGGTCGATGAGACTATGCATAGATTACAGACAACTGAATCAGTTAACCATCAAGAACAAATACCCTCTGCCGAGAATTGATGAGTTGTTTGATCAATTATCTGGAGCTAGGTACTTCTCTAAAATAGATCTCCGATCTGGTTATCATCAATTGAGGATCAAAGGAGAAGACATTCACAAGACTGCCTTCCGAAGCAGGTATGGGCATTATGAATTTATTGTTATGCCTTTTGGACTAACAAATGCCCCTGCAGTTTTCATGCAACTGATGAATAGCATTTATCGCCCATATCTTGATAAGTTTGTGGTGGTATTCATCGATGATATACTGATTTATTCCAAGACAAAGGAAGAGCATGAGGAGCATTTGAGGATTTCATTGCAGATTTTGAGGGAGAACAAAATATGCCAAGTTAAGTAAATGTGAATTCTGGCTTGAGGAGGTATCCTTTCTCGGGCATGTGGTGACCAAAGATGGTATCGCTGTTGATCCATCAAAGGTTGAGGCTGTGTTGAAATGGGAAAGACCGACAAGCATCACAGAAATCAGGAGTTTTCTGGGATTAGCTGGGTACTATCGAAGGTTTATAAAAGATTTCTCAAAGATTGCAGTACCATTAACCAAGCTGACCCGGAAGGAAAATCCGTTTGTGTGGAATGAGGATTGCGAGGAAAGTTTCAACAACTTGAAGAAGTGTCTGACTACTGCCCTGTCCTCGCCTTACCCACTGAAGAGGGAGGATTTGAAATTTATTCAGATGCTTCTGGTACTGGACTGGGATGTGTCCTAATGCAACAAGGGAAGGTAATAGCTTATGCTTCCAGACAGTTGAAGATCCACGAAGTGAACTATCCGGTTCATGACTTGGAGTTAGCAGCTGTGGTATTCGCCTTAAAGATTTGGAGGCATTATATCTATGGTGAGCAATTTAAAGTCTTTTCTGACCACAAGAGTTTGAAATACCTGTTCTCACAGAAGGAGCTTAACATGAGACAAAGAAGGTGGTTAGAGTACCTTAAGGACTTTGACTTTTCCATCCAATATCACCCTGGGAAAGCCAATGTAGTGGCAGACGCTCTAAGTAGACAACCAGGAACTGTTCTAGCTAGTATGATGCTGGGCGAATGGAAGTTACTGGAGCAATTTGCAAGTCTGAATTTAGACATGGAAAAGAAGGAGAAACAAGTAATGATTTCTAATCTCCAGATACAATCCGGTCTGCTGACCGAAATCCAGGAGAAACAGGGAGAAGACCCACTCTTAGTTCAGATCAGGAGAAGTTAGAACAAGACCCGACTTTACTCTATCAGCAGAAGGAAGATTATTATTCAGAGGTAGAACATGTGTCCCTGATCATGAAGAACTCAAGAAGAGGTTACTGAATGAAGCTCACCAGTCCAAATATACGATTCATCCAGGATCAACAAAGATGTACCAAGATTTAAAAAGGTCGTACTGGTGGCCAAACATGAAGAGGGATGTGGCCGATCATGTGGCATACTGTTTGACATGCATGAAAGTCAAAGCCGAACATTTCCGTACGGCTGGTGGACTGCTACCACTAGAAATCCCAGAGTGGAAGTGGGATAGTATCGGTATGGACTTTATCATGGGATTGCCCAAGACTAGAGGTGGTAAGGATGCAATTTGGGTAATAGTTGACCGATTGACTAAGTCGGCTCACTTCTTGCCGATCAAGAGTACATGGTCAGTGGATGTGTTGGCCGCTCTATATGTTAAGGAAGTAGTTAGATTGCACGGGGTTCCATCTAGCATAATATCAGATCGGGACCCTAGATTTACTTCACACTTCTGGAAGGGTTTACAAGCAGCAATGGGTACTAAATTAAACTTTAGTACTGCCTTCCATCCTCAGACTGATGGACAAACTGAAAGGACCAATCAAATTGTGGAGGATATGCTTCGTGCTTTGGTGCTGGATTTCAAAGGTCGATGGGATGATCAGTTGTACTTGATGGAGTTTGCTTATAACAACAGCTATCAGGCTAGTATCAAAATGGCTCCATTTGAAGCCTTATATGGCAGGAGTTGCAGATCACCCCTTTGTTGGAAGAGGTTGGGGAGAACCAATGGGTTGGACCCGACTTGATTGAGGCCACTGTCCGGAAGGTTCAGATTGTCAGGGAACGTCTGAAGATAGCACAATCCAGACAGAAGAGTTATGCAGACAAGAGAAGGAGAGAACTGGAATTTCAGGTTGGCGAACATGTTTTCTTGAAGGTCTCACCTTCGAGGGGAATACAAAGATTTGGGATCAAAGGAAAACTAAGTCCCAGATTTATAGGGCCATTTGAAATTCTGGAAAAATTGGTCAGGTGGCGTATAGACTTGCACTACCTCCGCAACTAGCAAACGTGCATAATGTGTTCCACATATCCATGCTGCGGAAGTACTTATTCAATGCCGACCATGTAATTGATCACGAGGACTTGGAGATTCGGGAGGACCTGACTTATGAAGAGAAGCCGATCAAACTGTTGGATCGGAAGATTCAGCGACTCAGGAATCGTACCATACCTATGGTGAAGGTTCAATGGAGTCGAGACGGAGTTACTAATGCTACCTGGGAAACAGAGGAAAGAATGAAGAAAAACCACCCGGAGCTATTCTCAGGTACGACTACACCATTATGCGTAAATTTGGGGACCAAATTTCTTAAGTGGGGGAGGATGTAACACCCCGAAATTAGCAAATTTAAAATTTTAGAAAGATAGAGGTAAAATAAATAAACGTATTGGAGAGACTTCCAATACCATGTGTTAATGACCTATTAATAAGATTGGGCCAATAGAGCATATTTGGCCCAAGGATATGAACAAACTAGGACAGAAAATTGCCCAAAATTCGTGTATGTAATTATGCAGTAATTAGGGAGGGTAATTTAGAGTCATATTATGGATGAGTAGTCATGTAAGGTAAGCCAAAACCGAACTCAATCCAATTGGTGGTTTCCTAAACCTGGCTACCTCTTTTAAGTAAAGAATCCCAGATTTTCTGGAAACTAGGAAACAGAGCTCGTAGCCCCTTTCCTAGCATCATTAGGACTCTTAACAACATCCTAAAACTATAAGAACTCGTCCAAACTCTTGGGGAAGGTTTAACAACGAAGTTGGAGTCGTTTGGAAGCAAGCAAGAACTTCTGAGGAGCAGAGAAAGGCTGGGAATCCGGAGCTTCATCCCCTGCATCCTCTGTTGTGTCCAGAACATCAACAGTTTTTAGATCTTCGTAAAGGTAGGTGTTCTCGGGCCAAGATTAAGAAAATTAATGCCAACATGTAGTTCTTTGAGTCTAGGATCATTTGCACTTGATTTGCCCAATTTTCATGGAGTATTCATCGTGTATTGGTGATTTTCCCGAAGTCTTGCACCGTTAGGGCTTTTCTCGTTCGTCATATTGTGCACACGATTCAAGACCAAATTTGACTAAACTTTCTTCATGAAAGTTCTCCTATTTGAAGTCACGATCATCTTCTATGTTGGACGTTTTGTCCAAGGTTTTTCGTTAGAGAGTTAGGAGCATGATAAGAGAGTCTCTGTTTTAAACTGTGATTTGGGTTTTACTTGATTTTTGTTCTTCACATGTTTTCTCGGGATTCGAGACCGAATTCGATCAAACCCTCAACATCAAAATTCTTCTACTAGTTGTCTTATTCATCTTTCATGTTGAAGAGAGTTATAAGGGTTTGAAGTGAATCGCTGCATGGCATGTTTTCGGGTCTCACATGACCTTAAGTTTTGTTCTGGAAGGACTCTAGTGTCGACACTACTTGACTAGTGTCGACACACTGTCCCAAGCAGCCCAGAGAGTGTTCTGGGGGCCCTAGTGTCGACACTGCCTCAGCTAGTGTCGACACCCTGTCCCAAACAGCCCAGAAGTGTTCTGGGAAGGCCATCTAGTGTCGACACACTGCCTCATCTAGTGTCGACACACTGTCCCAGTTTTTACCCAGGGAGTTCTGGAAACTGATCTAGTGTCGACACTACCTATCTAGTGTCGACACACTGTCCCATGTTTTCCAGATGAGTTCTGGAATCTGTCTCTAGTGTCGACACTACCTGAACTAGTGTCGACACTACCTGACCAGTTTTGCCTGTTTTTGTCTTGGGTTTGGAGCATGGTGTCGACACCACCTGATCTAGTGTCGACACTACCCTTACAAGATTTTTGTATAATTTGGGTCTAATCATTCATGATGTCTTCAAGCATGTACATGATGTTATATAGTATGCATGGACTTAAAATAAATCAAACCATTAAAGGAAATGGTAATGATATGAATATGATTCTAATGTGTAAATTTTGATTGTTCTTATGATCCTTGGATTATCTTGTGATCTTGCTTATTGTCAATTGATAAGATAAGAATATGTTATGAATGTGGGGATGAATACATGATTAGTATGGACATGTTAGTGGTGATTTGCATATGAGTTTCATGGTTTCATGTTTTCCGGTGTTCAATTGATTATTTGTCATATGCATACATGTTAGGAAAGTACATGTTCTACATATGATCTGTCTTTAGAAACACCCTCATGTCAAGACATTAATGAATTATGAAATATAAGATACGACGTTATCCTGCCTTGTTCTTTTGAGCTGTTTGTCATTCCTTGACTCTATGAGTGATCATGTTCTTTTTACTATGAGCTTGTCATTGAAACTCTGTGGCCATAATATGAATATGTTTGTTCGGCACATCGTGGGACTCCGGTCCAAATTGATACAATGCCTGTGCAATAGGGCCCTGTCCGGTCCTGGGAGAAGCGCCCCAACGTACTTGTTAACCGAGGGAGTATGGACTCTTGGTGCTTGGCATAGCACACCTGACATGCAAGATTGTGAATGTGCCTCCTGTTTGACTTGATAAGTTTGACTTGACATGATATGATAAGTTTGTTCTTGTGAACACATGAACTCTGTTTGAATATGGCCAATCTCTTCTGACATGATTTTATTCTTGAATTATCTGTCCATTGTATATGGAACTCGACAATTGATCTGATATGATATCCGTTCTACTTTGCTATTCAACTTGTTAGAAAAGCATGCATTGTCAGCATACTCATAAGCATATCTGCCTATATAAAATGTTAATCATGTATACTAGTGCCCGCACGTGATTGAGATATAAATCCTACTGAGCTAGTTCGCTCACCCCTATCATCCTGCCCTTTTTCAGGTAGTGATGAAGAACCCGTGGAGTCGGATGGGACTGGGCAAGAGTGACGAGCACCCGTCCTAGAATAGATGACAGTTTAGAAATAGAAATTTGAGTAGTCTATGTAATAGTGAAACTTTTGTGGAAGTTTATTTGAATGATGGACCCTTTGGTTAATTCTTCTTATGTGAGGTTGTATCTAGTTGAATGAATGAATTAAAGTATACTAATGATGACCATATTATAGTCTTGAATGTGTCATTATATTTGACTGTGACTCTGCACTATTCAACTGTGATACGCCGGTTTGTATCGTTCACGTCCCCCGGTATTTATTCCGCTGCTAAATATTCGGGGCGTGACCCTCTGGAAGCTGCTTTCTAAATAGGTGCAGTCAAAAGTGGGAATGAGGAGAAAAGTTCATGACGCTGTATGGCTTTCCCACAGTATACAAACTCCTATCTGAGTGTTTCGCCTTTCTCCTTGGTATATGGAAGCAGAGGCTATGATACCTATATAAATTGAAATGGGATCCTTGAGTGACAATCCAAATTGACCCAAGTCAAGATAAAACCAACAGAAAGAAGACTCGGGAGTCTCTCCATCTGGAAGGAAGGCGATTGAGCATATAAATGCCTCCAACATATCAGGCCAGAATGCTCGTGCTTCGCAAGTTGGCAAGACCCAAGCATTTTAGCAGGGAGATCTGGTCATGGTCAAATGCGAGAAGCAATGGCAGGAAAGTCAGTGGCAAATTGCAACCCATTTGGCTTGGTCCATATATTGTCCCTTGGCATATGAAGGAGGTGCATATAGTCTGGTAGACCACAAAGGCACTGTGCCCTTCCCTC
This sequence comes from Colocasia esculenta, assembly GCA_014218235.1. Lineage (NCBI taxonomy): Eukaryota > Viridiplantae > Streptophyta > Magnoliopsida > Alismatales > Araceae > Colocasia > Colocasia esculenta. Next base: position 80,728,676 of record CM024758.1, read on the forward strand.
CTCTCAATGGAAAACACTTGAAGCTATACCATGCACCAGAACATGAACTTTCTGGCCAATCATCAAAGCAAAAAAACCTAGCCATACCAAATAGACAGAAAGTTGGAAAAGAATGAAGGTGCTCCTCCGAGGATTGGTACTAAAATAAAAAGTTGTCACAGATGGGGACAAAGAAATCAACATCTATTTGACCGTTGTATAATCCAAGTCTCCAAACCTTCAAACCCTGTCAGAGCATGAAGCCA
>CM024758.1:80729020-80954954 GCA_014218235.1 Colocasia esculenta
TTATTGCAACCTAATTAATTAGTTTTAAATCAGATATTAAATAAATATTCTAAAAGTTTGTTGGGGGTACTTTCAACTAAATATATAGTTCGGGAAAACAACCACTAGTTTATATCATCATAGAGTACTCTTATCCCATTAAACATCTAATTATAAATATAAGCCTGCACAAAAATTAACCTGTCTTACGGAACTTGAATGCACATGTTAATCTAATTAGGAGGCTTCCTTATAATTTCAGCATATGTTTGCCTTACCCTGCCCTGGTAGCAGATTTTAATTCTCTCAAGTTCTCATCTTGGCCAACCGTAGCACATTTCTAAAGGTTGCTGAGGTGGCTGGGTTGTAGAGGAAACAAGGAGAACCTGTGGACATCATCTTTTTCTCTAATTCATCATTGTTGATTAGCGTTCTTCATCGATTTTCCTTTAATCAAACCAAAAGGTAGATATTCTTGGGTAATTAAACTCTACTGTAGGATCCTAATCATGTCTAGAGTATATGCACATCGTTTCCCCCAATTTCTATTGAGAATCTGTTAGTGGTTGCGGACCTAAACCATACCTATCTTCCACAATGCAAGTTGATTTTAACACCATCCCTTCCACCATGTGAGGTCCTTATCACCGTCTTACACGGTTTTTACGCACTTCCTTCCAAAATGAGAAGTTGCTACACTAATCGATCGGGTAAAGGAGATCTAAATGGGGCTGTGTGAAATGGGCTACTTTTGATCTGCACCATCCACTTGGTCAATTTCGAACTTGTGAAGCCATCCCCAGACGTGTACAAATTTCAATTACCTGCATGTGAATCCTATCAAATGTTTCATGCGTAGTTGTCTTAAATTGTGTAAGCATTATTCAACTTTACATATTTTCATGGTCATTCCTCACATATTCCTCTTTCACATTAGTTTAGTTTACGTTTAATTATTTATTTTCTGCTTAATGATTAGTATTACACATCTTATTATAATGTATTAGTTTAGTATTGCACTTGTTTATATGTAATTCATGTACATGTATGTATGAATTTGGTTTATTATTGCACTTGTTCACATGCATGATTTTGATTTCATATTCATTTCATATTTATGTGCGTTTGAAATTTGATCTATGCATGTATAGTAATTTTTCACTGCACACACATCACAAGAGCGCGTTCAGCCCGTGTCAATGAACATTCCCGTTCAAGACTTTGGGATTGATGTGCACGAGTCTTATTTTCAATAATGAGAACGTGTATATCTAACTCAAAGTCTTGAATTGTCCCGTTTTGGACAGTCTGTGAATGTTTGATCGGAGTTAGGTGGTCATTTATTATGTGATTGTATTATTTGCTTAAAATTTCGGGTGCTTCTGCTCACTCTTCTCTGATATACCTTTATTGATTTAGAATATTTTCTTAACCACTTATTAGTAAGTGTTTAAGAAAATATCTCAATCAATAAATATTTTGGTATATCGGAGAGGTGTGGGGAGATGCTGCCGAAATTTTCAGCAAATAATACAAACACATAATAAATGGTCATCTGAGTGCGATCAAATATTCACAGATGGGTAAAAAGTGATAATCTTAATAATATATCCTACCTATTCATTTGACTTACTCGAACGATGTGAGGGTCTGTTGGATTTTAACTCGTGACATGACATTTAATCTGTGTAGGAAAAATGTCTTTTGAGAATCGGTCATGGATGTATCGTGGATTAGTGAATGGATTTGTGACCGAGGAGTTTAAAGATGGAGTTGACAGTTTTATTCAGTTTGCATTGAGTAATTCCTCAGTAGCAGTTGATCCGATGGGTAACATCCGATGTCCGTGTTCGGCTTGTAAGAACAGAAAGTGGATATCGACATGGGATGTGCAGCATCATCTGTATACGAGAGGATTTGTTGGCCATTATGAGTTATGGTCGTGTCATGGTGAGTTGAATATTCAGTCGTCTGCACCAGCTAATTACTTTGCCTCCACAAGTACGTACGTAGACATGGTTGTCGATGCTGCTGGTCCGGAGTTCAATATTCATGAAGATCAAACAAATGAAGAAGTGCCGAATGATACAGCTCAGAGATTTATCAGTTACTTCGAGATGCTGATGAGCCATTATGGGATGGTTGTGAGAAGCATACACGGTTGTCTGCAGTGTCGCAGCTATTGAATTTGAAATCTGAATTTCATATGAGCGAGAGTTGTTTTGACCGGCTTCTCTTACTGGTCAAGAGCATGCTTCCTCAATCAGAGAGGTTACCTGCTGACTTTTACCGTGCGAAGAAGATGGTGAATGATTTGGGGCTTGGTTTTATGAACGAATCACTGTATGCTGTACTACAAAGAGGATGCAGATAAGACATCATGCTGTATTTGTAAGCATGATAGGTTCAAGCCCAAGAGAGGGGACAAGTCAAAGCAGAAGGATGTTCCGTATAAGTCATTGCGGTACTTTCCTATCACACCCAGATTGCAGCGATTGTTCATGTCCTCGAGGACAGCTGGACATATGACTTGGCATGCGGAAAGAGTCCGTCGCGACGAAGGTGAAATGAGTCATCCTGCCGATGGTGAAGCTTGGGCTCATTTTAGCCGTACTCATCCTTACTTCTCAAGGGATCCACGCAACGTACGGCTTGGTTTATGCACAGATGGTTTCAATCCTTTCGGAGGCTCGGTGGCATCTTACTCATGTTGGCCAGTATTCCTAACACCGTATAACCTTCCGCCAGGCATGTGCATGAAGCGTGAGAATCTGTTCCTTTCATTGCTGATTCCGGGTCCAAAAAGTCCAGGAAAGAATATAGACATATATCTCAGACCGTTGATTGATGAGATGAAATTGTTATGGTCAGATGGTGTGCAGTCTTATGATGCATCCAGAAAATAGAATTTCAATCTGAAGGCTGCACTAATGTGGACAATAAGTGACTTTCCAGCCTACGGCATGTTATCTGGCTGGAGCACACATGGGAGGTTGGCATGTCCTTATTGCATGGAGGATTCTAAATCATTTGTGTTGAAATCTGGGGGAAAATCTTGTTGGTTCGATTGTCATCGGCGGTTTCTACCCAGTGACCATCCTTTCCGAAAGCAAAAGGATTCTTTTATGAAAAATACAACTGTGATGGAGGAGGTAGATATGGAACGGGTGTCTGGTGGAAACATGGCGAGGCGGGTCCAGAACTTACCGACTGTAACACAACTGGCTGGTAGTACCCGACAAATCCCTGGCTTTGGGAAGGATCACAATTGGGTGAAGCAAAGCATTTTTTGGGAATTGCCTTATTGGTCAACACTTTTGATACGTCATAACCTAGACGTCATGCATATAGAGAAGAATGTTTTGATAATGTGTTCAACACAGTTATGGACGTCAAAGGCAAAACGAAGGATAACGTCAAGGCACGTTTCGATTTGAAAGTACTTTGCAAACGTCCAGAACTAGAGCTACAGCATGTTCAAGGAAAAGTGGTGCAACCTAAAGCTGCATATGTGCTTGGGGCCAGACAGATTAAGGAAGTGTTGCAATGGTTAAAGCAATTGAGATTTCGGATGGATATGTCTCGAATATTGCGCGTTGTGTAAATGTGAACGAGGGAAAAATATACGGAATGAAGAGTCATGACTGCCATGTTTTCATGCAAAGACTGATGCCTCTTGCTTTTCGTGAGTTGTTGCCGAAACAAATATGGGGAGCAATGACTGAGCTGAGTCAATTCTTCAGGATTTTATCTGCATCAGAACTCAAAATTCATGACTTGCAAAATATGGAGCAAAATATAATTCAGACAGTCTGCAAATTAGAGAAGATATTTCCTCCAGCATTCTTTGATTCAATGGAGCACCTGATCATCCATTTACCATATGAGGCAAGGGTCGGAGGACCAGTACAATTTCGATGGATGTATCCGTTTGAGAGGTATATTCTACATCTCAATTTATTGCCATTACGACGATCTTTTATATACTTATGTATGCATTTGAATTATTGTCGTAGGTGCATGCACGATCTTAAGATGAAAGTCCGCAACAAAGCACAAGTTGAGGGCTCCATTACTCAGGCGTACCTCATTGAGGAGATATCGAACTTCTGTTCGATGTACTTTGACACGGAAATACGAACCCGACGCACTCAACCTCCACGTAATGATGATGGTGGAGATTCCGAGGTGTCAGACCGACTCTCTGTATTCAAGTGTCCCGGACGGGCGTTCGGATCTTCATCTACTCGCGCACTCCAAGACAGAGAGTTGGTAGCTGCGGAGATCTACGTGTTCATGAATTGCGAAGAACTAGAACCCTACATTCAGTAAGCTCTCCACGCTTATTCGTCATCATTTGCGTGCATTGCTGCAGAACCTAACGGTTGTGTGACATTTACATTGCAGAGAGTTTGAATCGGTCATATTGCGACGGAATCCACGTCTAACTGACGTGCAGGTTGAAAAGGAACGGGAGAAGTCTTTTCCTACTTGGTTAAGATCTCGAGTATGTGTCTAATTATTTTGAAACATAAGTGTTATGTTTTATGCAGACTGAGTTGAAGTCATTTATTCAATGTTTGTCTATTTATCTCATAATAGGTTGAACAAGGCTTCATTCCCGATTCAAGAGTACAACAGATTAGTTTTGGCCCCTCGAAGATTGTACGTGTCTATCCAGGCTACATTGTGAATGGATACAGATTTCACACGAGAGATTATGGACGGAATAAGTCTACGATGAACAGCGGCGTATGTGTGAAGGGAAGTGCCTACAATGAAAATGAAATTGACTATTATGGCATTCTCGAAGAAGTCATTGAACTGCAATTTTTGGGACAAGACAACAATGTATTTCTGTTCAAGTGTCATTGGTTTGACCCGACATCTATTCGTCATGACACAACATATGGATTAATCGATGTGAAGCATAAGTCCAAATTGAGTACATATGAGCCATTCATCCTGGCGGCACAAGCCCAACAAGTTTATTATTCAAATTATACATCCCTCAAATTAAGAGATTGGTGGGCTGCATGTAGAGTGAAATCAAGACTATTCCCTGAGTATGAGCTTCTCCCGACTGATGATGAGCTCGAAGGTGTTAATGACAACTTTTTCCAATCAGATCGGAGTGACGCACGAGAGTTGGCAGCTTCTACGCAGTACAATGTTCATGATATAAATGAAACAATTTGCTTACATAAGGATAACGAACAAGAAGAAGTTGACCCAAATGTCGCTGAGCGGGAGGTGGAGTCTGATGTGGAGGAAGACTCCCAAGATGATGAGGATGAATTCCAGGATGATGATGAAGATGATGCTGAATTAAACATGTCTTCAGCATCTGATGATGAATATAGATAATATACTGCATATTTTGTAAGAAATTGGTGTTGTTGTTAATTACATGTTCATAATAAATTGCTACTTCAAATTGAGTGCTGATGACTTGCTATATCTTTATTTGTATCAATAGAGATATGGTACGTGGAGGACGCAGTCGGACGGTTGCCACGTCCGTTGGCAGAGGGACTGCCTCCCCGTCCACGTCTGCCTCCAGGTCCGCGACAGGTATATGCATATGTACACAAAAAACCATATGGGTATTATGTTTATATTGATTTCACGAGAACTAACGTACATACAATTTTACAGGGACTGCCTCCCCGTCCACGCCCGTCTTCCCAGCGACAGGTAAATTTCTATATGTTGTTTATTTGAAATTCATAATTTCTAATGTGTATGAAATTTTGCAGGGACTGCCTCCCCGTCCACGCCCGTCGTCCCAGCGACAGGTAATTTTCTACATTGTTGTTTATTTGAAATTCATAATTTCTAATGTGTATGAAATTTTGCAGGGACTGCCTCCCGTCCACGCCCGTCGTCCCAGCGACAGGTAATTTTCTACATTGTGTTTATTTGAAATTCATAATTTCTAATGTGTATGAAATTTTGCAGGGACTGCCTCTCCGTCCACGCCCGTCGTCCCAGCGACAGGTAAATTTCTATATTCTTGTTATTTGAAATTCATAATTTCTAATGTGTATGAAATTTTGCAGGGACTGCCTCCCCGTCCACGCCCGTCGTCCCAGCGACAGGTAATTTCTATATTGTTGTTTATTTGAAATTCATATTTTCTAATGTGTATGAAATTTGCCTCCTGTCGACCATTCGAGCAGTGCCACCTTCGTCTTCTTCCTCACCACAAGGTAAACATATGTTTCAATAGATTAGTATGTTTGGTCTCTTGCAATTTATACAATAAAGTGTACTAAATTGTTTTCAACAGAGGTGGAGAGCCAGCATCCAGCAGCTGAGGAGGGGCCTCAGCTACCAGGACGACAACCATGCTGGATCTCAGGGTAAAGTTCATCATCTCAGTGTTACTGTATTTGTTATTTAGGATATACATTTCATGTAGAAAATTAATGTGGAATTGCAGGGGGAAGATAGATCCCAGTCCTGCTTCCCGCTATATTACGACGCTGGTCCACGCACATATTCCAGGACCAGTGGATGCATGGAGAGACTTCCCGGTGCCAGTCCGGGATTTATTATTTGACATGTTTACGGTATTTTTATTTTTTAGAAGAGTTGAAGTCATTTATTCAATTATTATTAATTTGGGTTTATTGCAGAACGTTGATTAATTTTATTTCTTTACAGCGGAGGTTCGCGTTCACGAGACCCGAGGATCTCCCTCGGGCTCGAGCCGTCTGGGAGATTACGGCCCAGACTAATTTAAGAAAGTCGATGTGGGAGGCACGGGACAAGGCAATGAAGACCACAGGCAACCGGGATCCTATGGCTTGGGTGGATTACGGCCCTGTTTGGCTGCGGAGGGACTATTGGGAGTCCCTTTGCGCGCGTTGGGCTGCTGGACCATGGCAGCAGCGGTCACAGGCGGCAATACGCAACAGAGCAACTCAACCGGAGAAGAATGTGCATACTAGTGGATCCGTATCTTATGCGACCCACAGTCAAAATTGGTAAGTATTTTATTGTTCGATTCATATATACATATGGATTATTATTGTGAAACTAACTAATTTTGTTGAATTTAAGCATCACGACCTGGAGCGTGCCCCTACTTTCCGCGAGTTATTTGACGGACTCATAAGCGGAAGGGGACGGATGACTATGTTACCGAGAGTGCCCGCACGATTGCTGTAAGTCAAGCTTTAAATTATGAATTCAATTATGATATTAAAGTAATTTGTTTTCAATAATTTAATTTTAAATTATTTTACAGGAGACGTACGACAGGACGATGGCGGAGCGCTACACAGAGGGCACTCCCCAGCCAGATTTGGATGCGGACGCTTGGGTCGAGGCAGCGGGAGTGCCAAGGAAGGGTCGAGTGTACGGCTTTGGGGACAGCCTGGATACTCATCGAGTGTTGTCCTCATATGCCAGTTCGATCTCTCCTCCGGCACACGCGAGTTCATCTTCTGCGCCGCCCGTCAGTGGTGTAGAGGACATTAGAGGCATCATTCGGGAGGAGCTACGTACAGAGCTACAGACGCAGTGGGAAGAGCTACAGACACAGTGGGTAGAGCTACAGGCGTAGCGGGTAGAGATAGAGACGCAGCGGGTACAGCTACAGACGCAGTTCAGCGATATGGTTCAGCAGTTCATCTCAATAATGCAGGGAGTACGCCCCACACAGCCAGCAGCTCAGGTCAGTATTAGTATTAATTTCATATACTTAGGATTGGGTCGGGCGTTCAATTGACGGATCTAAAAAACACCCAAGTATATATAAAGCGTCAAAACACACAACCCGGGGGTCCAAAATCCCAAATAGGGATCGGATCGGCGTGCCGTTTTCTCCGACACGACCGGGTGGGTTAAAGTGACGTGTGGGAACTGACGGAATCCAATTTGGATCTCCGGATTGGGTTGGGCATTCAAAGGACGGATCTAAAAACACGGTCAAACAGATATAAATGGTTAAAACACGCAACCGGGGGTCTAAAATCCCAAATAGGGATCCAATCGACGTGCCGTTTTCTCCGACACGACCGGGTGGGTTAAAGTGACGTGTAGAAACTGACGGAATCCAATTTGGATCCCCGGATTGGGTTGGACATTCAAAGGACGGATCTAAAAACACGGTCAACCATATATAAATGGTTAAAACACGCAACCCGGGGGTCCAAAATCCCAAATAGGGATCGGATCGGCGTGCCATTTTCTCCGACACGACCAGGTGGGTTAAAGTGACGTGTGGGAACTGACGGAATCCAATTGGATCTCCGGATTGGGTCGGGCGTTCAATTGACGGATCTAAAAAACACCCAAGTATATAAAAGGGTCAAAACACACAACCCGGGGGTCCAAAATCCCAAATAGGGATCGGATCGGCGTGCCGTTTTCTCCGACACGACCGGGTGGGTTAAAGTGACGTGTGGGAACTGACGGAATCCAATTTGGATCTCCGGATTGGGTTGGGCATTCAAATGACGGATCTAAAAAACACACAAAGTATAATAAAGGGTCAAAACACACAACCGGGGGTCCAAAATCCCAAATAGGGATCCGATCGACGTGCCGTTTTCTCCGACACGACCGGGTGGGTTAAAGTGACGTGTAGAAACTGACGGAATCCAATTTGGATCTCCGGATTGGGTTGGGCATTCAAAGGACGGATCTAAAAACACGGTCAAACATATATAAATGGTTAAAACACGCAACCCGGGGGTCCAAAATCCCAAATAGGGATCCGATCGCGTGCCGTTTTCTCCGACACGACCGGGTGGGTTAAAGTGACGTGTAGAAACTGACGGAATCCAATTTGGATCCCCGGATTGGGTTGGGCATTCAATTGACGGATCTAAAAACAGGCAAGTATATATAAAAGGTTAAAACACACAAACCGGGGTCCAAAATCCCAAATAGAGATCCGATCGACGTGCCGTTTTCTCCGACACGACCGGGTGGGTTAAAGTGACGTGTAGAAATGACGGAATCCAATTTGGATCCCGGATTGGGTTGGACATTCAAAGGACGGATCTAAAAACACGGTCAACCATATATAAATGGTTAAAACACGCAACCCGGGGTCCAAAATCCCAAATAGGGATCCAATCGACGTGCCGTTTTCTCCGACACGACCGGGTGGGTTAAAGTGACGTGTAGAAACTGACGGAATCCAATTTGGATCCCGGATTGGGTTGGGCATTCAAAGGACGGATCTAAAAACACGGTCAACCATATATAAATGGTAAAAACACGCAACCCGGGGGTCCAAATCCCAAATAGGGATCGGATAGGCGTGCCGTTTTCTCCGACACGACCAGGTGGGTTAAAGTGACGTGTGGGAACTGACGGAATCCAATTTGGATCTCCGGATTGGGTCGGGCGTTCAATTGACGGATCTAAAAAACACCCAAGTATATATATATAAGGGTCAAAACACACAACCCGGGGTCCAAAATCCCAAATAGGGATCGGATCGGCGTGCCGTTTTCTCCGACACGATCGGGTGGGGTAAAGTGACGTGTGGGAACTGACGGAATCCAATTTGGATCTCCGGATTGGGTTGGGCATTCAAATGACGGATCTAAAAAACACCCAAGTATATATAAAGGGTCAAAACACACAACCCGGGGGTCTAAAATCCCAAATAGGGATCCGATCGACGTGCCGTTTTCTCCGACACGACCGGGTGGGTTAAAGTGACGTGTAGAAACTAACGGAATCCAATTTGGATCCCCGGATTGGGTTGGGCATTCAAAGGACGGATCTAAAAACACGGCCAAACATATATAAATGGTTAAAAGACGCAACCCGGGGGTCTAAAATCCCAAATAGGGATCCGATCGACGTGCCGTTTTCTCCGACACGACCGGGTGGGTTAAAGTGACGTGTGGGAACTGACGGAATCCAATTTGGATCTCCGGATTGGGTTGGGCATTCAAAGGACGGATTTAAAAACACCCAAGAAAATGATGGATCTAAAAATAGTATTGTATTAAGCTTGAGAAATAATCACATGTTTTAAATTTTCATTTTTGAAATACTGTATGTCTTTTATTTATTATTAATGTTTCTCATTTTAATTTGTTTTAATATAGGATCCAGCTCCAGACGATGACGAGGCAGGGACAGCAGACGATCCAGCAGATCTATGTTGATTTTTGTATTCATTATTCTATATGATTTTATATTTATTGTATTTTATGATTTTATGTTGATTGTTAGTATTGTTAAATTTATGAATATTGTAGCAGGTTTGACATTGTAGCAATGTTGACAAATCATTTTTATTTGCCTATTTTAAAAAAAATATATATGTGTATTTTCCGACGGATTTTCCGACGGATAAGTATCCGTCGGAACTGATAAATTACCGACGGCTAAACACGGTCGGCAATTCCGTCGGAAAATACTGACGGCTTTACCGACGGATTATATCTGTCGGAGGTTTCGACCGAATTCCGACGGAATTGTCATCCGTCGGAAATTTCTGACCAAGTATTTCCGACGAGCTTTGGACGGAAAGCGGTCGGAAGGCGCCTTTTCCGACGGAATACCGACGGATTTCCGACGGATTCAGTCCGTCGGAAATAGCGCATTTTCTTGTAATGGTATCAGAGCCGGTTTATTGAAGAAGTCGATCTAACGATCTAAGAGCAAAAGATCAATGGCAGCTCAAGGTTATGCTAAAGGACAGCCCATCAATAGTCTTCCATTCTTTGATAGAGAAGACTACAACTATTGTTTCCCGCCCTCTCTCTCTCTCTTGGTGCTGCTCCATGGCAACAGTGGGGGGGGGGGGGGGGGGGGGGCTTCGCCTCCCCCACATCTCCCCTCCTGCTTCCCTCGACCAATGGCCCTTCAAGCTACATCTTCCACTACTAATATAGCACGAAGCAAAGGAGCTTGGAGTACCGTGGGCTCCAATCCACCCACGTTTGCTCTGGTTCTTCTTAGATCCATCCAACCATCGATGGTCCATGTCCCTGTTCATGCTTCCGCCACCACTGATGCAGGTGTACCAGTAGCTTTCTTGTAGTGACTCTGGATATTTATGCACAATAAGGCTCCATATACAAACCCGCCTCCTGCGAACAGACCGAAGTCTCGCCAGGGATAACTCGCACAAGTGTCCAGTAAGAATATAAACGACAACCACAAGAGTATAAACCACAAGAAAGTACGTGTAATTATACTCATTCCACAAATTACATTGTCCCAATATATTATTACATGTCTAAGAGAAAAGTACAACTACCTGAGGCATACTCTGAGGAAGCAAGGCTCACACAACACTAACTACGACTCAACTTCTGGTGGTATAGGTCTGCCACAAATGCCATTGCGAGCCAACACACAGCTAGCACCAGAAAATAACTGTAAGGGAGTGAGCCTCAACAAGTCACAGGCTCAGTAGGGACCTCCTAAAAACAACAACTGAAAACTGAAGAGACCTCAACCGTAAAGGGTCTCACTGGCAACATCGATAGCAAATCACAACATAATCACATTAAACATAATTAAACTGTAATTAAATAAAACTCACTATCTAACACAGCCTGCAGAAACTAAAGAAACCTAGAGGACTGGTACAGAAACACCAGCCCTCAACAAGAACAACAATGCTTAGGTCACAAGCCTTACAGGTGAACCACAAGCACAAGGGTAACAGGACTGCCAACAAGGAGCTAGTCCACTATACCCTAAAACAACGAACACCTGGGAAGACTACCCTCAAAAGGGTACAACACAACAAGTGGAATGTCCTACAACACGACCTCCACGGAGCATAGGTCCACCTCAACAACTGAAAAAGCTGGTACACGGCGTACCACAACAAATGGCTACCCACAAAGGGTACATATACCTACCACCACAAAACCACAACACACAGAACCTCAACACAACTGTGCCTCTAACAAGGCACACCACAGGGAGTCAAACCGCAACTGGTAAGTCACCACTCACAAGCCACAACCACTAGCAAAACACGAGTCGGAAAGAACGACGCCACCACATGGGAACAGACTACTGGTTCATGATGCCAGTATCCAACCCGGACAACACAGCACAATAACTACCTCTCAGTCTCGCAGTCTAGGATGAAAGGTCCGACTTTCGCTTCACAACCACACAATAAACACAAAGAACAGTGGAGACCAACCAACACCACACCTGCAGACCACACAGTTGCAAGCCCTTGCCTGGAACCTTTAGAGACTCTGGCCTGAGCTCTCTAAAGTGAGGCACTTGAAACATAGGACTAGCTGGGGACCAGTACATCTACTGGTGTCCGTAGCCCCAACCACGAGCGCGCTACAATCGACCGCACACCCACAAACACGAGTTGCTGCCCACTGTCGTCTTTCCCTCCGCCGAACGTACAACTCAAACACAGGAGTGAGAGTGTCCAGAAAGACGACACACACACACGACAGTACACACAGTATCGGGACAAACCCCATGCACAACAAACACAACGTGCCTGGCTCACAAAGAACCTGGAGTACCCAACTAGAGAGGCATTCTGGAATAGGCACCGGACCACCAACTTGGCAAACACCCACACCGGTCATTTAACATAACAATAAAACATATACCACGGCACATATGCCTTAATTAGCTCACCACTGGTCACCAGATGACCTCCAAGCAACTATACACTTATACACACCTCGGAAGCTGAAACGCGACGGACACAGGCGTCACCTTCAGAAACGCGATGACCTCAATGGTCGCGATTCCAAACCTAAAGCGACAGGGCACAACGTCGTGACTAGAATGCAACGGTGTGATACGTCGCCTTCAGGTCAACAGTCAAACACTAACAGTCGAAGTGAAAATCGCGACAAGACGATATGTCGCGATAAAGACTAGTACATAAAATCGCGACGAACCACACCGACGCGTTCAACAAGAATGCAACGGGTCAAGTGGTCACATTCAGACCAGTTGGAACCATCAAAGAGAAACGGGATGGACTACCCCATTGCATTCTCACTAAAACGTGACGGTTCACACCGTCGCCTTCTCAGGTAGATGGCTGAACCCCATTCCCTTCTCTTGAAACCAACCACACACACCATGCAACCCACACAGAAGCTCATAAAACGAAAGCTAAGCTACCACATGCTATCATCTCATGCTTTTAAAGCTGTAAACCATTCAATTAACACAAAATAAAAGAGAAAGTCTCCCTACCAACTCGAAGCATTTTCCAAACGCGAAGAACACCACACCACCGGCGCACCCACGCTCCGGACACCCTCTTTGCTATAGACACCCGTTTCTTGCTTATAAGTTGAGTCACATTTCTTGTTCTTAATATTAACGCCCCAAATTGACCATGATTTTGGAGCATTACTTTGGCAATATTTGAGCTCAAAAAAAATTTAATTTTCATCCTAAGCAGCCCATGACATGTGGTTAAAATGAGGAGAGGTGAAGAAAAAGTCCATATTTAAAGCCAATGTAAAAGCCTGCGAACCATGCAAATGAGAAGAAGTAAAAATATAATAAAAATCCATGTAAGTCCATTTAAAAAAATTCAAAACCATCGAAGCCCAAAGCCCAAGAGCCATCCACGTCCAATGCAAATCCATCTAATATAAAAAAAAACATTCCCACGAAATTAAACCCAGTCCCAACTCAAACAAAAATGTAAAAAAAAACATCCCAAACCATCCCACGTAACCTACCCAAATATGCACACCTAAATCCACATAAATATCTCAATTTAAACCCCACTCAAATATATCTGCTTAACCCCAAACCCATGCTGTATATCCAAACCCACCCAAATCCAACCCATGTAAAGTCCACGTTTCATGCAAATCCATCTTAAAATAATATAAAAAGACTTTCCCATGCAAATCTCATGCAAACCAAAACCCATTTAAGAATCAAACTCCCACTCCAACTCATCCCACGTAGCAACCCCAACACTTGCAAACCAAAGCACCACTCCAACCCAACCTCTTGCATGCAAATCTGAATTCCCCAAGCATGGCCATCCACCTAATCCCTCCATATGTGAAGTCCCAGCGAGCCACGTAAACTCCAAAAGCCCCCTTCATGGTGATGCGGATTTGCGTGTTCTACATAGAGTCCGTGTTTAAGATGATTTGGGTTGTTTCTAAGTGTTGAAAAATTCTGTAAGAATCACAAATAATATCTTCATAATCTTATCTTTATCCCCATACACTTTAAGAGTCCAAAACACCTGCAAACTATACAAAATTTTGGATTATTCTTCCCCTCCTATTTTTAACTCCACCATGACAGAAATATCTCCAAAGGGATCAGACGTAAGAGAGAGGCGGTTGGCATCTTTGGGAGTTTCTTTGGGCTAGGTCTTCATCCTCTCCATCGACCCCACCCTCAGGAGAAGGCCATTCTTACTCCATCATGCTCCCCCTCCTCTTTCTCTCTCATATTCTCTCTACAAAGAAACTCACATCGAAGTGACCAAGAGAAGGGCAATAGAATGCTTCAGTTCACTGTGAGAGGTTCTTGAGGGTCTTCTCATCCCATCTTCATCATCGCCAACCCCCAGGAGAGGAAGAACTTAAGTTACACCCTTCTCTCTCTCTATTCTCTCTCATATCGCCCCACACAAGAGGACCCACGTCCAAATCATCAAACCAAGCCAAGAGGACGCCACAAATACCTTCAAGAGACTCCTGGGAGTCAGCTTGGTTGGTCTTCAACGCCCCATGCTGAGCGGAGAAGGCGCCGTCAAGTTGCATCGAAGAATAGCTTGTTTTCTCTCTCCTATCATGATTCTGGACACATAGTGAGTGCAACCTTTCTACAGCCTGAATGAGGACATTCCAGATCTTGGACTTTCATCAAAGTTGTTCCCAACATCCTCCTCTAACCATACAAATAGAAAGCACCTCGATCTGATCTTTGTGGTTTGAGTTATCATTTTTTCTTTATTTTCACATTTTTCTGCATGCATGGCACATAGGTGCGCCCTCTCTCTCATCTTCTTGCTTTAAACACATTCATACATCACACACACACACACTTAATCTTTGCCCAACAGGGGTTTACCAACCTTTCCCGGTTAGTTCTATCCCATATTCATGTTTATCCTTCAAAGGGGACAGGTTTATACACTTCTCTAGTTCTAATCGGGTTTTCTTTCTTTGTTTGTACATCCTTTTGTTTTGCAGGCACAAACAATAAGGAACGTGAGGCCCTTCATTCTTGGCCGGCCGAGGAAGGAGGAAGAAGCTTCCCATATCTCCCGCACATCCGAGCGTTCACGCGATCACGATCCGGGGCACGCATCATCTCCGACTGACACATCTCCGTCCACGGGTCATCCTCCTAATTTTCCAAGGTATTTAGCCCTACCCTTATAGATATCTCTTGGAAAATATCATGGTGGCCAACACACATCCCTCATATTTCCATATCTCTTTGGGGACACGATATTACCCCCGGTGTAGGAGGGTCACATCCATGTGATTACACTCATGTGGAAACCGTGCCTCACGAACCATCGGGAAGCCGAAACCTCCCAGGGGACACCGCAGCAACCTCCCACATCACCGGACAGAGCTCCTCTACTCTGTCTGGCCGAAACAGAGCCATAAATACACAGTCAAAATTGCGACGGTGGTGGACGTCGTGTTTATAACACATTAAACGCGACAGACCAGATCGTCGCCAATCGTGTCGCGCCACGAAAAGGCGGTTGGTGAATCGCGACGTATGAAGCCGTCGCGTTCAAAACGCGACGACACACCCCATCGGCTTCTTTACCAGAAACCTTGCAGGCTAAATGGGCTGAGAACTAAGGCCCACAACACCCACTCAAGGCACAAAGGCCACGAACAAGGCTACATGACCCCACATTGGTCATGAGCACCACACACACAACCCGTCAAACCGGATCCGAATGATCGTGCCGTTACATTACTATCACCTAAAAGAAATGTCGTCCTCGACATTCAAAACAAAACCATGACAAGTTGAACTATCACCTAAAAAGAAATAAAACCATATACAGAACAAGTAGGATACAATTTCTCTGCACTTGCCTTTCAAATCATTCTGTGCTGACTGACTCAGTCTATTCATTTTTGCACCGATTCTGCTTCCCTTTCTCTTTAATTCATTTCACAACTACTCTTCTTAATTGCCAATCTGACTTTATTTACCTTTCAACTGTAGGCGATTCTACCTTTCTGTTGACGCTTTATCTCTTTGTACTCAACCTGCTTCCACATTTTCCTAGCTGTGTTTGTAACATTCCTTTCTGTGCCGCTTCACTATTTAAAATTCTTTACCATAAATTGCTACCCTTAAGTGCTCTACCATATTAAACCATCTTCAAATTTCTGATTCCGTGGTGCTATTCCATTATCAGCCTATCATTGCCAACTGTTACATTGTCTTACCTCTGCTCATATTCTCAACTTTCAGTCCCTCGAAGAAAAAATCAAAATACCATTTCTGAATTTTCTACCTCTGTATTTCAATCTGATTATACCGCTTTAAATTCATATCTTGCTAAGAACCACTGCCTCTTTAATTAGCTCCGCAAAAACCTCAAATTCATTTTTCAAACAATTAAACTTCTGATGACTTGGGAGTCTTGAATCTTTTATGTTTTCGCTGCGCCATTCTAATTACTTCAGATACTTGGCAAAATGTTCCGTAAATTTTACCTTCATTATTGCCTTTAGTTCTTTTATTTCCACTACTCCCACTACAAGAAAACTGACTTTTACCTACACCATATACCTACACGTTTTAAAGTTGTAGTATTAGAAGGCTATACCTACGTCAAAAAAAAAGTATACCTACAATATATTTTAGAGTAGGTATAACCCTTTTTTATTATTTCCCTCCCGAAGCCCTTTTCCCCTTTTCCCTTTTCCCCCCTTTCTGTCTCGAAGCCCCCCGCCTTCGCCTTTTCCTTGCTCTCGCTTTCTCCCTCATGTGCCCTACTCCGCCAATGGCTGCGCCTCACCATCGCCGAGGAAGAGGGAGGTCCTTACGGGGAGCGCTGACGATGGCGGCGCTGTGGTTTGCAGGGGAAGGGTATGGGGAGCTTCGGAAAGTGGCGCAACAACACACACACGCTCTGCGTCCGGTGCGGCCGCCGTAGCTTCCACCTCCAGAACAGCCGGTGCGGCACGTGCGGCTACCCCTCCAGCCGGATCGGCCCCTCTCAAAGCCCTTTTCCCCCCTTTCTGTCTCGAAGCCCCCCGCCTTCGCCTTTTCCCTTCTCTTGCTTTCTCCCTCTTGTGCCCTACTCCGCCAACAGCTGCGCCTCACCATCGCCGAGGAAGAGGGAGGTCCTTACGGGGAGCGCTGATGACGAAGGTGCTGTGATTTGCAGGGGAAGGGTACGGGGAGCTTCGGAAAGTGGCACAACAAGACACACACTCTCTGCGTCCGGTGCGGCCGCCGTAGCTTCCACCTCCAGAAGAGCCTGTGCGGCGCCTGCGGCTACCCCCCAGCCGGATCCGCAAATGTAACCTCTCCTCCTGCTGCACCTTCGCCAGGCGGGTGCCTCCCCTCCCCGGATATGTTCCATTTCCACCAGTTTCTTTGAGGCGTGGTGCTTCTACTGGTCTAATGTTGTTCGCATGTTTCGCTTTGGCGTAGATAACTGGAGCGTGAAGGTGATCCGGAGGAAGACGACCGGGAAGGTATTGCAACGAAGCTTCTTCACAGCTCTGGGGGTAGACTAAGCAGACTTCGGTATTTGCTGCCCTTTTTTTTGCTTCATTAATGCTGTGATTTTCTACTCTATATCTTATAAGACTATTGCTCTTAATCTTGGCATGTAGTTCTAATTTCTTTTGTTGTATTATGTGCAAACCATGCACCAAATAGACTTCAGATATACATTTTTTTATCAGATTATGAATATTTAATTCAATTTTCCCTACAACTGCTTTGCACTATAGTTTTCTTCTCAAAATTCTGACAGGATAGTAATTCCCTTAATCCCTTCCATGCAACAGGAAATCCCTAATTTCTATGGATAACATTTTGTTCACACTTTTCCGGATGATGTTTTATTCCTCTAGGTGGAAACTTCTTGTAGACCTGACTGTGAAACTCTCTGCCAGTTTCTATCTTTACCATTTCATGCCTCTTCTCCTGCTATCATTAACATTGTTCAATGTGGATGGATGTTGGTTGTAAGAATTCTCATAGCTTTTTATTTAGGTTTCTTTGGAATTTTACATCCCGATATGTCAAAATGTGTACCTATGTCAATGGCTGCCTTCAAATTATTGTCTTATTGGTCTTTATTTTTTTCCCAAATTGATCTTGTGTTAGTAACCCTATGACCACCCATGTTTGGTTGAACAATTGAAAACAAAAACCAGTAACATCATATGCCATGCAATTTCCTCATGACCACCCAAGTTCGCTATATGTTCTTTGCTGGATGTCATATTTTTGTCCTGTCGTCATCATGCAATTTAAGTTTGAATTTCAACTAGTTTGGTGGGGGGGGGCAGTGGGGGTTCTGAGAGTGTGTATGTGCCTATCTTCTTGTCTTTAATATTTTTACTGTGGTACCAATTGCTTTCTGTTCAGCCATCGATCGACCGCAGTGCTAGCGACAGTAAGAGCGTACTGTGAAGTAGTACTTCACAAAGTATGCGGTAAGTTTATCAATATATTATCATTTGCTCATCCCACCTGAACTTTATTTTGTAGTTTCTTACATATTCTACTTGTATGTTCATGTTTTATAGAGATATGGATTGGAGTTGGATGGATTTGCCAAGAAATGTTGTTGGTTATTATGATAGTGTAGATGCATTCATCAATTTTGCTTACAGACATTTACCACCGGATAAAAATATTAGATGCCCCTGTATCAAATGCACTTGTCTAAAAAAGTGGCAAAAATAGACAGTTAAAGAGCACTTGTATTTGGATGGTGTTATAAAAGACAAAGACTTTTGGAAATTTTATGGTGAAGGATCATCATATGAGATGTCAGAAAGTTTTGGTGGCAACACATCTATACATCAAATGTTGGTTGATGCCTTTCAAATATCTTCCCACAAAAGAAAAAAATTTAAGCTTGATAAGGATTCCAAGTTCTTTTTTGATTTATTGGAAGATGCTGCAAAACCAGTCTATCCAGGATGCAAAAAATGTAGCAAGCTTTCATTTTTGGTTAGATTGATGAACATTAAATGCTTAGGAGGATGGAGCAACAAGCATTTTGACATGTTGTTAATGTTGTTGAAGGAGTTGCTTCCAGAAGGTGAGTCATTACCTTCATCATTCTCTGAAGTTAAAAGATGCTTGATAAATTGAGCTATGGTTATCGAAAAATTGATGCATGTCCAAATGATTGCATCTTATATTGGAAAGAGAATGAGAATTTTGATTGTTGTCCTAAGTGTGGAGAGTCTAGATGGAAAAGTGTTAAGTCTAATAAAGTGGAAAGTAGAAAGAAAACAGTACCTCAAAAGATTCTTCGTCATTTTCCACTTATTACAAGACTACAGAGATTATTCATGTCTTCTAAAACTTCTACAAGTATGACTTGGCATGAAACTGAACGTCAAGAGGATGGTGTGTTAAGGCATCCTGCTGATTCTCCTTGTTGGAAAGCTTTAGATGCCATTAATGAATTTGGGTTAGATTGTCGAAATGTACGTCTTGGTTTGGAAAGTGATGGTTTTAACCCCTTTGGGACGATGAACATCACTCATAGTACTTGGCAAGTTTTGGTGGTTCCATATAACTTACTACCTTGGGAGTGCATGAAAAGCACAAATATGATACTTTGCTTACTCATATCTATCCCAAATGGTCCTGGTAATAATATTGATGTGTATCTACAACCACTTATAGAAGAGTTGCAAATTCTTTGGCATGGTGTCGACACATTTGATGCAGCTAAAAATGAGATTTTTTGCATGCGAGCAGCATTATTATGGACTATTAATGATTTTCCAGCATACGCCTACATGTTAGGTTGGAGTACTAGAGGTCGATTAGCTTGTCCTACTTGCAATAAAAATACTTGTTCAAAGTGGTTGAATGCTAGTGGTAAATTTTGTTACACAGGGCATTGCAGATGGTTAAGAAATGATCATAAATTTTGGAAAATGAGTCAACAATTTGATGGACATGAGGAGTGGGGTGATAGACCCATGCCATTATTTGGGGATGAAGTATAGTTACAACTACAAGACCTAACTTTCAGGCATGAGAAAAAGATAATCAAGAAGAAAGGTAAGAGAAAAAAGATTGTGGAAAAAGTTGATCCTAATAAATATTTGGGTTGGAAAAAACATAGTATTTTCTTCTCTTTACCATATTGGAAATCTTTGTTACTCCGCCACAATCTAGATGTGATGCACATTGAGAAGAATATATGTGAGAGTATTATTGGAACTTTATTAGCAATTGAAGGGAAGAATAAAGATGGTGCAAAAGCTCGTCAAGACTTGCAAATTTTGGGTATAAGGACATCTCTTCATCCACGAGAGGTTGGTTCAAACAAGACTATTTTGCCAACAGTACAATTCACATGTAGCAAGAAAGAGAAAGAAACTATATTCAAGTTTTTTCAAACTGTAAAGGTTCCAGATGGTTATTCATCTAACATTGCAAAACGGTTTTCCAACGAAGATAAGAACTTGTGGGGATTGAAAAGTCATGACTATCATGCCATTATGCAGCAACTATTCCCAATAGCTATTCGAGCACTATC
This sequence comes from Colocasia esculenta, assembly GCA_014218235.1. Classification (NCBI taxonomy): domain Eukaryota; kingdom Viridiplantae; phylum Streptophyta; class Magnoliopsida; order Alismatales; family Araceae; genus Colocasia; species Colocasia esculenta. The sequence goes on from CM024758.1 coordinate 80,749,704, forward strand.
AAATAAACAAGTATCCGATGTTATAAGCGACATATGCCATTTCTTTTTGAACTTGTGTTCAAAAATTGCACCAGCTGATGACTTCTATCAACTTGGAAACTGAGTTGCCTTCATTTTCTGTCGGTGTGTGATGATCTTCCCTCCTAGTTTCTTCGATATCATGGTACACTTGATCATTCATTTGACAGATGAAGCTAGAGTTTATGGACCAGTTCATTATCGGTGGATGTATCCATTTGAGAGGTACTTTTCAAAATTTTATTATGATGAACATGATTATTGACTTATACTATTGAATGACCTATTCATATTGTAGGTATTTAGTAAAGTTGAAATCTTTTGTGCGAAATAAAGCATGTCCAGAAGGTTCAATTGTAGAGGGTTATATCATATCGGAGGCACTCATATTTGCATCTAGATATTTGGAGGATGAAGTGGAGACAAGGTCGAATAGGCCCCCTCGACAAGTAGAATTGTGACGACCCTCATTATACCGGTCCCTGCACCAAACCTTGCATGAACACTCCATAATCTACAGGCGGCGGTGGGGGAAGTTGTAAGGTCTAGGGTTCTTAGTGGATCCTTATTAGGTCTGTAGAGGTCCTGTGTAGTTGACGGCCAGGGATTGCCGTTGAGTATGAGTCAGCGTCCAGCGATGTGGACGTCTGAGCTTGAACTCAGCGACAAGCTATGTGGACGTCAGTCTGCAGGCGGTTCAGTAGGCGGCCATTGATGTTGACGTCGACTAACCAGTCCTGTTGAAATAGGGCAGCCCGAGAGCAGAGTTCCTTCTTCTCCTTTCCTCTCCTTCCCTCCACCTTTGCTGTTCTTGATTCCTGCAGTTTCTGTTGAGTGATTTGAGCTCGTGGGAAGCCCCTGGATCGTGCGGCGTTGCTAGATCGGGCGGGTATCGCGTGGTGTTGGCGTGATTCGCGCGGAGTCTTCGGGGAGATCCGGCGCGTTTGGTGGCTGTTTGGGGATTTGTAAGGCGTTCTGAGGTAGGGACTTAACCCCAATAACCCTCCCCAGCAAACCAGCATGTCCAATTAACTGAATTGATGTGCGAATCATGCTTTAGGGTTTGGGTTATTTTATGCTGGAATTTTGGGTAAATTAGACAATCTAGGTGTTAGACTGTCTAGTTTAGGTGTTCTAGTAGTGTGGATTGATGAGAGGATGTGTTTCCCTCCATCAGTCAGAGTTTAGTTTAGTGTTTCTGCCCTTTTGGGACTGATTCGGTTCAGTTCTGGGTATGGGGAGCTGAAGATATCAACGTCCACATCTGTTGACGTTGAGATCTTCAGGGGTGATTTAACGACAAGGTCGATTGCCGTTTAGTTCTTGTTAACGACATGAGGGTTGCCGTTTACCCCATGTTGGCGGCAATCGATGTGGCCGTTTATATCCTGTCTCCCAGCAGTCTTGAGTTGTGTGGTTAGAGGCGATTGACATGAGATGTCCGCCCTAATAGCACATGTGGGCCAGGCTTAGAGTGTGACTCCGCCTGTGCAATCGAGTAGTAGTTGTAGCACGAGGTGTTTACTTGCTGTACGGGGTTTCAGACGTTGAGTGTGTTCCGTCTGTTGTACGCGCGTTGCGTTACCGTGTACCCGTTTCTGTTGTGTTACCTAGGCGTGGGTGCGACTCCGTCTAGACGACTAGCGTGTAGGTTGTCCTCCGTTAGTGAGCCGGGACATCGAGTGCGACTCTGTCCTGTGCGTACTCCTTTTGGTGGTTTTGAGCCGGTCTCCGTGGAGCCCCTTCTCTACCGCTAGGGTCAAGCGTAGGGGAAAAACCGGTCGTGGACCAGACGCGAGAGAGAGCGTCTGTAGTGTGCACACGTGGCTGGGGTTGAGAGCCTCTGTGGTGACGGGACGCCGAGCCACAGACCCTAGCTGAGTCCTACTTGCTGTGTGTGTGAGTGTGTGTTACTGAGCCGCGTGGTTTACAGTTTTGTGTTGTGGTGCGACGTGTACTTACTTTCTGTTTTTACTTTCCGCACTTTAGACTGTTACCGGTGGGGTTACTTTTCCCTACTGGGTCTCTTTCTTGAGACTCACTCCCTTCCCTTTCAGGTGGGTCTTCGTCGACTCCCGTTCCAGGCGAGTCTAGCCACTCCGGTGTTGGTGCTCCCTAGCTGCAGTGAGTAGTACCTTTTTGTTGTACTTCTGTACTCTGTACTTTGCTCAGACTCTGAGTTGTATATGATATGTTCATATAGTGAAATTTTACTGCTTTGCATGGTGTGTATCTTCTTACATATAGTCTCCTCGGACTCTAAATTCCTACCCTTCCGAGCTTGTCTCGTGGGTTAGCGGGTCAGAACTCGGGTTACTGGTTGCTACTGGTAATGCGGATTCTGGGTCGTTACAGTTTGGTATCAGAGCGTGGTCTGATGAGATATATATAAGAAAATACCTATCATGTAGACTCAGAGCATAAAGAGTACAGCTGCAGTTGTAGCTAGTTGTAGCTAGCTATGTAGCCGGAGTTAGTTAGTGTATTTATGTGTGTATTTTTGTTCTGTGTATAGTTCTATGGCGCCTAGGCGACGTCCTAGAGAGGGAGTAGCTGAGCAGGTGACTCGTCCGGAGGTTGGAGATGCTCCGCCACCTCAGCAGACGCAGCCTTTGCCACAGGATGCGCATAGTGGTATTGTTCCGCCGCCGCCACCTCCACCTCAGGTAGCTCAAGGATTAGACATGACTCGATTTCTTGAGGGGATGGCTCAGTTTGTTGCTCAGCACCGTGACGCGCCGGTACCCCAGGGTGGTACTGGGAGGGTGTTGAGGGAGTTTTTGCAGTTTCAGCCTCCTCAGTTTTTGGGCCAGCCTGATCCAGATGTAGCGCGAGCATGGTTAGATGCTGTGGAACGAACTTTTCGTTCCATGGAGTGTGTTCCCGAGGAGCGAGTGCTGTTAGCCAGTTACCAGTTGCAGGCGCAGGCGTTGACTTGGTGGTCCGCTGAGTGGGAGACTACTTTTCAGTCTCGTCCACTTAGGCAGATTCCGTGGCAGGAGTTTGTCGTTTCCTTTGAGAGAGCCTTCTGTCCTACTTACGTCCGGACGGAGAGGTTGTACCAGTTTCTGGACTTGCAGCAGAGGGACTCTACTGTGGTGCAGTACAGGGCCAGATTTGTGGAGTTAGGGCGTTATGCTCCGCAGATTATGGGAGATGAGGGTCTGAGGACTCAGCAGTTTGTGAGAGGCTTGAGGCCAGAGCTCAGGCAGGCGCTGATAGTTGCTCGTGTCACAGACTTAGATGCGGCCTATCAGACTGCGGCAGCGTTGGAGGCAGATACCTTGCGGACTCGTGCTCGGAGTGCAGAGGTTCAGACGCAGGTAGTTCCTTCTCAGCCTCGCCAGCAGCAGGGTAGTGTGCAGACGACCCCGAGGACTACGACTTCTTACGCGTCCACTTCTTCTGGGACGACGGCGAAGTCAGGATCTCGGAGGAGATTTCGGCGTGACAGGAGGCAGGCAGAGCAGAGGCAGCAGTCGGTTGGGAGTGTTCAGCAGCCGACAGGTCAGCCTTCGCAGCAGGTACAGCGTACTTTTGCTGGGCAGTGTTACCGGTGTGACCAGATGGGTCATATGGCGCGAGATTGTCCTTTGTTACCTCGTGTGCCGCAGCAGCAGACTCAGTCACAGCCCCGAGTGCAGCAGCAGCAGCAGCAGCAGGCACCAGTGCAGCAGCGTCAGCAGACCGGAGGTTCTGGTGGGTCGAGAGGTAGAGGTCGTGTTACCCACTTGACTCGTGCAGACGCGGAGACAGCTCACCTGGTGGAAGGTACTGTTTCAGTTTTTGGTTTTGCAGCTAGAGTCTTGTTTGATTCCGGTGCCTCTCACTCTTTTGTGTCTGAGGACTTTTTAGACTCCCTTGGAGAGTTGAGTTCGGGAGAGTCTGTTGAGTTAGCAGTAGAGTTGCCGACAGGGGACTTTGTCCTTACGTCCTACTGTCTCGAGGAGGTACCTGTGCAGTTGCAGGATCAGTTGTTGTCAGCCCGTCTGTTTGCCTTGCAGTTGCATGACTATGATGTGATTTTGGGTATGGATTGGTTGGAGCGGTATGGTGCAGTGATGGATTGCCAGAAGAAGAGGGTGCACTTGCAGATACCTGGAGCAGCGGCGTTCTACTTCCAGGGTATCGTACCTCTTACTTCTCGCTTTTTAGTTTCTGCTTTGAGGGCAGGGAGGTTACTTGCTTCTGGTTGTCAGGGTTTCCTAGTTTCTGCAGTGACTCTTGACCAGGTTGTTACGGGAGTGGGGGACATTCCTGTAGTTTGTGAGTTTCCGGATGTTTTTCCGGAAGAGTTGCCTGGTTTACCACCAGAGAGAGAGATTGAGTTTACTGTAGAGTTGGTTCCTGGCACTTTACCTTTCGCGCAGGCACCGTACCGTATGGCACCAGCAGAGTTGAGGGAGTTGAAGAGGCAGCTTGAGGAGTTGTTGGAGAAGGGCTATATCCGTCCTAGCTTTTCTCCGTGGGGGTCTCCTGTGTTGTTTGTCCGAAAGAAGGATGGTAGCCTGAGGTTGTGTATTGACTATAGGAAGCTAAATCAAGTAACCATCAAGAATAGGTATCCTTTGCCTAGGATTGATGATCTCTTTGATCAGCTTCAGTCTGCTCGTGTTTTCTCGAAGATTGATTTGAGGTCGGGCTACTATCAGTTGCGGATTAGAGATTCGGACATTGAGAGGACTGCTTTTCGGACCAGATATGGACACTTTGAGTTTTTGGTGATGCCGTTTGGGCTCACCAATGCTCCAGCAGCCTTCATGGATCTGATGCACCGGGTGTTCCACCAGTTCTTGGACCGGTTTGTCGTAGTGTTTGTTGACGACATTCTGGTGTACTCCGTTTCGGAGGAGGAGCACGCCGAGCACCTGAGGATCGTGTTGCAGACTTTGCGAGAGCACCAGTTGTATGCCAAGCTTAGTAAGTGTGAGTTTTGGCTACAACAGGTTCACTTTTTGGGGCACGTGATCTCAGGTGAGGGAGTTTCTGTGGATCCAGCGAAGGTTGAGGCAGTGTTGCAGTGGGAGAGTCCCAGATCTGTGTCTGAGATTCGTAGCTTTCTGGGTTTGGCAGGTTACTACCGCAGATTTGTTCGAGACTTTTCTCAGGTAGCTGCACCCTTGACTCGGTTGACGAGAAAGGGAGTTCAGTTTATGTGGTCGGAGCAGTGTGAGCAGAGTTTCATAGAGTTGAAGCGACTGCTTACGTCGGCGCCAGTTCTTGCCTTACCTTCAGGTGAGGAGGGTTTTGAGGTTTGCACAGATGCTTCAGGTGTTGGTTTGGGTGCGGTCTTGATGCAGCAGGGCCGAGTGGTGGCTTATGCGTCTCGCCAGCTTAAGCCCCACGAGGAAAGTTACCCGACCCACGACCTAGAGCTTGCAGCTGTGGTGTTTGCTTTGCGGATTTGGCGTCTTTACCTGTACGGAGTGAGTTTTGTTGTCCGTACCGACCACCAGAGTTTGAGATATGTGTTTTCTCAGAGGGATCTGAATATGAGGCAGCGTCGATGGATGGAATATCTGAAAGACTATGATTTCAGCATTGAGTATAAGCCTGGAAAGGCGAATGTAGTTGCAGATGCCTTGAGTAGGAAAGCACAGATGAGTCATCTGATGCTTAGAGAGTGGCAGTTGTGGCAGTCTGCGGCAGAGGGGTCTTTCAGAGTTTCTTCCAGTCATCGTCAGTGTGTGTTGGGCAGTTTGTTAGCAGCTCCCGCCGTTGTGAGACAGGTTGCTGAGGCTCAGCAGGCAGATCCCGAGTTGCACAGTGTGTTGCTTCTTCCAGAGGTTGAGCTTTGGGAGGACGGGACTGTTAGGTTCCGAGATAGACTCTACGTTCCTGTTGAGGAGTCTATCAGGAGAGTCGTGTTGCAGGAGGCACATGGTTCCAGGTACTCGATTCATCCAGGGTCGACCAAGATGTATCACAGGTTGAGACGTCAGTTTTGGTGGCCTGGGATGAAGAGAGACATAGCGGCTTTTGTTGCGAGGTGTTTGGTCTGTCAGCAGGTGAAGGCCGAACATCAGCGTCCAGGAGGACTTGTGCAGCCGTTAGAGATTCCGATGTGGAAGTGGGACCATGTTACGACTGACTTTGTTTCTGGTTTGCCGAGGACAACTGGAGGTTTTGATAGCATTTGGGTTCTTGTAGACAGATTGACGAAGACTGCCAGATTCTTGCCTGTCAGGACTAGTTGGGGTGTGAGTAGGTTGGCCGCGTTGTACATAGAGCGGATTGTTCCTTTGCATGGAGTGCCGATCTCTATCGTGTCAGACAGAGATTCTCGCTTCACTTCTGGGTTCTGGCGCAGTTTCCAGAGAGCTTTGGGGACAGAGTTGGCTTTTAGTTCCGCCTACCACCCTCAGTCAGACGGTCAGTCAGAGCGGACTATCCAGACCTTGGAGGACATGCTTAGAGCTTGTTGCCTGGAGTGGCAGGGGTCGTGGACAGTTCACTTGCCGTTGGTCGAGTTTGCATATAACAATAGTTATCACTCTAGTATCGGTTTGGCACCATATGAGGCTTTGTACGGACGACCGTGTCGCACTCCTCTTGACTGGTTCGAGGTTGGCGAGCGAGTTGTCACGGGGCCAGAGTTGATTCAGCAGTCAGTTGAGGTTGTTCAGCTTGTGAGGCAGAGGCTTCAGTCAGCTCAGAGTCGGCAGAAGAGTTATGCAGATCAGCGCAGGCGACCGCTCGAGTTTCAGGTAGGAGACCAGGTGTTTGTTCGTGTGTCTCCTATGAAGGGAGTGGTGAGGTTCGGTAAGCGTGGAAAGTTGAGTCCTCGCTTTATTGGGCCTTTCACCATTTCTGAGCGTGTCGGGGGTTTAGCGTACAGACTTGAGCTTCCGTCAGAGTTAGCAGCAGTGCACGACGTGTTTCACGTGTCGATGCTTCGGAGATATCTTGCTGACGAGACTCACGTTCTGCAGAGTGCAGAGTGGTCTGAGGTGACTCCAGTGTTGACTGTACCCGAGTTTCCGTTGCACATTGAGGATCGCCGAGTTCAGAGGTTGAGGAACAAGGCTATCCCTTTAGTTCGTGTTGCGTGGCAGCGGCACTCCGGTGGTGAGTCGACTTGGGAGCGAGAGGACGAGATGCGCGAGCATTTTCCGTACCTCTTTGGTGAGTCTTCTTTCCTTATGTTATTTGAATTTTGAGGGCAAAATTCCTTAAGGGGGGAGAGCTGTAAGGTCTAGGGTTCTTAGTGGATCCTTATTAGGTCTGTAGAGGTCCTGTGTAGTTGACGGCCAGGGATTGCCGTTGAGTATGAGTCAGCGTCCAGCGATGTGGACGTCTGAGCTTGAACTCAGCGACAAGCTATGTGGACGTCAGTCTGCAGGCGGTTCAGTAGGCGGCCATTGATGTTGACGTCGACTAACCAGTCCTGTTGAAATAGGGCAGCCCGAGAGCAGAGTTCCTTCTTCTCCTTTCCTCTCCTTCCCTCCACCTTTGCTGTTCTTGATTCCTGCAGCTTCTGTTGAGTGATTTGAGCTCGTGGGAAGCCCCTGGATCGTGCGGCGTTGCTAGATCGGGCGGGTATCGCGTGGTGTTGGCGTGATTCGCGCGGAGTCTTCGGGGAGATCCGGCGCGTTTGGTGGCTGTTTGGGGATTTGTAAGGCGTTCTGAGGTAGGGACTTAACCCCAATAACCCTCCCCAGCAAACCAGCATGTCCAATTAACTGAATTGATGTGCGAATCATGCTTTAGGGTTTGGGTTATTTTATGCTGGAATTTTGGGTAAATTAGACAATCTAGGTGTTAGACTGTCTAGTTTAGGTGTTCTAGTAGTGTGGATTGATGAGAGGATGTGTTTCCCTCCATCAGTCAGAGTTTAGTTTAGTGTTTCTGCCCTTTTGGGACTGATTCGGTTCAGTTCTGGGTATGGGGAGCTGAAGATATCAACGTCCACATCTGTTGACGTTGAGATCTTCAGGGGTGATTTTAACGACAAGGTCGATTGCCGTTTAGTTCTTGTTAACGACATGAGGGTTGCCGTTTACCCCATGTTGGCGGCAATCGATGTGGCCGTTTATATCCTGTCTCCCAGCAGTCTTGAGTTGTGTGGTTAGAGGCGATTGACATGAGATGTCCGCCCTAATAGCACATGTGGGCCAGGCTTAGAGTGTGACTCCGCCTGTGCAATCGAGTAGTAGTTGTAGCACGAGGTGTTTACTTACTGTACGGGGTTTCAGACGTTGAGTGTGTTCCATCTGTTGTACGCGCGTTGCGTTACCGTGTACCCGTTTCTGTTGTGTTACCTAGGCGTGGGTGCGACTCCGTCTAGACGACTAGCGTGTAGGTTGTCCTCCGTTAGTGAGCCGGGACATCGAGTGCGACTCTGTCCTGTGCGTACTCCTTTTGGTGGTTTTGAGCCGGTCTCCGTGGAGCCCCTTCTCTACCGCTAGGGTCAAGCGTAGGGGAAAAACCGGTCGTGGACCAGACGCGAGAGAGAGCGTCTGTAGTGTGCACACGTGGCTGGGGTTGAGAGCCTCTGTGGTGACGGGACGCCGAGCCACAGACCCTAGCTGAGTCCTACTTGCTGTGTGTGTGAGTGTGTGTTACTGAGCCGCGTGGTTTACAGTTTTTGTGTGGTGCGACGTGTACTTACTTTCTGTTTTTACTTTCCGCACTTTAGACTGTTACCGGTGGGGTTACTTTTCCCTACTGGGTCTCTTTCTTGAGACTCACTCCCTTCCCTTTCAGGTGGGTCTTCGTCGACTCCCGTTCCAGGCGAGTCTAGCCACTCCGGTGTTGGTGCTCCCTAGCTGCAGTGAGTAGTACCTTTTTGTTGTACTTCTGTACTCTGTACTTTGCTCAGACTCTGAGTTGTATATGATATGTTCATATAGTGAAATTTTACTGCTTTGCATGGTGTGTATCTTCTTACATATAGTCTCCTCGGACTCTAAATTCCTACCCTTCCGAGCTTGTCTCGTGGGTTAGCGGGTCAGAACTCGGGTTACTGGTTGCTACTGGTAATGCGGATTCTGGGTCGTTACAGAAGTACAGGACCCTGTGGTGTCGGGCCTGCTGCTCCGCCCGCTCCTCACGTCTCGGCTCGTCCTCACGGGCCGGCGCTCCGCCACGCCTACCTCTCGAAGCCATGGCTGCAATAAATTTCAACCATTATTAGAGCTACGTTAATTTAATTTCCTAACCATTTTCTCATCTATTTTCCATTCATTATTAATCAATTCTACACGTGTGGACAATCTATAAGGATCTAGCATGTAATGAAGATGATGATTCATGTATATTTATGTACAATCTCAATCAGTTTCTCTGATACCAATCTCTGTGACGACCCTCATTATACCGGTCCGGTTATACCAACCCACGTCGGTATAGTGAACGTTATCACAGTGGGACATTTACCCAAACATTAACATACGATTGAGATGCTCATAAATATAAATACAGAGTAGCGGAAGCAAAAGAACTACTTGTCTTCATTCCATCATCCACATTAAACATACATGATTCAAATGGCAAATTTAAGAGAAATAAAGTCCACATAGTGAAGTACTAAATTCAAATACATAGTTGTCCACAATTATATAGTGTTTCTATTACAATGCCTCAATTTACATACAATGAAAACAAAATGTCACGATGACAACTCCACCAGGCTACTCGCCACGCTCGGAGTCACTCTCCACGGTCTCCTCTAACGATGTAGGGTCACCAACTAAACCTGTACGCCGAAGCAAGGAATGAGTCTCAAGGACTCAGCAAATAACACCACACACCTCATACATGCATATATCACAGTAGGTTTTTCATTCCAATTTGCAAAGCAAAACATATAGCATGCTTGGACATTGATAAAGACAACCTATCATGATAATTCTACAAACTTTAAAACACATGGTACATGATTTAAGCCATTCCAAAATAAATATCCTATCACATGCGTTTTACTCATGTAATCACATGAAAGCTACATTTCAAATAAGGCTAAAACATGGAAGCAACCAAACATGGGATTCTTGCATGCATAAAAAGAAACATTTCTATCATGGTGTCTACACATTCTTACACATGCACATTATCATTTTATACACTTTATGGTTGCTGTTTTGACATGGATTTAGCAATTCACATCCTATCACATGAGAGCTACAATTCCAATTAACTACAACACGATAGCAATTAAACATGGAATTGTTCACACATATGCAAGAAATGCTCCTAGCATGGATTCTATGCATTTTTACACATATACAACATTCTTATAAACACTTTTAGGTTGCTGTTATAACATAATTTCACATTAACATAATGGTTTTACATGTTTACATAATTACTCATTCACATAGCTCTCTTTTTACACATTGCACATTTACACATATTCACACTACACAATTTACACATAGTCACATTCACATTTCACAATTTACATTCACATTTCACAATTTAGTGCCGTGACTCATAGTCCAAACCACCATTAGAAGGACACATCACATAACACATAGACGCCACCTAGGCAATACAATGACGACTCTTGGACTGCGCAAACTGGGAGAACAAGTCTCCACCCTAACCATTGGTACTTGTCCACCTCCAGGATTTCATCCTAATGCCCTTAGGATCTTAACACATTGAACCTTCCTATGGGGACTTTTCCATGGTACGGTTCCACGGCCCTCTATGGAAGCAGTGTCACACATGGCACAGTCTTACACATTACACATTCTGATTTTAACACACATATTACACATGTCTTTACATTCTCTTACTTATACACATGGCTCTATTTTCCTAATCATGATACTACTGTTGATAGAAATCAAACATTCAGTAGCTCACATTAATCAGGTTGGCAACCACATCATCAAATCATATTCATGATGGCATGCATTTATCACATGTTTTCACATGGAAATTTCATAATACACTTTACAGTTATCCAAATATCATGAAATTTTAACCACACAGTAATTGCAGGTTCATGACCTCACATACAATTTTCCAGATTTTTCTGAGTCATATTACATTTACAGAAATTAAAATATTCAGTTTCATGCTATTCATAATTCAATTTAACATGGAACCTAACATGAATATCAGATTTGTCTATTCACAGCCTTGAACCTAACATACACATCATCACAGGAATTTTCCCCGGATTTATTGCACAACACACAATTTACTGTAATTTTTACAAATCCTACGCATGTCCTCTATTTCTAAAACAGAAATCACAGTAAATTCCACACTCATGGAAAAATTCTCAAAATTTCAGGGCATGGACTGATGCGTATATACATGGTTTAGAAAAATTTAGGGCATTCCATTCCTCAGAGATCATGTAAACAGTAGGTGAACATGCATAATCCATTTTCCAAACATATATTTCAAAAAGTCTAACAATTCATGCCATCCACCGAAAAGCACAGAAAATTCCACACACATCACATTGTCTATTTTACCTAAAATATATGATTACATTATATCCTCATGCGAAAACACTTCGGAAATTAATCATATAGAAGGGAGAACAGCTCACTGTTCTGCCCTGAAGAACTTAACGGCACAGTTTGGCCGTTAATGGAGCTTAACGGCAACATCGTTGGCCGTTAATTGAAGATCTTAACGGCAAGGGGTCTTGCCGTCAAGTTTAGGTCTGTGTAAAACACAGACCCGAGCTCCAAAAGAAAGAGAAGTGTGAGGATCCAGGACACGAGTAAAATCTGTAAAAATGGTAAAACCCTATTAGACACCTACATGGACGAAGTGAATGGGTTACTTGCCTCTTAATAAATCTCCAAAGGGATCAAAGAGGTTGTTGAAGCTCTCCTTGGGCAGTCCCAAGAAGCCTCCAAAATCTTCTTGCTCCGGGTTCTTGGTCGATCTCCACAACAGGTTGGAGTCGGGGAAGCCTTCCCCTATGCTCCAGCTAGTCGCCAGTTGCTGTAGATCGTCGGATGAAGCTCCAAGCCGCCGGATCTGAGCTCTCAAAGCTCAGGTTTTCTCACAGCTACAGCTAGGGTTTCTCTCCTCTCTTCCAAGAGTCAAGAGAGCTCTTCTGGTGCAGAAAGGGTTTAGTTTATAGGAGAAGGGGTTTGGTTTATCCCGGAGGGGTGATGGGATGGCCTGATAGCCGTTGGGGACATCTCCCCAATGGCTGGGCTTGCTTGCCCCCGGAATTTCGGGGTCTGCAACGCATGCAGGTCAGAGATATTAACGTCCACATCCATGGCCGTTGACTTAAGTATTAGTGTCCATCGAGGTGGACGCTGACTCAGACTGGACGTCCATCCATGTTGACGCCAATTGGCCCTTCGACCGGAACTTAAAATCATGCAGAAATCATGCTGAACTTATACATATGTATACATGCAATATATGTGGTATAATATACACACCATCACACATGCAAACATACGATATTTATAACCTATTTACACACATGCACACATAAGTATCACTAGTTAACATTGTACATAGATAGGTACATCTATGCACACAGAAGCATGAATTATTTACACGTAATAAAGTAATACAACAAAATTCGAGGGCCTTACACCCTCTCCCCCTTAAAGAAACTTCGTCCTTGAAGTTTAAACAAAACTACTCAAACAAACGGAGATACTTCTTCTTCATCGCATCCTCAAGCTCCCAAGTAGCCTCCTCTCGCGAGAAGTTCCGCCATAGAACTTTCACCGATGCAATACCCTTGTTCCAGAGATGCTGAACCTTCCGGTCAAGAATAGCTACCGGTTGCTCCTCATACGAAAGATCTGGCTGTATTTCCATTGGCTCATGGCTAATCACATGAGATGGATCTCGGACATACTTCCGGAGCATAGACACGTGGAAAACGGGATGAACACTAGCTAAAGCTGGGGGTAAAGCTAGCTCATATGCCACGTTGCCCAATCGTCTGAGAATCTCATACGGGCCAATGAATCTAGGGCTTAACTTACTATGCCTGCCAAAACTGACGACACCACGAGTAGGTGATATCTTCAAGAAGACATGATCACCCACCTCGAACTCCAAATCCTTCCTCCTGTTGTCGGCATAGCTCTTCTGCCTATCCTGTGCCGCAACAAGCCTCTTCCTGATAAGCTGGATCTTATCCGAAGTCTCCTGAACTAACTCCGGACCGATCAACTGTCTATCACCTGTCTCCTCCAAACATAAAGGAGATCTGCAAGGCCTCCCATACAACGCCTCAAATGGAGCCATACCGATGCTCGCATGAAAGTTGTTGTTGTATGCGAACTCCACTAGAGGTAAATCACGCTCCCAATCATCCTTCCAATCCAGCACACACGCCCTCAACATATCCTCGAGCGTCTGGATAGTCCGCTCAGACTGTCCATCTGTCTGGGGATGAAACGCCGAACTGAGCTTCAGCTCCGAACCTAAAGCATCCTGAAGACCCTTCCACAATCTCGAAGTAAATCTCGGATCTGGATCCAAAATGATCCACTTCGGCACACCATGCAATCTAATGATGCTACTGACATACAATCTAGCCAAGCTCTCTACTGACTGCTTCTTCTTCATAGGCAAGAAATGTGCAGTCTTCGAGAATCTATCTACGACTACCCAAATCGAGTCATTGCCCCTTCTAGATCGAGGCAAACCCGAAACAAAATCCATAGTGACAGCTTCCCACTTCCACACTGGGATCTCCATCTTCTGCATAAGGCCAGATGGTCGCTGCCGCTCGGCTTTCACTTGCTGGCATACTAAACACTGGGATACATAATCTGCTACATCCCTCTTCATGCCAGACCACCGAAAGGACATCTTCAAATCCTGGTACATCTTTGTGTTACCCGGATGAATAGAGAATCTCGACCTATGAGCCTCCGCTAACACATGCTCACGAACCTCTACTAAATCAGGGACACAGACACGATGATGAAACCTAATCACACCATCCTCATCACGAGCAATGCCCGCCTTGCCCACTAACTCTTGGAGTCTAGGGTCGGCTTTCTGTTGCTCGATTACCTCATCCAACACCGAAGACCTAAGAGATAACTGAGCTATAAAAGCCTGGCATAACGATGGCTCCAACTCAGTCAACGCGCAAGATGCATCTTCCAACATCTTCCAGTCCTGTTGGAGAGATGGTCTCTTCCTACTCAGGGCATCAACTACGACATTCGCCTTCCCAGGGTGATACTGAAGGTCGAAGTCATAGTCCTTCAAGAACTCAATCCATCTTCTCTGCCTCAGGTTTAATTCCTTTTGGGAGAAAAGATACTTCAAGCTCTTGTGGTCGGTAAACACCTCAAATCTGACACCATAAAGATAGTGCCTCCAGATCTTTAGTGCATGAACCACTGCTGCGAGCTCCAAATCATGAGTCGGATAGTTCTTCTCATGCTCCTTCAACTGACGAGAAGCATAAGCCACTACCCTTCCTTGCTGCATTAGCACACAGCCTAAGCCAATCCGAGACGCATCCGTGTAGATAGCAAAACCCTCTACACCGCTCGGCAAGACTAACACCGGAGCTGACGTGAGCTTAGTCTTCAACAATTGAAAAATACTCTCACACTTCTCGGACCAGACAAACTTCACTCCCTTTCTGGTCAGCTTAGTCAATGGGGCGGCGATGGACGAAAATCACTCAATAAATCGCCGATAGTAACCAGCCAAACCAAGAAAACTACGAATCTCCGAAGGGGTCTGGGAACCTCCCAATCCATAACAGCCTGGACCTTTGCTGGGTCAACTGCAACACCAGCATCGGAGATAACATGCCCGAGGAAATAACCTCGCGCAACCAGAATCGCACTTGCTGAATTTAGCATACAGCTGTGCTCACGAAGAACCTCTAACACCAGAAATCGCACTTGCTGAATTTAGCATACAGCCTGTGCTCACGAAGAACCTCTAACACTACCCTCAAATGCTGACGGTGTGTGGCCTCATCCGGAGAGTAGACCAACACATCATCGATAAACACTACGACAAAGCTATCTAAGTACGGCCTAAACACCCTGTTCATGAGATCCATGAACGCTGCAGGGGCGTTGGTCAATCCGAAAGGAAGGACCAAAAACTCATAATGTCCATAACGGGTTCTAAACGCCGTCTTGGACACATCCTCACTCCTAATCCTCAACTGATGATAACCAGATCGCAAATCAATCTTAGAAAAGACTGATGCATCTTGCAACTGGTCAAACAAATCATCAATACGAGGTAAGGGATACCTGTTCTTCACTGTCACTTGGTTTAGCTTCCTATAATCAATGCATAACCTAAGTGACCTATCTTTCTTCTTGACGAATAATACAGGTGCCCCAAGGGGAAACACTAGGGCGAATAAATCCCTTATCTAGCAACTCTTGCAACTGCCTCCTTAACTCGGCTAACTCCGCAGGTGCCATCCGATATGGAGCCTTCGAGATAGGAGAGGTGCCCGGAAGCAACTCTATGGTGAACTCTATCTCTCTATCTGGTGGCAATCCAGTCAAATCATCAGGAAAGACGTCTGGAAAGTCCTGCACTACCTCATCTCTGCAAGAGTAGGTGACTCATCAGCCTCTGGTACTAATACCACGCTGGCAAGAAAAGCGTCACAACCCTTGTTCACCATGCGCATCGCCTTCATGGCAGAGATGACCAACTTTCCCACCAAGTTCCTTGCAAGGGATGAGAGAACTCGTCCTCACCAGGAATGCGGAAAACAATCCTCTTCTGACGACAATCTACTAACGCATAGTGATCCTCTAGCCAATCCAGACCAAGAATAGCATCAAAGTCCTTCATCTTTAGCAAGAAGAAACACCCATCTAGGACTCTATCCTCAATGCACACAGGTAACGACGGAATGCACTTCCTAGTCGATACCGTACCCGCCGGTGTGTGTACAGACAACGGGACTTCTAAATCCTCAGACTCTATGCCTGACTCTAGGGCTAACTGCCTAGCGAACCGCTCGGAAATGAACGAGTGAGTGGCACCCGCATCAAACAAAACCCGAGCGTGCACACCTAGAAATAAAACCGTACCTTCGGTGACATGCTCCGCCTACACGGCATCCTCCCGTGCTAGGGCAAACACTCGAGCTGGCTCGAGGCCTTCCTGGTCTTCTTGTAGCTGGCGCTGTTGCTGCTACCGCTGCTGGGGCTGGCGCTCCGCTCTGGACTCCCTACTGAAGTCTCGGACAATCATTGATCTTGTGGTCGCTACTTCCGCACTTCAAGCATTTCCCCACAATCATCCAACACTTGGAACCACCGTGTGTCTTCCCGCAATGGGGACACTCCTTCTTCACACCAGGGGAACGTTGAGAAGGTACTTGTGCACTGCTGGTTGTCACTGGACGCTGCGGTGCCTGGTATACTACTTTCTTCTTGTCCTGCCGCTGGAACGTAGCTGTAGGCCTCTTCTGCGAAGCCTTCTTCTCTTCCAGATATTGCTCCATCTCACCCTCCTACCTACAAGCAGCGCTGAGGGCCTCGTCCAAGGTACAATGGTCAAACGCTACTAGCCTCGTCCGCAGTGATGGCTTCAGGCCCATCACGAACTTCTTTGCTTTCCTGCGCTCATTTGTCACGATATGAGGTGCATATTTAGATAATTCTGCAAACCTGGCCTCATATTCGAGCACGGTCATGGAGCCTTGAGTCAAGGAAAGGAACTCCTGCTCCATCCTGTCCTGGATATGCTCGGGGACGAATTTGGCCCGAATGAGCCTCACGAACTCGTCCCAAGCCACGTCCATAGCTCCGTCCTCGAATCGTGTACGCAGTAATGAAGCCCACCACACATCAGCTCTCTCCTGTAGTAAAATCTTCATAAGCACCACACTAAACAACTTCAACTCAACAGGAGATAGAAACGCATGAAACTAACACATAACTGTAGCATGTAGTTGGCTAAAGTAACCTTGTCCTCATCCGCACACCTAATAGCCCGGAAGATCTTCTCAATCTCCCTCATCCAGCTCTCAGCTAGCAACGGGTCGCTCTCCCCCTTAAAAGAGGGTGGCAACATCCTCTTGAATCTTTCCATGATGGAAGGTCCACCATGGTCCTGAGCTGGAACTTGAGCCTGCTACATCCAACAACAAATAATGCACATTCAATATAACATCATACAATTAAATAAAACAGGCTACACTTTGATTGATTATACTAACCTGAGCCTCCAACTGAGCCTGGAGTGCAGTCTGGGTGTGGGTCTGCGTCTGCATGGCCTGCACCAAACCTTGCATGAACACTCCATAATCTACAGGCGGCGGTGGGGGAAGTATAGGACCCAATGGTGCCGGGGCCTGCTGCTCCGCCCGCTCCTCACGTCTCGGCTCGTCCTCACGGGCCGGCGCTCGGCCACGCCTACCTCTCGAAGCCATGGCTGCAATAAATTTCAGCCATTATTAGAGCTACGTTAATTTAATTTCCTAACCATTTTCTCATCTATTTTCCATTCATTATTAATCAATTCTACACGTGTGGACAATCTATAAGGATCTAGCATGTAATGAAGATGATGATTCATGTATATTTATGTACAATCTCAATCGGTTTCTCTGATACCAATCTCTGTGACGACCCTCATTATACCGGTTCGGTTATACCAACCCACGTCGGTATAGTGAACGTTATCACAGTGGGACATTTACCCAAACATTAACATACGATTGAGATGCTCATAAATATAAATACAGAGTAGCGGAAGCAAAAGAACTACTTGTCTTCATTCCATCATCCACATTAAACATACATGATTCAAATGACAAATTTAAGAGAAATAAAGTCCACATAGTGAAGTACTAAATTCAAATACATAGTTGTCCACAATTATATAGTGTTTCTATTACAATGCCTCAATTTACACCAACTAAACCTGTACGCCGAAGCAAGGAATGAGTCTCAAGGACTCAACAAATAACACCACACACCTCATACATGCATATATCACAGTAGGTTTTTCATTCCAATTTGCAAAGCAAAACATATAGCATGCTTGGACATTGATAAAGACAACCTATCATGATAATTCTACAAACTTTAAAACACATGGTACATGATTTAAGCCATTCCAAAATAAATATCCTATCACATGCTTTTTACTCATGTAATCACATGAAGCTACATTTCAAATGAGGCTAAAACATGGAAGCAACTAAACATGGGATTCTTGCATGCATAAAAAGAAACATTTCTATCATGGTTTCTACACATTCTTACACATGCACATTATCATTTTATACACTTTAAGGTTGCTGTTTTGACATGGATTTAGCAATTCAGATCCTATCACATGAGAGCTACAATTCCAATTAACTACAACACGATAGCAATTAAACATGGAATTGTTCACACATATGCAAGAAATGCTCCTAGCATGGATTCTACACATTTTTACACATATAAAACATTCTTATAAACACCTTTACGTTGCTGTTATAACATAATTTCACATTAACATAATGGTTTTACATGTTTACACAATTACTCATTCACATAGTTCTCTTTTTACACATTGCACATTTACACATATTCACACTACACAATTTACACATAGTCACATTCACATTTCACAATTTACATTCACATTTCACGATTTAGTGCCATGACACATAGTCCAAACCACCATTAGAAGGACACATCACATAACACATACACATAACACATAGACGCCACCTAGGCAATACAGTGACGACTCTTGGACTGCGCAGACCGGGAGAACAAGTCTCCACCCTAACCAGTGGTACTTGTCCACCTCCAGGATTTCATCCTAATGCCCTTAGGATCTTAACACATTGAACCTTCCCATGGGGACTTTTCCATGGTATGGTTCCACGGCCCTCTATGGAAGCAGTGTCACACATGGCACAGTCTTACACATTACACATTCCGATTTTAACACACATATTACACATGTCTTTACATTCTCTTACTTATACACATGGCTCTGTTTTCCTAATCATGATACTACTGTTGACAGAAATCAAACATTCAGTAGCTCCCATTAATCAGGTTGGCAACCACATCATCAAATCATATTCATGATGGCATGCATTTATCACATGTTTTCACATGGAAATTTCATAATACACTTTATAGTTATCCAAATATCATGAAATTTTAACCACACACTAATTGCAGGTTCATGACCTCACATACAAATTTCCAGATTTTTCTGAGTCATATTACATTTACAGAAATTAAAATATTCAGTTTCATGCTATTCATAATTCAATTTAACATGGAACCTAACATGAATATCAGATTTGTCTATTCACAGCCTTGAACCTAACATACACATCATCACAGGAATTTTCCCCGGATTTATTGCACAACACACAATTTACTGTAATTTTTACAAATCCTACGCATGTCCTCTATTTCTAAAACAGAAATCACAGTAAATTCCACACTCATAGAAAAATTCTCAAAATTTCAGGGCATGGACTGATGCGTATATACATGGTTTAGAAAAATTTAGGGCATTCCATTCCTTAGAGATCATGTAAACAGTAGGTGAACATGCATAATCCATTTTCCAAACATATATTTCAAAAAGTCTAACAATTCATGCCATCCACCGAAAAGCATAGAAAATTCCACACATCACATTGTCTATTTTACCTAACATATATGATTACATTATATCCTCATGCGAAAACACTTCGGAAATTAATCATATAGAAGGGAGAACAACTCACTGTTCTGCCCTGAAGAACTTAACGGCACAGTTTGGCCGTTAATGGAGCTTAACGGCAACATCGTTGGCCGTTAATTGAAGATCTTAATGGCAAGGGGTCTTGCCATCAAGTTCAGGTCTGTGTAAAACACAGACCCGAGCTCCAAAAGAAAGAGAAGTGTGAGGATCCCCGACACGAGTAAAATCTGTAAAAATGGTAAAACCCTACTAGACACCTACATAGACGAAGTGAATGGGTTACTTGCCTCTTAATAAATCTCCAAAGGGATCAAAGAGGTTGATGAAGCTCTCCTTGGGCAGTCCCAAGAAGCCTCCAAAATCTTCTTGCTCCGGGTTCTTGGTCGATCTCCACAGCAGGTTGGAGTCGGGGAAGCCTTCCCCTATGCTCCAGCTAGTCGCCAGTTGCTGTAGATCGCCGAATGAAGCTCCAAGCCGCCGGATCTGAGCTCTCAAAGCTCAGGTTTTCTCACAGCTAGAGCTAGGGTTTCTCTCCTCTCTTCCAAGAGTCAAGAGATCAGCTCTTCTGGTGCAGAAAGGGTTTAGTTTATAGGAGAAGGGGTTTGGTTTATCCCGGAGGGGTGATGGGATGGCCTGATAGCCGTTGGGGACATCTCTCCAATGGCTGGGCTTGCTTGCCCCCGGAATTTCGGGGTCTGCAATGCATGCTGGTCAGAAATATTAACCTCCACATCCATGGCCGTTGACTTAAGTATTAGCGTCCATCGAGGTGGACGCTGACTCAGACTGGACGTCCATCCATGTTGACGCCAATTGGCCCTTCGGCCGGAACTTAAAATCATGCACAAATCATGCTGAACTTATACATATGTATACGTGCAATATATGTGGTATAATATACACACCATCACACATGCAAACATACGATATTTATAACCTATTTACACACATGCACACATAAGTATCACTAGTTAACATTGTACATAGATAGGTACATCTATGCATACACAAGCATGAATTATTTACACGTAATAAAGTAATACAACAAAATTCGAGGGCCTTACAAGAATGTCATCCTATTGTGGTTGAGAAGGATGGGAGATTTTTTCATAAACATGTCGCCTAATTGGAGTAGCCACTTGCGGTACATTGGAAGCTGAGGAGTTATTTCAAGCTCATACATATGTGTTATTTAATTGCAAGGCTATTGAGCAATACGTAAAGTAAGTTTTTCAATAATGTGTTAATCTTTAATTGCATTCTTTAATTGAGCACAAAGATGAACTTTTTATTTCATGCAGTGATCATCTTTTTGAGGTCAAAGAAATGTATCATGGATTGCAGGAGATGGAAATAGAGCATATCCATACATCTGAATTTCCAACATGGCTAAAAACTTAAGTACATTCATTTCTACACACCATGTTTTTTTGTTTAAACAAATTGAATACAATCCAAGCTTTTTTCTTTCTTCATTTTAAGGTGCACAAATTACAAGAGTCAAGGCATGGGTCAATTTCAGCAATGCTTCGGTGGATTAACGATGGTTCACTTGAAGTGGTTAAAAAGTATGAAGCATGTATAGTCAATGGTTTTCGATTTCATACAAGAAATCTTGAACGTCGCCGAGTTACTCAAAATTCTAGTGTTATAATGTCTGCAATCACATCATGTTTCTCAAGTTCAAAGGATAGACAACCTATCCAGGGAAATGTCACATATTATGGTGTACTTGATGAGATCGTGCAAGTTGATTATTATGGGGAGATGAAAATTGTTCTCTTTAAATGTGACTGTATTGATGGGAATCGAGGGGTCAAAAAAGAAGGCAATATCACCATTGTCAATACTTTGTGTAAATCAAGAACTAATGAACCTTATGTGTTGGCATCACAAGTAAGCAAGTTTGGTACGTTGAAGATCTTCGTAATATTGGTTGGTATGTTGTTCGAAAGACATTACCACGTGAATTCTTTGACATGGCAAAAGTAGAACATGATAATGATGGAGATTTTTTGGACATTAAGCCAACAAATTTGGTCCACCAATTTGACAGTGATATGAATGGTGAAGATGTTGATGAATTAAGTCTAAATTGAGAAAGAAATGATGTTGAGGGAATAGAGATCTAAGATGTTCAAGAATTAAGTATGTATATCTCTGACTTTCATATTTTCAATGATGTTAGCCTGCTTAGCATATCTCACTTTTACATCTCTGACTTTCATATCTCACTTTTAATGCTTTATTTACAGGGGTAAAAAGATCATAGAAAATTTATCATACACCTCTACACACACGACTTCAACTAAGAAAGGCATGTAGGGCCCTGGATCATCTTCACATCCCCTACCATCAAAAAGAGTAAAAAATATTGAAGATATTTATGATGTCTCCAGACCGCAGCAAAGAAAATTAGATACCAGCAGTTTTCAACAATATTTGGAGTGAGTCAATTGTTTTTTTTTTCATAAAAGTTATTTCATACTAATTACGCTACTATAATATGTTTAGGCATATGTTGGGGGCATTGGAGAAGAACGGCTCGTAGATGTAACAATATTAGATTGTTTCCGGTATCATATGTATTGATGAAGGGTTGCGGAATTCCCTGTATGGTAATCTAGAAGGGGGGTTGAATAGATTACTGCCGATTAAAAAAGTTTATCACCTTCTTTTCTTCGAAACATAGATTATCAAAACAATGTTAAACTTTAAACTACGTGTGGATGTGTGTGACTTGATAACAGATGGATAACAGATTATCAAACGTGCGTGGAGATGCCGTGCCTATCAAACATCTAGCGTAAATTCGTGCAAACCACAAGACACGACGATTTACGTGGTTCGGAGTACACAACTTGTGTATCCTACATCCACAGGCCACACACACACGCAGAGCAATCTGCTTATGAGCTAGTTCACAAACTACAACTTACACACACGTGTTATCTGATGTGAAACCACAATCAGAACAACACCCACACACGTGTATCAAGCACAAGTGCTACCTAAAACACAACACACACACACAGATATGGAGAAATAGAAACAGAGAAGAGTTTAAGAGTTGAAGAACAAATCCAGTTGTAAACTCTTCTTGTGAACGTCTGACTGGGCTTCAAGCTTCGTCTTGAAGGTCACAACGTGATGGAGACACTTGAATCTACGACGTTCAGACTTCACCTTCCACTGGAGAGACTTCTCTTCTTGGTTCTGGGCGGTAGGTTGAAGCAGAGCAGCAGAGCAAGACTTCTTGTGAGAACTCTTTAGGGTTTTTGCTTGGAGACTGCTTGTGTACGTGATTTGCTTCAAAAGGTTGCTTATATAGTGGTGTTTACATATGGAGAGCCGTGGTAGAAGGAAACACCAACTTCGGCAACGTTCAAACTTTCTGAATCTGAAGCTTCTGTACGTCTGTCGACAGGTAATATACCTGCTGTCGACAGGAATCAACAGAGTATCAAGTACCAGAAGTCTGGATGTTCTGGAAAGCTCTTACTGTATGAATCTATCGACAGGTGACCTGTTGCTGTCGACAGGTACATGTCTTCCAGAAATGGATCTTTCAGACTATATGCTTCTATCGACCAGGAGCTTTCTTTCTGTCGACAGGGCTTGTTTTCCAGAACTGTGAACTTGCTGGCTGTATGAATCTGTCGACAGGTGCTTGATGGTTGTCGACCGGTACATTGTCTTGTGACTTTTCTTGATCTTTTATACTTGTTTTTGGCACATGTCTTGCATAGTGTATCTCCTACATTAGTAAACATAGTTAGAGACATATTATGAATAGATATAATCAAGCATTGTACCAAGTTATTGTGACAAGTCATTTGTATGTAGAATTCATGCATCAAACTCAATTCACATTGTACATCATTTGTTTACATTGTGCATCATTGTTCATCATCAAAAACATGTTGTATTTATCATTTAGAATGTGAACCCAACATTCTCCCCCTTTTTGATGATGACAAAATTAATCAATTAAGTAAGTGCACAATTGAGTTTTCTCCCCCTTTTGACAACATCCAAAAGCATACACCATATACATATGTATTAGACAAAGAGCAATGATTTGCATTGATATTTCATGAGTCATACACAGTACATGATATGCTAATAAAAAAAGGAAGGGAAAGACATTGTTTGACAATCATCTAACAACAACATGACTGAGGGCACAACAAGACACAGTTGTGAACTAGATAACAGAACTTGACGCTATCCTAGACACCTAAGCTAACTAAGCATCATCATCAGCTGGAGGTGTAGGTGCCCGACGCGCAGTAGCAATGCTATCCAGGCGAGTGTCAAGTGTGTCCATTCTGGCATTAAGTCTTTCAAAGCCTGTTGCCATTTGGATCTGGAGCTGAGCAAGTAAATCCCTAATTGAGGGCTCAGCATCATCAGCAGCATCATCTCTTGGAGCATCTAGTGGCTCAGATTGGGAGTCTTCATCTTGAGCATCTTCTTCATCTTCATGTTCTTCATCATCACCATCATCAGCAGCTGCCCCTTTACCTTTGAGATCTCTTGTTACAATGCCATCTACCATCTTGTAGCCCATCTTATGTGCAGCAGTGAGGTCATAGGAGCTACGGGATTTGAGAACGGTCATCTCCTCCTTTGGAATTTGAATGCCAATGAAGAGGAAGAGAGAAGTGAGTTGGCATGCATATGGGATAGATCTCTTGGCACTGCGAACACATATGCGAAAGATAGAGACCATAAGAGCAGGTAAGTTGATAGGTTCAGCATTGAGGAATTGGTGAAGCAGAGACTTGTGAAGGGAGGTCACAAGTTCTCGGCTACCATCCTTGGGAACTATGAGAGTGGTGAAGATGTGATGGATGAAACGATGAAGAGGAGGGAAGGAGTTGGCATTTAGTTGCCTACGATCAGTAGGATCGTAAGGCTGCAAAGTAATGAGCGTATGATACTCCTCTGGAGTTGGATGATGGGTCATTATGTCTACTCCGGTATTTGGGATTTGCAAGGCGGTGGATAGGAGATTTGGAGTAATATAAAATAGAGTATCCTTCACCTTGGTATACAACTTTCCACTGCTTCATAGTCGGAGGTTGGTGTAGAAATCGGTCACGGCGGTTGTAGAGTACCGCATGTGATCGTAGCAAAAGGGGGCCCAACCCTGGACATCAAAGAGAGGATGTAGTTCTGGAAACATATCCTCCAAGGAAAGGAAGTCAATGTAGCGGGGCTGCACAACCTTGGTGAAGGTACCATGGACATCGAGAAGACTCAGAGAAGGTGAAATGATGAGCTCCGGCAAACGATCCTCCCGGTGTTCGTCCGAGGCTCGGTGGTGGTCCTGGAGCCCTGGCCGGCTTCGGGAGACTGAGGACGACGACGTGATGCTAGCTTCTTGGCCGGTGGAGCCATCAGGAGTGGAAGCTTGATGTGGATGGTGAGGGTAGAGAAGAAGGAGACACAGGAAGGAGGAAGACGAAAGGGAGAGGAGAAGTTCTTCTGGCGCCCTGGAGAAAGAGATTTTGAAGAGATGGAGGGAAAGGAGGGTTTTTGGAAGTTGAAAAAGATGGAAAGGGGGGTGGGGTCCTCTTATAGAAGGCTTGAGGGTATTTGAATAGTCGGATCCCACCAAATCCGTTTTCGGATTGAGCCCGTTTGACTTCCAAAAAACAGATCTGTCGCCGGCTGTCGACAGGGCCTATGCTGCCTGTCGACAGGCACAGACAAATAAGTGAATTATTGGTATTTTTGAGTGGTTTTAGAAATGGAACTTTGAGCATTGGTTCCTAAATGTTTATTTAGGGTGTATACTAGGTGAACACATACTTCAACCAACCATATTCAAAGATATAAAAAGCCATATCATTTTCCTTAATGGTTTAAGCATAATACCCAAGGGATTTTAAGTTAGAGCATTAGGAAAACACTCACTTAAGGTAAGAAAAACACACACTCACCCTTCTTTAAATATATGACAGTGTAGGACAACACAATTCCCATTTTGTTGATAGTCAAGAGATGTAGGAAAAGAATATCTATATGTTTTAGACAATCATAAACAACACGGACCTTGGGATTTATTACTCAGTGGAGGCTTCACACTATTTCATTTTTATTCTCTATTTGCAATTCTGAAAGGCAATGGGAGAAAGTGGTAATGAAGAGAACTTCACACCTTTTGACGTGAGGATAGACATTACACGTGCCAATACCCCCAGTTACTCAGCGGAAGTATAGAGCAATGATGAGATTGCTGAGTAACCGGGGAGATGGACATCCCAAATGTCTGCCCTCGCGTCAAAAGGCTCACTCATCAACTCTGTACAACGGCTAAAAACTCAACTTGCGTAGTCTTTTGATTATGGAACTTTATGTCTCATATGATAGCTAGTCATACATTCATTGATCTTGATTTTTCGAACAATACTTGGAGAAAAGCTACCTATTTCTGTACAATACAATTCAATAGCCAAAACTCAATTAACCTAGCTATCATATGAGTGAGAACTATGTTGGCATACCCAGAAAATCTTTAGAGGAGTGAGGTGGGTATCCTAGACCATAGTTAAATGTTTTCAGAATGATATAACCTAAACCCACACAAGAGTAGTATGCCCAAATCATAATGGTATAAAGAATAACTTGTATATCATATGAGTATGATGGGGTGAGACATGTATTAACACCCAATATACACCTTAGATGTCAAGTTGGAACCTGCTCAAGTAGTGGGATATGAAATAGACAAAAAGTTCCTGGAGTTAGTGTGTCTGTCGACAGCCAGAAATGGTCTGTCGACAGATGTACATTGACAGAAAAGGGATTGTTCTGGCACAGCAGAGACTGTGCATATCTGTCGACAGAGGAAAGTGGACCTGTCGACAGATGTAGACAGTGTGCAGAATGAGTGTTCTGTGTGGCCTGCTCTGTCGCAGGATGCTTGTTGGCTGTCGACAGAGACCTGTTTAGAGCCAGTATAAGGTCAGAATGAAGTATGGAATGGGCAAAGCATGTGAGGGAATTGTATAAGCACAAAAGTTGAGTGATTTCTTTCACAATGACATCCATCTAACCTCAATTTGCTCCCCCATAGTGTGTGCTATTGTGTACACATGCATTCAAGTACAACAGGACACATTTGCACAATTTGACCAAGCAACATAGAAACACCAAAGCAAGTATGAAGTGATGTCATGAAGATGTTCAATTTGACAAGGAATAGTGAGTGGGCAAAATATAAAGAAACTAATCCTCATAGAAAGTCAATGACCCTTTTATGCAATATAACTATGGATACTTGGCGGAGAATGTTTTCTCACGCATAATGAAAGTTTCCAAACAAGCATGACTTGTTCTTCCACAAATCACCATTTGATATACCTCATAGTTAGTTCACACAAGGAACATATACTTACTATTTGGGTTAAGTTTCATTGTAATTTGCACAAACCCAATTCTCGTCTCAATGTTGTGAATCTATCTTCAGCCAGAGGTTTGGTAAAGATGTCTGCCAGTTGATTTTCAGTGGGTATGAAACTTATCTCCAATGTTTTATTGGCTACCTCATCTCTCAAGAAATGATGACGAATTTCTATGTGTTTTGTCCTAGAATGTTGAATGGGATTCTTTGATAGATTGATTGCACTAGTGTTGTCGCATAGGATAGGTGTGCATCCAATGTCAATGTTGTAGTCACACAACTGACTTTTTATCCACAACACTTGTGCCGCACAACTCCCTGCAGCAACATATTCTGCCTCTGCAGTGGAGAGTGCAACCGAGTGTTGCTTCTTGGATGCCCACGAAACCATGCAACCACCAAGAATTTGGCAATAGCCACTAGTGCTTTTCCTGTCAATTTTACATCCAGCATAGTCAGCATCAGAATATGAAACCAAGTTAAAGCTACTACCTGCTGGATACCAAAGACCCAAATCATGCGTACCTGAGAGATATCTGAAAATTCTCTTGACTGCAATTAAATGGCTTTCCTTTGGACTAGATTGGTATCTAGCACAAAGACAAACACTGAATTGTATGTCCGGTCTACTTGCAGTAAGATAAAGGAGTGAGCCAATCATACCTCGAAATTGTTTGGCATCTACCGATTTACCTTTCTCATCACTTTCTAGCTTAATGCTTGTGCTCATGGGTGTTGAGGCATGCTTAGCTTGTTCAAACTGAAACTTTTTCAGTAGCTCTTTAACATATTTTTCTTGGTTGATGAAGAATCCGTCTTCTAATTGTTTGACCTGCAAACCAAGAAAAAATTGAAGCTCCCCCATAAGACTCATCTCAAATTCACTGTGCATATGTTTAGAGAATTCTTCACACAGTGAAGGATTAGTAGAACCAAAGATAATGTCGTCCACATAGACTTGAACAACAATTATGTGATTGCGAACTTTCTTTGTAAAGAGAGTTTGGTCTACCTTACCTCTTGAGTAGTTTTTGCTTACCAGATAGGTGCTCAGCCTGTCGTACCAAGCTCGGGGTGCCTGTTTCAAACCATAAAGAGCTTTGTGCAATTTAAATACATGGTTTGGTTTATCATGATCCTCAAAGCCAGGTGGTTGAGAAACATAGACTTCCTCTTTTATGTAGCCATTCAAGAAAGCAGTTTTAACATCCATTTGAAATAGTTTGAACTTGTTTGAACATGCATATGCTAACAAGATCTAACTGCTTCTAGTCTAGCTACAGGTGCAAAGGATTCTTCAAAGTCAACACCAAATTCCTGATTATATCCTTTTGCAACCAGTCTAGCCTTGTTTCTCACCACTTTACCCTCTTCATTTAGTTTATTCCTAAAGACCCATCTTGTCCCAATGACAGATATTTCAGGGGTTCTAGGAACTAAACTCCAGACATTATTTCTTTGAAATTGCCCAAGCTCCTCATGCATAGCATCAATCCATGAGTTTTCTTTTAATGCTTCTTCAACATTTTTAGGTTCCACTTGAGATACAAAAGCTAAATGATCCTGTTCAACTATTTGATTAACCTGAGACCTAGTTTGAACTGAGTCATTTATGTCACCTATGACATTTTCAAGTGGATGAGCTTTAGAATACCTCACATTAGTAACGGTGAAGGTCCGGGTTGATCTTGCATTTGAGGAGGTTGTTCTGGAGGAGGGGTGGCTGGAGGACTTTCAGCTTGAAGATGACTTGTTGTTGTGGATCTTGTGCAGGTACTTCTTCTTCATTTCTGAGCAGATGTCCTTCATTTCATCATCGTACCTGCGAAGATATCCACTTTTAGTCTTGACAGTTGTTTTAGAGATTGCATTTGATTTTCTTTGTAGTTCTCCGAGTGTTGTATCTTCAGTTTCATCTGCAAACCTGTAAAGATTAGAATTGTTAGGCTTGGTTTGAGATTCATCAAATACAACATGTGGAGTTTCTTCCACTTTTCTAGTTTTCAGATTGAAACACCCTATAGGCTCTAGAGTGTTCTGAGTATCCAAGAAAAATACCTTCATCGCTTTTGGCTTCAAACTTGTCCAAATCATTTTTATCATTGTTATGTATGAACACTTTTGAACCAAAAACTCTGAAATACCCAATGGTGGGTTTCTTACCTTTCAGTAGTTCGTAGGAAGTTTTCTTGAATACCGGTCTTACCATGGCTCTGTTAAGAATGTAGCATGACGTGTTTACCGCTTCTGCCCAAAAGGTTCTTGCTAGTTGATTCTCGACCAGAAGCGTGCGAGCCATCTCCACCAAGGTTCTATTTTTCCTCTCCACGACTCCATTTTGTTCTGGAGTTCTTGGGGAGGAGAACAAGTGTTCTATTCCTTGGTTCCTGCAAAAATCAGAGAAGGAGGTATTGTCAAATTCTCCCCCGTGATCAGTGCGGATGGAGCATATTTTGTTGACATTTCCATGCTCAATTTTATTGAAAAATTCTTCAAAAACATTCAGTGCTTCATTCTTGTGAGCCAGAAATTTCACCCAAGTGAACCTAGAGAAATCGTCTACAATGACAAAACCATATCGTTTGCCATTGAGACTGAGTGTTCTCGTAGGTCCAAATAGGTCCATGTGCAACAGTTCATAAGCTTTAGAAGTACTCACCGGTGCTTTTGATTTGAAGGATTTCCGGGTCTGTTTTCCCTGTGCACATGCATCACAGAAATTTTCATTCTTGTTAAAGGAAATTTCAGGAAGACCACTTACCAAGTTAAGCCTCATGATCTTGTGCAATACATTATAGCTAGCATGACCGAGCCTACGATGCCACAATGTAAGCTCATCCTGTTTGTTTGCTACAAGACATAGATCATTATTTTCTGGATCATCTAAGTCAACCATGTAGATGTTGTTTATTCTTTTTCCAGAAAACTTTAGGCTTCCTGTTTCCTTATCAAGAATTTGACATGAATTGGATTCAAAGACAATTTTATGACCCTTATCACACAATTGACTTATGCTAAGCAAGTTGTGATGAAGGCCATCAACAAGTAAACATTGTCTATGGAGTTAGAGGCAAACTTACCAACCTTACCTGAGCCGATGATCTGGCCTTTGTTGTTACCTCCAAAATCACTTGACCTCCGTCTTTTTCCACGAGCAAACTGAATTTTTCTTTATCGCCCGTCATGTGCCTCGAGCAGCCACTATCCAGGTACCATTTGTTTTGATTGTGGGCTGCTAGGCATTCCTGCACATGTGGATCAGACAAGAGGTTTTGGTACCCAAATTACTTTGGGTGCCGTTGTATCATTCATGCCAAACAGTAAATGCTTAGGGATCCAAACTTGTTTGTATTTCAATTTATTTGGATTGTTCCAGCATTGTTTTTCAGTATGCCCGACCTTTTTGCAGATTTTGCATGATGAAGGTTTATGAACAACAGTGGGCTTGATGTTCTTGGGAGCATGCATTGGCATCTTACCCTTTTGATGCCTTGTTAATTTTGGTTTGGGAGCATGCTTTTTGTCCTGTTTTGGGCTTGTTGCAAATTCCTTAGATTGACTAGGAACAAACTTGACCATTTTAGGTTCTTGTTTCTTACCCTTTGAAGGTTTTTCTTATTCTTTGAAGGGGTTTGTTTACTTGAACTTGGGCTGGAATCAATGAAATCGGTTAGCAGATTTTTGCCAATTCCTTTGGCTTTGCATTTTGAAATCCAATCCCATGTCTTGCAACAAACACTTTTGAACCTAGAATTGCATCCAGATTCTGTTTACTTTTCACAAAGCCAGATAAATCTTTTGACTTACCTTTTATTTCCTTTTCAGCTTGTTCCAATCTTTCTTTTAGATTAGCATGCTCACTTTTAAGAGTTTCAAGAGAGTTCATTAGATCATCTCTTTCCTTTTGAACTTCTTGAAACTTAAGTTTCATGCTATCCAATTCATCACTGTGTGTTTGTTCATCAATCTTCATCATTTCAATTACCTTATTCAAGGATTCAATTTCTTCATTTTGTTTGATTCATGAACAAGGGAATTGACTTTCTTCTTGAGTGCTTTATTTTCGGACTTGAATTCACAGACTTTTTCAAATAGAACAGTATAAGCTTCTTCCCATTCAGTAATAGAATATGTTTCAAAGGAAGAGCTTACCTCGTTGGAATCGTCACTCCTTGCCATGAGACACTGAATCTCATCATCCCTTCAGGTAGCTTGACTGCCCTCGTTTTCATCTTCATCACTCCAAGTGGCCAACATTGCCTTGGCCTTCTTGAAGATGAATTTGTCCTTCTTCAGCTTCTTTTTGAGCTCGGGGCACTCTCCTCTCATGTGCCCTTGCTTCTTGCACTCATAACAAACAATCTCAGACTTTTTGTTAGTATCGAATTTATTGGCAAAGTCTTTCTTTTGGAAAGGTTTAGAGTTACCTGTACCTCTCCTCTTGTATTTCAGGAATTTTTTGAATTGTCTAGTGAGCATAGCCATCTCATCATTGTCACTCTCACTAGACGATTCAGTCACATCACTTTCCTGAATTATCTCCTTTTTGGAAGCTGAAGAACTCTTCCTGGAAGCCTTCAAGGCAAGTGACTTCCTAGGATTTTCTTCAGTTTCCTTTCTTTTGACATTCAGTTCATAAGTCATTAGAGAACCAATCAGTTCATCTACTTTCATTTTTGAGAGGTCTTTGGAATCCTCAATGACCGTGGCTTTGGTGTTCCATGAGGATGGAAGAGACCGAAGTATCTTCCTCACCAAGTCACTTTCTGAGTATTCCTTTTTAAGACCTTTCAATCCATTTATTATTATCATGAATCTAGCAAACATGTCAGAGATGGTTTCACTATTATTCATTTTGAACATTTCATATTCTGAAACCAACATGCTTACTTTTGATTCTCTTACCTCACACGTACCTTCATAGATTAGCTCAAGCTTGTCCCACATCTCCTTTGTTGAGGTGCATGTGGAGACTCTCGAGTATTCCTTCGGATGGACCGCGCACTGCATCATATTGAGGGCACTCCAGTTGAGTGTCCCTTTGGCGATCTGGTCCTTGGTCCAGGTATCCTCGTCCTGAGGCAACTTGGATGCTCCTTTTCTGACTATTTTCCATAGTTCGAAATTTTGTGCTCGTAGAAACACCTGCATCCGATTTTTCCAATACAGATAGTCAGTTCCATAAAAGAAGGGTGGCCTGGTCACTGAGTGTCCCTCGGCCATATACCCCTTGTTAGATTCCATTTGACCGTGAATCTCCTGATCGTAAAATCAAACAGGTAAAGTAGTAAATCGGAGAAACTCGGCTCTGATACCAATTGAAGGGTTGCGGAATTCCCTGTATGGTAATCTAGAAGGGGGGTTGAATAGATTACTGCCGATTAAAAAAGTTTATCACCTTCTTTTCTTCGAAACACAGATTATCAAAACAATGTTAAACTTTAAACTATGTGTGGATGTGTGTGACTTGATAATAGATGGATAACAGATTATCAAACGTGCGTGGAGATGCCGTGCCTATCAAACATCTAGCGTAAATTCGTGCAAACCACAAGACACGACGATTTACGTGGTTCGGAGTACACAACTTGTGTATCCTACATCCACGGGCCACAACACACGCAGAGCAATCTGCTTATGAGCTAGTTCACAAACTACAACTCACACACACGTGTTATCTGATGTGAAACCACAATCAGAACAACACCCACACACGTGTATCAAGCACAAGTGCTGCCTGAAACACAACACACACACACACATATGGAGAAATAGAGACAGAGAAGAGTTTAAGAGTTGAAGAACAAATCCAGTTGTAAACTCTTCTTGTGAACGTCTGACTGGGCTTCAAGCTTCGTCTTGAAGGTCACAACTTGATGGAGACACTTGAATCCACGACGTTCAGACTTCACCTTCCGCTGGAGAGACTTCTCTTCTTGGTTCTGGGCGGTAGGTTGAAGCAGAGCAGCAGAGCAAGACTTCTTGTGAGAACTCTTTAGGGTTTTTGATTGGAGGCTGCTTGTGTACGTGATTTGATTCAAAAGGTTGCTTATATAGTGGTGTTTACATATGGAGAGTCGTGGTAGAAGGAAACACCAACTTCGGCAACGTTCAAACTTTCCGAATCTGAAGCTTCTGTACGTCTGTCGACAGGTAATATACCTGCTGTCGACAGGAATCAACAGAGTATCAAGTACCAGAAGTCTGGATGTTCTGGAAAGCTCTTACTGTATGAATCTGTCGACAGGCGACCTGTTGCTGTCGACAGGTACATGTCTTCCAGATATGGATCTTTCAGACTGTATGCTTCTGTCGACATAGAGCTTTCTTGCTGTCGACAGGGCTTGTTTCCAGAACTGTGAACTTGCTGGCTGTATGAATCTGTCGACAGGTGCTTGATGGCTGTCGACAGGTACATTGTCTTGTGACTTTTCTTGATCTTTTCTACTTGTTTTTGGCACATGTCTTGCATAGTGTATCTCCTACATTAGTAAACATAGTTAGAGACATATTATGAACAGATATAATCAAGCATTGTACCAAGTTATTGTGACAAGTCATTTGTATGTAGAATTCATGCATCAAACTCAATTCACATTGTACATCATTTGTTTACATTGTGCATCATTGTTCATCATCAAAAACATGTTGTATTTATCATTTAGAATGTGAACCCAACATTTGAATGGTTATCCAAAAGTCATGGAGTGGATTAAAGAAAAAGGCATCTTCTCAAAGACATATACATTTGTGCCTATTGTGGATGGGTGAGTTAAATTAGTAATCTTGTTTCCTAACATCTTTAAAAATGGATGCATTTACTAAAGGTTACCTATTGTAGGGGGCACTGGAACCTTCTTATTCTGTGCAACTTGGGAAATTCATTCAACAATAATTACACTCCGTGCATGATCCTTCTAGATTCTCTTATAATTTCAGAACCATTGAAAGAAGAGCCAACAATTAGAAGGTATTAGTAATAGTTTTATTGTAGATGCGTTCTTAATTCTGACATTTATTTTAACCTAACTCATTTAATGGTTCTTATTGTAGATTTGTAAAGGAGTTGTATCATACACAGGGCAAGTTGGCTAGTTCTCGAAGCATTGCTTCTATTCCGCTTTTACTTCTGATGGTATCCAAGATATTTACAATTTTGATAATTATTATATTGGGATCTAGAATTCATTTGAATGGTGTTTTAAATTGTTATAGGTACCACAACAAAGGGATGGAGAGGAGTGTGGTGTATTCACGCTCTATTACATATATCTCATTCTAAAAAGTGCTCCAGCCACTTTTTCATTTACGTCATATCCATATTTTGTATAAGTTCTAAACTCAACTTTCCATTTATTATTGTTTAGTAGTGTCTTCAAACTTTTTTAACCTATTTGTTTTTAAAATGTAAATTAAATTTCTACAGATGACTACCACTTGGTTTTCATATTCTGAAATTGATGCATTTGAGCCCAAGATCAGAAAGTTTGTAGATCTGTCAATAAATGATTCACCTGTGATGCCATGTGAAAGTGAAGAGTTGGAAGATGAAGGTGATAGCACAGTGAAGGATCATGATGTGGGGATGAAGAGGAAAGGATGAGGACCTACAATGTGTCATGACGTGCATGCTTTGGAAGATGGGAAAAAAATTTGTGTGGAGTGGGATGATCTTGGTCAACCAGTGGGGAAGGGTGGTAATCATTGAGGACATTATTAGGAACAGTGGCAAGAAATGCAAACAAGTGTCCTATTAATGTTCAAAGTTGGGATAAAATGCCACAAAAATGTATTGAAGATGTATGGCTGTTTATTCAGGTAATTGTATTTCTTTTGAACCTTATGTATGCTGAATTCATGATATTTTATAACATTTCTCTTTTCTTTGTAGAGAAAGTATGATGTTCCTAATGAAGACTTGTATAGGAGTTGGGTTAGGAAAGATCTATCATTTAAGTGGAAGTTTCACAAGTATGATCTACGAAGGAAATATTTGAAGCAGGATGAAAAAATGCATTCAAATAAAACCACCAAGCAGATATCATATTAATGAAGACATGTGGAGAGAAGCGGTTAAAGTATGGACATCTTCTGCATCTCGGGTAAGTGGTTTTACATATCAAAATTATAAGTCTGAAGATTATGTGTAACTGAAAAATTTTGTTGTGCAGAGAAGAAGTGAAATCAATACGAAAAATAAAAACGTCCAAACCATGTTCCATTGTGCAGGGACTCGATCATATGCAGACATCCGACAAGTTGAGGTGAACACATTATGATACACTTTTCATTACATATGATACATAGACCTAAAACATGATACAATATAATGTATGCATGAGAACCTGCACTTTTCTTTAATTGTCACCTATAAAATTTAAGAAGTACTCTCACAGTTTTTGTGTTCATATATATATATATATATATATATATTCACACTTGCATTATCTGTACATTTCCTTGTGAAATTTTTTGGTGTCCACTATTTGTGTCTTGTCCTCTGTCTCTTTTATTAATGAGCAAATGTATGAATTTTGTCATGATAATGATGTATTTTTATATAGTTCTGTATCAATGATATAATAAAGATGAAGATGTGTATATTTTTTTCAGAAGGAGAAAACTTGGAATGATCCAGATCGAGCTGAGGTTTTCATTATCACACACACTAGAAAAGATGGCAGGCCCATAAATGAGGACTGTGCAATTGCCATTGTAAGTCTTCTTTAATATCTCTATGTGTAATGCTTATGCCATTGTAAGTCTTCTTTAATATCTCTATGTTTAATGCTTATGCCATTGTAAGTCTTCTTTAATATCTCTATGTTTAATGCTTATACCATTGTAAGTCTTCTTTAATATCTCTATGTTTAATGCTTATGCCATTGTAAGTCTTCTTTAATATCTCTATGTTTAATGCTTATGCCATTGTATGTCTTCTTTAATATCTTTCACATGTC
Organism: Colocasia esculenta; assembly: GCA_014218235.1. Classification (NCBI taxonomy): domain Eukaryota; kingdom Viridiplantae; phylum Streptophyta; class Magnoliopsida; order Alismatales; family Araceae; genus Colocasia; species Colocasia esculenta. Next base: position 80,785,707 of record CM024758.1, read on the forward strand.
ACATATCCCAATGTTTAAACAGGAAAAGCTTAAAGCTCTGAAACAGACTCAACCTTCAACCAACTCTTCAAATCCAGTGGTAGCGAAAGATGATGCCTTTTCTAAGGTGTTCGAAAAAGAAAAATATGGTAGAATACGAGGAGTAGGCACTGGGCCGACACCAGTTAGTTTGTGGGGAAGAAAAAATGAAATGTTAAAGTATGAAAATAAGACATTGCATCAACGGATCAAAGTTCTTGAGGAGAAATTTGGTAAACTTGAGAACAAGGAATTGGAAGAGGTATATAATTATTTGCATAATACTGCATAAATTTGATTCTATTATTAATATTAACTAGTAGCTTATTCTTTCATGTAAAAAAGAATGAGTCACAAGTGCATAGAGACTCACTAGGGCTTTTCGCCTCATCTATGGCAAGTAAGGAGTGGTCATCGAGTAAGGACCCGGTGAGTGATAATTTTTTTTGACTAACTTTAATTTGATAGTGCCAATAGATAGAAATGCCTGACAATGTGTGGAATGTGAGCATAATTTTTTACCTTTAAATGCAGTAGCCAATTGACAAAACAGTTCATAATCCATGCAATCAGCAGATAATCTGTTAAACAAGTTTCATACTTGTGTTATCAATGCTTGTCTCATTGTGGACAAAATCTATAACTTTGTTATATGAGGTACATAAACATGAGCTGGTATGATGACAACCGAATTGGGACAACAATCTAATTTTTGTTTGTGGCATAATGTTATCTTCTGGAGTTTACATTTCCTGTAGTTTACATTTCTTACCTTGTCCATGCTACAGTTGATCCTATAGTTTACATTTCTAAAGTTGAGTGCAAACTTCGCTGGAGGATGTGGAAATGGGAACTGAAAATGGTGCATGGTTTGTTGAAAGAAAAAGGGATTCTCCTTTACTCTTTCAGTCTTTCTCTATTTTCTCCCTAAGTACGGTTATCTGTAGGAATTGATGAAATTACATAACTAATCCATGATGATTTCAATGTCAAATTGACCTACTATAATGCCTTAACTTGTTTGGAATGTTTTGGGTGAAGCAATTAAGTGCTTGCATCTACAGTAATACAACAATGGCGAGGAGTTTATCATCCCTTTATCTAGGTGAGTTAATGTAATTATAATGACTGGTAGAATAATTTGAGATTCCTAAACGAATTTTGAACTATGTGATTTTCCTATGGTCACAAACACATGCAATGGGCACAGTTGGTAATCCCTCAAAATACTGCATTTTTTTAGCTATAATTGTATGGTTTGGAAGAGAGTATAAATGGAACCAGTAGGAAGTGGTCCTCATCATACTTCAAGTGACTTCATAATGGCTACACATTCTCAAATAAGACTATGCTTGTCAGTTGACAATTTTTGTTCTCCATTTTTGCATCTCAGAATGTGGTTAGTGGTACAAGGAACAACAAAGTAAGTAACCCTTTTCCAAAAATCTGGTCAACAGTGGTTTATTTTTGTTCAACATGAGCTAGTTATAATATTTTTATATTTTTCCATTATAATTAATGACTAACTTTTATGTAATTTCAGATGACAGAGAAGAAGGTGAAATTGCTGGATTTGGAGAATGAACAAGTGGCAGAAGGAATTGTTATGAGTATGGATCCAGCAAAAATTGTTATGGGGAGGCCGATTGGAATTGTGTACTGTGAAGTCTCAATTCATTATGCAAACAAACTTGATGCTCCGTTGTTTGTTAAAGATGACCATAGATTTCAAATGAAAGATGCCATTGGAAGTCATATTCTATGGATTCGAGATTATGTAAGTTTTTTGTTTATTGAAAATTTATACTACCTAACAAATCATCTACCACTTTTGTTAACTTCTTTTATTGTTTTCTTTCTATATAGGTGTTGGTGGACGAGGCAAAACGAACACTATTTAGTGGTTAGCACTTTGTAAACACTTTGAAACACTTTGGTATAATTTTGGACAAATAGATGTTGTGTATGTATATATTTGTAAACACAATATTGATGAATGTGGTTATGTGTTGAATGAATGAATGAATATGGCAATATTGAATGAGATAATGTGAATGTGAATGAGGTTGGTGAATGTAACCAATGAATTATGTTTGTTAAAATATGAAATGTGTGTGAATTTGATGTGCATGAGGATGGGGTGTAAGTGAATGTATGGATCTCACAAGAATGAAGTTGGCAGGCTGAGGTAAAGACATATTTCCTTGTACATGTGGCATTTTCTACTTGGCATTTATTAATTCTCCTCATCTTTGTGGGAACTGTTTGCTAATGGACATGATGTGTTGTCCTGAATCCCTATTTTAAACCTCCTAGGTGGTTTGAGTTGGCCAACACTCTCATTGCTTAGCCGACTGCATAGGCAGTGGAGGCAAGCAGTTGGTTCCTTATGTGCATGTCTTTTCTTTAGGTAGCATTTACATTCTATTGCTTTCACAGGCGCATGCTGCTTCAGCGATTTTAGGTAGTAAATTACTCGTGCTGCTTCAGGTATGTTGCCTTTTTCTTTTGCTATCTTACACAGGTTTTCTTCTTCCACTTGTCCAGCATATAATCTAAGATATTTTATAGTTCTTTTGTTCTCTGCTGTGCAATTCTATGAAGCAGTGGGTAATATCATCTACTTCCACGTTGCTCATGTTTTCTTCCCCATGTGATGTGTTTTTTTTGGGGGGGTCGGTGAATGTGTGAAAGTTGGTTCTAGAAGGGGTTTAATCTTTTGCTCTCATATCTATCATTTTCCTTTATTAGTAAGTATTTTTTTTTTCCTAAACTGGTTCTCAGGGGGTGTTTTGTTTTGAGATAAAAATAAGATCTGCATTTGATGAAGCCCACTGTTAGCATTATTAGCTATTTGGTTTTGTAGAGAAGCTATTTGAGTTCCTGAATCAACAGCGAGAGAACAACTTAGATATGGAAAGAAGTGAGTAGACTTTGTTCTCTTGTGAATGTACCCGTGACAACTTGATTTTGTTCTGTTCTGCTATATTAAAGTAGTAATTGAAGTACTGTAAACATTTTTCCGATTGTACATTATACACATGCTGTTGATTTGTGTTTTGTTTCTGACAAGTTATTGGAAACATTTTTCAGGATGGTATTCTTACTTCTGGATATCTTTTCTTCACTTGGTTGTAAGTATAACATGGCAAATGGATTCATGCTGCCCAGTTTCTCCAGCTTGACCAGAACAGATCAACTTTTATTTAGCACTATATATCACTTTGTAAAGACTTTGGAAACACTTTGGTATAATTTTGGACAAATAGATGTTGTGGATGTATATTTGACATTAATATGAAAAGTGTTGTGAATGACCACAATATGTGTTTGAATGAATGAATGTGGCTATGTTGATGAAGTGTATGAATGAATGTGGCTATGTTGATGAAGTGTATGAATGAATGAGATGATGTGAATGTGAATGAGTGAATGTTGAATTGTGATTGTTATGAATGTATATGTAAGAATATGAGGAGGAAAGGCAGGTGAATGAATGAATGTGTATGTAAGAATATGGGGAGGAAAAATAGGTGACATATTTTTAATTCAGGTACAAAAACCTACGACATTTAACTTTGTAGGTATAAATAACCTACAATATTTGATTCTATAGGTAAACACAACCTACGACATTTCATTCTATAGGTAAATACAACCTACGACATTAAACGTTGAAGGTAAAGTACATGTACTTTACCTATGACTCTGCCGTAGGTAATAGTTTTACCAACACGAACTTTACCTACGACTTAAGCCGTAGGAAATGTTGTAGATATAGATATGTACCTATGATTTTTGTCGCATTACTGACGTTTTTAGTCGTAGGTACAACTGTGTTTTGTAGTAGTGTACTCTGACTCTAACTGAGGTGACTTTACTTACTTATCAAACCATCTTACCCAATTAATTACCACAGAAAGAAAATACTGATGATCAGTCCATCTCCATAAATAAATTATCTTTTATTTTAAGTTTTTTTTGGTGATTATCAAAACCTTGAAAAAATGTTTTCTAACAACTCTTTCTAAAGTTCACTCACAGAAAATAACTCTAGAAATTTCTTTAAGTTATCCTCACTTATTTCTATTTGAACTTCATTGCATATGTTTCTAAGTACACATCGATTTCCTTTATAGAAACAACAATTCGATCACCATAACTATTCGATAAGTTACTTAAACAACGATTTGATCGAAAAGAACGATTCGTTTTAACTTAAACAACGATTTGATCGAAAACAACGATTCGCTTTAACTTAAACAACGATTAGCTCAAAAAACAATGATTTGATCGAAAACAACGATTCGCTTTAACATAAACAACGATTTGCTCGAAAACAACGATTTGCTTTAACTTAAACAACGATTTGATCGAAACCAACGATTCACTTTAACTTAAACAACGATTTGCTTGAAAAACAACGATTTGATCGAAAACAATGATTCGCTTTAACTTAAACAACGATTTGCTCGAAAACAACGATTCGCTTCTACTTAAACAATGATTTGATCGAAAACAACGATTCACTGGTACTTAAACAACGATTTGATCAAAAACAACGATTTTCCCTCATTTAAACAACGATTTGATCACAAACAATGATTTGGTCGCAAACAACGATTTGTCTTCACTTGAACAACGATTTCGGTCTCACAACGATTTCATTATTGAAACAACATTTTCATGATCGATTTCATTCAAATAAACATTTAATGATCAATTTCAGTAAAACATCGATTTCATTATATTAATACATGGATTATGTTCACATCGACTTGGTTTCAACATGGATTACATTCTCACATGATTATATCATCAATTTGATATCAATATCATTTCTATACAGAATGCTCTTTATATAGCTCTTGTACAGTCTTGCTTTTATCTTCTTGTTTTCATTCCTTATAAGGCTTAAACATGCATATGCTTAAGACTTTGTGAACTTCAACCTTCCCATGCATCTTGCTGTATCCTAAGATCTTGATCATTTATTATGATAGTATAATATTTCCATACGAAATATTCTTGCTTACTTCATGTGTCACATAGAGTCTTGATTTGTGTGATGTAGTAAAGCACGTCAAAGATAGATCTGTCAACTTGTCAAAAGGATAAAAAATTCAGAAAATCTTTCCCTGAAGGTGTAAGGATAAATCCAAGCACTTATGGCTGCTGGCTTACCTCTCCATGCCTAGGACCAGTCTCTCTAACAAGCTTGAAGCTGTGAGACAGCGAACATCTGAACGGCTACTACAACGGTCATAATAATTCGCAGAAGATAAATAGAAGACTGGTGACTCCATGCAACACAGTTAGATTATTTGTACTCTTGAATCTTCGAAAAGCTTTAAGCTCCAGTCACTTGAAAAACAGCAAGAGCCAGCTCGTCCATTTCAACCTTCTAAGTCCCTTAGCTCTCAGAGATCTCACTCCATTCCTTTTGAGAGCTAGCGTAGGTCTGAGAGAGAGAGGTCATTCAAGTTTATCTGGTGTCTTTCCGACTTCACCTCAGATCAAGCATTGTCTATAAGCTTGGTCTTGGGGCACTCCTCTTTCAACAAGATCTTTGTGGGCATTCCTCTTCGGGTGTAAAGAGAAGACATGTTGAATCAGGTGGTGTAATTCCTTTCTGGTAGAGAAGAGAAGGCCAACGGTTGCTGGATGTGTAAGTGTCCATAAGGGGGACTGTACCCTTGTTTAGTGGAAACCCAAGTTGTTACTTAGGGACTAGACGTAGGACTCCTTGGGATAGGGGGTCCGAACGAGGATAAAAATCTCCTGTTGTTTGTGTGATTGCTTTTGTGTATTCATTATCACTAACTCTAACTATCGAACTTAGTGTTTTCTGTCTAGTTTATTTTATTTATAGGAATTTCTACTAAAATTCTTTTTAAGAAATCCATTCACCCCCCCCCCCTCTAGGCTTGCTATCTGCGCAACAAGTGGTATAGAGCCAAGTCTCTTCAAGAAGAAGATCTCACGATCTTAAGAGTAAAGATAAATGGAAACTCAAGGATAGTCTGTCAACAGACCTCCTTTATTTGACAGTGAAGATTACAACTATTGGAAGACTCGAATGGAGTTCTTCCTTCAAGGTCTCGATTTACAACTTTGGTCAATCATTGAAGAAGGAGACCTCGTGGTACTCAACAAAAGAGAAGATTGGACAGATGATGACAAGAAGAAGATATCTCTTAACAGCAAAGCTAAAAGCATATTGTGCTGTGCACTCAGCAAGAAAGAATTCAACAGAATTTCTGCTTGCAAGTCAGCCATGGAAATGTGGGAAAAGCTAAGGCTCACATACGAAGGACCTGATAAGGTAAAAGAAACAAGGATAGAAATTTTGGTAACTCAATACGAGAGATTTCAAATGCAATCTGGAGAGTCCATCACTCAAATGTACGGCAGATTCACAGACATAACCAATGGATTGGATGGGCTTGGAAAAACTTATGAGATCGGACACATGGTGAGAAAAATATTAAGATCTCTACCAACCTCATGGACTGCAAAAGTGACAGCCATAGAAGAAGCCAACGACCTCAGGAGAATGTCACTTGAGAAACTCATTGGGTCTTTAATGGCTCATGAAATAAATATGGAAAGGTTGGGAGAATCCTCCAACAAAATGAAGCATAGCAACACTCTCAAGGCCACAGAAGACACATCTGATGGTGAGTTAGTAAGTGACAAGAGCAATGAGAGCATTGAAGATGAAGAATCTTTTCTTTCTAGAAGACTGCTACGTATACTGGCCAAAAGAAGTACCAATCAGGAAGAAGATATTTCAAGAAAGGGACTTCAAAAGACCAGAAGGGAAAGAAGTCAAGAAATCTGAACCCATATGCTACGAGTGCAAAAAGCCAGGACACATCAAAGCTGAGTGTCCAAAGTTAAAGAAAACTAAGTTCAAAAAGAAGGACAACGTAAAGAAGTTTAAATGATACAAAAAGAAAGTCATGGCCGCTGCATGGAACAATGAAAGCGACTCAGATAGTGAGTCAAGCTCCAGCGAAGACGATGAAGAAAAGGCCAACGTAGCCTTCATGGCAAATGTTCATGAAAAGGTAACTTTGGACTCATCTTTTACTTCCTGTAATGAATCCGATTCAGATAGTCTAGAGGATGCGTTTAATGAACTATATAGTAAATATAAGATGTTTGTATGTTGCTAAAAACAACTAAGAAAAATTATGCATGTTTGGAAATTACCAACTCATATTTAAAATCTGAAACTGAATAGTTAGAGAAACGAATTTCTGAACTTAAAAGAAGAAATGAACTGCTATTTGAATATGTTAAAATTAAGAAGGAAAAGATATTAAACTTAGAAGATCAGGAAACAATAAGTAAACTTAAAAGTGAAATTAACACACTAACAAAAGATAATGAATATCTGATGGCTATAGTTGAAAATTTTACTAATGATAAATCCTTTCTAATACTAAAAGGAGTAAGAAGATCAGGTAAGAAAAAGTATGGTTTAGGATACACTCCACCAGACAATGAAGAAATTGTAATTCATCCAAAAATTTATCCAACTCTAAAATTCGTAGCTGAACAAAATCCTAATCATAAAGGAAATAAAAATAAAAACCATAAGTCAAATAGGATAATAAACAATATTTCTTGCTACAAACACTGTAGCAAATTAGGTCACACCAAAATAACCTGCACAACAAACACCTAAAATAGATTCCCAAACGAAACCGAGAAGAAACTAACCAACCAGGACCCAAAAGAACTTGGGTACCTAAATCTTATTGACTTATTGTAGGGAAGCCTTAGAGCATCAAAGTGGTACCTTGATAGCGGGTGCTCAAGGCATATGACAGGTAACAAGAAATTATTCTCTCATATCAAAGATGAAGAAGGCACAGTTACCTATGGCAATAATGGAAAAGGTTCAGTAATTGGATGCGGATCTATTGGAAGTCAAGATAAAATCCTCATAGAAGATGTACTATGCGTCAAAGGATTGAAGCACAACTTAATAAGCATTAGTCAAATGTGCGACAAGGGCCACCAGATCAAGTTTCAGGAATAAAAATGTTTGATTATCAAGGATGGTGCAATTTACTTCGAAGACAGCAAAGAAAAGAACCTATATGTACTGCATCTAGAAGAACTTAAAGATCAAGATGTTTGTCTAGAAGCAAGCAAAGATCAGAATGTAGAGTTATGGCACAGAAGGTTAGGTCACTGCAGTTTGGATGGAATAATAAAGCTTGTCAAACATGACCTAGTAGAAGGACTGCCAAAGATAAACACAATTTAGATAGCATTTGTGAACCTTGTGCAAAAGGGAAGCTTGCAAAATCCTCCTTCAAATCAAAGACAGTGGTCACTACTTCCAAACCACTAGAACTATTACATATGGATCTGTTTGGACCAATGAGAACCACCAGCCTGGGAGGAAAGAACTTTGGATTTGTAATAGTCGATGATTTTTCAAGATTCACATGGGTATCAATTTTAAAGCCTAAAGATGACACTTTTGAAAGCTTTGTGAAGTTCAGTAAATTAGTTCAAAAGGATAAGAAGTTCAGCATCATTGGCATTCGTTCGGATCATGGAGGAGAATTTCAGAATGACAGATTTACAGAATTCTGTAATGATCAAGGTATAGAACATAATTTCTCAGCACCTAGAACACCACAACAAAATGGAGTAGCTAAGAGGAAGAACAGAACCTTGTTGGATATGGCTAGAACCATGCTATCCGAATACAATCTTCTAAGATACTTCTGGGCAGAAGCTATAAATATAGCATGTTATATCATAAATAGAGTCATGATCAGGCCAATTCTAAAGAAGACTGCATATGAGTTGTACTAGCAAAGGAAGCCCAAGATCAGCCATTTTCAAAACATTTGGATGTCCATGCTTCATTCACAACAATGGTAAAAGAGACATAGGTAAGTTGGATCCCAAATCTGATGAAGGGATCTTTATGGGGTACACTTCTAAACCCAAAGGCTATAGAGTTTTCAACAAAAGAAGTCTTTTAATTGAGCAAACTGTTCATGTTATTTTTGATGAGTCTAACCCTTCCTTGAAGAAGGAAGTCGATAGTGATGATGAAAATGCATAAATTCTCTCCAAGAAACTGAAGGAAACATCTATCAAAGATGGTGAAGTTCCACCCTTGGAAGAACTGCAACAAAAAGATATTATCCATAATGATCTTCCAAAGGAATGGAGGTACAAAAAGGATCATTCTACTGACAACATCATTGGAGATCCATCGGTTGGGGTAAGAAGTAGAGGTAATGTTATTCCTTGTGATTATCCAGTATTTGTGTCTCAAATTGAGCCGAAGACAGTCAATGAAGCACTGTCTGATGAATCTTGGATTTTAGCCATGCAAGATGAACTTAATCAGTTCAGGAGAAATCAAGTTTGGTCCCTTGTTCCGAGACCATCAGATCATCCTGTGATTGGCACCAAGTGGGTTTTCAGGAACAAATTGGATGAAGCTGGTGTTATCACTAGAAATAAGGCTAGACTGGTTGCTCAAGGTTATTCCCATGAGGAAGGCATAGATTTCGATGAAACCTATGCACCAGTGGCTAGACTAGAGGCTATTAGAATTTTACTTGCTTATGCATGTGCATTGGATTAAAACTTTTCTAAATGGATGTAAAATCTGTATTTTAAATGGTTACATAAAGGAGGAAGTCTATGTAGAACAACCTCCTGGTTTTGATGATTTAGATTTTCCAAACCATGTTTTTAAATTACGTAAGCATTATATGGTTTAAAGCAAGCACCTAGAGCATGGTATGAAAGACTTAGTGCATTCTTGCTAAATCATGGCTTTATTAGAGGTCAGGTAGATAGCACACTATCACGCCCTGAAATTTAGCAGCGGAATAAATACCGGGGGACGTGAACGATACAAATAGACGTATCACAGTTGAATAACGCAGAGTCACAATTGAACAAAAGAACACATTTGAGACTATAGTATGGTCACCAAAAATATACCTTATTCCATTTCATTCAACTAGTTACAACCTTACATAGAAAGGACCAGCTAAAGGGTCCATTATTCAAATAAAACTTCTAGAAAAGTTTCACTATTACACAGACTACTCAAATATCTACTCCTAAACTGTCAACTACTCATATGGCGGGTGCTCATCACTCTTGCCCTGCCCCATCCGACTCCTCTGGTTCCTCATCACTACCTGAAAAGGGCAGGTTGATACGGGTGAGCGAACTAGCTCAGCAGGATTTACATCTCAATATTGTGCGGGCACTAATATACATGATTAACATTTTAAATAGGCAGATATGCACATGAATATGATGACAATGCATGCTTTTCTAACAAGTTGAATAGAGGAATAGAACGGATGACATATCAAATCAAATATCGAATTGCATATACAATGGACAGATATTTCAAGAGTAGAATCATATCAAAAGAGATTGACCATATTCACAGATATCACATATTCACGTGATCAGACTTATCATATCAAATCTTATCGTATCATATCAAATCAAACTTATCATATCAAACAAAGGCACAATTTTCACAACTCTTGCATATAGTATCAGTGCCATGCCACGCACCACAAGTCCATACTCCTGCAGTTAATAAGTACGTTGGGGCGCTCCTCCCCAGGACCAGACATGGCCCCTATTGCACAGGCATTGGTCAAATGGACTAAAGTCCCATATTGTGCCGAACAAACATATTCATATTATGGCCACAAAGTTTCAATGACAAGCTTATAGTAAAAGGAACACGATCATTCATAGAGTCAAGGTATGACAATTAGCTCAAGAGAACAAAAGGGCAGTATAACGACGTATCTTATGTTTCATAATTCGTTAATGTCTTGACATGAGGATGTTTCTAAAGACAGATCGTATGCAGGACATGTGCTTTCTATCTCCAGGGTACTTCATGGTACAACCAGCTCGGCCTCTATGTGGAAATCCATAGAGAGCGGGGACTTACAGAGGTCTTAAGGAAAAAGGTCGCTAGTCTACCAATTCAGAATAACCGGCAGAGAGCTCCCAATTCCCCAAGGGGGTGTGCCTATTCGTGCAAATGTGTAAGTGACGAGTCACGGATCTTTCCTAGCATGTATGCATATGGACAATTAATTAATTGAACACTAGAAAACATGTAACTATTGAAACTCATATGCAAATCATGATATTAACTTCACTAACAAGTCCACACTAACATGTATTCATCCCCATATTCACATCATATTCTTATCATATCAATTGACAATAGGGAAGATCACAAGATAATCCAATGAACATAAGGACAATCACAATCACCCATTAGAATCATATTCGTATCATTACCATTTTTCAATGGGTTCATTTCTTTTAGGTCCATGCATACTATATAACATCATGCACATGCTAGTAGACATCATGTAATGATCAGACCCAAGATATGCAATTTTTTTGCAAGGGTAGTGTCGACACACCTCTTACTGGTGTCGACACAATGCTTCAAACACAAGGCAAAATAATGCAGAACTGGTCAAGTAGTGTCGACACAGGATCAAGTAGTGTCGACACTAGACCCAGTTCCCAGAAAACCCAGTCAACAGATCTGTACAGGGTGTCGACACTAGATCAAGTAGTGTCGACACTAGAGACCCTCCCAGAAAACCTTCTGGGCCAATTTGGGACAGTGTGTCGACACTAGATCAAGTAGTGTCGACACTAGAGGCCTTCCCAGAACACCTTTTGGGCCAATTTGGGACAATGTGTCGACACTAGATCAAGTAGTGTCGACACTAGAGGCCCTCCCAGAAAAAAAAACATATAGGTCAAGTGTAACCCGAAAACACATCTCATGCAGCAATTTACTTTACCCTCTTATAACTCTCTAACGAATGACATTTAGATAAAACATTCAACATGAAATATGACGAGGACAACTAGTAGGAGAACTTTGATGTTGGGGGTTTGATCTAATTCGGTCTCCAATCCCGAGAAATATATGAAGAATATAAAGCTAAGTGCAGCCCGAAATCGCAGTATCATGCAGAGACTCTCTTACCACGCTTATAACTCTATAAGTAAAGACTTTTAGATAAAATGTCCAACATAAAAGATGATCGGGACTACAGGTAGAAGACCTTTCATGAAGGAAGTTTGGTCTAATTCGGTATAAAATCGCATGCATAATAAGAAGAACGGGGAAAGCCCTAATTGTGCGTGACTTAGGGAAAACTACGAATACACAATGTATACTCCATGAAAATTAGTCAAACCAAGTGCAAATGAACATAGACTCGAAGATCTACATGATGGTGTTGGTTTTCTTTAATCTTGGCCTAAGAACACCTACCTTTGAATGCTAATAACTCTCTGCAGATTTCTGGGTTGATGCAGAGCGAGGTTGAGGAAGACCATGTTTTCCCCAGCCGTTCTCCACTCCTCCAGCGCTCCAAACATGCTGCTCACGACCCCAACTTGTTGATAAACCTTCCCCAAGAGTTTAAGGATGAGTTCTTATAGATTTAGGGTGTATTTACAAGTCCTAACGGGACTAGGAAAGGGGCTGCAAATTCTGTTTCTACTTTCCAAAAAAATCTGGGATTCTCTCACCCAAAGGAGGTAGCAAAGGTTCAAAAAACCACCTCTTAGGGTTGGGTTCGGTTTTGGCTTACCTTACATGACTAATCACCCTAATTTTTAACCCTAAATTGCCCTCCCTAATTATTGCATAATTACATACACGAATTTTTGGGTATTTTCTTGTCCCAATTTTTATCCTTGGGTCAAATGTACTCCATTGGCCCAATCTTGTTAATGGGTTATTAATACATAATGTTGTAAGTCTCTCCAACATGTTTATTAAATTTATGGTTGGGTTATTTTTCCCGCGTTAGCAATTTTCTCGATGTGTTTCCTCTCGTACGATAATGGTACGTAAGTTTTATCGTTCCAATCATCACGGAATTTATTTATTCTCCTTTAATTCTAAATCACTAAATTTTTGGGGTGTTACACACACTGTTTATTAAATCAAAAGCCAAGAACATATTACTTGTGCAAATTTATGTAGATGACATTATATTTGGATTTACTGATGAATCTTTGTGCAAGTACTTTGAAAAGCTCATGCAGGGAGAATTTGAGATGAGCATGATGGGAGAGCTCAACTATTTTCTTAGATTACAAATCAAGCAAAGCCAAGAAGGTACACATATTTGTCATGCAAAGTACACCAAATAATTGTTGAAGAAATTCGGGTTCGACAATGCTAAACCACTGTCCACTCCAATGAGCACATCCACAAGGTTAGACAGTGATAAGGAAGGTAAGAAAGTTGATCAAAAATTTTACAGAGGTATGATAAGGTCGTTGCTTTACTTGACAGCTAGAAGACCAGACATCTTGTTTAGTGTATGTATGTGTGCTAGATATCAGTCTGATCCTAAAGAATCCCATTTAATATCTATTAAAAGAATTTTTAGATATTTAGTTAAAACTCATGACCTAGGACTATGGTATCCAAAATCATGTGAAACTAGTTTAATTGGATATTCTGATGCTGACTATGCTGGATGCAAGGTAGACAAAAAAAGTACCAGTGGAAATTGTCAATTTTTTACAGGATGCCTGATTTCGTGGTCATCAAAGAAGCAAAATTCAGTAGCACTATAAACTGCTGAAGCTGAATACGTAGCTGCTGGGAGCTGTTGCACTCAACTCCTATGGATAAAACAATAGCTTGAGGACTATGGACTGCACCTCAAGACTATCCATGTAATGACCCTCTTTATACTGGTACGATTATACCAATCCACATCGGTATAGAGAACGCCGTCACAGTGGGACATTGACCCAACACTAAACGATAGGTTGATATGTACATGAATGTTAAAGAGTACAGCGGAAATACAGTAACAATTTCATTCCATTCCATCATCATCATCAATATGCACAGTCTGTATAACATAAGATGAAAGAAAACACTAAAGTCCACATTTATACAACTTTCAAATGAATACATTGTCCATCCGTAATTACACAATTCCAAATTACATAATATGAAATGAAATATATGTAACGTAGAGATCTCCACAAAATAGCTACTCCTCGCGCTCAGAGTCGCTTCTAACTATATCCTCCTCAGATGTGGAGACACCTATCACACCTGTACGCCGAAGCAAGTATGAGTCTAAATAGACCTAGCAAGCAATCCATGAACACAACTATACACATATCACCTACACATGCTAGAGTTCTATACAATTAAACAATTAAGGTTAAACATGGTACATGCTTTATATAACTCAAACATCTAAGTATGACAACATATAACATGCTTTCTACACTTTTATTCAACATGCTTCAAAATCTAAATCTCGTTCAACCTATTTTGCAACTATACATAATTAAGGCATGGAATTAAACATAAAGCAAATAGCATACCTAGCATGGATTCTAATGATTTTCACATGCATTTAACACCAATATACCTACCTTTTGCTTGTTGTTTCGACATGAATTAAACACATTCATATGGGTTTACACTTATTCACATGCTAACACGTTCATTTAACAATTTCACATTGCACATCTTTCACATTACACATTTCACATGAACATATACACATATTCACATTTTACACATAGTTGCCGTGACACATAGTCCAAACCACCACTAGAAGGACACACATATACACATTCACATACCTATCACCTAGGCAACACAGTGATAGATCTTGGTTAACTGCGCAGAACTGGGAGAAGCACTCTCCACCCTAACTAGTGGTACTTGTCCACCTCCAGGATTTCATCCTAATTGCCCATAGGATATCACACACATTGAACCTTCTCGTAGGGACTTTACTACAGTACAGCTCCACAGCCCTCTATGGTAGTAGTGTCACACACGGCACATTTTAACACATTTCATTTAAATCACATATTTTCTTACATTATTCACATGCACTAATCATTTCATGCTCATGTACTTAAATACACACACATGGTTCAATTTTCCTAATATGATACTACTAATCACTGTACTAAACAACTCATACCACAGTCTTAATCATGTTGTAATCAATGCATTATACAAGAATTAAATTAACATGTTCAACTTGGCAAATATCTATTGTTAAATTAACAACCATACCTACTATCATCAAAACAAGATGAAATATTTATCACAGGTTGAAGATAGATAACACATCATATGCTCAATCTTTCAGATTTTTCGGACCTATACACTAATTATAAATATTAAAACAGTTCACAGGCATATTTATCACTAATTTCACTTAAATAGGTTCCACAGTAAATCAGTCATTCTCAACAGTTCCAACACCTATATACAGTCATCATATAATCATAGAAAATTTATGAAACCCTATATCATATCAGATCTATTTATACAAGATTAAACATGGGCATTTTATGCTCTCAGTTCAATTACAAAAAATTTAGTAATTAACACTAATCACAAAAAATCGGTACAACCTCATGATATGACCTACTACTTGTACCTGACTTAATATAAATTCTACAGTATACACAGACAATCGCAGATCTAGAAAATCACAAATTACTGATCAAAATCACATCTTGAAAACTAGAAGAACTTGGCGGCACATGTGTTGCTGCCAACATGGGTTAACAGCACAAGATGTTGCCGCTGACCCTAGAACTTAACGGCACAATATGTTGTCGTTAAGTTCCTGTCTGCAGAACACAGACAGAATGCACAAAATCAAGGTGAATGTGGGTTCCAGGACACGAGGAAAATTGGGTAAAAATACATGGGACCTACTAGACATGGTTATGGTTGATATACACAGTTTACTTGCCTCTAAAAAATTGAAGATCGGATTTAATCATCCGATGATGCCCTCCTTGGCCAAGCCAAGAAGCGCCCCAAATCTTCTCCCAAACCGGTTCTGTGTTGATGTAGCTTGCACACCAAGGTCGGGGAAGCCTTCCTCTATGCTCAGAGCTCCTTCCAGTCGAAGAGGATCGCCGGAAGATGCACCAAGTTGCCGGATCAAAGTCTCCAAAGTTCTAGGTTCGCACAAAGGGTTCTAGGGTTTTGACAAAAACCAAAAGAACCAAATCCACCGTAATCTGGTGGTTTTATACATTAGGGGAGTCGGGATACGCGTTTAGGTAGGGATCCTACCGTTGGAAGATGGTTCCAAAACAAGAACCAAAGAATCGCGGTCGTTTTCAGATCTGAAATGCACAGATTTTGGGGAAATAGACATCCACATTCCTGGCCGTCTACTGGGAGTTGGCGTCCATCGATCTGGACGTCGACTCTCCCCTAAATGTCCATGCATGTTGACGTTAACATGCACTTCGGCCAGAACACAAAAATGCCAAAACTTATATACACTATATACATATACATGCAATACATAATGTACAACTTAAATATTATATATATACTATGTAAATACAACAATATGTACATAGTAAACTCATATAACATCATAATAATACACTATGTACAGAATAATTATATATACATGTATGCATATACATACACAAGACAACTAAACATCACATGACCAAACAACTAAATAAAAGGGCAAAATTCGAGGGCCTTACAATCCCATTGTTGTGCGACAATACAAGTGCGATAAATCTCACGAAAAATCTAATACAACACTCCAGGATAAAAACATATAGAGGTCAGATATCATTTTATTAGAGATCATGTAGCTAATGGTAATATAAATATCTCTTTCATAGATACTCTAAATCAGTTAGCAGATATCTTTACAAAGGCCTTACCTGAAGAGAGATTTACGTCTCTTAGAAGGGAATTAGGCATATGTAATTTGTAACAGATACGTCTGCATGTAACTGAAACAATAAATTTCAGATTAACACTTACTCTTCCAACTAAAATTTAAGCAAATCCTTTATTGCTTGCATCATAAATTGCTACGGTGTTTTAGTTTAATTCTTTATTATTTGCGTTATCTTCTCTTTTGTCGTTATCCGCATTTATTACTCTGCCATTTCAAAAAGGCGACTTCATGACCTGCCGTTAAGTCCGTAAGTCATGCCTCATCAATTTCCTCTCTCTCTCTCTCTTATCTCTTTCGATTTGCCTGGTGCGATAAACCCTCATCGATTCCAGAATCCCCTCAGTGTGATTTCGAAGAACTTCTCTATTCCCACTCAAATTTCTTGAGGGCTTCTATTCCTTTCTTCCCCACAATCCTCCAGAAACTCTCCTTGTTCAAATCCATGGCAGCTTCTGGGAGTTCCGACAGCGTAGGTGGTTACAGCGTCGCCTTCCTCACTGCGGATCAGTAGGAATGGTTTGCTGCTGTCAAGATCAAGCTATGTAGGAGCAAGGCAGTGGACATTGAAGATCTTGAGAAGCATGGGATGCACAGTATTGTGGAAGCTATTCATAGGATGAAGTGGTCGAGGCTAGTTACAGTTTTTGAGCCGAGCTACACAGACCTAGCCAAGGCATTCTATACCTGTCGGAAGACAGAAGAAGATGGGTCCCTTTTCTCCTCAGCTAAAGGTACCCCCATTCATATCACCTATGATCTATTGGAGAGGCTATTTGGTGTGTCTACAGTCAGTCGCAGTGGAGTAGACACTGTTGATATTCATGCTAAGGGGTTAGGAATTATCGGAATAGAGTACAGATTGAAAGATGGAAAGATTGATATCAACCAGCTGAATGCGTTCAATAGAATTCTTCATTTTATAGTCTGCCAGATATTAGTGCCAAGGAGCGCCATCTTCTCAACCTGTCTAAAAGGAGATTCAGACGTGATGTTTTGGGCCATCCAGAATACGAATATCAATATGGCTCAAGTTATAATTGAGAGGATGAAATTTGCTACAGAGATGATATGGGACAAAAAGAATAAATTGAATGTATCACTTCCTTATGCCCATTTGCTGACCACGATATTCACGCACTATGGCATTGACCTGAAGAGAGAAGTAATGGAGAAGATGGGCCAACCTATTCGGTCCAGGAATTTGAAGAAGAGTGGTTTCTCTCTAGTGGAAAACGTTTGGACCAAGACCTCTGTGGCAAAAGGAGAGGCAATCATTGGAGGAGCTTCTGAAATTCCAATTGTTCAAGAGGAAGAAGCAGAAGTCAGGGTTGAAGAACCTGTTGCAGTTGCAAGAAGGATAGAAGAAATAGCTCCTGAGCATATTGAGCCCGTTGGGTAGTCATCTGGAGTTGAAACCCCCTCAACAGTCATTGCATCTATTATTGAAGAATCTTTGGCGATTGTTGCTCATATTGAGGGGGAGCAAGAAGAGACTCACGAAGAAATCATCCCAAATATTCCTGCTGAAGATGTTAATGTGGAAGAAAGTCAGGAAACAGTTATTCCAGAAGTTGTGGCACCAGGCCACACAGCAGATGTTCAAATGGAAGATGCTCCAGATCAGGGGGAGCCAGAAATTCAAGGGGAGCCTTCTGCTAGTGCTCCTGTAAATCCATTCTAGGAAGGAATTATGGAAGATGTTTCAGATGATGTTGTGGAGCCCTCTATCAGCTCCGGTGGAAAGAGAAAGGGTGTTGCCTCAAGAATTCCCCTACTCACCAGGAAGGCACACCACAGATCAAAGAAGAAGAGAATTCATGTGCACATGAAGCCTGTCATCAATAGATTAAATGCACATGGGGAGATTCTGTGCTCATTACAATCTGAAGTTCAATCTATTTTTCTGAGTCAGAGCACTGAAGCCAAGGAGATTGGAGCAGTGAAAATGAGCTCCAGGTAATGAGAGGTGAGCTGGGAATCTTGAAGCAATTAGTAATAGATCTATCAGACTTTGTGAGGGTGCATTTATCCACTCCTGCCCCTCCTGATCCCACTCAACCAGTATCAGAAGAGCCTGTAGTTGGGCCATCAGGGCCAGTTGTTGAGGAGTCAGGGCCACCAGGGCCAACAGTTAAGGGGTCAAGGCCTCCAGGGCCATCTATGGAACAGTCTGGGCTGACAGGGCCACCTTTGGAAGAGTTTGGGCCGACAGGGCCATCAGCTGGAGAGTTAGGGCCATCAGGGCCAGTGGAGCCAGAGGCAGATCAAGTTAGAATTCAAGAACCTGTAGAAGAAGCTGCTATACACCCAGAGCCACCTATTCCTTCTAGTTTCAGACTCTAGCTCCTTCTTCTCCTCCTCCATCCTTCTCTGCTCCACCAGCACCTGAACCTTCCAAGAAGTCAGTTCCAAAGCCCATCTCCTCACCTGCACCTTTACCTACTACCTCCTCTTCACCACATCTTCTCTTGCTATTCCTCCTCCTTCCACAATTGAAGATCCTCCATCATCATCCTCAGCTGGTCCCTCATCTATTGGACCATCAACTGCTCAAGCATCTGTACCTCCTCCTACTACTTCTTTCTCTTCTTTTCATCCACCCACTCCTCCCTCCTTCATAACCATCATTCCGGAGGGTGCTCGTGTTCAAGGTCACATCATACAGGACATCAAAGATGAATTTGAAGAAGCAATCCTTCGTTCAGCCCTATCTGTGTCCTCCCATGTTCACAAGACTAGTTCTTCTAGTCCTGTCCCCAAGAAGAGAAAAGCCTCTAAAGAAATTGCTCTATCTTCTGAACCTAGATTCCCTCCCTTTGGTTCTCTCTTTCTATTAAAAATAGAAGGATATCCCTCTATTGTGAATATCTTCAGAAGTGTACATTTGCTGCAATTTTTGGCATCCCTCACTTTAACCTCACAGAACACTTCACCATTGTTCTTCCTCTCTCTTCAATCTCCAAATCAGATCAGTCCAAAATCTTCTCCATAGTTGAATCTAAGACTGAAGACTAGTGGGCTCGGGGCCATCAGTCTCTCTATAGGAATTTTGTGCTTACTAGATCTGACAGGTTTCCACCCTCAGACCACCAACTGACACTGTCTAAGTGGTTTGTTATTCACCATAGCAATACTTGGGGTCCCTTCATCTAGGGGGAAATCAAGTTGATCCGGAACTTCCAGATGTTTCAAGACTATAGGTTTATCAACAAAATGCCAGAAATTCAGCTTGGTCAGTTCAGGGGAGCCATTGCCCAGCTCAGGACTAAAAACCCTGTCAACACTTCTCTTCAAGTGGACTTTGCTACCATTCAGTTGCTAAAGGTTGTCTTCCTCCCCAGGCTTCATTCCTTACTCATGGACTCTACTGTGGGTCCCTCTATCTTTGAAAGATTTGCTAGAGTGATGGCCAGAATAACAGTCCAACAGAGTGCTCCTCTTGCCTTCCACCGATTTCTATTTCGGGAGTATCACAGGGGTTTTATCAAGACTGATGTCCTTGCTCCCCTCCTGTCTGAATGTGAAAGGCTCTCACCATCTGAATGGGAGAAGCATTATCATCAAGCTGCTCAGCAGTTGGACACCTTGAACTCTTCTCTGCTCAGATCCGGCAAACCTTCTCTTTTTGTCGAAGAATTCTTGGACCTCAACTCAATTAATTTGGTTCAAGATCCTTTTGCCCTTTGGATTGAAAGGTACAAAGTTTTGAACCACTGAAGAGGGAACTGAAGCAGAACAAGATTTTCTACCCTATATCCATCGACAAATTTCTACAGCATGCTTGTTTTGGCACTACTAGCTTGTACAGATCCTCCTTTGGCAAAGATGAATATGCCAATTTTATTGAAGCTCAGAGGCAATTGCACATCCAGAGGATGCTTCCTGATATGGGGCCTTCCTACACTATGGCTTGGGGTGCTTTTAAAAACTATTTTGAAGAGCAGGAACTCTAGGCTTGGCCAATCATTACTCGCCATACCTCTCTTTTGTCTTCTGCCTTCTACATTTCTGATCCCCATTAAGTAATCAAATTTGATACTTTTGGCTCCCATTTATCTTTGTCTATCTCTACTTTCTTTTTTGCTTATCTAATTCTTTTTGCTTAATGACAAAAAGGGGAGAAAGTATTCTGAAAGACATACCCTAAAATTTAAATTTTAATTTTTGCAAAACAAATTTCAATTCTTATTCTTTCTATACTTGCAATCCTTTTATGTTTTGTCATCACCAAAAAGGGGGAGATTGATGATCAGTCCATCTCCATAAATAAATTATCTTTTATTTTAAGTTTTTTTGGTGATTAATAAAACCTTGAAAAAAATGTTTTCTAACAACTCTTTCTGAAGTTCACTCACAGGAAATAATTTTAGAAATTTCTGTAAGTTATCCTCACTTACTGCTATCTGAACTTCATTGCATATGTTTCTAAGTACACATCAATTTCCTTTATAGAAACAACGATTCGATCACCATAACGATTCGATAAGTCACTTAAACAACGATTTGATCGAAAACAACGATTCGCTTTAACTTAAACAACGATTTGATCGAAAACAACGATTAGTTTTAACTTATACAACGATTTGCTCGAAAAATAACGATTTGATCGAAAAAACGATTCGCTTTAACTTAAACAACGATTTGCTCAAAAACAATAATTTTCTTTAACTTAAACAACGATTTGATTGAAAACAACGATTCGCTTTAACTTAAACAACGATTTGCTCAAAAAACAACGATTTGATCGAAAACAATGATTCGCTTTAACTTAAACAACGATTTGCTCGAAAACAATGATTCGCTTTAAGTTAAACAATGATTTGATCGAAAACAATGATTCGCTTGTACTTAAACAACGATTTGATCGAAAACAACGATTCGCTTGTACTTAAACAACGATTTGCCCTCATTTAAACAACGATTTGATCACAAACAACCATTTGGTCGCAAACAACGATTTGTCTTCACTTGAAAAATGATTTCGGTCTCACAACGATTTCATTATTGAAACAACGATTTCATGATCGATTTCGTTCAAATAATAATTTAATGATCGATTCAGTAAAACATCGATTTCATTATATTAATACATGGATTATGTTCACATCGACTTGGTTTCAACATGGATTACATTCTAACATGATTATATCATCAATTTGATATCAATATCATTTCTATACAGAATGCTCTTTATATAGCTCTTGTACAGTCTTGCTTTTATCTTCTTATTTTCATTCCTTATTAGACTTAAACATGCATATGCTTAAGACTATGTGGACTTCAAAAACTTTCTCGCGCATCTTGCTGTATCCTAAGATCTTGATCATTTATTGAGATAGTATAATATTTCCACATGAAATATTCTTGCTTACTTCATGTGTCACATAGAGTCTTGATTTGTGAGATGTCAGAATAACCTTTTCTGTTTGGCATACCTTTATACTGCAAGACTACCAATGTTGACTGACAATCTAGATAAAAAGAAGTTGTCTAGGTATCAGCGTTTATTGCATGCAGGGCTTTTGTAGTAAAGCATGTCAAAGATAGATCTGTCAACTTGTCAAAAGGATAAAAAATTCAAAAAATCTTTCCCTGAAGGTGTAAGGATAAATCCAAGCACTTATGGTTGCTGGCTCACCACTCCATGCCTAGGACTAGTCTCTCTAGCATGCATGAAGCTGTGAGACAACGGACATCTGAACGGCTACTACAACGGTCAAAATAATTTGCAGAAGATAAATAGAAGATTGGTGACTCCATGGAACACAGTTAGATTATTTGAACTCTTGAATCTTTGAAAAGCTTTAAGCTCCAGTCACCTGAAAAACAGCAAGAGCCAGCTCGTCCATTTCAACCTTCTAAAGCTCTTAGCTCTCAGAGATCTCGCTCCATTACTTTTGAGAGCTAGCGTAGGTCTGAGAGAGAGAGAGGTCATTCAAGTTTGTCTGGTGTCTCTCAAACTTCGCTTCAGATCAAGCATTGTCTATAAGCTTGGTCTTGGGGCCCTCCTCTTTCAACAAGATCCTTGTGGGCATTCCTCTTCAGGTGTGAAGAGAAGACCTGTTGAATCAGGTGGTGTAATTCCTCTTCTGGTAGAGAAGAGAAGGTCAGCGGTTGCTGGATGTGTAAGTGTCCATAAGGGGGACTGTACCCTTGTTTATTGGAAATCCAAGTTGTTACTTGAGGACTGGACGTAGGACTCCTTGGAATAGGAGGTCCGAACCAGAATAAAAATCTCTTATTGTTTGTGTGATTGCTTTTGTGTCTTCACTATCACTAACTCTAACTATCGAACTTAGTGTTTTCTGTCTAGTTTATTTTATTTACAAGAATTTCTACTAAAAGATTTTTTAAGCAATCCATTCACCCCCCCCCCCCTTCCTGGGCTTGCTATCTGGGCAACAAATAATTGAATTTCTGAGCTGCTTTGTCTAGTGCTTCAACTCTATCTATGCCACATTGAATTCTGAATCTTGACATACTACTACTGACATGCTTTTGCTCTTTACATATTTTCCTTACTTCAAATAATATTCTCTGACGGGCTTAACAAATCAATCCATAATCCTTCAAAATATCCATTCTCATTACTATGACACTGTACTCTTTTATTGAGAAATAAAACTGCTCAACTAACTCTGCACATACTCTGCCTTCAACTTTACCAAACTCAGTTAGGTGCCATCTGACTCAAAATTCTTCACTACTTAATGATCACACTTTTCCTTTCTATATTCTGCAATATATTTACTTTAGAAATTCCACACTTCATATCTCCTTACTCTTCCTGTTCTATTCTGCCATAATCTTTTCTGTTCACTATTTCTTAACTGGTCTGCCTTTGTTCTTACATTAAACTTTGGATATATCTTTAGAAAATAACACCTCTACTCAATTAAATTATTTACTGTATACTTCCATATAAACTCTTTCTGAAAATTTCTTGAACCATCTGACTTAATTCATTCTATAATCTGCCACATTCTTTCTTCATCTAATCAATAACACTGAGCTTTAACTTTACTGACAACCATATTGAATATAATACCATCCCTACAAAAGGCTTTCCTTAAATTATTCCATTATCTAGCTAATCTCACTGTACCACCTACACTGTAACTTTTTTGAACATACAATATCCTTTCACTGAAACACTGCTAAAACCAGAATTCGAATACCCATTTCTTTAAGTACAATAATATGCTCTGCCTGATTTCTCTGTTTCACTCTGCTGCTTTACAATCTCAGCATCTACTTTTCCAATTACCTTGCAATAACTTCTTTATTCTTAAGTATTAAAAACACCACTGTTACAACATACTCATTAATATCCCTTTCATTCAAACCTTTACTTTAATTCTTTCACAATCTAGCTTTCTATTCTGCTCAACCTAGCATTCCCTTATCAGCTTCTCAACTAACTCGCCTCTCTTTTTCATCATACTGTCCACAACTGCTAAATATTACTGATCTGGTCTTTAACACTGTAATTCTTTAACAAATACTTCTGTTGATTTTTTTTTTTTGACAAACTGCCACCTACCAATTGAATATCTTTCCTTCGAAATTCTCGAAAAACTTAATTGAATACTGCTCTCCCTCTACTCTCTCTAATTCCAACTATTCACCTTTGCACACACTTATATTAAGCTTTATATCAAACTTCCTATTACCATCATTACTTATAACAACATTACTCTCAAACTTTCTGTTACAACCATTTCTAATCACAAAACACATTTAACTCTGTTGTCGCTAATCACTGCTCCTCTGTTCACTAATACCTAATCTGAAGCTGATATGTCTTACTCAATCATTCCAAATCTTCCATATCACGAGCCACATTATCATCCAAAATAATTCTTAACACTTACTGACACAAATCTTACACATATCAATCACCTCTGCTAAATTCCTTAACTGTAATTATTACATCTAATGATCTCTAATGCACACTATTTCACATTGCAGTACTATTCCCACTGTAACTCTTATTACACAATTACCTCTACAATAATTGCCTCTTACACATATTCACAATCGTTACCTTATACCTGTCTCTACTAACTCACTACCTTACTAAAACACTTTCATCATACTAAATCATACCCTTCTCAGAACATAACTCTTTTTTTACTGAATATCACAACTGAACTTACCAATTCCCTCAATTTTTCCACAACTGAAAACCTCTACACAATCATATCATTCTACAACAAACCAATTTACTAGCATAACTCAGCAAACTATACCATTACCACCCACACAATTCTCTGCCACCACTAGCAATCACCGAGCTAACAAACATATATACAAGCTAAAACTCACATGAAAACCCCACTAAAAATCACACAAAATTGTAGACTTACTACTAGCAGTGGACATTAAACCTTGTCTTGGGACATTATAACCTTAATGTCTTTTCATATTCTAACTGGACCAGGCTCTGATACCAATTGTAGCGACCCTGGATATATATGCCCAATAAGGCTCCATATCTAGACCCGCCTCCCACGAACAGACTGAAGTCTCGCCAAGGATAACTCGCACAAGTGTCCAATAAGAATATAAAAGACAACCACAAGAGTATAAACTACAAGAAAGTACATGTAATTATACTCATTCCACAAATTACATTGTCCTAATACATTATTACATGTCCAAGAGAAAAGTACAACTACCTAGAGCATATCCAGAGGGAGCAAGGCTCACACAACACTAACTACAACTCAACTGTTCGTGGTACAGGTCTGCCACAAATGCCACTACAAGCCAACACACGGATAGCACATGAAAAGAATTGTAAGGGTGTAATAACCGGTACGTTCGGATTGTAGTTTACCAGGTTTGTGGGCCAGTGTGTGGCACATTAGTTGAGTTTATGTATGTATATGTGCTTGAAGAGGTTGGTGTGGCTTGGTGGTAGGCTGGAGGGTTGGAAATTCCAGCCCAAACAGACTTCTGTTGGTTCATCAAGAACGCGACCAACACAGACGTCGCGTTTCTTGTATGAACGCGACCACTAAGTCCATCGCGATTTTGGGCCGCCTTCAACGCACACACCATGTGTCGCATGCAGGGGCGCAGAGGGTTTAATCGTGACGGCGGGGTACATCATTTTGAAACGCGACGGCCCGATACGTCACGATTTAGGCTCAGTGTATTTTGAGCCTCTGCCCTAGCCGAATAGTGATGTTGCACTGTTCAGCTGAGGGAGAAGGCTGTGAAGGGTTTCCTGTGATCCTTGAAGCGATTTTGGAGTTTCGGTTGTCCGTTCGGCGTGGCTTCAGAGCGCGGGGAACGCCGGGATATCGTTGGTTTTAAGTTTTACCTGTCGGTAGGGGAACTCTACCTTGTTGTTTCCTTGTGTGGATTGTGTGGGTTAGGATTGTGGCTTTTGATGTAGAAAATGGTTAAGCATAATAGAGAGCATGCCTAAGACTTTACTTGAATTGTTATTTCCTGCTTTACATGCATGTATGGCTTTGTGGAGTGATTCCGGAATGGTAGTTCAGGTTGTGTTTCCATTGTCTGAAAGGTGACAGAACCAGCCGTCGCGATTCATGTGAACGCGACGGCTAGAACCATCGCGATTTAGACCTTAAGGCGGCAGGTAAGTCCGTCGCGATTCAAGTCTATAAGCGGCTACTGTGTTGGATGCGTTTTGGAATGTGGCCACCCGAGCTCTGGGGTTCTATCGCCAGTCTGTCTCGTTTCTATCCTACACTGTTGGGCTGTGTTCGCATTGCAATGTAGGGCATGTATCGGTTGTGTCGGCTTATATGGTGATCGATAAC
The DNA here is from genome assembly GCA_014218235.1 of Colocasia esculenta. Taxonomy (NCBI): domain Eukaryota; kingdom Viridiplantae; phylum Streptophyta; class Magnoliopsida; order Alismatales; family Araceae; genus Colocasia; species Colocasia esculenta. The sequence continues at coordinate 80,812,321 of CM024758.1, forward strand.
GATGGGTTTTATTTGGAAATGTGTGCATAGCGAGTTGGGTGTCACGCCTTCCGTGGTTACTGTGGACGATCTGTTTCGCCTCCGCAAATGTCCCTGTGTCGACTGTGGAGGTCCTTCGGAGGTTCGCGGACGTCGCTGGTCTCTCGTTGGCGATGATGGGTTGCTGGTTGACCTCGTTGACTCCTCGGTTGACTGGGTTGACTGAGGAGGAAACAAAGAAAACCAGAGATGAAAGGGAAGGTTTGTGATCGCCAGGGCCTTACCTGTGCCCAAGGGAGTGTTTTGACCACGTTGTTGTAGCAGCCTCGCGCAGCGGACGGAGATGGGGTTTCAACTTCTCCTCCTTCGGCCGGCCAAAGGAAGAGATCTCTACGGTCACGTTCACAGTGTTCCTGCCACAAAAAAAGCTCTATTAGACTCAAATGCAGTGTAGTAAATGTTCAAAACGAAGAGAGGAAAGCCCAAAAGGCGAGTCCCGTACCGGTTGCGGACTTGAGAAGAGGGGTGGCCAAATGTTATGACCACCCTTCTTCCCTCCGTTTTTGGTTGGGAAACCCCTTTCTAGGTGTGTAGGAAAGTGACCTACGTGCCTAGAGTGAGTAGGAAGGTGTGTGCAACATGTAAGTTAGCTAAAAAGTAAGTAAGAGAAGAGAGAGGGAAGGAGGTGTAGATCCTCGTTGTTGATGTTGATGCTCCTTGCAAGGGCTCCTCCAGCTCCAAAGCAACCCTCCTGGACGTCCAAAGTGTGGAGAGAGTGAAGAGGATGAGTGGTGGAAGGTTGAATAAGATTTTCTCTCTCCTCTCTCAAAGCTTCAGCATATGGACGTCTAGCCTCCCTTTTTGCTCAGAGGGCTCAAAGGGAGGTTATATAGACAGTGGAGCTCGGGGTTGAGAGCCTTGGATGCTCAAGTGTGAAGAAACACACTTGTACACTTGGCAATCCAAGGATTAAAGGTCCAACCAATGGGGAGAGGCCAAGTAGGATTTTTACTGGGTCAATGGGGTGCCTAGGTGGCCCATATACCCGTTGGGAATGGCTACATGCGTTGCATGGCCGAGAGAATGGTGCAAGTGGGCTGAAATCTCGGGGTAGTTGCGCAGACCAAGTAAACGACATTGACGTCCATGGATCAGGCCGCCAACCGCATGCAGACGTCCATTGATGTGGACGCCAAGATGGGTCAGCGTCCAGGGGGATTGCCGCCAACCAGTAGTCGGCGGCCATCGATACTGCCGTCTACATGGTATCCGAGGCTGGTCAACAAATGGTCAAACGATGCTTAATGGGCCAAAAGAGCCTTGCGGGAGATGGGCCAAATCTCGCGTCTACAAATGCCCCTCCGAGACATCCGGTCTTGCAAGGGAGCAGAGCGGACTGAAAGGTTGGTGTCTCGGTTAAACAAAGGACGCGGAGATTTAATGGAAAGGCCATCTCCGAGGATAGGAGTTCTAGCGAACCAAACGAAAGAGTCAGGCTAGAACAGATGACGTATCGTCTGAGAGACAAATAGGGGTAAGAAAAGTGGTGATCTACCCGTGTAACTACAACTGCGACCCAACAGTAGGGTCCCTGGCATGGCCGTGTTGGTCTTTGACTAGTTTCCGGCGTGTCTGAGTCAAAGGAGTTGTAATATGACGGTTGAATCAAGAGGGTCTCATAACCGGAGCTCGTGGGCTCGCTGGCCTAATCAGGACGTCGGTCCCGAATTTAGGAGGTCATGGAAACAAGGAGTTGGTTGATCTCTCAAAGGATTATCAAAAGATTCTAACTGGAATCACATGCTTGGAAAGCCTGAAGTCCGGAATTAATCTCACGGCTGGCGAAGGCTCAAATGAACTCAATAAGGCTGGAATGATCATTTGTGAAAAGCACGGTGGGACAAGTAGAGAAGGGGGCAACAAAGACCCGATATTGACCTGGATAGTCATGAAGGGTGGACCCAGTAGGCTACCTGAGCTGGGGGAGCCATGGAGCAATCATATGATCGAGGGAAATCACCAATTTTTATTTTTTTTTTTAGTGTTAGTAAGAGAATGTTAGCAGTGAAGATGCATGCTGGTGTGGGTTGCCTATCTAAAATGCAAGTTAGCACCAGAGGAAAATTCTAAAGGCCATACGAATAACTGAGAGATCGCAAACCCATCATGGTTTTTGGTGAAGGGGAACTCAGGGTTCACGGTCGCCAAGTTATTCGCCTCTGGTGGGGTCCTGTGTTAGACATACCTGCAACGCTCAAGGTCGCATGAGCGTTCCGAAATTTAAGCGCAGCCTGTGCTTAAAAATGTCTGCAAAACAACTTGAAGCACAAGATAAAGGATAAAGGGTAAAGGGTAATGGAAATATAAAGAATAAGAATTTAAAAACTTCCGGTCAGTAAACGTCCACATCGCTAGCCGCCAGCATACCTGTTAACGTCCACAGATGTTGCCGTTAACACTATACTGACGTCCACCTATCTGGACGCCTACATGACAGCGGATCAGGCCGAAAATATAGGTGATGGGAGTCCATAGGGACTCTACCATCTCCTACCTCCGTCCCTCCCTGCTCCTGCTGCGAACCAGAGAGCTGAGAGACAGAAAAGCACAACAAAATGGCCTCCACATCGACTGGACGATCCACAGGCGCGAACCCCGGAGTTTGAGCGAAGTTCCGGGACACCTGAGCACGCGTCTGGCCAACGGGGAGGTAAGCAATGATTATTTCTGCTCCTTCCTGAGCTGAAAATGCCCCAAAACCTTTTCTTACAGCATTCCTTGACGCAGGAAGTTCCTGCCTTCCCGAGCCAAGGCCAGGTACGGGCCTTTTCCTGGCTTATGAACCTGACGAACGCGATAACCCTAGACATGCGGAGCTTCATTGGGCTGTGGAACCTGAGCTTCATGGTGGTGCTGGCGAAGAACATAAAGGATATGTGGTGGGGGTTCGATGCTTTGGGGGCGCTGATAGAGAGATGGCACCCACACACGCACACCTTTGTGTTCCAGGGCTTCGAGGTGAGCGTGTTGTTGGAGGAATTGGAACTGTTCCTGGGATGGCAGTGGTGCCTGGAGTACGATGCAGCGACTCTTCTCCTCCCGTGGGAAGAGATCCTCGCGGACATCATACGAGACAAGAAGGAGGTTTTGCGGATGACGAACAAGAACGGGATCTTCCTGGACCGGCTGGCCTGGTGGTTGATCCAGCATGCGAGGGAGATTGGTGGAGAGAGGGCGACCCGGGGATTGACACTCTGCCTGGCTGGGGTCTTCCTGTTCCCCACGAGTGGCGACTTCATCCTTTATGAGCATGTGGGATTCTATCCCTGTTGTGGCGAGGGCAGTCACTTGCCCCTGCAGTGCTGGCCCACCTGTAAAGTTCTCTGACCACGATGAGCTTAGGCGGACGCACCTGCAGGAGTTTGTTTCTGCTCCAGGTATGGATGGAAGCTCATTTAAAATTTGATTTTGCTGATGCACAACCTACCCCCTCTAGAGTCTTCCTTCGGAGTTCAGTGCATTGTAGCAAGGCATGGTACGAGCCAGAGAATGAGATCAAGTGTGTGACAACACACTTGAAGAGCAGAGATGCCTGGAGAGATCATTTGGCATTTCTGGTAATGGATGACTTCATCGCAAGGCCATTGTTTATGAGGACAATTGAGTTTCGGGTCCGAACTAGGGTGGACAGAGACTTGTGGTTGATAGGAGCTGATCAGATGGTGGCGTATCAGCCACACCGGTGCCATTGTCAGCTTGGGATTCCACGATGAATTCCTACTTCATTCAACTGCACTGATATGATAATCACCGGGAAGAATGAAAGGATGAAGAAGAAGGCTATGAAGACTTGGAAGAAATACACCGTGAGCAAGAAGGTGGGACTGGCAGTGCAGGAAACGCCGGAAGACGTATGGTAGTACGAGGATTTCACAGACACTATTTGTCCCATTTCATGTGATTTCTTTATGGCCCGCAGGGCAAAATGATGTATCTTCCTATTTTGAATAAGTGTAACACAAATTTAATGAATAAAAGTGAGTTGCGTTTGTGTTGAATTGATTTGAATTGGTATGACTTGTGGAATGTGTGGAGTGTGATGGCCTCAAAAAGGTTCAGAAGAGTGTGCTGTGAGGACTGAGTGCGGGGTTGTTGGCGTCCACATCGACGGCCGCCAACCACTGAGACAGATTGTCAACGTCCAGATAGGTTGCCGTCGACTTTAAACTAGACGTCCCGACCTGGTCGTCGACAGAACTTCGAGGTCTGACAATGAAGAGACATAGACGTCCACACAATGGCCGTTAACGGTACGTCAGCGGCCAGAGCTTGACGCCAAGAAAAGTTAAACGGCCTGCTCTTGACGTTAAACTAGGAAACTGCCTTTTTTTTTTTGAACCGACGCCCTCTCCCGGGCGCCATTACGCCTTCCCAACGCCGGGAGAGGAGAAAACCCAAACCTTACCTTGCTCGAGATTACGATGAGGACGAGAGTGAAACGAAGCATTCTCCGGGACCGCCGTCAACCGGAGGAGGAAGAGGAAGAAGTGGAGATGGTTATGGTGGAGAAAGAGGAAGAAGTGGCGGTGGAGGACGTACCGGAGGGGGAAGACACGGCCGGAGAAGACGAGGGAGGAGATGAGACGGAGGTGGGGGCACCTCGTCGGCCCAAGGTAGGCTCTTAGACTCTCAAAACTGTGTGTTTGTGATTTTGGTGAAAAGGAGGCAAAATAGGGGAAGCGACGTCGGGTCAGACAGGAACTTGACGGCAACATCGGTTGCCGTCGAGTTCCTCCCGGCGTCCAACCCCTTGCCGTCAATAAGAACTTGACGTCAAGGTGTTGGTCGCTGACAGAGGAACTTGACGACCACCCATGGACGCGGACCCTGAGTAAACGGCCAACCCCTTGCCGTCAATGTTTGATAAACGGCAGTCGATGCTGACGTTTACTTTACTGTGTTTTTCTGTAGGGCAAGGGGAGGATGAGGAGCCGGGTCACCTGGGACCTGTGCTGGGCATGGTACAGGGCGCTTCCGGAGGCCCAGCAGGCCCAGATAGCGAGGATGGGGTTCGGTCATCTCCTATCGGTACGCCCTTTTCACTTAGATGTCCCTTACTTAGAGGCGTTGAGGGAGAGATGGGAGGAGGACTGCAAGGCATTCATCATGCCTTGGGGTCACATGATACCCACATTGGAGGATGTGGCGTATCTGACGGGGTTACCGGTTCAGGGAGAACCGGTAGTAGGGTTGGAGAGGAGGGACTACTACGATGACATCGTAGAGTTGTTAGGGCCTGAGTTTGTTGCTGGGAGGAGGAGGCCGATCCGGAGCATCCTGCTCGGGTCACTTTCGGAGGCCATAGGACTGAGAGGAGGGCGGAGAGGCCCCTTGGAGACTTTGGAGGAGTTCTATGCCAGGGTGAGGGGTTTGCTGGATCTAGGAGGCCGGAGCGAGGAGCGCTGCGTCCGGATCTTCGTCAGCTACTTTTTCGGGCGCCTACTGTTCGCGACGCAGTCATCTTAGATGAACTGCAAGTTCGTGCTGCTGCTACGAGACTTGGCGCAGGCGGGGAGGTACGCTTGGGGCGCCGCGATGCTGGGACACCTCTTCTCACTTCACTCGAGCAGCTCGCGGCGTTCTCAGAGCACCGGGGGCTTCACCCCCTTTCTTCAGGTACACAAATTTCTCTTAATGCTCATCATTGATTTTTCATTGATTAACTACCTGACTGACCATTCTTTTTGCTGCCTTGCAGATCTGGGGGTATACGCGCTTCCCTATGGGGCGCGGGACATTTGCAGAGGGGCGCCAGACAATGGTGCCTCTCATGGGGAGGTGGGAGGTGGCCCCGGACCCCAGGGTCACCGAGAGGAGGGTTGGAGACGTGCGGGTCGCACTCGACCACTACCCGCACGAGCAGGTATGAAATTTCGAACTAGCTCTTGCATTCTTTCACTTACTGCTTCATTTGATGTTACTGACCAGTGCTTTCTTGCTCTTCTCAGGTGGTGTGGACCCCTTATGCGGGGGAGGCGGAGGCCTCGCACCCGGCGGTGGCGGCGGGCCGGCCCCTTTTCGACCGCCACCTCCTCTTACTGTGCCTCGGGACATGTGAGGTACTGTATTTGGAGCTGGTGGTACGGACCTTGGGTTGGCACCAGCCGGCCATCGAGGTGCCTTCCCTCGGGAGAGAGGGACACTCGCGCCGGCGGTTCTTCGCTGAGGACCGCGACTGGGGGACGGATCACGGCAGCACCGTCGCCTACTGGCGCGATGGCGGCGAGCAGGTGGTACGAGTGACAGACCTCCTCGACAGCTCGGCTTACATGGAGGACTACCAGGCACGGTATGCCGGGCGACTTCGGCTTGACCGACGAGTGGTAAGTGAAACTTCTAAACTTAAGCCTTGGTTGGTTGATTGCCTCATTTGATTCTAACCTTGAAGTGCATTTGGCAGATGCCGGAGTCACAGGCCGTGCGCCTCCTAGAGGGACGGCTCGCCGAGCAGGAGGTGGAGCTGGCGAGGCTCCGCACCGAGGTCAGGACACTGGTAAGTAACATCTCGACTTATCTTGAAATTGATTTGACTTGATTTGATTCGATTGCTGACCAAGATATGTGAATGCAGAGGGCGGAGCAGCAGAGGGTGCGGGGCGAGCTCGTCCGCCCAGCCAGCCGGAGGGGACCTGGCAGTCCGCCTGCAGGAGGCCCTGGATAGGGCGAATGAGCGGATCCAGGAGCTCGAGGCGGAGGTAAGACATTGAACCAAACCTGAACACTTGTGATTTGATTTGATTTGACGTGTTTTCTTTTTTTTTGGTGTGCAGCGACAGGCAGGAGGAGTAGCGGCCCTCCAGGCGCAGGTGGAGGCCCTGCGGCTGGATCTATCGAGGATGGAGGGTCGTATGACCGCGTTCCGGGATAGCGCGAGGGATGCGGAGGCAGAGAAGATACGGGCCATCGAGGCCCGGGTGCAGGCTGTCGCGGATTTGGAGTTCTTGAAGAACCGGGTGCTGAAGAAACGCCGGGAGCAGCAGCGACAGACTCAGCAGGAGGCGACCGGGAGGATGGGGTCCGTGTTCGGGTCTCTTGATGACATCGTGTCATTGGGAGATCCGTCCGTCGGACGAGGAGCGGGAGCATGCCCAAGGCTTCCACTGCGACGAGACCTCCCATCCCAGACAGGCGTCGGGAGAGGGAGGAGGAGGAGGTCAGCAGCTCGCGTAGGCCGAGGCCTAGCGAGGGTGAGAGGAGAGAGGAGTGAGTTTTTTATACCACCAGGGATATGCCCATATCATGACATGTACAGAACTTGATCATTATAGTGGAATTTGTAGACTTTTGTCATTTGCACTTGAATGGTTTGTTTCTGTTCTTTGGTTCTTGCATCCTGTATCCACAACACTTAAAGAAAACATGTTAGTGTAGATCTATTTTTAGCCCCTTGCCTATGATATACCTTTCTTGAGATCTGGTCAAGGGGCTAATGTCTAATCAAAGATAGGAACATAATAAAATAACTGAAAGGGAAATATGCACATGCACTTTTTTTTTTATTTTTTTTTTTGATAAGAAAATAAGGAGAATGTTAGTATATATACATGGTACCACTAATTTTTTTAGATTTTTGATTTTTCTAATTTTTTAGCTTTTTGAAAATAAGGGAGAATATGTACATCAAAAGACTCTCTTTTGTTGTTTTTTGCATTTTTTTGTATATTTTTTTTTTGACTCTAAGACACATATTCATCACATGTTGCGGTATAGGGTTTACACGATCTACTTAACCACAGGGGCCAAGAGTGAGGAGGGACGCGCATAAAATTTTTGATGTTGGAAATTGCCCCTAGCCTTCTTGACATCTTCCACTACGGAGGGTCTTATACAATCAAATTGCCCCTAGAGGGAGAAATGGGAAGAAGGGTGTAGGAAGTTATGTAGGGCTTTGGTTCAAACTACTTTTTGTTTCCGAACCGACATCTCATATTAGACAGACTTGGTCAACCATTGTTTTCAAGAGAATTTTTCATTTCTCATTTCATTTCTGATTTCTGGGGTGGAGGTACGTACTTTTTGCTACCTCCTTGAGTTGGTCAGCCTTTTTTCAGGTACGTACTTTTTGCTACCCTTTTTTGACCTTTTGGCTTTTCTTTTCCCCTTTTGAGGCTTGATTTGACATTTTGCCCCTTGCTTTTATTAGTTGCCCCTGTTTTATGGTGACCTTGTCCTTTTAAATGAGAGTGGGTGGTCTCCTACTCGTAGTTTGTTCCGTTTCCAGACATGACCGAGTGGGAAAAGAATAGGGGAAACACATTGACCGGATGAGACCGCCCGAGTGTACTTGTGATTTTCCAGTTAGGGGTAGTACTCCAACATCGTGAGGTGTGTGAATAAACCCTTCCTTACTAATGACCAATCGAAAAAAGTAGGAAAAGGTAGACCCACACCTTAACAAGTGATGAATGACCGACTTGACGGACTTATTGACTGACTAAGGGTAGAATTTCTTGAGGTAGACTGCATTCCAAGGGTGCGTTAGCTCAACTCCCTCGGCATCCACTAACCTATAAGCGTTCCCTGAGTATGCTTCTTTGACGACGAACGGTCCCTCCCAATTTTCTTGCAATTTGCTCCTGGGACCTGGTGCTTTTAAGATTTTACGCTTAAGGACCATCTCACCCACTTCGAATTTTTACTCAAGAACTCGTTTGGCATCAAAACGTGCAATTCTCTGACGATAGACTTGTGCATGGTCAGCCGCTATCATTCGTCTTTCATCTAAGAGTTCAAGTTGTGCCAACAAAGCTTCCCGACGTTGATCAGGATCAAGTTCGGAATCCAATTGAACTCTAAGCGAAGGGATGAAGATCTCATATGGGAGTATCGCATCCGATCCGTATGTCAAAGCGTAGGGGGTTTGCCCCGTAGGAGTGCGGACCGAGGTGCATAAGCCCAAAGAGCTTCAACCAAGCGATCTGGCCAGTCAGCATTGTTGTGAGATTTGCATGTTTTCTTTATGATTTTAATGAGAGTTTTGTTAGTAGCTTCAGCTTGTCCATTACCTTGTGGATAATATGGTGATGAATGATGCAAGTTAATGTCATATTTACCACACATGTCGCGAAGCTTCTGTGAAGTGAATTGTGGTCCGTTGTCGGTGACGATATCCCGAGGCACGCCAAATCTCGCAAGGATGTTGCGCTTGATGAACTTGACGACTGTTGAAGCTTTGACTTCTATGAACGCTTCTGCTTCAGCCCACTTCGTGAAGTACTTCGTGGCGGTCAGAATGAAGGACTTCTTACAGATTTCTCCGGTTCTGTCCGCAAGAGGACCGACCACGTCAAATGCCCACATGGCGAAAGGCCATGGAGCGATAAGGGGGTGAAGAGAGGAAGAAGGTGCATGAATTTTATCACCGTGCAATTGGCATTTAGCACAGTGACGGACAAAATGGCGACAATCTTCTTCCATGGTGGGCCAATAATAGTGTCTTAGCAACTTCTGGGCAATTGCTCTACCATTAACATGGCCACCACATTCGCTAGAGTGAGCAGCTTCGACGACATTTTGAGACTCGAATTCATCAAGGCAACGGAGATAGACCCCACTGAGAGACTTTTTGTACAGAATGCCACCTATAATCTTGTAACGTTCCGAGACGCGACGAATTGCCCGTCTATCGGCAGAGGTGGCATAGTCAGGGAAGGATCCATCTTTGAGAAAGTTTTCAATGTCAAAATACCAAGGATGGCCATCTTCAAGGTCAATTTCTGGCTCTTTGGAAAGCGCATGGACCTGAAGGGATGGAGAAGGATGCACGAGCTGAGAGAACCACAGATCGACATGGGAAGGGACTCTTAACCTCTGAACAGAGACAGTTTCAGATGACTTTCCCAAAGGAATGGGAATGGAAGACGCGAGGGAAGCGAGGGAATCTGCTATGATGTTCTGAGCCCTAGGAGTGTGAACTAAGGTGAGCTTCCTAAACTGCCTGATTACTTTTCCTACCAACTCTTGGTATGGTTTCAGCTTGGGCTCCCGGGTCTGGTACTTGCTAAGAGATTGTCGGAGTATCAACTGCGAATCTCCAATAATCCTTAACACCTTGACTCCGAGCAATAAAGCCATTTTCAGCCCGACTAGGAGAGCCTCGTACTCAGCCACATTGTTCGTGGCTCGAAGGTTAACTGATAGGCGTGCGGAATGACTACCCCTTCCGGTGAGAGGAGGACTGCCCCTATCCCACACCCTTTAGAATTGAGTGCCCCATCGAAGTAAAGCACCCACGAAGGTTCACCATCGATAATGGCTCCTAACTCTTCATCGGGAAAACTTTCATCAACGGGAGAGTATAAAGGTAAGGGGTGGTGGGCCAAATGCTCAGCTATGGCATGCCCCTTGATTGACTTTTGGTTGACATAGGTGATATCAAATTGGTTGAGGAAACTTTGCCACCTCATCAACCGATCAGTCAGGACAGGCTTCTCAAGCAAGTACCGAACAGGGTCCATACGCGCCAGAAGTTTCACTTCATGAGCCAAGAAATAGTGCTTCAACTTCTCGGCAACCCAGACGACGGCCGCGCACGTTCTTTCCATGGCGGTGTACTTCTTTTCAGCCTCATTGAACAACTTGGATAAATAGTACACCGCTCTCTCCTTCTTCTCGTCGTCGTATTGGCCAAAACTGCTCCAGTTGAATCTTCTGTGGTTGACACATAGAGCAGTAAAGGCTGACCCGGGACCGGAGGAGCGAGAACAGGGGGATTAAAAAGATAGATTTTCAATTCATCAAAGGCCTTCTGACATTATCGTCCCAATTAAACTTCGCCTCTCCTCTAAGCATCTCGTAGAAGGGCTTACAGCGGATTGAATGCTGGGAGATAAATCTCCGAATAAACTGGAGTCTGCCAATTAGCTCTCTGACTTCTCTGATATTCCTAGGAGGAGGCATGTCAATTATTGCTTTCGCCTTGTTAGGATCAATTTCAATTCCCCTCTTGCTAACGATGAACCCAAGCAATTTCCCCGAAGAGACACCAAAGACGCATATCTTGGGGTTCATCTTAAGATTGTGCTCTCTAGACCTTTGGAGAACTGCCCGGAGGATCTCAGCATGGCCATGTCGAGTCTTTGATTTAACCAAGACATCATCCACATAGACCTCCATGTGCACATGCATCATGTCATGAAATATCGCCATCATGGCCCTTTGATAGGTTGCTCCCGCATTCTTCAATCCGAAGGGCATGACGACGTAACAATAAGTCCCCCAGGGCGTTGTAAATGAAGTTTTCTCCTGGTCTTCCTCCGCCAAACGAATCTGGTTGTACCCAGAGAAACCATCCATAAATGACAAAAGCTCGAAGCCGGCAGTATTGTCCACTAGGACATCTATGTGTGGGAGAGGGAAATCGTCCTTTGGGCAAGCACGATTAAGGTCACGGAAATCTATACAGATCCTAACCTTACCGTCCTTCTTCATTACAGGGACGATATTAGCTACCCATTGTGGATATAGCACAACCCTAATAAATTTGGCTTTGTGCAACTTGTCAACCTCCTCTTTGATCTTGAGTGCCAGCTTAGGATGTAGCCTTCTCAACTTTTGCTTGACGGCCTTCGCGTCGGCTTTTAGGACCAATCGGTGCTCAACCAAAGAGGTATCGAGTCCCGGCATGTCCTCATAAGACCAAGCAAATCCGTCGGAAAATTCATTAAGAATAGCTACCAGAGCTTCTTCTTCTTCAACACTCAAGTTGGCACTAATCAAAACTGTCTTCGGGGATTCTTCAGTGCCAAGGTTGACTTCTCTAGTGGGCTCGTCGAACCTCTTTGTGCCATCCACATAGGAGCTCACTGGGTCCTCTTCTCCCGACCCAAGATCTCCCAACTCACCCTCCTCATTAAAATCTAGCAGATAGACACCTAAACCGTCATCTATAGAGTCACCTTCCTCAAAATCAGACTCGACGAGAGCAGGATCCTCAAGAAATTCTGGCACTAGACTTAACTTAGCACATCTCTCAGCCAAGGCCATGACAAAACGGGCAGGAACTTGCCTACCCTTCTCCTTGCGCACGCATGGCTGAGAGGAACTAGACTCTCCTAAACTTAAACCAGACCCTAGACTAGCCTCTAGACCTGACTCTAAACTAGAATCTAGACCACTATTCACATGACTGCTATGTACAAAACTATGTACAGGGGAAGTGCCTCTAGAGGGGCAAGAGGAAGAGGAACTTAGGCTGGAAAGCGTCGGCCCCTGGCCGAGCGGAAGAGGTTCCAGGGAGGAAGGGTGCTCAATGGAGACCTCGGATTTCCAATTTTCAAAATTGGCGTTTTTTTTTTGGAGTCAAGGCCAAGAACCATGAGTTGCTGACTCAAGGTAGCCTCGACTGGCGAGATGAGGGATGGAGAGAGGACAGGAGGAGAAAGAAGGGGATTAGAGGTGGATGGAGGAACTGGACTGTGTGGCGGGCACACATAAGTAGAGGAAGATGGAGATGATGGTGAAGATGGGGAAGAAGGGGGATCAGAGCCAAAGAGGGAGAGGAGGCCAAAATCGTCAGAAATGTCCACTATTTGGGCATCCTCTTCTTCTTCTTCATCCTCACTCCCAGAACAAGGTATTTCTTCAATTATGGGCTCCCTGGTCCCCAACTGGGTTGGCCCCTGGACAAAATGCTCCTTTAAAGTCCAGGTAAGAGGTTGATAGGGTATGAAGGGGTTTGGATGGACAGGGTCTGGGCGGAAGCCTAGACCGGCCTTGGCTAACAATCTCCTAATCGCCTGGACGCTCTGGATCTCTCCCTTTTCATCAGTGCCTAGCCCGCGGCCCTGAACATAGCCGATATTGGCCATCACTTCCCAACCTTTTCCCGGGGGACATGGGACATGGGGTTCCATAGTAGGCTGGGGAAGTTGGGTAAGGTCACAGGGTAAGGGGAAGTCAAAGATTGACATGACTGGCTTCTTCCCCTTATCCGGAATGAAAAGGTGTGGCATCTGTTCCGAGGTAATGGCATTGAGGGTCTCTAGAATGGGAATGCTCTTAATTTTGATTACCCGCCCATTAAACGGAAATTTGAAGCATTGGTGGGCGGTGGAAGGGACCCCTAAAGTCTGTTCTAGCCAGGGACGACCGAGGATGGCCTTGTAGGCCGGGTCGACATCAAGGACTAGGAACTCGGTGGACATGGTGACAGGTCCGATTCCTAACTTAAGAGCAATTTTGCCTTTGGCAACCCTTTTGGAGTTGTCGTAGGCGGCGATGGTGGAGCAGCTTTTCTCCAGATTCTCTTCCCCCAAACCCAACTGCTTAAGGGTCTTCATCGGACAGACATTGATAGATGCCCCGGTGTCGATAAGAGTGGAGTCCACCGAAACCCCATTGAGGTTGATGGTGAGACAAAGAGGAAGCGAACGACACTCGGGGGCGGCAAGATCCTTGTCCGAGAAGGAGATTGAGGGTCCTTGGGTGAGGGAGAGAATGGCGCCGGTGACCCCACTAGGAGGGAGATCATCATTAACCATGATCTTCTGGAGGAACTGGAGGAGAGTGGATTGATGTGATGGCGACCTCCGAATCAATTCTAAAATAGACACCCTCGCGGGCGTCTTATCAAGATGTTGGAGAATATCATATTCGGTGCCAGCCGAAGGTGGAGGCCCATTATCCTCCTCATTTTGGGATGGCCGCGGAGGCGGAGGAATGATCCGGTTTCGGAGCGTGACATGTACGGCCTCCTGAGACTGAGGGCGGATGAGCTGGAGGGGTCTGGAGGATGACTCATTGGCAGGAGAAGTGAGGATAGTGGGGTGAGCATCTTGGGGAGGACGGATGAGCACTAATGGTCTCTCTTCAAAGATGGCATCTACCGACATGGAAGGCTCCTGAGACTCGGCCGTGGGACACGGGTACCATTTTTCGAAACCTTCTACCCCCCACTGTTGCTCTCTCCTCACAACCCGAGGTCCTAGGTGTACCATGGTATGCACGCTCTCATGGGTTTTAGAGGAGGAGGGATTGTTGCTTTGGTGGTTGGGGAGAGGGTTACTGAAAATGCCAAGGTCCTTTTTGGTGTACCTAGACTTTGCTATGGCCACCTTGACGTCATCCCAGTTGATTCTACCTTGATCATTCATATCATAGACCCAGTCACGAAAGGTAAAGCAGTTATTGATGAAGTGACCATGAGTCCTATGGTATGGACAGTACTTGGAGGTGTCTACCCTTGAATTGGTGTTCTCCCTTTGTGGGGGGAGTTGAATTGCATCGCAGGACATGAGAGCGAAGAACACGTCCTCGAGAGTCTCAGGGAGAGGAGGGTAGTGCGACCTTTTGGGGCCAGGTCGGGTGTATCCAGAAGGAGGGGGAATGGCGGAGTAAGGCTTGGAGGGGTGAGATGGGAATTGGTGAGGGTTAGAAGAAGGGTTGGAAGGAGGATGGGAGGATTTGTTGGGAGGCCTCAAAGGCTGGCTGCAGGCACTGACAGACTCATTGATGGTCACCCCCTCGGTGGTGGGTGCCGCGGGAGCCTTACGTCCCTTGGGCTTCCCTTCGAAGAAATGTGGGAGTGAGGAGTCCTTGATCTGATTTTGGACCACCCTTGCTCGGTTGTAAAGATGCGTGAAGGAGGGGAACTCACTAAGCATCAGGATAGATCGGAGCAATGGGGTGGTGTTGGTGACTAGCATGGTTATGGCTTGGGACTCCGGGATGGGTATGTCGGCCCTTGATGCCATAGATCTCCATCGGTTGGCAAAAGTGACAAAGTCTTCGTCCATCTTCATCTTTTCTGCCACCAAGTCGGGAAGTGTAGGGACTTGAGTGGCCATGTAGGAGAAATGGGAGATGAAGCGTTCGGAGACTATGTCAAAGTTAATAAGATCCGATGCGGGCAAAAAGGTAAACCACCTCAAAGCCTCCCCTTCTAACGATTGTTGGAAGAGGTGGACTAAGAGGACCCGATCATACAGCCACCGATGGGAATCCATAGTGAAGCCAGCAAGATGGAATTGGGGGTCGGAGGTCCCGTCATACTTGCGGTACTTTGGGGCCTTGAAACCCGGAGGGAAGTAAGCGTTGGGGAGCTTGCAGTAGTTTTGGAGTGAATGAGGCTTGGAAAGGGACAAAGATTCAGCCAAGAGTTTCCTAATAAGACCCTCCGTCTTAGACCGGGACATAGATTCAGATTGAGCGGGAGGAGTGGTTTGGACATAGGATGGGTGGATGGGTGGAGGAATTGGGGTAGAAGTAGGTAAAGGGGTAGGAGGAATAGAAGTGGAGATAGGGATAGGGGATGCAGGAATTCGGGAAGGGGTGAGAGGCCTAGGAGCGGGCCTAGATGAGGAAGCATGGAAAGGAGAATGGGATGGAGGGGAAGGAGAAGCCGCTGCTCGAATGGTATGCTTGGAAAGCATAGAAATGATATTGTCGGGCGAATAGCGGGACATGAGTTTGGAAAACTCGGGGTCTTCTTGGGCATTCTGGGCGTGAGTGGGGTTGACCCTCAAGCTAACTTCCTCATTGTCGGCTTGGGAAGATGATTGAACCGACTCCTCAGGCTGAACATCAGTGTTAATCATACCGACAATCTCATCATTGATGTTATCATCATATTCAAATGCCGGTTTATTAGACATGTTGACAGGGTCCAACCAAGTGTCCATTAGCACACAACCTATGGATTTTAAAAATGGTTTATGTTGAAGTGATTACACTGTTTTCAGCAGAAGTATGGATTTCTTCGAAGTCAACCCGATTTACCCGAGAGGGAATCCCCGAGTAAAAGGTTGTAAACCGAAGAAGGGCGATCCTAAAATGTGAGGGGAGGCTAGAAGAGAAGAGGAAGATGACCCCCAATGACTGAGGACCGTCAGTGACAACCAGAAAGCAAACAAGAAACAAATCACAACAAAACAATCAGAAAAATAGGGAAAAGCATGCCACTGTGACACTAAACGTCAAGATGGTGGACGCAGATGAAGGATCGAGATTAATGTATGGAAAAGATCTAGAAGGGGGGGGATGAATAGATCTTAGCCACTTTTGCGGAAGCTTAAGTAATTTGAAAATTATCTAGAATCAGAGGTAATATTATCAGTGAAAAACTACAGATCTGATTAGATTTGAGTGAGTTGAAAAACTTAGATGAGTAACAAGTTGATTAAGTGAATTAAAAACGAATCCTATGCAAGCATCTAACGGATGAATCAATCAAACCACAGAAGACAAATGCACAGGGATTTTTAGGTGGTTCGGAAATCACCCATGTGATTCCTACATCCACCCCTCACAACCTGTGAGGCTTCACTAACACAACTGGGTTACACACCCAAAGGAGCCTGACAACTCCAACACTGGAGAGCTTACAACTCACACCACTTCTAGAGCAAGACTACTCTAGAAACACACTGAGCAAGACTGCTCAAACCAACCTTGAGCTTAACAACTCAAACTGAGCTCGACGGCTCACCACAACCTGAGCACAATGCTCACACAAATTGAGCACAATGCTCACACTTAAACTTGCTAGACACCAACTTAAGACTAAGATCCTCTAGCAACAGATCTAGTCGAAATTTGAGAACTCTAAAGAGAGTTATGCAGAAGCACTTGCATAATCTCAAGAGATATCTCAGAAGAACAGAAGAAAAGTTAAATTGAATTGAAAGTCTTCGTTCTTCAGTGTACTCCCTTGTAGAGACTTGAATTGGGAAGAAGCATGTGAAGCTGGAAGTCCAGGTCGATGCTCTGCAATCTGAGAAGATGGATCTTCCTCGAGTTCTTCACCAAAGAAGTCTTCTACAGGATCTGCCTCCTGGGAATGCTTCAGAGGAATCTTCAGGAATCAAATTCCAATTCCCACACCTTGACTTGGTGGGAATTGGTCTTCTGGAAGCAATTGGAGAGCAGAGGAAGGAGACACGAGCTCTTCTGGCCGCCAGGAGCTTCTTGGAGGCGCTGAGAGAGTTGGGTCTGTTGTCCTATGTGAAGGTAGGCCAAAAAGAACCTTTTATACCCTTAGGATTCCAAAGATACCCTTTTGGGGTACAGGGGCACGCTTTCCTAGGAGGATTCTGATCGCCCTAGAAGGACACGTGGCAGCCATCAACTTTAGGATGAAAAGTTTCCGTAGTGTGTCGACCTGCCCTGGTGGTAGTGTCGACACACTGTCCCAAATATGGAAACTGTTGTTCTGGGAAGAAGCTCCCGTGTCGACCTGCTCTTGAGTGTGTCGACCTGCTGTCCCAATTCCTCAAACTGGCTGTTCTGGGAACTGGGTCTAGTGTCGACCTGCCCTGGGAGTGTGTCGACCTGGGTAGGCTTGATCTCTGGAAAACTGCCACTCGTGTCGACACACTCTTGACATGTGTCGACACAGTCTCAACATTTTTACACATTTTGCCTTTGAATCTGTGTTGATGTGTCGACACCATTGATGGGTGTGTCGACACATCTTTTGCATAAAAATGTTTGTACCTGAAAAATAAACACATATATCATTAGTTAAATGATTTATCATGACCATAAATGATAAATGTGGTTTGAAAAATACTTTTTGAACATGAATTTCAGGTATGATGTTTTTGACATGTTTCAATTAAATTGCTTTAAGAACACTTCTTGTCATCATCAAAATAGGAGGGAAATGATATGAATTATGCATTCAACCCAACAATCTCCCCCTTTTTGATGATGGCAACATTAAATCCATTTTTCAATGTGGTTTTGATGAAGTGTGATTTTAAGCAATTTTGATTGTTTAAATTTTTGTTTTCCTTTTTGTTCATACTTGTCAAGGTCCTTTTGATATTGTTCAGTAACAATTGATGATTTGTTTGTGAGATACAGTGTTACTTGAAATTAGAAATTTTGTGCACACAAGTCAAACAATTGGACAAGTATTCAAACACAAAGACAAAGATTTGTATTCACAATCACAATACTTTGCATTGAAGCCAAAACAACCATTTCATTTCATTCAAAACATCATTACATCAAAATATTACATTCTTCTCCCCCTTTGACATTATCAAAACAAAGGTACATTAGGTAGAAGATGAAGGAGGAGGAATTGGAGCAAGAAGAATCTCAATGTCTGACAATCTTTTGTCCATTGACTTCATGCTTGACTTGATGTTTTCATGGATAGTTGTCAGCCTAGTGTGAAGATAATGCTCCATTCTATCAGAATGCTCTATCAAGGTGCTTTGAGTTCTTTTCAATTCTTCTGAAACAGGTTGAGAACTTGATGAAGATCCATCTGACCAGCCAGGCCTTGAAATTATCTTCACTTCCTTGTGCAAGGTTGAGATCTCTTTACCAAGGTGTTCATTGAAATTTTTCATGCTTTCCAACTCATCAGCTAGATGAGCAAGCTGAGAGAGAGTTGCTGTAGAGTTGAAGACATCTGCTTGGGAATTTGCCAAAATTCCCTGAAGTACAACTTCCAGCTTATCTTGATGCTCTTTCAGCTCAATATAGGAATCTCCCAGAGTGCCTATGAGTCTGTTGAATCTCTGTGCTGCATGATCTGAGGCTTCCTTCTGCTCAATAAATTTAGCTGACATTGAATTCTCAAGCCTTTGAACTCTCAACTCAAATTTGTCTGACATGGTTTGAATAGTGGAGTTCAATGTATCAAATTTATCATTGAGAAGAGAGAGTAATTCTGGTGGAATTGAGGACCCACCAGAAGAAGTAGATGATTGGAATGTAGAGGTGAAATGTGGAGGTTGAAAAGTATGTGGCATGGAAGAGGAAGGGTCAGCTTGAGGTGGAATAGGTGTTTCAAGCTGAATGCCATCTTCAGGAAGGATATGAGGCTGGTCCTCATCCATTAGAGGCTGATCCTCTGGCATTTGAATTGGATCCTCTTGAACTTGAGGCTGTTCCTCATGATGTAGATCTCCTTGAGCTGGAGGCTGTGCCTCTTGTGCTTGGTGCTGATCTTCTTCAACCTGAGGCTGGTCCTCCTGGGCTTGAGGAGCCTCAACCACAATTGGCCCTCTTTTAATCTGATTTCCCTCCAATCTAAATCCCATAAACTTTTGGATGTTCTTAAAAGTGTAGATGTTTGACTTGGGAATGGATTGGGACTTCTCATTGTCCAAGGGCACACCAAAGTGCTTGAACACTGAGGTCAGATGTGCTCCATAAGGAAGAGATCTCTTGAGGTCTTTTCTTGTAGTTTCAGAAATGATTTGATAAAGAATCACATGAGGTTAATCTTGATGTCTTTGACCATGCAATAGAGGATGAACCTCTGGATGTCTGTCAATCTATCCCTCCCACCACCTTGAGGGGTAATTATGGTTGTCAAGATGTGGTGGATTACCCTTAACACAGGTGGAAATGTATTGGCATTAAACCTGGTTACATAGGTTTGTTTGGGATCAGATGGATCTGCAGGATGGCCTGTCAAGATTGAATAGGCTTCATGTAAATCAAATTCAAATTCATGGTAGTCAGCCCCCTCATCTGGCACTTTGAAAATGGAGGCAGCTACTGCAGTTGGCATGTCTATATCTATTCCCTTGACTTTGGATTCAAAACCTTCTTCTGTGCAGGTGAGGTTTTTGTAGAATTCTCTAACTAACCTTGGATAGCAGACTTGAAATTCAGATATAAAGGGTATCCAAGACTGGAAGGAAAAGTATGTTTGAATTTCAGGAAGAGAGTCTGCTAGTTGGGTGTCTGAAAGGTCAAGAATTCTAGGCTTCAAAATCAGTTTGGCTGCACTTACTGACTCTGAGGGAATATCCTCTTGAGACTCAGAAGAGGAGGAAGATGATTCCTCAGGGTTTTCAGAAGAAGAACCCGGAATTTCTGGTCTAGGGTTTGGATGACTTCTACCTCTGCCTGAAGAGGAAGGTCTACCTCTTTTGGAAGCTCTGTGAGGTGCAGAAGAAGATCCTGGAAGCTCTGCAGGATCATTTCTTCTCTTGGTTCTCCTTTCCATCTGGGCATCGGCACTGGCTGCCGGAATCGGCCTTGAAGAGGCCTGAGATCGTGCGCCACGCCGGGGACCCATCTTCCGGACCATGGTGCAGGAGGAGTGGAATTTGGAGAGGAAATGGAAGAGTGGAGAGGTGATGAAGGATGGATGAGAGTTAGAGAGAATTTGGAGGAATTCTTGCCGGAAAAGGGTTGAAATGAGGCCGTCGGGTCGACCTGACTCCCAAATAGAGATGCAGTGGTACACTGCCCCGCAGGAACAACAAGGGTTTAAGGTGAACCCTAACGGGCTGAAAAAGAATTCTGGCAAGGGATGTGTCGACACAGGAAGAGGGTGTGTCGACCTGACCCAGAGTGTGTGTCGACACAGGTCACATAGTGTGTCGACACGGCCTTGATGAAAAAATTGAATTTTGAAGAGAAATTTTTGAGAAATTTGGGAATATCTTTAGAATGATTAAGAATGAGAGGAATTATCATTTCAAGGATTTTTAAGGGGCTTAAAAAATTCATTTGTTATATTTTGCAAAAATGCATCACAAATCAAGTTTTTCAAGCAATTTCCTAACAGGATATTAGCATTCCAAGACTTGAGTCAACAAAATGATAAATTGAGGGATATAATGTATTTAACAATCAACTAAAAACTACCATGTTTCTCAATTTTCAAGAATTAAAGATGTCATCTAGACCAAAGACAATTTTGTTGAAATTAAAACACAAACTTAAAGAACAACTTGATGAAGGAAGAAGATGATTCTTTCTAAACAAATCTCCAATAATTTTCATATTTTTGTTCTTTTAACAAACTATCAAATGATATAAATCTCTTTCACTCAAGTACTAGTGCTTTTTACACACCATAGTCCCTGGATACTTAAGATTTAGTCATTGTCAAGTCTCAAAGGGGTAAATGATGACCTTTTGACATGAAAATATACGTTTTGTAGACGCCAATATTTCCAGTTACTCAGTCATCATCAAAAAGCATAGCACATTTTTTGCTTAGTGTTGAATTTATTTTCAATTTTGATCCCCTTTGAACAGAGTTAGCAATAATGCCTCATGACATGCATGGCACTTCATTCATTGTGAAGGTGTGCAGTTTCTCAGCACAGATGCCATTGCTCTGTTGGATTTTACAAGATTTTGGAGAGTATGTGAGATAGAGGTCAAATTCATCCAGTCATCAGTTGCAAACAAGGAAATGTTTTAAGTTCAAAGCACAAATTGTTATTTAGTTTAGGAAGAGATCTGAATTTCTGTGGATTGAGAGACATAGTTGAAAGTTGATTAGTAAAAATATAATAGATCACTCAAGGTTCATTTTGAGACTCTAGACTTTAGAATGAGGACATCATGCAAGGAATTGATGAAATGCAAGAAGGGTGTTGAATTTTGCAAAAAGATGACTTGTGAATTTTCTAGCTCCCCCTGAGATGATGATTTCAACCATTTTTCATCAAAATAAAGATATGCAATTTTGAAATCAGAAAGAAATTTTCTTCTTGGACAACAAGAACTTCTCCTCAACAATTGTATATCCATTTCTTGGTACTTGGCGGAGACACATACTCTCGCATAGTGAAAGTGTCCAGACAAGCATAACCTGTCCTTCTCCAAGTCACCATTTGATATACCAAGAGATTTCAACACAATAAGAGTTGAAGAATTCATTATCAAAAAGAAATGGAAGTTAAAACTGTGCAAGTTTTGAAATCAGAAAAGAAATTCTCTTTGAACAATAAAAGCTCCCCCTCAACTATTGCATATCAACTTCTTAGTACTTGGCGGAGACATATACTCTCGCATAGTGAAAGTGTCCAGACAAGCATAACTTGTCCTTCTCCAAATCACTATTTGATATACCAAGAAGTTTCAACACAATCAGAAGTGGAGAATTTATTGTAAAAAGAAGGAATTAGAATTGAAAGAGAGAGAGATATGAACAATGTAACTTGAGGAAGCAAAGAGTTATGAAATGCACAGAACTCCCCCTTAGACAATGCATAGCAATCAACCCAAACCTTGAGAGAGATCAAGAAGGTGGACGTCTACAAAGACCAAGTTCTCTCCTTAAAGATGAAAATCTGTTTTCAGGAAGGGGTTTAGTGAATATGTCTGCAATTTGTTTTTCAGTTTCAATAAAATGGAGTTCAAAAGATTTCTTTGCAACCTCATCTCTCAAGAAATGATGCCTAATTTCAATGTGTTTTGTTCTAGAATGCTGAATGGGGTTTTTAGAAAGGTTGATTGCACTTGTGTTATCACATAGGATGGGTACACACCCTAAATCTTGGTTATAATCAAGAAGTTGATGTTTCACCCAGAGAATCTGAGTTCCACATCTACCTGCTGCAACATATTCAGCTTCTGCAGTTGACAGAGCAACTGAATGTTGCTTCTTAGAAGCCCAAGAAATAAGGCACCCACCTAGAAATAGACACAAACCACTTGTGCTTTTTCTATCTAACTTACACCCAGCATAATCAGCATCACAATAGGCAAACAATTCTAACTTGCAACCAGCAGGATACCAAATTCCTAAGTCACATGTTCCAACAAGATATTTAAAAATTCTTTTCACAGCAAGCATATGACTTTCTTTAGGATTAGATTGGAATCTAGCACATAAGCACACACAAAACTGAATATCAGGTCTAGAAGTTGTAAGATAGAGCAGAGAGCCAATCATACCTCTGTAGGTCTTTGGATCTACTGACTTACCAGATGGGTCTTCTTCTAGCTTAGCATTTATTGCAATGGGTGTGCTTGAGTGTTTAAGGTTCTGAAAGTCAAACCTTTTCAGTAGCTCCTTGACATATTTGGTTTGACTGATGAAGATTCCTTCATTGGTTTGGTTAACCTGCAATCCCAAAAAGAATGTTAAATCTCCCATTAAGCTCATTTCAAATTCATTCTTCATTTGATTTGAAAATTCAGTGCAAAGGCTTTTATTAGTTGATCCAAATATTATGTCATCAACATAAATTTGGACAACAATTATTTGATTTTTTACTGTTTTGGTGAACAATGTTTGATCAACATTACCTCTAGAATATCCTTTTTCAAGTAAAAAGGAACTCAAACGATCATACCAAGCTCTTGGAGCTTGTTTAAGACCATAGAGTGCCTTATTAAGCTTGAAAACATGGTTAGGATATTTTTCATTTTCAAATCCAGGAGGTTGTTCAACAAAAACATTTTCCTTTATATATCCGTTTAGAAATGCACTTTTGACATCCATTTGAAAGACTTTGAATTTCATGGAGGATGCAAAAGCAAGGAAAATTCTCACAGCTTCTAGTCTAGCTACAGGGGCATAAGATTCTTCAAAGTCAATTCCAAATTCTTGGTTATACCCCTTTGCAACTAGCCTAGCTTTGTTTCTTATTACTTGACCAGCTTCATTCAATTTATTTCTGAAAACCCATCTAGTGCCAATCACTGTTTGGTCACTAGTTCTAGGCACTAATTCCCATACTTGATTTCTTTCAAATTGATGAAGTTCATCATGCATAGCATCAATCCAATCAGAACTGGATAAGGCTTCATCAATTGACTTGGGTTCAATTTGGGAAATTAGAGCTAGTGAGTCTTCTTCAATGTTTTGCAAAAAGGATGATCTGGTCCTAACTCTATCATTTAAGTTGCCAACTACACTGTCTAATGGGTGATCTCTTAGAAAACGAGGTTCAGAAATTACCTGTTGAGAAGTGCCCACTTCTGGAGCAATATTACCTGACCCATTTGAAGATGGTGAGTTGTTCAGGTTCTCTTCATTGTTGATAAGCTCCTCAACAGTTGGTGAAGAGTCCACAATGAGGTCATCCTCTTCATTGTCTTGTTTTTCCCTGCAAGATTTAGAATCATTAGTGGAAAAGGAATTTTCATCAAAAATAACATGTGGAGATTCTTCAACAGTTTTGGTTTTTAATATGTACACTTTGAAAGCCCTTGACACTTCAGAATAGCCAAGGAAGATGGCTTCCTGACTCTTAGCATCAAACTTGTCAAGGTTTTCTTTGTTGTTATTGTGTACAAAGCACTTGCACCCAAAGATTTTAAAATAGGAAACAGTTGGCTTTTTGTTTTTCAACAATTCATAGGGGGTTTTCTTGATTTTTGGTCTGACCAATGCTCTATTGAGTATGTGGTTTGCTGTGTTCACAGCTTCAGCCCAGAAGGATTTGGGCAAATTACTCTCAAGAAGCATGGTTCTAGCCATTTCCACAAGAGTTCTGTTCTTTCTTTCCACAACTCCATTTTGTTCTGGAGTTCTTGGTGAAGAAAACTTGTGGAATATTTGAAATTCAGCACAAAAATCAGAAAAGGATGTGTTCTCAAATTCACCCCCATGATCAGTTAAGATATTTTTGATTTTATATGGATAAGTGGTTAAGACAGTGGTACAGAAATTCCTGAATTCAAGGCATGCATCACTTTTGTGGGATAGAAAAATAACCCAAGTAAATCTAGTAAAATCATCAATGATTACAAACCCATATCTTTTGCCACTTAAGCTTAGAACTCTTGTTGGCCCAAAAAGGTCCATGTGAAGTAATTCTAGTGGCTTAGATGTGAGTACCTCATTGAAGCTTTTAAAGGATTTTCTTGTTTGTTTTCCTTTAGAACAGATCCCACAAACTTGATTTTCAACATTAGAGAAGGATTCAGGAAGCCCTTTAACCAAATTCAGTCTTAACAACTTATTTATTGTTCTGAAACTTGCATGGCCAAGTCTTTTGTGCCAAGTCCATGCAATTTCATTTTTATTTGCAACAAAACAAAGATTTTCAGAAAAGTTTTTATTAAGGTTGATCATGTAGACATTGTTTTCTCTTTTTCCAAAGAATTTGATTTTATCAGTTGATGAATCAATTATTTTACAAAAATCAGATTCAAACACAACTTTGTGACCTTTGTCACATAGTTGGCTGATACTGAGCAAATTATAATCAAGTCCATCAACTAACAAAACATTATCTACTGAGTTTGAAGAAGTTTGACCAACCTTTCCAGATCCTATGATCTTTCCTTTATTTTTACCTCCGAATGTCACTGACCCTCCCTCCTTTTCAAGCAGGAATGAGAATTTGGCTCTATCTCCAGTCATATGTCGTGAACACCCACTGTCAAGAAACCATACATTGGTGTTGGGTGCACGACCTTCCTGCAACAAGATCAGTGGAGAGAAGATTTTGGTACCCAAACAGAGTTGGGACCATCAGAATGATTTAACAAATACATCAAATCCTTTCTCACCCAAATTTGATTTGTTTTTGACTTTTGTTTTGTTACTTTGGTGTTTTCAGCCTTTTTCTGTTTGTTCTTTCTTTTAGGAATGAAAGCACCAAGATCTTTATTTTTGGTAGGAGGGGAGTTTTTCATTTGAAAATTTGAGTTCAGAGGAGGAGGTGGAATCCATGGATTATGTTGGTACATCCAGAAGTTTGGATAGGGGTATTGAGGATAATACCAACAGGGATTTTCATACCATTGGTTCCAAGGATTAATCCAATTTTCTTGAAGTGTTGTCTTGGAAGTCCAAGGTTTTTCATGGATTATTTCTTTTCCCTTTTTCTTATTTTTCAGATTTTTATTTGAATTTTTGGTTGAGCTGTTTATGGTTTTTGGTGTTGAGCAGGTCGACCTCTCCTGTACTGGTGTCGACACATCAGCCACAGAAGTCTTCTTCTTGTGGACTAGTGTCGACCTGTCAGGGGACTGTGTCGACCTGACAGTCTTCTTTTGTTTTTGAGTTTTTGATTTGTTTTGAATTTTGTTTGGGGTTTTGTTTGCTGTTTGTTGGATTTCAGTGTTTTCCAGATTAGGACCCTTGACAAAATTAATTAGTGGTGTTTTTCCCTTTTTCTCATTGGATTTGTCTTTTGTTGGTTTCTTTTTGTTGAATCCTAATCCATGAGATGTGGTTGTCATGTTGGATCCTAGCAATGCTTCTAGGTTATCTTGGCCTTTTGTGAAGGTTTGGATAACCTTCTCCCTTTCCTTTAGCTGGTTTTTAAAAGCTTCAATTTCTTCAATTTTCTGTTGTTTTTCTTGTTTTTCAATTTCCAGCTTTTCAGTTAAATTTCTGAATTCTTGGGAGGCCTTCTGAGAGGCAAGTTTTAATTCATCAATAAGGTTCAGTAAATTTTCTTTTTCTTCAAGCAATTCTGTTACTTCAGATTCCAGTTCACAGGTTCTATTGTTTGAAGATTGGTTGTGGTAAAGATTTTCAATTTTCTTTTTGATGTGTTTGTTTTCTTTTCTCATTTCAGAGTATCTTTCTACCAATTCTGCATACACATCCTGCCAATCTTCAACAGTATAATCTTCAAAGGAAGTATTTACCTTTTCATCTGTGCTATTGGCCATGAAGCAAACCTCCTCGCTTTCAGAGCTTGAGGATTTCTTCTCTTCTTCTTCTTCACTTGAGTCTTCGTCAGACCAAGTGGCCACCATGGCCTTTGGCTTCTTATATTTCTGGAATCTCTTGTGCTTTTCCTTCTTGTTCTCAGGACACTCTCCCTTCATGTGTCCTGGCTTGTTGCACCTGTAACAGATAACATTTTCATCAGGTTTATGATTTTATTGAAATTGGAAGAGGAGATGTTCTTCTTACCTGAGAAAATTTCTTTTTCCCAGCCATTTTCCCTTTTCTATATTTCAAAAATTTCCTGAATTGTCTGGTCATGAGGGCAATCTCATCCTCATTCGACTCAGATTCTTCAGAACTTGTTTTATCCTGATTTTTATCTTTGTTGCTTGAAGAGGCTTTGAGTGCCATAGGCTTGGTCTTAATTAATGTTCTTCATTTCTTTTTAAGTTGATTTCATATGTCATTAAAGATCCAATCAATTCATCCAAAGAGATTTTGGACAGATCTTTTGAATCTTCAACGACAGTGGCCTTTGTATGCCAAATTGAAGAGAGTGAACGCAAGATTTTTCTTACCAAGTCTGCATCAGTATACTCCTTACCCAAAGCCTTGAGTCCATTGACTATCACCATGAATCTGGCAAACATTTCAGAAATAGATTCATTAGATTTCATCATAAAGAGTTCATATTCTGAAACTAAAATATTTGCCTTGGTCTCCTTGACCTGAGATGTTCCCTCATAGAGTAATTCGAGTTTATCCCACATCTCTTTGGCAGATTTGCACATAGAGATTCTCGAATACTCCTTGGGATGAACAGCACATTGAATCATGTTCATGGCACTGTAATTCAATGTAGCTCTCCTTATTTGTTCCCTCGTCCAGGTTTCTTCCTCACCCTGGTTTTCATAGGGACCAGCCTCAACTACTTTCCAGATCTCATAGTTCTGGGCCCTTAAGAATACTTGCATTCTGTTCTTCCAATAAGAATAGTCCAAACCATTAAAGAATGGTGGCCTATTTATGGAATGGCCCTCAGCTATGAAACCCTTTGAGTCCATGACACTTAAGTAAATGCACAGAGAAAGAGTTAAACAAGCAAGCAAACAAACAAGCAAACAATCAAACACTCAATACTCAGAAACAAAAACTGCTCAGTTCAAATCAGATCGATGTAAACCCGCTCTGATACCAATTGAAGGATCGAGATTAATGTATGGAAAAGATCTAGAAGGGGGGGGATGAATAGATCTTAGCCACTTTTGCGGAAGCTTAAGTAATTTGAAAATTATCTAGAATCAGAGGTAATATTATCAGTGAAAAACTACAGATCTGATTAGATTTGAGTGAGTTGAAAAACTTAGATGAGTAACAAGTTGATTAAGTGAATTAAAACGAATCCTATGCAAGCATCTAACGGATGAATCAATCAAACCACAGAAGACAAATGCACAGGGATTTTTAGGTGGTTCGGAAATCACCCATGTGATTCCTACATCCACCCCTCACAACCTGTGAGGCTTCACTAACACAACTGGGTTACACACCCAAAGGAGCCTGACAACTCCAACACTGGAGAGCTTACAACTCACACCACTTCTAGAGCAAGACTACTCTAGAAACACACTGAGCAAGACTGCTCAAACCAACCTTGAGCTTAACAACTCAAACTGAGCTCGACGGCTCACCACAACCTGAGCACAATGCTCACACAATTGAGCACAATGCTCACACTTAAACTTGCTAGACACCAACTTAAGACTAAGATCCTCTAGCAACAGATCTAGTCGAAATTTGAGAACTCTAAAGAGAGTTATGCAGAAGCACTTGCATAATCTCAAGAGATATCTCAGAAGAACAGAAGAAAAGTTAAATTGAATTGAAAGTCTTCGTTCTTCAGTGTACTCCCTTGTAGAGACTTGAATTGGGAAGAAGCATGTGAAGCTGGAAGTCCAGGTCGATGCTCTGCAATCTGAGAAGATGGATCTTCCTCGAGTTCTTCACCAAAGAAGTCTTCTACAGGATCTGCCTCCTGGGAATGCTTCAGAGGAATCTTCAGGAATCAAATTCCAATTCCCACACCTTGACTTGGTGGGAATTGGTCTTCTGGAAGCAATTGGAGAGCAGAGGAAGGAGACACGAGCTCTTCTGGCCGCCAGGAGCTTCTTGGAGGCGCTGAGAGAGTTGGGTCTGTTGTCCTATATGAAGGCAGGCCAAAAAGAACCTTTTATACCCTTAGGATTCCAAAGATACCCTTTTGGGGTACAGGGGCACGCTTTCCTAGGAGGATTCTGATCGCCCTAGAAGGACACGTGGCAGCCATCAACTTTAGGATGAAAAGTTTCCGTAGTGTGTCGACCTGCCCTGGTGGTAGTGTCGACACACTGTCCCAAATATGGAAACTGCTGTTCTGGGAAGAAGCTCCCGTGTCGACCTGCTCTTGAGTGTGTCGACCTGCTGTCCCAATTCCTCAAACTGGCTGTTCTGGGAACTGGGTCTAGTGTCGACCTGCCCTGGGAGTGTGTCGACCTGGGTAGGCTTGATCTCTGGAAAACTGCCACTCGTGTCGACACACTCTTGACATGTGTCGACACAGTCTCAACATTTTTACACATTTTGCCTTTGAATCTGTGTTGATGTGTCGACACCATTGATGGGTGTGTCGACACATCTTTTGCATAAAAATGTTTGTACCTGAAAAATAAACACATATATCATTAGTTAAATGATTTATCATGACCATAAATGATAAATGTGGTTTGAAAAATACTTTTTGAACATGAATTTCAGGTATGATGTTTTTGACATGTTTCAATTAAATTGCTTTAGGAACACTTCTTGTCATCATCAAAATAGGAGGGAAATGATATGAATTATGCATTCAACCCAACAGCAGAGTTCATAATCAACAGACAAACGGCATGATCGATTGACGCTAATAAAAGTAAACGACTACCTATGTGGACGCTGAAACACACTCAACGGCAGGAAATATGGACGCTTACCTGGATAGGCGGCAATATCGCTTGCCGTCTACCTGGATGCACAGAAACCGCAGCAGCACAGTTGTCCCACCGTGATCGCCAGAAAAGAGGCTGTGGACGATCCGTTTCGCCTCCGCAAATGTCCCCGTGTCGACTGTGGAGGTCCTCCAGAGGTTCGCGGACGTCGCTGGTCTCTCGTTGGCGATGATGGGTTGCTGGTTGACCTCGTTGACTCCTCGGTTGACTGGGTTGACTGAGGAGGAAACAAAGAAAACCAGAGATGAAAGGGGAGGTTTGTGATCGCCAGGGCCTTACCTGTGCCCAAGGGAGTGTTTTGACCACGTTGTTGTAGCAGCCTCGCGCAGCGGACGAAGATGGGGTTTCAACTCCTCCTCCTTCGGCCGGCCAAAGGAAGAGAGCTCTACGGTCACGTTCACAGTGTTCCTGCCACAAACAAAGCTCTATTAGACTCAAATGCAGTGTAGTAAATGTTCAAAACGAAGAGAGGAAAGCCCAAAAGGCGAGTCCCATACCGGTTGCGGACTTGAGAAGAGGGGTGGCCAAATGTTATGACCACCCTTCTTCCCTCCGTTTTGGTTGGGAAACCCCTTTCTAGGTGTGTAGGAAGGTGACCTACGTGCCTAGAGTGAGTAGGAAGGTGTGTGCAACATGTAAGTTAGCTAAAAAGTAAGTAAGAGAAGAGAGAGGGAAGTGTTGGGTTGAATGTATATTCATATCATTTCCCTCCTATTTTGATGATGACAAGAGGTAATTTTAAAGCAATTTAAATGAAACATGTCAAAATCATTTCACCTGAAACTTATATTCAAAAAACATGTTTCAAAGCACACCTATCATTTGCACTAATAATAAAATATTTTACTAATGATATATGTGTTTAAATTTCAGGTACAAACCTTTTTGCAAAAGATGTGTCGACACACCCCTCCATGGTGTCGACACAACAACACAGATTCAAAGGCAAAAGGTGAAGAATTATCGAGACTGTGTCGACACAAGTCAAGAGTGTGTCTACACGAGCTGCAGTTTCTCAGGAATCAGTCTACCCAGGTCGACACACTCTCAGAGCAGGTCGACACTGGATCCAGTTCCCAGAACAACCAGTTTTGCAGATTTGGGACAGCAGGTCGACACACTCTCAGAGCAGGTCGACACAGGACCCTCTTCCCAGAACAACTTTTCTCAGATATGGGACAGTGTGTCGACACCACCACCAGGGCAGGTCGACACACTACGGAAAGATTCCATATTAAAGTGGATGGCTGCCACGTGTCTGCCTAGGGCGATGGGGAATCAACCTAGGATCGTGTGCCCTTATACCTAAAGGGTATCTTTGGATTCTCTTGGGTATAAAAGACCCTCTATTGGCCATCCATCAACAGGAGAGACCCAACCAAACTCTTAGAGCCTCCTGGAAGTTTCCTGGCGGCTGCAAGAGGTCGTCTCCCTCCTCTGCTCTCCGTGTGCTTCCAGAAGACCAATTCTCACCAATTCAAGTGTGAGAATTGGAGTGTGATTCTTGAAGAAACCTCTGAAGCATCCCAAGGAAGCAGATACTGTAGAAGCCTTCGTTGGAGAAGAACTCAAGGAAGATCCAACAA
Organism: Colocasia esculenta; assembly: GCA_014218235.1. Lineage (NCBI taxonomy): Eukaryota > Viridiplantae > Streptophyta > Magnoliopsida > Alismatales > Araceae > Colocasia > Colocasia esculenta. The sequence continues at coordinate 80,843,259 of CM024758.1, forward strand.
CTTCAAAGTGCAGAGCATCGGTTTTGGACTTCAAGACTGCAAGCCTCTTCCCAATCCAAGCTTCTACAAGGGAGTACACTTGAAGAACGAAGTTATTTAATACATTTCATTGTACTTCTGTTCTTCTGAGATATCTTTTGAGATTATGCAAGTGCTTCTGCATAGCTCTCATTAGTGCTCTCATTTTCGACTAGATCTGTGCTAGAAGGTCTATGTCTTGAGTTGGTGTCTAGCAACCATTGTGTGAGCATTGTGCTCAAGTTGTGTGAGCATTGTGCTCAGGTTGTTGTGAGCCGTTGTGCTCAGTTTGAGTTGTCTAACTCAAGGTTGTGTTGAGCAGTCTTGCTCAGTTGTTCTAGAGTAGTCTTGCTCTAGAAGTTGTGTGAGTTGTAAGCTCTCTAGTGTTAGTGTTGGAGTTGTCAGGCTCCAGTGGGTGTGTTACCCAGTTGTTTTAGTGAATCCTCACGGGGTGTGAGGGGTGGATGTAGGAATCACTTGGGTGATTTCCGAACCACCTAAAAATCTCTGTGCACTTGTCTATCTGTGGTTTGATCATTTCATCCGTTAGATGCTTGCATAGGATCGTTTAATATTCACTCAATCAACTTGTTTCACATCTATTTTTTACCAACTCACTCAAATCTCATCAGATCTGTGTTTTTCACTGATTAAAATAGCCTCTGATTTAAAAGTATTTTAAATTGCTTAAGCTTCCGCAGAAAGTGGCATAGATCTATTCATCCCCCTTCTAGATCTTATCCACACCTTCACTTCGATCCTTCAATTGGTATCAGAGCGGGTTACTTTGATCTGATTTGATCCGAGCAGTTTTTGTTTCTGAGTGTTGTGTGTTTGAGTGTTTGCTTGTTTGTTTACTAAGCATTTCCTGCTTTAGAGTCATGGATTCCAAAGGTTTCATAGCTGAGGGTCATTCCATAAATAGGCCACCATTCTTTAATGGGATGGACTATTCTTACTGGAAAAACAGAATGCAAGTATTCTTAAGGGCCCAGAACTATGAGATCTGGAAAGTAGTTGAGGCTGGTCCCTATGAAAACCAGGGTGAGGAAGAAACCTGGACGAGGGAACAAATAAGAAGAGCCACATTGAATTACAGTGCCATGAACATGATTCAATGTGCTGTTCATCCCAAGGAATATTCGAGAATCTCAATGTACAAATCTGCCAAAGAGATGTGGGATAAGCTCGAATTACTCTATGAGGGAACATGACTAAGGCAAATATTCTAGTTTCAGAATATGAACTTTTTATGATGAAGTCTAACGAAAATATTTCTGAAATGTTTGCCAGGTTCATGGTGATTGTGAATGGATTAAAGGCCTTGGGTAAGGAATATACAGATGCAGACTTGGTAAGAAAAATTTTACGTTCACTTTCTTCAATCTGGCATACAAAGGCCACTGTCGTTGAAGATTCAAAAGATCTGTCCAAAATCTCTTTGGATGAATTGATTGGATCCTTAATGACATATGAAATCAACTTAAAAAGAAATGAAGAACACATAATTAAGACCAAGCCTATGGCACTTAAGGCCTCTTCAAGCAATAAAGATAAAAGTCAGGAGAAAACAAGTTCTGAGGAGTCTGAGTCAAATGAGGATGAAATTGCCCTCATGACTAGGCAATTTAGAAAATTCTTGAAATACCGAAAAGGAAAAATGTCTGGGAAAAAGAAGTCTTTCTCAGGTAAGAAAAACACTTCCTTTTCTAATTTCAACAAGAATCACAAAACTGACGAAAATATTGTCTGTTACAGGTGCAACAAACCAGGACACATGAAGGGAGAGTGTCCTGAGAACAAGAAGGATAAGCACAAGAAATTCCAGAAGTACAAGAAGCCAAAGGCCATGGTAGCCACTTGGTCTGACGAAGACTCAAGTGAGGAAGAAGAAGAGAAGAAATCCTCAAGCTCTGAAAGTGAGGAGGTTTGCTTCATGGCCAACAGCACAGATGAAAAGGTAAATACTTCCTTTGAAGATTTTACTGTTGAAGATTGGCAAGATGTGTATGCAGAATTGGTTGAAAAATATTCTGAAATGAGAAAAGAAAACAAACACATCAAAAAGAAAATTGAAAATCTTTACCATAACCAATCTTCAAACCATAGAACTTTTGAACTGGAAACTGAAGTAACAGAATTGCTTAAAGAAAAAGAAAATCTCCTGAACCTTATTGATGAACTAAAACTTGCCTCTCAAAAGGCCTCCCAAGAATTCAGAAACTTAACTGAAAAGCTGGAAATTGAAAAACAAGAAAAACAACAGAAAATTGAAGAAATTAAAGCTCTTAAAGACTAGCTAAAAGAAAGGGATGAAGTTATCCAAACCTTCACAAAAGGTAAAGATAACTTAGAGGCATTGCTAGGAACCACCATGACAACCACCTCTCATGGATTAGGATTCAACAAAAGAAACCCATCAAAGACAAATCTGGTGAGAAAAAGAACAAAGCACCACTAATTAAATTTGTCAAGGGTCCTAATCTTGAAAACACAGAAATTCAACAAACAGCAAACAAAACCTTAAACAAAACATCAAAAAATTCAAAAACTCAAAAACAAAAGAAGACAACCAGGTCGACTCAATCTCCTAACAGGTCGACCTGCTCAACATCAAAAAATTCAAACAACTCAAATAAAAATTTGAAAAACAAGAAAAAGTCAAAGAAAATCATTGGTAAAGAACCTTGGACCTCCAAGACAACATTTGAAAATGATTGGATCAGTCCTTGGAGCCAATGGTATAACAGGAAGGAGGTGTAGATCCTCGTTGTTGATGTTGATGCTCCTTGCAAGGGATCCTCCAGCTCCAAAGCAACCCTCCTGGACATCCAAAGTGTGGAGAGAGTGAAGAGGATGAGTGGTGGAAGGTTGAATAAGATTTTCTCTCTCCTCTCTCAAAGCTTCAGCATATGGACGTCCAGCCTCCCCTTTTTGCTCAGAGGGCTCAAAGGGTGGTTATATAGACAGTGGAGCTCGGGGTTGAGAGCCTTGGATGCTCAAGTGTGAAGAAACACACTTGTACAGTTGGCAATCCAAGGATTAAAGGTCCAACCAATGGGGAGAGGCCAAGTAGGATTTTTACTGGGTCAATGGGGTGCCTAGGTGGCCCATATACCCATTGGGAACGGCTACATGCGTTGCATGGCCGAGAGAATGGTGCAAGTGGGCTGGAATCTCAAGGTAGTTGCGCAGACCAGGTAAACGACATTGACGTCCATGGATCAGGCCGCCAACCGCATGCAGACGTCCATTGATGTGGACTCCAAGATGGGTCAGCGTCCAGGGGGATTGCCGCCAACCAGTAGTCGGCGGCCATCGATACTGCCGTCTACATGGTATCCGAGGCTGGTCAACAAATGGTCAAACGATGCTTAATGGGCCAAAAGAGCCTTGCGGGAGATGGGCCAAATCTCGCGTCTACAGTTACCTCTCCAGTCGGTTACCCTAGCACCGGGTGCTCAGGGCTTGTCCGGGTACGGGAGTACCATCAGGGCTTATGTCGTCTTTACGGACACCCTCACTCCTGAGTTTGAGTTGTACGTCCGGCTGAGGGAAAGACGACAGGGGACAGCGACTTATGTTTGTGGGTGTGCGGTCGCTTGTAGCGCGCTCTTGGTTGGGGGATGGACACTAGTAGATGTACTGGCCCCAAGCTAGTCCTATTTCCAGTGCCTCACTTTAGGGTTCTCGGTCGGAGTCCCTAAAGGTGTCAGGCTTGGGGCCTGCAGCAGTGTAGTCTGTAGGTGTGGTGTGGTTTGTCTCCACAGTTCTTTACCGTGTTGAGGTGGAGCAGCAGCTGGACCTTTCGTCTGTGGCTGCGAGGCTGAGAGGTGTACTTATGTTGTTTGTCCGGGTCTGTGGCTGGTGTCGTGAACCAGTTCACGTGACTCGTGTGCGGCGTACCCTTCATTAGATTGTACACGCGTACGTAATTTGCCGTTTATTTACTTACAGCTGTAGCATCACGCTTAGGTGGTTATATCTTTTAAATGCCCTACAGCTTTACTATATATTGTGTTTCTAGACTTTGGGGGAGTTGCCCTACTGAGCCAATGACCTGTGAGGCTCACCCCCTCTTCTTCCAGCTGAAGGAGAGTAGGAGGAATCCCGTCCCGCCTCTAGTTCCGGTCAGCACCGTAGTGGAGTTGGACCCTTGCCACTAGCAGAGTAATGTTCTTACTTGTTGAGCCTTGGGGGTTTGTTCCGGGCTGTTGTATCATGGATAATGACTATGTATGGATCTGAATATGTACATTTCATGTGGATATGTGTGAGGAATGAAATCTTATATGTGTTCAGCGTGTTCTTTTATATTTTCACAAACATGTGTGATTGATATCCCTTGCGAGGCTTCGGCTTGATCGCGGGAGGCGGAGTCGTGTCGGGCACGTTATTAGGTTAACGGGCCTGAACGGCGAGGACCATCACAGTTGGTATCAGAGCAAGGTCTGTGTAAATATGGATGAACAGGAAATGTACATAGTTTGTTCCTTACCATGGTCTACTACTAGTAGTTGGCCCTATTTTGTAATGATATGCTTGTGTGTTGTGTGGATTGGAATGTTGTGTGTGCAAGTTTATAAATGGCTAGTAGGAGAGATTGGGGAGGTGGAGGTGATGATGAGCCAGAGGAGACCACACATCAGATGATAGAGAGGTTATGGGACTGCATCACACAGATTCAGACGAGGTTGGACCAGCAGCCACCAGTTCAGCCATCCGTGGTAGCACCACCAGTGGTGGAGGAGACAGTACCGGCACCCCTAGTACCACCCTTTGGAGTACCCCTTGTAGCACCTTTACCCCCGGTGGTACCAGTGCGGTCAGCCAGTGTGGAGGAGTCCACGATGTTAGTGGAAAGGTTTCTACATTTGCAGCCACCTACATACTCAGGAGGTCCGAATCCGGATACAGCTGAGCATTAGGTGCATGAAATAGAAAGGGTGTTTGTAACAATGAGATGTCCTCAGGCGGATAGAGTTATTCTGGCTACCTATCAGTTGAGAGGATTTGCCCAAGAGTGGTGGAGACTCAAGACGCAAACCGTGTTCATAGGACAAGCAGAGGATACCATCACATGGCTGGAGTTTCTTGAAGTATTCAACAATACCTTCTTTCCGGTACAAATTCAGCAAGCCAAGAGGGAGCAATTCAGAACACTTCAGCAAGGAAATTTGTCGGTGTTGGAGTATCAAATGAGGTTTATGGCTTTCAGTAAGTATGCACCATATGTGGTGACTAATAATACAATGATGGTTGAGTATTCCATTCGGGGGTTGAGGCTGGGGTTGCAAGATGCAGTGATTCCTTTGATGTGTAATACAGTGGAAGAGGCAGCCCAAAGAGCAGCAATACTTGAAAGAACCGTGCAAGCCAGGCAGTCCCGCGGATCGGGATCAAGTTGTGGTAGTTTTCGACTTCCACAGTAGTCATCTAATGTTAGCAAAGGCAATGCACCTTCGGGAGGAGCATCTTTATCTGGCTTTGGCAAGTGGGGAAACAAGATAAAGAATATATTTAGAGGCCTAGGTGGTGGAAAGCAGCAATTATTTCAGCAAGGTCGAGGCTATAAGCCGGAGGTGGAGGAATCCCAGCAAAGCACAGCAAGACAGCTCACAGAATTCAGATGTTACAATTGTGATCAGCTGGTGCATTTGGCAAGAAATTGTCCATATCCAACGAGAGCTAGCTATGGTAGGGGGGCACCACAGCAATAACAGTAGCAACAGCCTTCAGCTGAGCGAGGTAGAGGCACACCTTACCAGAGAGGAGGAGGATGAGGATGAGTGATGGCAATCACAAGGGCTCAAACGGAGGCGTCAAATCTGATTGAAGGTATTATACCGCTCCTTGAATTTTCTGCTAGAACATTAATTGATCCAGATGCATTACATTCCTTCATTTCTGAAGATTTTATTGATAACATGGTACATCCATATGAGGAGAGGCAGTGTGAGCTTGTGGTAGAGGTACCATCTGGTGACTTCATGCTTACTACATGCTATTTGGATGAGGTTCCTATCATGATACAAGGTAACCAGCTGCCAGCTAGATTGTATGCACTACAGTTAAAGGAGTATGACATGATATTGGGCATGGATTGGTTGGAAGCATATGGGGCAGTTGTTGATTGCAGAAAGAAGAGAGTGAGGTTCAGCCATCTAGGAGGGGATATGTTTGAGTTTCAAGGTATGCCATTCTATACCCCTAAGTTTATCATTTCTGCCCTTAAGGCTAGGAAATTGATTAATGCAGGGTGTGTAGCCTATTTGGCATCAGTTAGCTTGGTTGAGGCAGGTAAGACAGTAGATATTGTACCTATTGTTAGAGAATTTGTGGATGTGTTTCCGAATGAGTTATCAGATTTGGCACCACACAGAGAGGTGGACTTCACAGTAGACTTGCATCCGGGTAGTAGGCCCATTTCCAAGTCGCCTTACAGAATGGTACCTGCAGAATTGAAAGAGTTAAAGAAGCAACTGCAAGAAATACATGAGAAAGGTTTCATTCGGCCCAGTCACTCACCATGGGGAGCACCGGTTTTGTTTGTAAGAAAGAAAGATGGCAACATGAGAATGTGTATTGATTATCGCCAGTTGAATCAGGTCACAATAAAGAACAGGTGTGACGGTCCTCGCCATTTAGGCCCGTTAACCCAATAATGTGCCCGACATGACTCCGTCTCCTACGATCGGGCCAAAGCCTCACATAGGATATCAACCACATGTGTACGTGAAAATATAAAAGAACATGCTTAACATATATAAGATACCACCTCTCTCACATATTCACATGAAATGTACATATTCAGTTCCATACATAGTCATTAAACAAGATACATCAGCTCGGAACAACCCCCAAGGCTCCACAAGTAAAAGTATTACTCTGCTGGTGGTGAAGGCCCGACTCCACTACGGTGCTGACTTGAACTAGAGGAGGGACGTGAATCCGCCTGCTCTCCTTCACTTGGAAGAAGAAGGGATGAGATTCACAAGTCACTGGCTCAGTAGGGTAACTCCCCCAAAGCCGAGAAACACAATATAAATAACAAAGCTGTAAAGCATTTAAAAGAGAAAACCACCTATGCATGAAGCTACAACTATAAGTAAATAAACGGCAAATCACGTATGCGTGTACAAGCTACAGTAGGGCACGCCACACATGAGTCACGAGAATTGGTTCGCGACACCAGCCACAGACCCGAACAAACAACACAAGTACACCTCTCAGCCTTGCAGCCACAGACGAAAGGTCCAGCTGCCACTCTACCTCAACAAGGTCAAAAACCGTGGAGACAAACCAACACCACACCTGCAGACTACACCTGTCACGTTCTAGCAAAATTACATTTACTGAATATGATAGATATTAATTACAAGAACTAACATAACGTTTGTATATAAACAACGTGTTTAGCGGAACTTGTTAGATGGTATTCCTCATTGTCGTCTGAATGAGGAACAGGCAAAAGTAAATTGTAACCTATTACATTCTCATTCTATCTATTAAGAAAATCAAAAGATGACTGCACTCCTTGGCATAAGATGGTCCTCTCAGCACTCAAGTCCCCCTTAAGCAATATCTCCATCTTGTTCACCTGAAAATGTTAAATTGAATGAGCTAACTAGACCAGTAGGATTCAATTCCTTTAATTCAAAAGGATTCAGATGCATATATTCAAGGTAAGACAAGTATAGATTTCTGACATGGAGTGTTCAAGATAATGAACAAGCAAGACAAATCAATAGTACGTAATGGGCAAGAACCTTTTTAGAAGCAAGGTTAATCACTCAGGATGATGCTTAAATTTTGAACTAAACACATTTCCACACACACAAGCATGACATGATGACTAATCAAACACAAATTGATGTATGCCAACATCCACGATGTCTTTATAACCCCCGCGCGGCCACTGATGAATTCGAACGCTCCCCCTAGGACTGAACCAGCCCTTATTTGCCAGGCATAATTCTTAAATGAGTCCGAGACTCACAAATTGTCATCATCACACACTCATCACTGTAATGAGTCAAGGATACACAAGGGTTCATTCAAAGTTTACACACACGAGTGAAGGAACTCTGTTTCCTTACTGATTTTCAGAAATTGATAATCCTTCAAGGTCAATTTTGTTTGGAACTTTGAAGAAATGATTCATGGTACAAAGAACGGTAACATGACTGGTTTTAGTAGGTGTTTAGGGGGTAAAAACCACAAGACCTAGGTGGACTATTAGTTGGAACAATTGGGTAAGATTTGCACCAAGGAATGGAGCAAAATAGGTGCTGGAAACATGACCCTGTCAGTACCTATCGACAGGCAGAAGCTTGCTGTCGACAGGGGCTGGTTTCCAGAGACAGAACTTCAGTTCTGTATGCATCTGTCGACAGCCAGTAATGGGGCTATCGACAGCCACACACAGGTGGTGATTTCTGGGTTCTGGAATGAGGATCCTGTCGACAGGCAGAAGCTTGTCTGTCGACAGATTCAGTGTAAACTTTCAAAAATCGATTCAAATAGACTAGAAATTGTACTAACAAGCTCTTATATCATTCCTAACATGATTAGGACCTTGAACAAGTATGATTTCAGTTTTATAACTCAATGTAACATGACAGGAAGATCATGGAATATAAACCACATGAATGATTAGCAAAAAACTAAGCTCAAGGGAAATTGAATGGGAAAGCACTTCTCTTAGAACTTTCTTCTCTTTTCCATTAATCACTTATCAACTACACTCACTTGAGACATCCATGGCCTCTCAATGAATCAATCTCATGAAGGAGAAAGAACCGTTATGGTTCCATCTACACTACACAGGAAAATTGATATGATTTCAGATTTGAGACATGTTGGGAATGAAAAAGAAATGATGGGTGATCTCCTATAATCTAACACAAATTTAGTCATGATGATGGTTCAATTCTTGGCAGGGAACTACTTTCCAAGTCTGGAAAATAGCACACACGTGGTAAAGGATCACTTTACATTACCTAAACTATGTTGAAATGTAAGATGAATAGGTGAAGAGTAGGAAGAGAATCCTACCTCTATGACTAGCACAACCTTCTCCTGACGTTAAATTCCCCAAGAGCCCAACGTAAAGTAGCTGAGTAAGTAGCCAACAGTAAGGAGAGAGTAGTTGAATCGTCCCAGGTCTGCTTTGCCAGCTTCACAACATCCCCTGCTGCAGCTCCAGCGCCAGCTCGAGCAAGGATAAGGGTTGCAAACACAAGGACAGTAGTTCCAGCTACGTATCTAACTCAAGAATTGTGCAAACATAGCAGTAGCATAACAGTGGGAAAGGTTCAGAAAGATAGGTACGAAGGATATTGGGGTGTATTTATAACCCCAAAGGTCTCCATGCATCGCAACACGTCGATGGTTAATGTGTCATGGTAAAAACCATGGGATTTTACCATGTGACACGGGTTACATGCATAACCCACAAGTTACAGATTTGGGGTTAACGTGGTAAGCTCCTACCAAGGTGTTTTGGCATTCTCAACACCCAACATGTAAGCATCACAAAAATTCCAAGAAAATCCAACCGTAATTGCCAAATAATTCAACTGGCCCATTAAGCTTGATATAAACATATTTAAATGGTATCCATTTGTCATGAAAGTTTAACCATAGACTAATATAATTGTTTTTCTAATTATGGTGATTTTTATTTAATTTTTTGATTTTATTTTACACTAGGTGAAAAATCACCCAAAAAATAGTCGCGTCGACTTATCCTTGAAGTCCGCATGCCAAAAAATTCGAATATTTATATTTCTGAGATCTCCACATTTTTCTTGAAATTATGGTCTTCTCGGATTTTTATTTCGTTGTCATTTTTCGGTGTCGCCCTGTGGGAGCGCGCACCTCTGTGTACGACACTGGGGTAACATACGTTACTACTAATTAATCCTAAAATCTAATTATCTCAATTTAATAACATTCCTAATGTATAATAACCACATTATTCATATTTTCTTAACACTTTAAATTTTTGGGGTGTTACAACTCGCCCCCACTAAAAGAAATTTGGTCCTCCAAATTTAATAACACAAGGAGATGGTTACTAACCTGTAAACAAGTCCAGATACTTGATCTTGATAGCATCTTCTAGTTCCCATGTTGCCTCTTCTTGTCCACGCTTACTCCATTGAATCTTCAACAAAGGAACTTCTTTGTTTCGTAGTTGCTTGATTTTTCGATCAAGAATCTGTACAGGTCTTTCCTCGTATGCTAAATTTTCTTGTATCTTCAAATCTTGATATCTAATGATGTGTTCTGGGTCATAAACATATTTTCTCAACATTGATACATGAAAAATATCATGTACATTAGACAACTGTGGTGGAAGTGCCAGTTGATATGTCACTTCTCCAATTCTTTTTAATATCTCAAATGGTCCAATGTATCTTGGACTCAATTTTCCTTTGATTTCAAATCTTCTAATTCCGCGTCGAGGAGAGACTTTAAGAAATACATGTTCTCCTTCCTGAAACTCCAATTCCCTTCTTCGACGATCAGCATAGCTTTTCTGTCGGTCTTGAGCAGCTTTCATTCTGTCTTGTACTAATTTAATAATTTATGTGGTTTCTTGGATCATTTCATGTCCAAGAATACGTGATTCTTGTTGTTCCACCCAACATAATGGTGATCTACATTGGCGACCGTACAAAGCTTCAAATGGTGCCATTTGTATTGTAGACTGGTAACTATTATTATAGGCAAATTCCATAATTGCTAAATGAGTGTTCCAGTCATTTCCAAACTCCAATATACAAGCACGGCACATATCTTCGATAACTTGGTTTACCCGTTTTGTTTGTCTGTCAGTCTGAGGATGAAATGCTGTGCTAAACTTTAATTTAGTCCCCAATGCATCTTGCAGCTCTTTCCAGAAATGTGAGGTAAATCTTGCATCCCTATCTGACACTATATCCTTCGGAATTCCATGTAATCGGACAATTTCTTTTATATGCAATGCTGCTAAGACACTCATAGACCATCTTGTCTTGATTGCTAAGAAATGAGCTGACTTAGTAAATCCATCAATGATTACCCATATGGCATCAAATCCACTTCGTGTCCTAGGTAATCCCACAATAAAATCCATACTAATACTGTCCCATTTCCACTCTGGCACTTCGAGTGGTTTTAACTTTCCGACCAGTTTTTTATGCTCGGCTTTAACTTTCTGACACGTCAGACATCTTACTATGAAATCTACAATGTTTTTCTTCATATTGCACCACCAAAAATGCTTCTTTAAATCTTGGTACATTTTGACAGCTCCAGGATGAATAGTATAGTGTGATCGATGAGCTTCTTCTAAAATTTGTCTCTTGATTTCAGAATTATCTGGGACACATATTCTATCTCAGAATCGAAGATTTCCTTGGGAATCTTCATCTCAGAATCGAAGATTTCCTTGGGAATCTTCATTAAAATCAGGTTTAGTAATCAACTTTTCCTTGATTTCTGTCAACATAGGGTCATTGTCCTGTTGTTCCTTAATTTGCTTCAATAGTTCTGACTGAACTGTCAAGTCATTAATGATAACCCTTCCTTCTTGTGATTCCACCTTCAAGCTTAATGTGGAAAATTCTTCTAGGCAATTTCCACTCCCTTACTTGTAATTGGCATACTTTAGCTATAGGGTTTCTGCTGAGTGTATCCGCCACAGTATTTTCTTTCCCTGGATGGTACTCAATTTTGAATTCATAATCTTTAATATACTCCATCCACCTTCTTTGTCTCATATTCAATTCTTTCTATGAAAATAAATACTTAAGACTTTTATGATCAGAGTACACTATAAATTGATTTTCGTATAGATAGTGCCTCCATAGCTTGAGTGCAAAAACTACTGCGGCTAATTCCAAATCATGTACTGGATAATTTTTCTCATCGGTCTTCAATTGCCTTGACGCATAGGCAATGACTCTTCTATTTTGCATCAATACACATCCTAGTCCAATACTTGAAGCGTCGGTATAAACCTCAAATAATTTACCTTCTACCAGCAAGGCTAGAATTGGTGCCGATGATAGACATTCCTTTAATAACTGAAATGCTTGCTCTCAACTCTCACTCCATACAAAAGCAGTTCCTTTTCTATTCAATTGTGTGAGAGGCGAGGCAATTCTAGAGAAATTCTGGACAAATCGTCGGTAATAACTAGCCATTCCCAGAAAACTTCTAACCTCAGTGAGGTTCTGTGGTTGCTCCCATTTTTGTATAGTCTCAATCTTCGAAGAGTCTACAGACAATCCTTCTTTTGAAATAATGTGTCCCAAAAATATCACTTGCTTCATCCAAAATTCACATTTACTAAACTTTGCATATAGCTTGTGTTCTCGTAATAGTTGCAAAGTAATCCGTAAATGTGTCTCATGTTCTTCTATGCTCTTAGAATAAATCAGTATATCATCAATAAATACAACCACAAATTGATCCAAGTAAGTTCTGAACATGTCATTCATGAGACGCATAAATGCAGCAGGTGCATTAGTTAATCCAAATGGCATCACTACAAATTCGTAGTGCCCATATCTTGTTCGGAAAGCTGTTTTGTGAATATCCTGCTCTTGAATTCTGAGTTGATGATATCCTGATCTTAAATCAATTTTGGAGAAACACTGGGCTCCAGACAACTGATCAATTAAATCGTCAATTCTTGGAAGTGGGTATTTGTTCTTTATAGTCAACTGGTTTAGCTGTCGATAATCTATGCATAATTGCATAGATCCATCCTTCTTTTTAACAAATAACACCGGAGCACCCCAGGGTGAAGTGCTTGGTCTAATAAACCCTTTTTCTATCAATTCCAATAATTGTCTTTTTAACTCCTTCAATTCTTCCATTGACATCCGGTAGGGTGTTCTTGAGATTGGTGTAGCTCCTGGTACCAATTCAATCAAAAATTCACCTCTCTGCTAGGTGGTATACCAGGTAATTCTTCAGGGAATACATCAAGAAATTCCCTTACTACTGGAATATCTTCCAATCCCACAATGTTCTGATTTAATAAGGTCACAGAAGCCAGATACCCTTGACAACCCTTCTGTACTAGCTTGCAAGCCTTTACTGCTGAAATTATTGGTATTCGTTTAATGTAGGGTTTATCAAAAGTTATAGAACAAATTTCCTTTCCTGGAAATGTGACCCGCCTTAATCGGCAATCTAAATTGACATGGTATTTAGATAACCAATCCATCCTGAGGATTACATCATAATCCCACATTTCCAAACATATCAAATCACCATATAAGTTGTGTCCTTCAAATAGAATCTGACTATCAGGGTAATACTCCCTAAGCTTTTTACCTTCGCTCAAAGGAGTTGCCACTACCAGTTGTATAGGCAATGGGACGGGTTGTATTTCCAAAGATTTAGAAAAATCATAACCAATAAAGGAGTGCGTAGCTCCTGAATCAAATAATACATGTGCAGGCTTTGAGGTTATTATTAGTGTACCTTCAATCAATCCGCCTTCGTGTGAAGATTCACGCTCTACCTCTTGAATAGCTTGTATTCTCCCTTGCTTTGTTTGCCATGCTTGGGGATTTGGTTTGGCCGACCCATTCTTGATCATCGGACACTCTGAAATTCGATGCTGAGTGCTTCCACACTTGAGACATGCTCCCAGCCTACGCCAACAATTTTCCGCCTTGTGTCCACTAACATGACAGTGCTTACACACCTCCTTATTTCCACTCGGAGCCTTCCCTGTCTTCTTTCCAGATTGTTGAACTTTCGAGGCATTTCCCGATTCAAACTTTCTCTTCTGATCCGAAGATCCTTCTCCTGATCTTCCCTTCATTTTATCCACCATATCATTTGCGGCTTCCATTTCCAAAGCTCTTATTACCATATCCGAATACGTAGTAATCAGATGTGAAGTTAACTGCATAATATAGATAGGGCGTAGTCCATTCATGAACCTCTTGGCTTTTAACTTATCCGTGGCTATGAGATGTGGAGCATACTTAGATAATCGAGCAAACTGGGCCTCATATTCAGATACTCTCATCCTTAGTTGTTTTAGATTAGCAAATTCATTGGCTTTCTTTTCCTGGACTACTTCAGAGAAATACTGGTCATTAAACAACTCCAAAAATTCATCCCAACTAATTTGAGTTGGCTCCTCCAATGTGGATATTACGGTGTCCCACCACGCTCTAGCGTCCCGTTCCAACTGAAAAGTCACCAACCGGATCTTCTCTTCCTCGGTGCATTTAATTACTCCAAATATCCTTTCAATATCTCTTAACCAATTTTCCGCCTCGTCTGGGTTTGTACTTCTTGCAAATTTCGGAGGATCTAAACTTCGGAAATCCCTGAATAGACTTGTCCCATTATGGCTGTTATTCTTAGCTACAGTCCTCATCACTCGGGTCAAGTCATGCATCGAACTTTCCATTTTTCTCCAATTGGCGTCACTTCCTTCCATAATTAAGTTGGAAATATATCTGAAACATACAATAGGACATACATTAATTTCACAGTCCACCCAAACTTGCATTCATCACATATACACATTTCAAATCAACATAACACTCCATTTCCATTCATAAGTCAAATATTTACATTAAAACATGCTATCACAAACCAGTAACTCAGTTACTGCAGTCCTCTCATTCCAACTTTCCCATTTTACAAACATACTTTCACTAACCTCTCACTCCCCACACACCTGGGAGTTACATATATACAACTAACATTTACACAAAAGAAGGACAAGTTGCCTAAGTCCTTTCTAATTCTGGGTCAGGTCTATAACAGATTCTGCAGGTGGTGGCTGCTGTGCTTCTCTGGCTCCGTGGTGTAATTCCCTGGTCGCATCGGTTACAGCTTCCCAATAGCCTTCAAACTGGTGAAGCAGCATATCTTGCCCCAGCCTGAGATTGTCTAGCCTACACATGACTTGAGTCATTACTTCCAATGAAGCACCAGGATTGCCGGCAAAGAAAGCTTCCGCAGTCAAATTAAGCACTTCTTCCTTAATTTGCATATGAGCTTCCTGCTGGGCTTGGCCATACAACTCAATGTCTTGACGTAGCATTTCTAATGCTGCTACCATCCTTTCTTGGGCATTCATGTCCATACTGAAACAAATATCAAGTTAAGCATTTACATAATTACAAATACCATGCTAACTAATCCCATGTTTCTACCCCAACTCACTGGTTATCCCTAGGTTTATCGAACTAATGCTCTGATACCAATTTAATCTGTCACGTTCTAGCAAAATTACATTTACTGAATATGACAGATATTAATTACAAGAACTAACATAACGTTTGTATATAAACAACGTGTTTAGCGGAACTTGTTACATGGTATTCCTCATTGTCGTCTGAATGAGGAACAAGCAAAAGTAAACTGTAACCTATTACATTCTCATTCTATCTATTAAGAAAAGCAAAAGATGACTGCACTCCTTGGCATAAGATGGTCCTCTCAGCACTCAAGTCCCCCTTAAGCAATATCTCCATCTTGTTCACCTGAAAATGTTAAATTGAATGAGCTTACTAGCCCAGTAGGATTCAATTCTTTTAATTCAAAAGGATTCAGATGCATATATTCAAGGTAAGACAAGTATAGATTTTTGACATGGAGTGTTCAAGATAATGAACAAGCAAGATAAATCAATACTACGTAATGGGCAAGAACCTTTTTAGAAGCAAGGTTAATCACTCAGGATGATGCTTAAATTTTGAACTAAACACATTTCCACACACACAAGCATGACATGATGACTAATCAAACACATATTGATGTATGCCAACATCCACGATGTCCTTATCACCCCTGCGCGGCCACTGATGAATTCTGGCGCTCCCCCTAGGACTGAACCAGCCCTTATTTGCCAGGCATAATTCTTAAATGAGTCCGAGACTCACAAATTGTCATCATCACACACTCATCACTGTAATGAGTCAAGGATACACAAGGGTTCATTCAAAGTTTACACACAAGAGTGAAGGAACTCTGTTTCCTTACTAATTTCAGAAATTGATAATCCTTCAAGGTCAATTTTGTTTGGAACTTTGAAGAAATGATTCATGGTACAAAGAAGGGTAACATGACTGGTTTTAGTAGGTGTTTTGGGGGTAAAAACCACAAGACTTAGGTGACTATTAGTTGGAATAATTGGGTAAGATTTGCAACAAGGAATGGAGCAAAACAGGCGCTGGAAACATGACCCTGTCAGTACCTGTCGACAGGCAGAAGCTTGTTGTCGACAGGGACTGGTTTCCAGAGACAGAACTGAAGTTCTGTATGCATCTGTCGGCAGCCAGTAATGGGGCTGTTGACAGCCACACACAGGTGGTGATTTCTGGGTTCTAGAATGAGGATCCTGTCGACAGGCAGAAGCTTGTCTGTCGACAGATTTAGTGTAAACTTTCAAAAATCGATTCAAATCGACTAGAAATTGTACTAACAAGCTCTTCTATCATTCCTAACATGATTAGGACTTTGAACAAGTATGATTTCAGTTTTATAACTCAATGTAACATGACAGGAAGATGGAAGGAAGATCATGGAATATAAATCACATTGATGATTAGCAAAAAACTAAGCTCAAGGAAAATTGAATGGGAAAGCACTTCTCTTAGAACTTTCTTCTCTTTTTCCATTAATCACTTATCAAATACACTCACTTGAGACATCCATGGCATCTCAATGAATCAATCTCACGAAGGAGAAAGAACCGTTATGGTTCCATCTACACTACATAGGAAAATTGATATGATTTCAGATTTGAGACATGTTGGGAATGAAAAAGAAATGATGGGTGATCTCCTATAATCAAACACAAATTTAGTCATGATGATGGTTCAATTCTTGGCAGGGAACTACTTTCCAAGTCTGGAAAATAGCACACACGTGGTAAAGGATCACTTTACATTACCTAAACTATGTTGAAATGTAAGATGAATAGGTGAAGAGGATGGAAGAGAATCCTACCTCTATGACTAGCACAACCTTCTCCTGACGTTAAATTCCCCAAGAGCCCAACGTAAAGCAGCTGAGGAAGTAGCCAACAGTAAGGAGAGAGTAGTTGAATCCTCCCAGGTCTGCTTTTCCAGCTTCACAACATCCCCTGCTGCAGCTCCAGCGCCAGCTCGAGCAAGGATAAGGGTTGCAAACACAAGGACAGTAGTTCCAGCTACGTATCTAACTCAAGAATTGTGCAAACACAGCAGTAGCATAACAGTAGGAAAGGTTCAGAAAGATAGGTACGGAGGATATTGGGGTGTATTTATAACCCCAAAGGTCTCCATGCATCGCAACACGTCGATGGTTAATGTGTCATGGTAAAAACCATGGGCTTTTACCATGTGACATGGGTTACATGCATAACCCACAAGTTACAGCTTTGGGGTTAATGTGGTAAGCTCCTACCAAGGTGTTTTGGCATTCTCAACACCCAACACGTAAGCATCACAAAAATTCCAAGAAAATCCAACTGTAATTGCCAAATAATTCAACTGGCCCATTAAGCTTGATATAAACATATCAAATGGTATCCATTTGTCATGAAATTTTAACCATATACTAATATAGTGGTTTTTCTAATTATGGTGATTTTTAATTAATTTGTAGAGTTTATTTTACACTAGGTGAAAAATCACCCGAAAAATAGTCGTGTCGACATATCTTTGAAGTCCGCATGCCGAAAAATTCGAATATTTATATTTATGTGATCTTCACATTTTTCTGGAAATTATGGTGTTCTCAGATTTTTATTTCGTTGTTGTTTTCCGGTGTCGCCCTGTGGGAGCGCGCACCTCTGTGTACGACACTGGGGTAACATACGTTACTACTAATTAATCGCAAAATCTAATTATCTCAATTTAATAACAATCCTAATGTATAATAACCACATTATTTATATTTTCTTAACACTTTAAATTTTTGGGGCGTTACAACACCGTTGCAGGCCTAAGCCTGACATCTTTAGGGACTCTGGCCGAGAACCCCAAAGTGAAGCACTGAAAACAGGACTAGCTGGGGACCAATACGTCTACTGGTGTCCGTCCCCCAACCAAGAGCGAGCTACAAGCGACCGCACTCCCACAAACACGAGTCGCTGTCCCCTGTCGTATTTCCCTCAGCCGGACGTACAACTCAAACTCAGGAGTGAGGGTGTCCAAAAAGACGACGCAAACCCTGACGGTACTCCCGTACTGGGACCAGCCATGAGCACTTGGTGCTAGGGTAACCGACTAGAGAGGTAACTACAGAAGGCGTGACAACCCAACTTGCTATGCACACATTCCCAAGCAAAATCCATCATTATCAATCATCGTATAAGCCGACACAACACATACAGACCCTACATTGCATTGCCAACACAGCCCATGCAGTGTAGGACTGAAACCAGACAGACTGGCCACAGAGCCCCAGGGCTCGGGTGGGCACATTCCAAAATGCGTCCAACACAGAAGCCGCCTTTAGACCTAAATCGCGATGGACTTACCTGACGCCATATGGTCTGAATCACGATGGTCCTAGCCGTCGCATTCCCATGAATCGTGACGGCTGGTTCCATCGCCTTTCAAACAACAGGAACACAGCCAGAACTCCCATTCCAGAAATCACTCCACAGAGCTATACATGCATGTTAAGCAGAAAATAGAAGTTCAAATGAGACCCTAAACATGCTCTCTATCATGCTGTGAGGCCCCGAATTTTGTTCACTTTATATTTTATGTAAGTGATGTTTGTTTGTTCTTACTTTTATGGTATGTATTAAATCTATGCATATTATAATTATCTAATTACTCATGTGTATATGTGTGTATGTATATACATTATTTTCTGTGGATGAGTGCTTAGCTAATTTTATACATCATAGAACTTATTTAAATCCTACGTGTATTGAATTTAAAAAGTGTGGTGCATATAATATGTAATTATTGCTATACATTATATATATAAATATATATATATATATGTTTATTTCTGTGTGTTTAAATGAACATGTGGTGTATAACTAAGGATGTGCATATTGTATCTATAAGTTCATGCATAATACATGTAATTATGTAGAGTGTATGTATATATATATATATATGTGTGTGTGTATGTTGTTTTGTGCATGTTACCTTTAATTGAGATTAGTATAAGTTATATTCAAATAAATAATATGTAATATATGTAGTTTATATGGTTAAGGTATATGTATTTATTTTGCACATATTAACTTGTTGTGATGAAAGTGTGCAATTATTTTAATGTTTGGTTGTGTTTCTGGCTGAAGTGCCTGTTGGCGGCCAGATCCACTATCGCTAACTGCCAAGCACAGTACTTGGCATCCAGATCGATGGACGCGAATGTTGGGTTGAGTGTGGTTTTGATGCATTTCTCCTCATAGTTTTGATGATGACATTTTGTGATTTTAATGCTTAATGGGTGGAACATGTTACATACATCATTTATGTAATAACAATGTTCAAAAAGCATGTTTCAAATACCTTACACTTCATACTTTGATGATAATACCTTGTACTAATGTTTTATGTGTTAAATTCTCAGGGATGTACAGGTTTTATCATGGTAGTGTCGACACACCCATTGATGGTGTCGACACTGGGTCATAGTCTCTGAAGCATTTTCATGAAGACAGGGTCAAGTGTGTCGACACAGTCCATGGTCGTGTCGACACTAGACCCAGCTTCCAGGAGATCCATTTATCTGAATGGGACAGTGTGTCGACACAGTCAGTGGTCATGTCGACACTAGACCCAGCATCCAGAAAACCTTTTTTGCGCAATTGGGACAGTGTGTCGACACACTCAGTGGTAGTGTCGACACACTCCGGCTGAAATCTCAACTTATGATTTATCTGGACATGTGGCTGCCTAGGGTTCAATGGAATCCGTCTTGGATCATGTGCCCACGTACTCCAAGGGTACTATTGAACATGTAGGGCTATAAATACCCCACCAATCGGCCTCCAAGCCAAGAGAGACCTCCAGAATATTCCAGCAAGAGCCTTTGGGGGCAGGAAGAGGAATCTCCCGCTCCTGCTCTTGTTGTTGCTATGGTGATCAATCTGCATCCCTTGACAGTACAAGAGATTGAAGGAGAGCTTCAGAGAAGGAGCTGAAGCACCTCTCAAAGGAGCAGATCTAGCAGAAGCCAGCACTTGAGGAGCATCTGAAGGCGACTCAGAAGCAATTGAAGCAGAGCATCGCCCAGTGACTCAAAGCATCAACAAATCTCCTCAATTCAACCTTCTGCAAGAGATCTCCAATGAAGAACATACTTTGTATCTAATTCTCTTAACTCTGAAAGTGTTCTTCTGATTCATCCATGGGAATTGTGCATAAAGTGTTGCACAAGTCTCTGTGAATGAATCTGTCTTGAATCAGATCATTGCTAGAGGATCTAATTTATATTGATCTTGATCTAGCTTATGGTTTGTGAGCTATAGTGCTCAGTTGTGTTGAGTTGAACACTCTGTGTGTTTTTGAGCAAGTGTGCTCAGTTTCTGGAGCGGTTGTGCTCTAGAGTTGGTGTGTGAGTTGTTGAACTCAAGTGTGTTGGAGTTGTCAAGCTCTAGTGTGAGTTGTACTCTTTTAAGTAGTGGAGCCTCACTATGTGAGGGGTGGATGTAGGAATCACTGGTGTGATCTCCGAACCACCTAAAAATCCTTTGTGCAGTGGTTTGATCTGCTTGTCCTCGCTAGATGCTTGCATAGGATTTCGAACTCACAGTAATTGTTGGATTGCTTCACACATCTTCCACACACACTCACTCTTCAGATAAACAAATTGTCTATGTGAATAGATCTCTGATTAGAAGTAATTTTGAATTACTCAAGCTTTCGCATTAATTGGGTAAGATCTATTCAACCCCCCCTTCTAGATCTTATCCTTCCACATATTCGATCCGACCATTGGTATCAGAGAGGGTTCATATCTGTGTCTGATCTGATTTGAGTGTTTGTGTCTGATTTTTGTGTCTCACTTGCTTGAATTGTTTGGGTGTTTCAATCACTGTATTTCATCCTGCTTAATGGATTCTCGAGGGTTTCTTGCTGAAGGCCATTCCATTAATAGACCACCATTTTTCAATGGGTCTGATTACTCTTACTGGAAAAATCGCATGCAAGTCTTTCTTAGGGCTCAGAATTATGAAATCTGGAGGATAGTTGAAGTGGGCCCTTATGAAAATCAAGGAGATGAGGAAACTTGGACTAGAGAACAGATTAGGAGAGCCACTCTTAACTATAGTGCTATGAACATGCTTCAGTGTGCAGTCCATCCTAAAGAATATTCAAGAATATCCATGTGTAAATCTGCTAAAGAGATGTGGGATAAACTTGAATTAATGTATGAGGGAACATCTCAAGTTAGGGAAACTAAAGCAAACATACTTGTTTCTGAATATGAATTGTTCATGATGAAATCTGATGAATCAATTTCTGAAATGTTTGCTAGGTTTATGGCAATTGTCAATGGACTGAAGGCACTAGGTAAAGAATACACTGATGTTGATTTGGTAAGAAAGATTTTGCGCTCTCTCTCATCCATCTGGCATACTAAGGCCACTGTGATTGAAGATTCTAAGGATTTATCCAAAATATCTTTGGATGAACTCATAGGATCTTTAATGACATATGAAATAAATTTGAAAAGAAATGAAGAGCATATACTCAAGACCAAACTAGTAGCACTTAAAGCCTCATCAAGTAACAAAGAGAAAAGTCAAGAGAAATCAAGTTCTGAAGAGTTTGAGTCCAATGAGGATGAACTTGCCCTCATGACTAGGCAATTCAGAAAATTTCTAAAATCAAGAAAAGGAAGATTCACTGAAAAGAAGAAATTTTCATCTGGCAAAAGGAACATTTCTTTTTCAAATGCTAATTCTAATAGAAATCAAAAAACTGATGAGATTATTATTTGCTACAGGTGCAACAAAGCAGGACATATGAAAGGAGAATGTCCGGAGAACAAAAAGGACAAGTACAAAAAGGTCAACAAGGTGAAGAAGCCTAAAGCCATGGTAGCAACTTGGTCAGATGATGATTTAAGTGAGGATGAAGAAGAGAAGTCCTCAAGTTCGGGAAATGAGGAGATATCCTTCATGGCTAACAGTAGTGATGGAAAGGTAAGCACTTCTTTTGAGGAATATACTATTGATGATTGGCAAGATGCATATGCTGAATTGGTTGAAAAATATTCAGATACAAGAAAAGAAAATAAGCATCTGAAGAAAAAAATTGAAAATTTCGTGCATAACACTTCCTCAAGTAGAAGAATTTCTGAACTGGAAAATGAAATATCTGAACTCAATGAAGAAAAAGAAAACCTTCTGAATGAAATTGATGAATTTAAACTTGTATCTCAAAAGGCCAACAATGAGTTTGAAAAACTTTCTAAAAAGGTGGAATTACAACAAAGGGAAAATCAACTAGTTGTTGATGAAATTCAGAAGCTTAAGAATTTGTTGGAAGAAAATGAACAATTAATCAGAAATTTCACAAATGGAAAAGAAAACCTTGATGCTCTACTGGGAGTAAAAATGAATGCTGAAAAACATGGTATGGGATTCACCCCAAAAAATTCAGTGAAGGATAAATCTGCTAAAAAGAAAGAGAAACCTTCAAAGATTCCTTTAATAAAATTTGTCAAAAGTACTAGTCTTGAAAACAAAAATAAACAGGTCTCAAAGAGCACATCTGAAATGCCCAAGCATCAGAACAAAATGAATGTTTCTAACCAAAAGAACAAAACAGGTCGACACACACTGTTGATAGGTCGACACCAGTTAACCACAAGTTGAAAACTGTGGCTACTGAGTCGACACCAGTCCAACACAGGTCGACCTGTCTAATTTTTAAAAACAACAACAAGTTGAACAGAAATGCAAACAAAAATCTAAAAAATTCCAAAAACATAAAAATGAACTCTCATGATAATTCTTGGACATCCAAGACAACACATCAATCTGATTGGATCAACTCTTGGAATCATTGGTATCACAATCCTTATTGGTACCAGTCACAATTCTTTTATCCAAAATTTCCAAGATACCAACAGAATCCTTGGTTTGAATTTCCATACATGAATGATCATGCCCAATTTCATAATCTCCATGCTCATGAAAGAAAGAACACTGGTGTTTTTATTCCAAAAAGAAATGATAGGTTCACAAAAAGAAAAATCACTTCTGAAACCAAGGAAATGCCAAAAACAACTCAAATATGGATTAGAAAAGATTTATTGTCTTTACTCAAACAAACTGATGGTTCCAACAATGTTTGGATACCAAAATCTTTTCTTCTCTGATTTGATTTTTGCAGGAAGGTCGTGCACCCAACTTCAACACTTGGTTTCTTGATAGTGGGTGTTCACGACACATGACTGGAGACAGAACAATGTTCTCATTTCTGATTGAAAAGGAGGGAGGATCTGTCACATTTGGAGGTAAAAATAAAGGGAAAATCATTGGATCTAGAAAGGTTGGTAAATCTTCCTCAAACTCATATGAAAATGTGTTGTTAGTTGATGGCTTGAACTATAATTTGTTGAGTATTACCCAACTATGTGACAAAGGTCACAAGGTTGTGTTTGAATCAGATTTTTGCAAAATAATTGATTCCTCAACTGAAAAAATAAAATTTTTTAGAAAAAGAGAAAATAATGTCTACATGATCAATCTTGATAAAATGTTTGCTGAAAACATCTGTTTAGTTGCAAATAAAGATGAAATTGCATGGACATGACATAAAAGACTTGGTCATGCAAGTTTCAACACAATAAACAAACTTTTAAGGCTAAATCTGGTTAAAGGACTTCCTGAATCTTTTCCAAACATTGAAAATCAACTTTGTGGGATATGTGCTCAAGGAAAACAAACCAAAAAATCTTTAAAAACCTTCAATGATGTACTCACATCCAAACCACTAGAATTACTTCATATGGACCTTTTTGGACCAACAAGGATTCTTAGTCTTAGTGGCAAAAGATATGGATTTGTCATCATTGATGATTTTACTAGATACACATGGGTTATTTTCTTATCCCACAAGAGTGATGCTTGTCTAGAATTCAGGAACTTCTGTGCCTCTGCCTTAACAGGTTTTTCACATAAAATAAAATCTATTTTGACTGATCATGGGGGAGTATTTGAAAACAAAACCTTGTCTGATTTGTGTGTTGAACTAAACATTTTCCACAGATTCTCTTCTCTATGAACTCCAGAATAAAATGGAGTTGTGGAAAGGAAAAATAGAACACTTGTGGAAATGGCTAGATCCATGCTCTTGGAGAGTAAACTGCCCAAATCCTTCTGGGCTGAAGCTGTAAACACAGCAAATCACATTCTAAATAGAGCATTGGTCAGACCAAAAATCAGAAAAACCCCCTATGAACTGTTGAAAAACAAAAAGCCAACATTGTCTTATTTTAAAGTCTTTGGCTACAAATGCTTTATACATAACAACAATAAAGAAAATCTTGATAAATTTGATGCCAAAAGTCATGAAGCCATTTTTCTTGGATATTCAGAAACTTCTAGAGCTTTTATAGTGTACATTCTAAAAAATAAATCTGTGGAAGAATCTCCACATGTAGTCTTTGATGAAAATTCATTCTCAACTGATGATTCTACATCTTGCAGGGTTCCTCAGAATAAGGAAGAAGATGATTTCATTGTTGAAACTTCACCAACTGTTGAGGAAGATAAAGACTTTCTTGAAACTCTGGACAACCATTCACCTACCACAAGTGGATCAGGTAATATTGTTCCAGACTTGAATGCTCCTCAAGAGGTAATTCCTGAAAATAGATTCTTGAGAGATCATCCAATTGAGAATGTAGTTGGTAATGTGCATGATAGAGTTAGAACTAGATCATCCTTTTTGAATGCAATTCATGAAGACCCACTAGCACTAATTTCCCAAATTGAACCCAAGTCAATTGATGAAGCTCTAATGAGTGAAGATTGGACCAATGCCATGCATGATGAACTTCATCAATTTGACAGAAATCAAGTGTGGGAATTAGTACCTAGACCTAGTGACCAATCTGTTATTGGCACTAGATGGGTATTTAGAAATAAAGTGAATGAAAATGGTCAAGTTATTAGGAATAAAGCTAGCCTAGTTGCCAAGGGGTACAATCAAGAGTTTGGTATTGATTTTGAAGAGTCATATGCCCTTGTAGCTAGGCTAGAAGCTGTGAGGATATTCCTTACTTTTGCATCATCTCTGAAATTTAAAGTTTACCAAATGGATGTCAAAAGTGCCTTTTTAAATGGTTACATCAAAGAAAATATTTTTGTAGAACAACCTCCAGGCTTTGAAAATGACAAATTTCCTGATCATGTTTTCAAACTTCATAAGGCTCTTTATGGTCTCAAGCAAGCTCCAAGAGCTTGGTATGACCGTTTGAGTTCATTCTTATTGGAGAAATGATACACACGAGGTAATGTTGATCAAACTCTATTCAAAAAATAGTAAATAAACAAATAATTGCTGTCCAAATTTATGTTGATGACATAATTTTTGGATCCACAAATAAAGGTTTGTGCACTGAATTTGCTAACCAAATGCAAACTGAATTTGAAATGAGCTTAATGGGTGACTTACAATTCTTTTTGGGACTGCAGGTTAACCAAACCAGTGAAGGGATCTTCATAAGTCAAACAAAGTATGTCAAAGAACTTCTAAAAAGGTTTAACTTTCAGAACCTGAAGCACTCAAGCACACCAATTGCGGTAAATGTAAAACTAGAAGAAGATTCACTTGGTAAGTCAGTAGACCCAAAAACATACAGAGGTATGATTGGATCTCTACTTTATCTTACTACTTCTAGACCTGATATTCAATTCAGTGTATGGTTGTGTGTGAGGTTTCAAGCTAATCTTAAGGAAAGTCACATGCTAGTTGTCAAAAGAATCTTTAAATATCTTGTTGGAACATGTGAACTTGGTATTTGGTATCCTGCATGTGAGGTTGTCATTGACGAACCCCCCACGAAAAGGAGGAGTAACCGCCGCCATGATCCGGCTCAGCAACAGGGTCTATCTTCACCCTCTCCTACTCCCTCCAAGCGAGGTAGGGTGTCTTCTTCTAGTCGTGGCAAGTCTGTTAAAGTGACTCGTCATCCTCGAAGGAAGATTCTAGTTGATACTTCAGAGGAATCATCCTCCACTTCATCTAGGTCTTCTAATTATTCTGAGGCTACACCCTCCAAGTTAGTCACTGGAGGGAAATCTATTCTCAAGCCTAGGGCTGTTGATTTGGATGATGACAATTTTGCCAGTGCATTCCCTGATGTCTTCAATTTCTTCAAGTTTCAAGGCTGGCTGCCTTTTATCTCTGAATTTTGCACCTTTTATCCTAGATTGGTGCAAGAGTTTTATATGAACTTGACTGTTCTGCCAGAGGGTTATCAGTCTGAAGTGAAAGGGGTCTCCTTTGTCTTATCCACTGAGCTAGCTTCTACATTGTTTAAAGTTCCTGATGAGGGAGAAGATTATCATGACTTTGAGTTTGATTTGCATGAAGCATATACTTTACTGACTGGTCTCCCTCATGATGCATCAGACTCCAGACAAACCTATGTCACTCGATTCAACACAAACACCTTCCCATCTGTTCTTAGGTTGATTCATCACATCCTCACCACCATTATCACACCATAGGGTGGTGGAAGGAACAGACTTACAGATATTCAAAGGTTTGTCATTTATTGCATGAAAAAGGATATCAAAGTTAATTTGCATGTGATCATGTACCAAATTCTGTCAGAAACAACTAGGAAGGATCTTCATAGATCACTGCCCTATGCTGCTCATCTGACTACTGTATTTAAACACTTTGGTGTGTCTTTGAAAATGAGCGAGCTCAGTCCATTCCAAAATCCAACATTTACTGTCTGAAACACTTGCAAAAGTTCATGGGCTTTCAGATTGAGGGTGATCAAGTCAGTAGGGGACCAGTTATTGAGGCACCTGCTGCACCTGAAGGAGAGGATCTTCCACCTGCTGCCCCTGAAGGAGAGGATCCTCCACATGCTTCTCAGTCTCCACAGCCTGATCAAGAGGTTCACCCCCCATCTAATGTTGAAGTCCACTTACTCAGGATATACCTCAATCACCCACACTGCATGGTTCTTCTCCACTACTTCCTGATGTGGATCCTCCATCCTCCTTTCCTCCATTTACTGGTTCAGCCTCTACTTCAACTGGTAGACCTTCTGTTCCACCAGAGTTGTACACATTTCTTGAAGACAAGTTTGGCACTATCACTTCTTCTATACAACAAATGGCAGACAATTTTGAGCTTCGTATTCAAAGGTTGGAAAATTCAGTCAATGGTCAGTTCCTCAAGCAGAAAGAGTTAGCAGAACATGCCACACATAGATTCAACAGGCTCATTGGCACCTTGGGAGGTAGTTGTGGCCAACTGAAAGATCTACAAGACAAGCTTGAAATTGTTCTTCAAGGGATTTTAGCTAATACTCAGAAAGGTCTATTCAACAGTCAGGAAACTTTTTCTCAAGTGTCCAAGACAAGACTCTCATTTGCTCACCTAGTTGATGATATGGAAGGTATGAAGAACCTGTTAGCCCATGTTGATCAAGAAATCACAACTCTCAAAAGTGAGCTTCGCAACTTTAATAGACATGGCACTGTTGCAAGTTCTTCTTCAACCTCCCAACCAGTGTCAGCTGCTTTTAGTTCTGTTGGGTTTTCATTCTAATGTTTAGAATAACATGTTTTTGATGATGAACAATCTTAATTGAGGTTTGATACATGACAAATAACTTGATGCAATATTTGGTCTTTCATGTATTCATAATATCTAACAATACATGGTTGATCATGTAGGTATGAGTGCATACAGCCAAGCTATCTCAAAACAAGAGAAACAGATCACAAAATCACTGAAATCTGTCACCTGTTGACAGACTCCAAGGTGCCTGTCGACAGATGTGAACAGACAGAAAACACCAAGTTCAGGAAACAACCATCTGTCGACAGATGCCCAGTCGGCTGTCGACAGATGCACTCAGGAAACTGTCAACCGAAGTCCCAGACTTCTGTGTCTTTGCAAAACTGTTGCTATCTGTCGACAGATGATCAAGGCCTGTCGACAGACGTAGAGAATCTTCAGATACGGAACTTTCCAAGTTACCAAAGATGGTGTTTCCAACTCCCACGTTTCTCCATATGAAAACACCTCTATATAAGCAACTTTCTGAAGCAAATCTCGTACAGAAGCAGCCACAACCAAAACCCTAAAGTAAGTCCAAGAACAAGAGGTGTTGTTGCTGCTCTGCTTCAACCTGCTGCTCAGAGATAGAAAGATCCATTGATCCAGCAGTACTGAAGACAGAACGTCGTGGATTCAAGCTTCTCCATCGATCTGAAGCCATCAAGATGAAGTTTGAACTCCATCCAGACGTTCCCCAGAAGAGTTCTCAATCAGGATTCATCCCTTCCATTCAGAACTCTTCCTACTTTATTTCTTCTATCATATGTGTGTGTGTGGGTGTGTCTCAAGCAGTCCTTGTGCTTGATTCACATGTGTGTGTTTTTCTGATCGTGGTGCACATCAGAGAACACGTGTGTATGAGTTGTAGTCACCGAACTAGCTCATAAGCAATTTGCTCTGCGTGTGTGTGAGGACTGTGGACGTAGGATACACAAGTTGTGTACTCCAAACCACGTAAATCTTAGTGTCTTGTGGTTTAAACGTTTCTACGTTAGATGGTTGATAGGCACGTTGTCTCTACACACGTTAGATAGATTGCTCTTTCATCTACACATCACCAACACACATCTAAGTCTTACTTTGATTCTATTGGAAATTAAGAAAGTCTGTGTTGTGATTAAAAGGGTTGTATTATGTTTTAATAGACAGTAATCTATTCAACCCCCCCTTCTAGATTACCATATAGGGAATTCCGCAACCTTTCAATTGGTATCAAAGCCGAGTTTCTCCGATTTACTGTCTTACTTGTTTGATCTTACGATCAGGAGATTCACGGTCTAATGGAATCTAACAAGGGGTACATGGCCGAGGGACACTCAGTGACCAGGCCACCCTTCTTTGATTGCACTGACTATCCATATTGGAAAAATCGTATGCATGTATTTTTGAGAGCACAAAACTACGAATTGTGGAAAATAGTCAGCAAAGGAGCATACTCCCTACCTCAGGACGAAGATACTTGGACCAAGGACCAGATAGCAAAGGGGACACTCATTTGGAGCGCCCTCAACATGATGCAGTGCGCAGTCCACCCCAAGGAATACTCAAGAGTCTCCACGTGCACCTCAGCAAAAGAGATGTGGGACAAACTTGAGTTGATCTACAAAGGTACGTCTCAGGTAAGGGAATCCAAGGTAAGCATGTTGGTTTCAGAATATGAAATGTTTAAAATGAATAATGATGAAACCATCTCTGACATGTTTGCAAGATTCATGCTTATCATAAATGGTCTAAAGGGTCTTAAGAAAGAATACTCAGAAAGTGATTTGGTGAGGAAGATACTACGGTATCTTCCATCCTCATGGAACACCAAAGCCACTGTCATTGAGGATTCTAAAGATCTCTCTATAATGAAAGTGGATGAGTTGATTGGTTCTCTAATGACCTATGAACTCAATGTTAAAAGAAAGGAAACTGAAGAGAACCCAAGAAAGTCTATTGCCTTAAAAGCATCCAAGAAAAATTCTTCAGGTTCCAAAAGGGATGCTCAACAGGAAAGCAATGAGTCTGAAACCTCTAGTGATAGTGAGAATGATGAGATGGCCATACTCACTAGACAGTTCAAAAAATTTATGAAATTTAAAAGGAGAGGTTCAGGTAACTCTAAAACTTTCCAAAAGAAAGATTTGTCAAATAGATTTGATTCCACTAACAAAAAATCTGATGTTGTTTGTTATGAGTGCAAGAAGCAAGGGCACATGAGAGGAGAGTGCCCCGAGCTCAAGAAAAAACTGAAGAAAGACAAATTCACCTTCAAGAAAGCCAAGGCAATGATGGCCACTTGGAGCGATGAAGACGAAGATGAAAACAGTCAAGCTACCTCAGGAGATGATGAAGTTCAGTGTCTCATGTCACGAAGTGATGACTCCAACGAGGTAAACTCTTCCTTTGAAACTTATTCCGTTAATGAATGGGAAGAAGCTTACACTGTCTTATTTGAAAAAATCTGTGAATTTAAGTCTGATAATAAAGCACTCAAGAAGAAAATCAATTCCCTTGTTCATGAAACTAACAATAATGAACATATTCAATCCTTGAATAAGGAAATTGAAATGATGAAAATTGATGAACAAACACACAGTGAGGAAATGGATGGCATGAAACTTAAACTCCAAGAAGTTCAAAAGGAAAAATATGAACTAATGAACTCCCTTGAGTCTCTTTAAAGTGAGCATGAAAAGCTAAAGGAAAAATTGGAAAGAGCTGAAAAAGAGATAAAAGGAAAATCTGAAGCCCTTACTACCATGGTAAAGGGAAAACAGAATCTAGATGCAATTTTAGGATCCAATGTTTTTGTTGCAAGGCATGGGATAGGGTATCAACCAGTAAAACAAAAAGAAACTGGCAAAAATATGTTAACCTCTTTCATTGATCCTAGCCCATGTTCAAGCAAACAAAACCCTTCAAAGAACAAGAAAAGTCAAACCAAGGGTAAGAAACAAGAACCTAAAGTCTCTAAGTTTGTTGAAAGTCAAAGTAAAGAATTTGCCACAGGTCCCAAACAGGGCTGTCGACAGGACAAACTTCAAGCTCCCAAAGCTAGACTAACAAGGCAACAAAAAGGAAAAATGCCTATGCATGCTCCAAGGAACATCAAGCCCACTGTTGTCAATAAACCATCATCATGCAAAATCTGTAAAACGATTGGGCACAATGAAAAACAATGCTGGAACAATCCAAATAAATAAAAACTCAAACAAGTTTGGATTCCGAAGCATTTACTGTTTGGCATGAATGATACACTGGCACCCAAAGTAATTTGGGTACCAAAACCTCTAGTCTAATTTACATGTGAAGGAATGCCTAGCAGCTCACAATCAAAACAAATGGTACTTGGATAGCGGCTGCTCGAGGCACATGATGGGCGACAAAGGAAAATTCTGTTTGCTCATTGAAAAAGATGGAGGTCAAGTCATTTTCGGAGGCAACAATAAAGGCCAGATTATCGGCTCAGGTAAGGTTGGTAAGTATGCCTCTAACTCTATAGACAATGTATTGCTTGTTGATGGCCTTCATCATAATTTACTTAACATAAGTCAATTGTGTGATAAGGGTCATAAAATTGTCTTTGAATCTAACTCATGTCAAATTCTTGATAAGGAAACGGGAAGTCTGAAATTTTTTGGAAAAAGAATAAACAACATCTATATGGTTGATTTAGATGATCCAGAAAATGATAATTTGTGTCTTGTAGCAAACAAACAGGATGAGCTTACATTGTGGCATCGTAGGCTTGGTCATGCAAGTTATAATGTGTTGCACAAGATCATGAGGCTCAAATTGGTAAGTGGACTTTCTAAAATTCCTTTTAACAAGAATGAAAATTTCTGTGATGCATGTGCATAGGGAAAATAAACCCGTAAATCCTTCAAATCAAAAGCACCGGTGAGTACTTCTAAATCCTATGAACTGTTGCACATGGACCTATTTGGACCTACGAGAACATTGAGTCTCAATGGCAAACGATATGGTTTTGTCATTGTAGATGACTTTTCTAGGTTCACTTGGGTGAAATTTCTGGCTCACAAGAATGAAGCAATGAAAGTATTTGAAGAATTTTTCAATAAGATTGAGCATGGAAATGTCAACAAGATATGCTCCATCCGCACTGATCATGGGGGAGAGTTTGACAACAACTCCTTTTCTGAATTCTGCAGGAATCAAGGGATAGAACACTTGTTCTCCTCCCCAAAACTCCAGAGAAAAATGGGGTTGTGGAGAGAAAGAACAGAACTTTGGTGGAGATGGCTCGCACCCTTCTGGTTGAAGGTCAACTTGCAAGGACGTTTTGGGCAGAAGCGGTGAACACATCTTGTTACATACTCAATAGAGCCATGGTAAGACCTGTCATAAAGAAAACCCCCTATGAACTCCTGAAAGGTAAGAAACCCAGTATTGGGTATTTCAGAGTTTTTGGCTCAAAAGTATTCATACATAACAATGATAAAACTGATTTGGATAAGTTTGAAGCCAAAAGTGATCAAGGTATTCTTCTTGGATATTCAGAACACTCTAGAGCTTATAAGGTGTTTAATCTTAAAACTCGCAAAGTGGAAGAAACTCCACGTTGTTTTTGATGAATCTCAAACCAAGCCTAACATTTCTAATGATTATAGGTTTGAAGATGAAACTGAAGGAACAACACTTGGGGAACTACACAGAAAAGTAAAAGAAAGCTCTAATGTTGTTTCTAAAACCAGAAGTGGATTTCTTCGCAGGTATGATGATGAGGATGATGGAATACTAATCAAAGAACAAGGAGAAGTACCTAAACAAGAACCACAACAAGAAGAACAAGCTATTGAATCCTCAAGCACTTCCTCCTCCAGAACAACCTCCTCAAATGCAAGATCCATCTGGGCCTTCAACAGTCACTAATGTGAGGTACTCTAAAGATCACCCCCTTGAGAATGTGATAGGAGATATAAATGATTTGGTTCAAACTAGATCTCAGGTTAATCAAATAGTTGAACAGGACCATTTAGCTTTTGTCTCTCAAGTGGAACCAAAAAATGTTGAAGAATCCTTAAAAGAAAATCATGGATTGATGCTATGCATGAGGAGCTTGGGCAATTTCAGAGAAATAATGTCTGGAGTTTACTTCCTAAAACCCCTGAATTGTCTGTCATAGGTACAAGATGGGTCTTTAGAAACAAACTAAATGAAGAGGGTAAAGTGGTGAGAAATAAGGCTAGACTAGTTGCAAAGGGGTATAATCAGGAACTTGGTGTGGACTTTGAAGAATCCTTTGCACTTGTAGCTAGGCTAGAAGCAGTGAGAATCTTGTTAGCATATGCATGTTCAAACAAGTTTAAATTGTTTCAAATGGATGTTAAAACTGCCTTCTTGAATGGCTACATAAAAGAGGAAGTTTATGTCTCTTAACCACCTGGCTTTGAGGATCATGATAAACCTAACCATGTATATAAACTGCACAAGGCTCTTTATGGATTGAAACAGGCACCCCGAGCTTGGTACGACAGGCTAAGCACATTTCTGGTAAGCAAAAACTACTCACGAGGTAAAGTAGACCAAACTCTCTTCACTAAGAAAGTTCGCAATCATATCATTGTTGTTCAAGTTTATGTGGACGACATCATATTTGGATCTACTAACCCTTCACTGTGTGAGGAATTTTCCAAACACATGCACGGTGAATTTGAAATGAGTCTCATGGGGGAGCTTCAATTCTTTCTTGGTTTGCAGGTTAAGCAATTGGAGGATGGCGTCTTCATAAACCAAGAAAAATATGTCAAAGAGCTACTGAAAAGATTTCAGTTTGAACAAAGTAAGCCTGCCTCAACACCCATGAGCACAAGTATCAAACTGGAAAATGATGAGAAAGGTAAACCGGTAGATGCCAAACAATTCCGAGGTATGATTGGCTCACTCCTCTATCTTACTGCAAGTAGACCGGACATTCAATTCAGCGTTTGCCTTTGTGCTAGATACCAATCTAGTCCAAAGGAAAGCCATTTAATTGCAGTTAAGAGAATATTCAGATATCTCTCAAGTACGTATGACTTAGGTCTTTGGTATCCAGCAGGTAGTAGCCTTGACTTGATTTCATATTCTGATGCTAACTATGCTGGATATAAAATTGACAGGAAAAGCACTAGTGGCTATTGCCAAATTCTTGGTGGTTGCATGGTTACGTGGGCATCCAAGAAGCAACACTCGGTTGCACTCTCCACTGCAGAGGCAGAATATGTTGCTGCAGGGAGTTGTGCGGCACAAGTGTTGTGGATAAAAAGTCAATTGTGTGACTATAACATTGACATTGGATGCACACCTATCCTATGTGACAACACTAGTGCAATCAATCTATCAAAGAATCCCATTCAACACTCTAGGACAAAACACATAGAAATTCGTCATCATTTCTTGAGAGATGAGGTAGCCAACAAAAGCTTAGAGATTAGCTTCATACCCACTGAAAAACAATTGGCTGACATCTTTACCAAACCTCTAGCTGAAGATAGATTCACCACACTGAGAAGAGAATTGGGCTTGTGCAAACTGCAATGAAACTCATCCATATACTAAGCATATGTCCTTTGTGTGCACCAACTATGAGGTATATCAAATGGTGATTTGTGGAAGAACAAGTCATGCTTGTTTGGAAACTTTCATTATGCGTGAGAAAA
This sequence comes from Colocasia esculenta, assembly GCA_014218235.1. Taxonomy (NCBI): domain Eukaryota; kingdom Viridiplantae; phylum Streptophyta; class Magnoliopsida; order Alismatales; family Araceae; genus Colocasia; species Colocasia esculenta. The sequence goes on from CM024758.1 coordinate 80,877,682, forward strand.
GATTCTCCGCCACGTATCCATAGTTATGTTGCATGACAGGGTCATGTACTTTCTATAAGGAATTAGTTTCTTTACATTTTTGCCCATTCTCTATTCTTCTTGAAATATTGAATATCTTCATGGTCTGTTTTCCTACATACTCGGGTGTGTTTATTTGATTGGTCAAGTTGTGCAAGTGTGTCTTGATTTCCTTAATTGTTTGTGTACACATGAGCACACACTATGGGGGAGCTAGTTCAGGTTAGATGGTTGTAATCGTGAAGGAAATCACTCATCCTTTGTGTACCTTCAATTTCCTCACATGCAATGGTCATTTCATTCTTCTTTCTAACCTTAAACTGGCTTTGCACAGGCATCTGTCGACAGTCCTCATTCACTCTGTCGACAGCTCAGACCCCACAGAACACAGATTCTGCACTCTGTGTGAATCTGTCGACAGAAGACAATCCATCTGTCGACAGGTATGCACAGGTTTTGTCCTCCCCGACTGGCCAATCTTCTGTCTGTGTGCATCTGTCGACAGACTAACTTTCATCTGTCGACAGACCACCACAGTTATTGACATCCCTGATCGGGCAACACTCTGTCTGTGTGTATCTGTCGACATGCTATCTCTAGCTGTCGACAGACACCCTCAATCAAGGAAATTCATGCTTGTTTTATAACACACTTCTTGAGCAGGTTCATGTCTTTCAACTAAGGTGTCTATTGAGTGATTATGCATGTTTGACTCCATCATATTCACATGATATTAATGTTATTCCCTAAACCACCATGATTTTGACATACTACTCATGAATGAGTCTAGGTTATATCATTTTGAAAACATTGAACTATCTTAGAGAATAAACACCTAACTCTCTTGAATAATCTCCTTGTAGGCAAACACTATTGTCACGTAACTTGAAATGTCTTATGGTCATTGAACTTCATGTCTAATATTGACTGCTAATCATATACATTCTTTGATCTGGAATTTTCATCTAAAATGGAGAAAAGCTACCTATTTCTGAAAAACAACAAAATTAGACAAAAGTCAATCTACAATTGGGATAAAGGTAGAGAAATGATGTGTCTTGCTAAGTAACCGGGGAGATGGGCATCACAAATGTCTGCCCTCGCGTCAAAAAGCTATCTCATCAACTCTATACAACGGTATGATGGACACTTTCACTGAGTAACTGGGGGTACGGACACTTGTCATGTCTATCCTCACGTCAAAAGGTGTGAAGTTATCTTAACTACCACTTTTCCCATTACATTCATTCATTGCAATCAAAGACAAACTGAAATAGAGTGAAGACTCCACTGTGTCTCAAAATCACAGGGTCTTTAGTGTTTATGGTTATCAAGAAATCTAGACGTTCATTTCAATCATCATTTGATCATCATAAACAAGAGACAGTGTTGTTCTACAATGTTCTTAATTAAACAAGGGTAATGGTGTCTTTTCTCAATGTCTGTAAGATGTTCTCTTAATGCTCTAACTTGACACTCCTTGGGCATTATGTTTAAACCATTTAGGTCAATGGGATGGCTTTCATATCCGTGCATATGATAGGTTCCAATGTGCGTTCACCTATTTTACACCTTATATATACATCATGTATACACTACTCAGAAATTTCTCTTCAAAATCCAAGCAAACAGCAGTCTGGCGCATTTTCTGAAGGTGCCTGTCGACAGCCCCCAGGGCGTCTGTCGACAGCCGGCGCCAGCCCGACTTTGGGAAGTCCAACGGGCACGCCGTTTGGGGCTGATTTGGTGGGACCCTTGCCTTTTAAACTTCCTTCCCATCTCTTCAAAGGCAACCCCGGTTCCTTCTCTTCCTCCACTACCAAATCACCCTCCTTTCCTCTCCAACCAACCTCCCCCCCTTCTCTGGACGAGAAACCCTACCCCCTTCCTCTCTTGCTCTTTCTCTCCTATTCTACTATCTACATCCATCATCCCCTTTCATGTACAATGGATACAATGGATACGAGCATTGCAGCACTTGACACTCGCCTAGATAACATCTCTACTGAGCTTCATGACAATCGTCGGGCTCCTGCACCGCCTGCCGATGATGCTGCTTAGTTAGTTTATGTGTCTAGGAGTAGGTCAAGTCCTGTTATCTTATTTCCGTCTGAGTCTTGTCTTGTTTTGTGTCAGGTTGTTTTTATTCGATGTTCATGTCATTTCCTTCCCTCTCATGTCTCTTCAGTCAACACTCTTTGTCCTGTGTATGCTTCGTATCATATTAATGAATTCACAGTTCTCTGCTGTCTACATGTGTGACTGTTGTGCGTACTTTTCGATGTTGTCAAAAGGGGGAGAACCTCAATTGTGCACTAATTGAATATTTTTGTCATCATCAAAAAGGGGGAGAATGTTGGGTTTTCATTCTAATGTTTATAATAACATGTTTTTTATGATGAACAATCTTAATTGAGGTTTGATACAGTGCTTTTGTGATCTGTTTCTCTTGTTTTGAGATAGCTTGGCTGTATGCACTCATACCTACATTATCAACCATGTATAGTTAGATATTATGAATACATGAAAGACCAAATATTGCATCAAGTTATTTGTCAAAACAATAACTTGTCGACAGACTCCAAGGTGCCTGTCGACAGATGTGAACGGACAGAAAACACCAAGTTTAGGAAACAGCCATTTGTCGACAGATGCCTAGTCGGCTGTCGACAGATGCACTCAGGAAACTGTCAACCGAAATCCCAGACTTCTGTGTCTTTGAAAAACTGTTGCTATCTGTCGACAGATGATCAAGGCCTATCGACAGACGTAGAGAATATTTAGATACGGAACTTTCCAAGTTACCAAAGATGGTGTTTCCAACTCCCACGTTTCTCCATATGAAAACACCTCTATATAAGCAACTTTCTGAAGCAAATCTTGTACAGAAGCAGCCACAACCAAAACCCTAAAGTAAGTCCAAGAACAAGAGGTGTTGTTGCTGCTCTGCTTCAACCTGCTGCTCAGAGATAGAAAGATCCATTGATCCAGCAGTACTGAAGACAGAATGTCATGGATTCAAGCTTCTCCATCGATCTGAAGCCATCAAGACGAAGTTTGAACTCCATCCAGACGTTCCCCAGAAGAGTTCTCAATCAGAATTCATCCCTTCCATTCAGAACTCTTCCTACTTTCTTTATTATATCATATGTGTGTGTGTGGGTGTGTCTCAAGCAGTCCTTGTGCTTGATTCACATGTGTGTGTTGTTCTGATCGTGGTGCACATCAGAGAACACGTGTGTGTGAGTTGTAGTCACCGAACTAGCTCATAAGCAGTTTGCTCTGCGTGTGTGTGTGGACTGTGGACGTAGAATACACAAGTTGTGTACTCCGAACCACGTAAATCTTAGTGTCTTGTGGTTTGAACGTTTCTACGTTAGATGGTTGATAGGCACGTTGTCTCTACACACGTTAGATAGATTGCTCTTTCATCTACACATCACCAACACACATCTAAGTCTTACTTTGATTCTATTGGAAATTAAGAAAGTTTGTGTTGTGATTAAAAGGGTTTTATTAAGTTTTAATACATAGAAATCTATTCAACCCCCCCTTCTAGATTACCATATAGGGAATTCCGCAACCTTTCAAGTTCCTTTGAAGCCAACATGTATGACAACTTTCAATGAATGGAAGAACTACTACATACTCGTTTGGCAACAATGCAAAGTCAGCTGAGATGAAACTTATCAGCTATGGAGACCAGGATGAAGTCTATAGAGTCTATTTTGCTTCCTATCCCTCCTCCACCTCCATCTTCTTGATGGATGTCTTGTTTTGATGATGTCAAAGGGGGAGAAGGGTTTGTTCATATTGTGAAAGGAAGCTTGTCTACAAATACTTTTTGAATGTAAATGTCATATCTTGTATGGTTCATTTTGGAAAGACATGGTTTTTAGTAACATTTTGTTCTGGTTGTGATATTTGTCATATGTTGTTAAATCTTTTTCAATGGCATTTGATGAAGTTAATGAAGTTGTTGAAATTCATTGTTCATTGTCATTCAGTGTATGTGCTTGGATTCTGTGAAAGAATGGCTTAAAATCACATCTTTAAGAAAATCAAAATTTCATGTTGACTTAATGTTGCCATCATCAAAAAGGGGGAGAATGTTGGGTTGAGTGTGGTTTTGATGCATTTCTCCTCATAGTTTTGATGATGACATTTTGTGATTTTAATGCTTAATGGGTGGAACATGTTACATACATCATTTATGTAATAACAATGTTCAAAAAGCATGTTTCAAATACCTTACACTTCATACTTTGATGATAATACCTTGTACTAATGTTTTATGTGTTAAATTCTCAGGGATGTACATGTTTTATCATGGTAGTGTCGACACACCCATTGATGGTGTCGACACTGGGTCATAGTCTCTGAAGCATTTTCATGAAGACAGGGTCAAGTGTACCCAGCTTCCAGGAGATCCATTTATCTGAATGGGACAGTGTGTGGACACAGTCAGTTAGAAGACCTTCTTTGCGCAATTGGGACAGTGTGTCGACACACTCAGTGGTAGTGTCGACACACTCCGGCTGAAATCTCAACTTATGATTTATCTGGACACGTGGCTGCCTAGGGTTCAATGGAATCCATCTTGGATCATGTGCCCACGCACTCCAAGGGTACTATTGGACATGTAGGGCTATAAATACCCCACCAATCGGCCCACAAGCCAAGAGAGACCTCCAGAATATTCCAGCAAGAGTCTTTGGCGGCAAGAAGAGGAATCTCCTGCTCCTACTCCTGTTGTTGCTGTGTTGATCTATCTGCATCCCTTGACAGCATAAGAGATTGAAGGAGAGCTTCAGAGAAGGAGCTGAAGCACCTCTCAAAGGAGCAGATCCAGCAGAAGCCAGCACTTGAGGAGCATCTGAAGGCGACTCAGAAGCAATTGAAGCAGAGCATAGCCCAGTGACTCAAAGCATCAACAAATCTCCTCAATTCAACCTTCTACAAGAGATCTCCATTGAAGAACATACTCTGTATCTAATTCTCTTAACTCTGAAAGTGTTCTTCTAATTCATCCATGGGAATTGTGCATAAAGTGTTGCACAAGTCTCTGTGAATGAATCTGTCTTGAATCAGATCATTGCTAGAGGATCTGATTTATATTGATCTTGATCTAGCTTGTGGTTTGTGAGCTATAGTGCTCAGTTGTGTTGAGTAGAACACTCTGTGTGTTTTTGAGCAAGTGTGCTCAGTTTCTGGAGCGGTTGTGCTCTAGAGTTGGTGTGTGAGTTGTTGAACTCAAGTGTGTATGAGTTGTCAAGCTCTAGTGTGAGTTGTACTCTTTTGAGTATTGGAGCCTCACTGTGTGAGGGGTGGATGTAGGAATCACTGGTGTGATCTCCGAACCACCTAAAAATCCTTTGTGCAGTGGTTTGATCTGCTTGTCCTCGCTAGATGCTTGCATAGGATTTCAAACTCACAGTAATTGTTGAATTGCTTCACACATCTTCCACACACACTCACTCTTCAGATAAACAAATTGTCTATATGAATAGATCTCTGATTAGAAGTAATTTTGAATTACTCAAGCTTCCGCATTAATTGGGTAAGATTTATTCAACCCCCCTTCTAGATCTTATCCTTCCACATATTCGATCCTACAGCCAAGTCACTGTTGGCGGCACAAGGCCTGGACGCCAACTCCAAGTTGACTCCACAAGATGTTGACGTCAATCTCCCTGTTGTGTAACAGTTCCAGATTTGTTAACGCTCGTGTTTTGGCCGGTTCTAGATTAGGAAACCCATCCTAATGTGTAGGAAACCTACCCTAAAGTGTACCCAACCTGTCCAACTCTATAAAACACTCCCCTTAGGGCGAAGGGAAGTCTTTTTACTCTTGTGAAACCCTAGCAACAGTGGCGGAGAAAAGTTGATGTTTGAAGGGATAGATCCGGCGACTGGAAGGTTTTCCCAGAGATCTGAATCAACTGGGAGATAGCCTATACATAGGAGAAGAAGTCCCAACTCCGAGGAATCATCTTCATCGACAGGGGAACCAGATCTGACAAGAGTTTGAGCACCTTGTTGGTAGGGCCGAGTAGGGCTTCACCGGAAAATCTGGATCCTTTTTAGAATTTTTCCCAGGCAAGTAGCTTAAGATCTCAATCCATAGACTTGTTCTCTAGGGTTTTCGTATTTTTACGTATTTTTCCTCATGTCCTGAAACCTCCAATTTCACCTTTGTATTGAGTATTGTCTGTATAGTGTGCTGGCAAGAAGTTGGCGACAACATCTGCTGCAGTCAAGTTTCCGGGTTGGCGGCAAGGGATTGTGCAGTTAACTGTTGACAGCAACATCCCTTGTAGTCAAGTTCCTCAGGGTTTTCAGAAGTGTTGTTTGATCTATTTAACGTGTTTATTGAACTTCTGAGTATCTGTGCATGCTGTAATTTTGTATGTAGTCCAAGGTGATCAGTAGGTCTTATCATGAGGATCCACTAAAATTCTGAGCATGGTGATAATTAAAAGAATTTCCGTTAAATTGAGAATAACTAGATTTTGACTATGATAAATTCAGATTCAATAGTTTTATTACATGTTTTGGATTAAGGAAATGTTGGAAATCTTGAATTGACTGTTCTCATGTTTTAGATCTGCTAGAACCAACATATCACTGTAAACCATACTCAAATGATTTTTCATAGTAATTCCATGTAATCTATGTTAATTAATAAAAATAGTGTTTATAGTCCAAAAAATGTGAAAATTTTAAGATATGTTCCCTGTGTTGTATGTGAACTGTAGTTAATATTTTGTAGACTTTTATGTACTGTACAAGGTTCTATTAATTTCAGAGTGCTTTTACACCATGATATGAAAGATTTAAATATAGAATAAGTATGCATGTTGAATGTTATTATTTACAGAAATTTTGATGAAGTAGTACCACGGTGTGCATGTTTTAACCCTGTGAGAATGAATTATTCACTATCTACCATGTTCAAATTGAAATATCTTGCAAATTGCCTGAAATCTATGTGTAAAATTAAAAATAGTTTTACTACTTCACAAATTCTGATAAATTACAAATATGTCCCTTATACTATATTCATCTTATGGTTAATAGTTGACATTATTCTAAGCTCTCTACATATTGCTTTGATTTTCTGAATTATAAATGCATATAGAAATCGATGGACGATAATGTATATGCATGTTAAATTGGATAAAAGTAGTACCATGATAGATTGCTGTATCACAGTAGGATTTGATTTCAGAACTAAGAAAATATGATAGGCGATATGGTATTGTCATCTTAATAATCATGCATAAATACACAAAAAGAGCATGATATAGCTATATGAAAATATTAGTACATGTGATAGTTTCATCATTGCATGAATATATATATATGTATTGCATTCCCAAATGGCCAATAAGACATTGCTACTATAGAGATTCCTACAGGGAACTACACCATGGATACCCCTATGGTAATGGTTCAACTATATGAAATGACTAAATGAATCCGCGGGCAACGGATTGAAATGCTGGAGGTAGACAAGTTCTACTGATAAGGTGGGAAGGGCTTTCCCCGGTTTTGCGCAAATACCATGACTTCATCACCATTTTGCCTAGGTGATAAGCGAATGACTATATGACAATGTGCTATATGATCTCTATAATAGTGCGGGCTATGTCTTGGCAACTAAATGTTAAATGACTACATGACTATATGTTAAATTCTACATGACTACATGACTACACGGTACATGCTATATGACTACATGCTACATGTCTACATGCTATATGATTTCATGCCATATGAACTGCATATCATTTGCTATATGTAATATGTATTGCATGTTTAAATGATCACTTGCTACATGATGACTAATTGAGTGTTGAATAAGGTGGGTTAAAGAATTAATTGAATTTGTTTACATACTACATAACATTGGCTACATGATTTTGTTTAAATGCTTGTTTCATAAGTGGTATCCATATGCTACATGTCATGAAAAAGGTAAATACATGTGTTAATATGATCCATGTTAAATGATAAACATAACATTTTGTTTAGTACCATGTGTAGGATTTTGTAAATTGTCCATGTGATAGTAATTATTTGATAAACATGTGTTAGCATCATGTTACAAATTGAAAATATGTCATGTGTTAGAGTTATGTGAAATCATAGAAAATGAAAGCATAAGTACCCATGTTTAGACCGTTGTTTTACATGTGTTAGTATAGTTTTGTTTAAAAGATTCCATATTTAATTCTTATATTATAGCGTGAACATATAGGAGATTAAATGTTAAATTCTAGTAAGTTAGTATTGTTGGGTTGAGTGTGTTTTGGAATTTCCTAAAGTTGCATTTTAATTATGACCAATGAACATCACTCATATTTTGATTTTGATGATGACATATCATTATTTTAATGATAACATATTGTGATTTTAATGATGACAAGTTGCAATTTTGATACACAATAATTGGAACATGTGAAATGCACCACACATGTAATGACCACATTAAAAAGCATGTTCTCAAACACATTTATCATTTATATTCATGATAATACATTAGACTAATGATATATGTGTTTATTTCTCAGGGACAAACATTTCTTGTCAAGGTAGTGTCAACACACCTCATACTGGTGTCGACACAATGCTTCAAAGCAAAGGCAGAATGTTGAAGAAATGGTGTAGTAGTGTCGACACTAGTCCAAAGCAGGTCAACACTAGAGGCAGCTCCCAAAGAACCCTGTCAACAGGTCTACAAAGCAGGTCGACACCAGATGCAGTTAGGTCGACACTAGAGACCTCTCCCAAGGATGTTTTTCTGCCAGTTTGGGACAGTGTGTCGACACACCCTATGGGCAGGTCGACACACTCCGGAAACTCTGTGACTTAAAGTTTCTCCTAAACACGTGGCTGCTTGGATTTAGGGGATTTGGCCTAGGTTTCTGTGCCCATGCACCCCCAGGCACTTTATGGACATATGGGGCTATAAATACCCATGTTCCTTGTACCCCAAAGGCAAGAGAACATATACACTTCCAGAAGAAGCCTTTTGGCGGACAAAGGGGGTTCTCCAGATCTGTCTCCATCTCCAGAAGCTGCAAGCCATCCTTTTAAGAGGAAGGACAAGGGAATCAAAGGGAATCCTTGGAGAGAAGCCTGCTGTGCTAGGCAAGGGAGCAGATCCAACTGAAGAGGCGCAGGAGAAGAAGGATTTTTGGCATTTCAGATGCCATCAAAGCAGAGCATCGCCAATTGAGGAGAATCTCCATCGAATTCCATCAAGCCTCTTCAATTGAAGTCTCTGCAAGGCCTCTTCATCGAAGAACACTCTTTCTACATCCATTTCCCTCATCTCAGAGTTTGTTCTTCCTTATTTCGTCTGTGATATTTGTGCATGAAGTTCTGCACAAATTTATGTGTACGAATCTGTCTTGAATCAGATCATTGCTAGAGGATCTGATCTCTTCTGTGTTTGATCTAGCTTTTGTACTCTGAGCCATCGAGCTCTGGTTTGTGAGTTGTCGCACTCACTGTGTGGTTTGAGCCGTCGTGCTCAATTTGGAGTCGTCGTACTCCGGTTGTTGTTTGAGTCATCGTGCTCAGTTTGGAGTCGTCGTGCTCCAGGTGTTTCTTGAGTCGTCGTGCTCAAGGGTATTTGGAGTCTTCGTGCTCCTGTGTGAGTTGTACTCAAGGTTTTGAGTAGTGTGGCCTCACTGTGTGAGGGGTGGACGTAGGAGTCACTGGATGTGATTTTCGAACCACCTAAAATTCCATGTGCAGTGGTTTGAATTGTGGTTTGCCTTTGTATCTAGCTAGATGCATGCATAGGGATTTCGTTCACACTACTAATTGATTTGCTCACACACACTAATTACACTTCAAGTCAGTAAATTTTTTGGGTGAATTGATCTCTGATTCGAAGGAATTTTTAATTGCTTAAGCTTCTGCGTTAATTAGTGTTAGATCTAGTCAACCCCCCCTTCTAGATCTAATCCATCCACTCATCCGATCCTAACAATTGGTATCAGAGAAGGTTAATGTCTATCTCTGATCTGATTTGATTGCTTCTGTTTGATCTCTGTATTAATTGCTTGAATTGTTTGCTTGCTCTTTCATTGTTTCTCATTGTGATTGATGGATTTTCAAGGATTTGTAGCTGAGGGCCATTCCATTAATAGACCACCTTTTTTCAATGGGTCTGATTACTCTTATTGGAAAAATCGCATGTAAGTTTTTCTTAGGGCCCAAAACTATGAAATCTGGAGGATAGTTGAAGTGGGTCCTTATGAAAATCAGGGAGATGAGGAAAATTGGACTAGAGAGCAGATTAGGAAAGCTACTCTTAATTACATTGCCATGAACATGCTTCAGTGTGCAGTCCACCCTAAAGAATATTCAAGAATATCCATGTGTAAATCTGCTAAAGAAATGTGGGATAAACTTGAATTAATGTATGAGGGAACATCTCAAGTTAGGGAAATCAAAGCAAACATACTTGTTTCTGAATATGAATTGTTTATGATGAAATCTGATGAATCGATTTCTGAAATGTTTGCTAGGTTTATGATAATTGTTAATGGACTGAAGGCATTAGGTAAGGAATACACTGATGCTGATCTGGTAAGAAAAACCTTGCGCTCTCTATCATCTGTTTGGCACACAAAGGCTACAGTGATTGAAGATTCTAAAGATTTATCCAAAATCTCCTTGGATGAACTCATAGGATCTTTAATGACTTATGAAATAAATATGAAGAGAAATGAAGAACACATGCTTAAAGCTAAACCAGTAGCATTTAAGGCTTCATCAAGCAACAAAGAGAAAAATTAAGAAACATCAAGTTCTGATGAGTCTGAGTCTAATGAGGATGAACTTGACATCATGACTAATCAATTCAGAAAATTTCTAAAATCAAGAAGAGGAAAATTCAATGGAAAGAAAAAATATTCTTCTAGTAAAAGGAATGCTTCTTCTTCAAATTTTAATGACAGCAGAAATCAAAAAACTGATGAAGATATTGTTTGCTACAGGTACAACAAGATAGGACACATGAAGAGTGAATCTCCTGAGATCAAAGAGGACAAATACAAGAAGAACAACAAATTGAAGAAGCCAAAAGCCATGATTACAACTTGGTCGGATGAAGACCAAAGTGAGGATGAAGAAGAGAACTCTTCAAGTTCAGCAAATGAGGAGTTATTCTTTATGGCCAACAGCAGTGATGGAAAGGATTCACAAAGAAAAGGAGCAAAAGAAATTCACAAGCACTCAATGGCAAAGAAGAGCTTCAATGAATCCATAAAATCAACAATTCAAAGAACTTTGGCTCTAACAGCACATTCCATGAGCTCAGAGCATTCTGCATCCTCTTCAGAACACAAGAGTTCAAATGGGTCTAAAAGGGCAGGTAAATCAACTCCAGATCCATTTGTGTATTCTATTTCTGATTCTGATGAAGATGAAAGTATGTCTTATGCTGAATTGATTGAATTTTGTAAAAAGATGCAAAATCTTAATGCAAAGCTAAACACTAAAAATAAAGATTTGAAAAAGACTTTAAATCATTGCCACAAAGAAAGTGAAAACTTGAAAAATACAATTGAATTGCTCTAGAAAAATGATAAATATCCTTCAGAAGAAATTGAGAATTTGAAAAATAAAGTTGAAAAATTAAATTCTGAGAAAGAGAATTTAGAAGATGAAGTCCAAATCTGTGAAAATAAATTGAATGGATTGAAAGAAAATCATGAGCTATTGAAAACAAAAGTCATTGATCTGGAAGAGGAAAATGGAAAATTGATTGATCTCAATGAAAACTTCCAATTTGATAATGATCAATTAAACAAACAGATTTCTAACATGGCTCATGATCATCAAATAAATGAGAGATGCAAACAACTTGTTGAAGAAAATCATTATCTAAAAAGAAAGATTGAAGGCTTGGTGAATGACAAACCATTGGACAATGAATGTAGCAATTTGAGTAATAAAATTACCGATTTGGAAAAACAAATTGCTCAACTTAAAATGAAAAGAACAAGATGAAAAATGGTTTGAATGTCATGCTAAACAAGCTTCAAACTTCAGAAAAAGAAGTTGTTGCATTAAAAGCTGAAAAACAGAAGCTTCAACATGATTTTAAAAATATTAAAAACACAAGTCTTGCTTCTGTAAGAGACAAGAAAAGTGAAAATAAAACAAAGTTAACATTTGTTAAAACTGCTGCAAACAAGAACTCTGCTAATTCTAATGAAAAACTAGTGAAAGTTCTTGTTCAGAAACAGAAAGAGAAAAAGGAGAATGCTACTGTCAAGAAGATTCATCTACCTTCTCCATCAGTTCAAAAAGCTCCAAGGCAAGTTCAAAATTCACATCATGCCAAGAGCCACCAAAAGGTACCTCCTTCTCTTCATGGTAAGTCTCCTCACATGAAAAGGAGATTCCAGCAAATGCATACATGCCAAAGTAAGAATCAGGTAAGAAATGCTCTCATTTGCTTTAATTGCAATAAACCTGGTCATCTTGCCAAACATTGCTGGAACAAAAATCAAAATTTCAATAAACATGCCAAATCAGTCAAATGCTTCACATGTCATAAATTTGGGCATACTTCTACGGAATGTTGGCATAGAATTGATAATTTTGTGCATGCTCCCATGTTTCATGTTAATGTACATAATAATAAAGATAATGTTCATGCTGAAAATACTCATAAATTCTATGTACATGAAAAATGAACTATTGCACAAAAGATCTCTTCTGAATTCCATGTTAAAAATCTCAATGATAAAAATCTGAAAAATAGAAAACAAAGTGTTCAGTATGTCAGTGGTGCATTCTATACCAATAGTACTAAGATTAGAAACCAAGATTTCAGTGTTTCTAGTCTTCAGAAAAATGCACCTAATATCAAATCCTTTTGGATTCAAAAATCATTGTTGCAAATTCATGGAAGATCCTTAGGACCCAAACAAGTTTGGGTTCTAAAATATACTGCTTGAATGCTGGATGCAGGGATCCTTGTAGTCAATCTCAAAATGAAGGCTTCATGACTAAGGCGACAAGGAAAGTAAGTGAAGAGAATGAAAGAAAATGAAAATCTCACCAGGAAAATACTTCTGAGAGATTCCCTGCTAAATAAAAACTGAAATCAATTGGGACTCTTATGCAAAGATCAATTGGTATATCAAATGGTGAACTGTGGAAGGACAAGTCATGCTTGTCTGGAAACTATCATTATGTGTGAGGAATTACCTCCGCCAAGTACCAATGATCTTCCTTGTGTAAGAGTCATTAATTTTAAAAATCCAAAAATTAGAAAACTTCATGAAAACATAGATGCATTGAGCAAGGTAAAAAGAAAATCTGGAACTAATTCTGCTCATAATTCTGTCAATGAATGAAATGCATCTATACCAAAAATAAAATCATTTTAGATTAAAAAATCTTCATTGCACTCTAACATTGACTTCATTACAGGACCCAAGCAAGTGTGGGTCTCAAAACCAGCTTGATCAGCAAGCTGAGGAGTCTTGCAGCCATACATTGTAGATGGATTCAAGATATTGGCTGTACAAGGTAAGAAATGATTAGAAATCACAGGTAAAATCTTTGAAAAGCAATTGAAGTCCATTCAGGTAAAACTTCCTTATCATTTCAAATTTGATAAGCAATTGAAGTCCATTCATGTTATGCTTAAAGCTAATGGTGTGCATAATCATATGTGAATTGCTTACAAGCCTTTTCATTCCATGCACATATTAAGGGGGAGTAAATTTGAAAAAGTGCAAAAATATTTTCAATAAATGCAATGAATTTCATGCTAAAATAAAGTGTAATTGACCCTTTTTGCAGTGACTATGTGGTATATTAAATGGTGAAATGTGAATGGACAAGTTAGGCTTGTCTGGAAACTATCATCATGCGTGAGAAAAATTCTCCGCCAAGTATCAATAGTTTCTTCTGCATAAAGGTCATCAAGCAAAATGAAAATCTCAAAAACTTTATTTTGAGTCTTTGCAAAATTCTTCTCCTTCAATAAATTGTCATGTTGATATATGCTTGATCATGTTCATACTCTTACTGTGCAAATTTCTTGAAATGAACATATCTGAATTGCTTAAATAATCATTTCATATCATGCATATCTTATGGGGGAGTGAATTCGAAAGAATCTTTGAGTGAAATGCTGGAGAAATTTGCTGGAAAAATATTCTGTCATATCTGATTCATCATCAACTCCCATTCGGTTTGTTGACAAATATTCTTGCTCATAAATTCCTCACTCACATTGCATTGGTATTCTTGGTATATCAAATAGTGATTTGAAGAAAGGCAAGTTAAGCTTGTCTAGACACTTTCACTATGCGTGAGTATATGTCTCCGCCATGTATCAAGATTCCTTTATGCAATTGTTGAGGGGGAGTATTTGTTGAGGGGGAGTTATTGTCTATTCTTCACTAATTTCTCTTGACAATTGTTGTCTATCTTGAACCCCAAAATCATCAGAATTTTTGAGTCCTTGTGCTATTTTCTTATGAGAGAATTAAGACATTGAAACTAAACTCATTGTGCATTTAGTTTACTTTCAAAGATTCAGTATCATTTCAAGGTTAAGAAATCATAATACTGAATGTTTTTAAAATGATTTGAAAAATACTATTATAGGCACATGAGTGGCTTTAATATTTCACATGTGTATGTTTAAGCTTTATTTTTACCACATGTTAAGAATAATTTTTCTAAATTCGTAGTCATAACTTTTCTGGCCAAAGCAAACATATTCCTGCAAAATATCAAAAAAAAAATGATCAATCTAGAAAGATACAAACAGAGCAATGCAAATGCTTGAACCACTGAGTAACCGGGCCATTTCACCTAACAAGTGATTTGTTTCGCGTCAAAAAGTGGAAATCAAATTTTCAACTCTGTATAAGATAATGAAAGTTAAACCACTGAGTAATCAAGAGGTCTTGCATCTGATCAATGTGATCTCTTGCACTGAAAAGTGAGATTTAACTAATTTATTCTTGTATTCTTTCCCAGTTAAAATTGAAAGAAAATCAAAAAGACCGGATAGAAAAGCTTAAGACCTTAATTAAGTTCATGTTTACTGAGTTTAGACCTATTATTTTACATTGTGTTAAACTTAAAGCTCCTAACATCCTTGTTAAATATTTCTGCTCATTCATATAGGTCACTTTTCTTCACATTTGCATCATTATTTTAACTACATTCAGCTCATTATAATTTGCTATTCTTTGTGTTGAGTGTGTCTTTGTGATTAAACTTTGTTGCACAATAACAAAAACATTATCTTTTCTCTCATTTGACAATATCACTTTGGCTCACTTATTTTGATCATTTCTGAACCTTCATTTCCCATTCATTTTATCTTTTGGTCTCTGACCAT
This sequence comes from Colocasia esculenta, assembly GCA_014218235.1. Classification (NCBI taxonomy): domain Eukaryota; kingdom Viridiplantae; phylum Streptophyta; class Magnoliopsida; order Alismatales; family Araceae; genus Colocasia; species Colocasia esculenta. The sequence continues at coordinate 80,893,100 of CM024758.1, forward strand.
CATTGTGTCTCTCTCTTATCTATCTTTTTGATGCTGTCAAAAAGGGGGAGAAAGTTCCTTGAAAGGGGGAGAAAGTAAAAGTTTCTAAGGGGAGAATGTTCTTTATGGGGAGAAAGTTCAAAGGATGCATATGGTCAAGGGAGTTATTGCAGTCAAGGGAGATATGTTTTGTCATCATCAAAAAGGGGGAGATTGTTGGGTTGAGTGTGTTTTGGAATTTCCTAAAGTTGCATTTTAATTATGACCAATGAACATCACTCATACTTTGATTTTGATGATGACATATCATTATTTTAATGATAACATATTGTGATTTTAATGATGACAAGTTGCAATTTTGATACACAATAATTGGAACATGTGAAATGCACCACACATGTAATGACCACATTCAAAAGCATGTTCTCAAACACATTTATCATTTATATTCATGATAATACATTAGACTAATGATATATGTGTTTATTTCTCAGGGACAAACATTTCTTGTCAAGGTAGTGTCGACACACCTCATACTGGTGTCGACACAATGCTTCAAAGCAAAGGCAGAATGTTGAAGAAATGGTGTAGTAGTGTCGACACTAGTCCAAAGCAGGTCGACACTAGAGGCAGCTCCCAAAGAACCCTGTCAACAGGTCTACAAAGCAGGTCGACACCAGATGCAGTCAGGTCGACACTAGAGACCTCTCCCAGGGAAGTTTTTCTGCCAGTCTGGGACAGTGTGTCGACACACCCTATGGGCAGGTCGACACACTCCGGAAACTCTGTGACTTAAAGTTTCTCCTGGACACGTGGCTGCTTGGATTTAGGGGATTTGGCCTAGGTTTCCGTGCCCATGCACCCCAACGCACTTTGTGGACATATGGGGCTATAAATACCCATGTTCCTTGTACCCCAAAGGCAAGAGAACATATACACTTCCAGAAGAAGCCTTTTGGCGGCCAAAGGGGGTTCTCCAGATCTGTCTCCATCTCCAGAAGCTGCAAGCCATCCTTTCAAGAGGAAGGACAACGGAATCAAAGGGAATCCCTGGAGAGAAGCCTACTGTGCTAGGCAAGGGAGCAGATCCAACTGAAGAGGCGCAGGAGAAGAAGGATTTCTAGCATTTCAGATGCCATCAAAGCAGAGCATCGCCAATTGAGGAGAATCTCCATCGAATTCCATCAAGCCTCCTCAATTGAAGTCTCTGCAAGGCCTCTTCATCGAAGAACACTCTTTCTACATCCATTTCCCTCATCTCAGAGTTTGTTCTTCCTTATTTCGTCTGTGATATTTGTGCATGAAGTTCTCACAAATTTCTGTGTACGAATCTGTCTTGAATCAGATCATTGCTAGAGGATCTGATCTCTTCTGTGTTTGATCTAGCTTTTGTACTCTGAGTCGTTGAGCTCTGGTTTGTGAGTCGTCGCACTCACTGTGTGGTTTGAGCCGTCGTGCTCAATTTGGAGTCGTCGTACTCCAGTTGTTGTTTGAGTCGTCGTGCTCAGTTTGGAGTCGTCGTGCTCCAGGTGTTTCTTGAGTCGTCGTGCTCAAGGGTATTTGGAGTCGTCGTGCTCCTGTGTGAGTTGTACTCAAGGTTTTTAAGTAGTGTGGCCTCACTGTGTGAGGGGTGGACGTAGGAGTCACTGGAGGTGATTTCCGAACCACCTAAAATCCTCTGTGCAGTGGTTTCAATTATGGTTTGCCTTTGTATCTCGCTAGATGCATGCATAGGGATTTCGTTCACACTACTAATTGATTTGCTCACACACACTAATCACACTTCAGATCAGTAAATTGTTTGGGTGAATTGATCTCTGATTCGAAGTAATTTTTAATTGCTTAAGCTTTCGCGTTAATTGGTGTTAGATCTATTCAACCCCCCCTTCTAGATCTAATCCAACCACCCATCCGATCCTAACAAGTATAATGTTTTAAAAAAAAAATTGTTAGAAAGCATGTGTGATAAGTGTATGGTTTGTGATTTTTAAGTTGCTTGCTGAGTCTATTGTGTAGACTCACCCTTGCTTAACATTTCAAGAGACTTAGAAGTTGAGAACGTGGCGAACAAGGAACGTGAAGATTAAATTGAAGACTTGTATTTGTTTTGTTAGTAGGTGATGAAATGTGTAATTTAAACTTTGGTATTATTGTAATTGGAAGACTGGCTATATGGATGTTTATGATTATGTTATTTATTTCATGGACTATTTAGACTGTGGTATGTGAATTTAAAAAAAAAATGTTGATGGAATAAGAGTTATTAATTTCCGTTGCATTATTCATTTCTATTCGTGTATATCTCAACTCATTGTATATCGTTGGGGTTTTCTCTCCTGTAGCAGCTTGCTCTCATCCGATGTGGGTTGGTATAACCGTACTGGGTGGAAGTGGGTCGTTACAGAGATGGTATCAGAGAGTTGGGTTGAGATTATACATGGATAGCCATCAACTAAATTCACATCTCTAAGTCTTTGTAGTGGATAGCCAAATCCAAGGAATAATTATGATAGGATTAGAAAAGTGATAAGATGAATGCTTGATAATATGCTAGGTATAGTGATAAATGGAGCTTAACATGGTATTTATTTTGCAGACTATGGCTGAAAAGACTTCGAGTTCGAGTGTATCTATCCAAGATGAAGAACCAAGAAGGACTACAAATGAGCAGCAGGAGGTACTAGCACCTCAGGGACCATTCGCGCCACAGATAGTCGACTACAGTACGATCATGCAAGGAGTCCTGCAAGTGATGCAGACTCAAGTGCAGATACAGGCAGCTCTTCAGACTCAGCTTCAGGCTCAGGTTTTGGCATTGGCTCAGTAGGACCGTAGTATTGGGGGAGTGCCGATCATGGAGAGATTCAGGAGAATGGCTCCACCTTCTTTTAAGGGGGAGAGCAATCCGTTAGTTGCGGAGAGTTGGCTTAGAGAGATCAAGAAGATATTCAGAGCTATCAGGTGCACAGAAGATGATAAGATTAGTTTGGCGACGTATATGCTTCAGGAGCGAGCGGATGTGTGGTGGTCTTCTGTTCTTTGCACGCAGTTCGAGGGAGTAGAGCTAGATGTGACTTGGGGAGAGTTCGTGAGGTTGTTTAAGGTCAAGTATGTTCATAAGCAGGGCAAGAGGGAAGAGAAGAAGGCTCGAATGAAGGCAGTGCCAGAACCATTCCAGCGGCAGAAAAGGAAGATGAGGAAGCTCATGGAGAAGCAAAAGTTAGTAGTTTCTTCAGGCAGCGAGAAGCCTGAGTGTGTGCATTGCGGAAAGCGGCATGGAGGAGACTTGTGTTGGACAAGTACGGGAAGATGTTTAAGGTGTGGTAGCAAAGATCAAAAGATCAGAGAGTGTCCGAATCCGAAGAAGTTCGTTGCGCGGGATGTACCAGCAGCAAAGAAGCCAATAACAGGAACTCAAGCATCAGCAAGGGTGGATGCATTGACTGGAGACGACACCGATGATGGCACCACAGGTACATGATCCGATCTTCGAGGACGAAGATCATTTTAAGGGGGAGAAGGTGTGAGGCCCGGAATTTTGTTCACTTTATATTTTATGTAAGTGATGTTTGTTTGTTCTTACTTTTATGGTATGTATTAAATCTATGCATATTATAATTATCTAATTACTCGTGTATATGTGTGTATGTATATACATTATTTTCTGTGGATGAGTGCTTAGCTAATTCTATACATCATAGAACTTATTTAAATCCTACGTGTATTGAATTTAAGAAGTGTGGTGCATATAATATGTAATTATTACTATTCATTATATATATATATATATATATATATATATATATATGTTTATTTCTGTGTGTTTAAATGATGTCCATATTGTATCTATAAGTTCATGCATAATACATGTAATTATGTAGAGTGTATGTATATATATATATATGTGTGTATGTTGTTTTGTGCATGTTACCATTAATTGAGATTAGTATAAGTTATATTCAAATAAATAATATGTAATATATGTAGTTTATATGGTTAAGGTATATGTATTTATTTTACACATATTATATTGTTGTGATGAAAGTGTGCAATTATTTTAATGTTTGGTTGTGTTTCTGGCTGAAGTGCCCTGTTGGCGGCCAGATCCACTGCCGCCAACTGCCAAGCACAGTACTTGGCGTCCAGATCGATGGACGCCAAGTAACTGTTGGCGGCACAAGGCCTGGATGCCAACTCCAAGTTGACTCCACAGGATGTTGACGTCAATCTCCCTGCTGTGTAACGGTTCCAGATTTGTTAACGCTCGCGTTTTGGCCGGTTCTAGATTAGGAAACCCATCCTAATGCGTAGGAAACCTACCCTAAAGTGTACCCAACCTGTCCAACTCTATAAACACTCACCTTAGGGTGAAGGGAAGTCTTTTTACTCTTGTGAAACCCTAGCAACAGTGGTGGAGAAAAGCTGATGTTTGAAGGGATAGATCCGGCGACTGGAAGGTTTTCCTAGAGATCTGAATCAACTGGGAGATAGCCTATACATAGGAGAAGAAGTCCCAACTCCGAGGAATCATCTTCATCGACAGGGGAACCAGATCTGACAAGAGTTTGAGCACCTTTTTGGCAGGGCCGAGGAGGGCTTCACCGGCAAATCTAGATCCTTTTTAGAATTTTTCCCAGGCAAGTAGCTTAAGATCTCAATCCATAGACTTGTTCTCTAGGGTTTTTGTATTTTTACGGATTTTTTCTCGTGTCCTGGAACCTCCAATTTCACCTTTGTATTGAGTACTGTCTGCATAGTGTGCTGGCAGGAAGTTGGCGGTAGCATCTACTGCAGTCAAGTTCCTGGGTTGGTGGCAAGGGATTGTGCAGTTAACTGTTGACGGCAACATCCCTTGTAGTCAAGTTCTTTAGGGTTTTCAGAAGTGCTGTTTGATCTATTTAACATGTTTATTAGACTTCTGAGTATCTGTGCATGCTGTAATTTTTGTATGTAGTCCAAGGTGATCAGTAGGTCTTATCATGAGGATCCACTAAAATTCTGAGCATGGTGATAATTAAAAGAATTTCTGTTAAATTGAGAATAACTAGGTTTTGACTATGATAAATTCAGATTAAATAGTTTTATTGCATGTTTTGGATTAAGGAAATGTTGGAAATCTTGAATTGACTGTTCTCATGTTTTAGATCTGCTAGAACCAACATATCACTGTAAACCATACTCAAACGATTTTTCATAGTAATTCCATGTAATCTATGTTAATTAATAAAAATAGCTTTTATACTCCAAAAATTGTGAAAATTTTAAGATATGTTCCCTGTGTTGTATGTGAACTGTAGTTAATATTTTGTAGAATTTTATGTACTGTACAGGGTTCTATTAATTTCAGAGTGCTTTTACACCATGATATGAAAGATTTAAATATAGAATAAGTTTGCATGTTGAATGTTATTACTTACAGAAATTTTGATGAAGTAGTACCACAGTGTGCATGTTTTATCCCTGTGAGAATGAATTATTCACTATCTACCATGTTCAAATTGAAATATCTTGCAAATTGCTTGAAATGTATGAAACAATTACAAATCGTTTTACTGCTTCAAAAATTCTGATAAATTATTCATATGTTCCTTACACTATATTCATCCTATGGTTAAAATTTGACAATAATCTGAGCTCTCTACATATTTCTGTGATTTTCTGAACGATAAATACATATAGAAATTGATGGACGATAATGTATATGCATGTTAAATTGGATAAAAGTAGTACCATGATAGATTGCTGTATCAGAGTAGGATTTGAAAATATGATAGGCAATATGGTATTGTCATCTTAATAATCATGCATGAATACACAAAAAGAGCATGATATAGCTATATGAAAATATTAGTACATGTGATAGTTTCATCATTGCATGAATATATATATATATATATATATATATATATATATATATATATATATATATATATATGTATTGCATTCCGAATTGGCCAATAAGACATTGCTACTATAGAGATTCCTACAAGGAACTACACCATGGATGCCCCTATGGTAATGGTTCAACTATATGAAATGACTAAATGAATCCGCGGGCAACGGATTGAAATCCTGGAGGTAGACAAGTTCTACTGATAAGGTGGGAATGGCTTTCCCCGGTTTTGCGCAAATACCATGACTTCATCACCATTTTGCCTAGGTGATAAGCGAATGACTATATGACAATGTGCTATATGATCTCTAAAATAGTGCGGGCTATGTCTTGGCAACTAAATGTTAAATGACTACATGACTATATGTTAAATGCTACATGACTACACGGTACATGCTATATGACTACATGCTACATGTCTACATGCTATAGGATTTCATGCCATATGAACTGCATATCAATTGCTATATGTAATATGCATTGCATGTTTAAATGATCACTTGCTACATGATGACTAATTGAGTGTTGAATAAGGTGGGTTAAAGAATTAATTGAATTTGTTTACATACTACATAACATTGGCTACATGATTTGGTTTAAATGCTTGTTTCATAAGTGGTATCCATATGCTACATGTCATGAAAAAGGTAAATACATGTGTTAATATGATCCATGTTAAATGATAAACTTAACATTTTGTTTAGTACCATATGTAGGATTTTATAAATTTTCCATGTGATAGTAATTATTTGATAAACATGTGTTAGCATCATGTTACAAATTGAAAATATGTCATGTGTTAGAGTTATGTGAAATCATAGAAAATGAAAGCATAAGTACCCATGTTTAGACCGTTGTTTTACATGTGTTAGTATAGTTTTGTTTAAAAGATTCCATATTTAATTCTTATATTATAGCGTGAACATATAGGAGATTAAATGTTAAATTCTAGTAAGTTAGTATATTGTTAAAAAAAAAAAATGTTAGAAAGCATGTGTGATATGTGTATGGTTTGTGATTTTTAAATTGCTTGCTGAGTCTATTATGTAGACTCACCCTTGCTTAACATTTCAGGAGACTTAGAAGTTGAGAATGTGGCAAGATCCAACAAGGAACGTGAAGATTAAATTGAAGACATGTATTTGTTTTGTTAGTAGGTGATGAAATGTGTAATTTAAACTTTGCTATTATTGTAATTGGAAGGTTGGCTATATGGATGTTTATGATTATGTTATTTATTTCATGGACTATATAGAGTGTGGTATGTGAATTTAAAAAAAAATGTTGATGGAATAAGAGTTATTAATTTCCGTTGCATTATTCATTTCTATTCATGTATATCTCAGCTCATTGTATATCGTTGGGGTTTTCTCCCCTGTAGCGGCTTGCTCTCATCCGATGTGGGTTGGTATAACCGTACCGGGTGGAAGTGGGTCGTTACACATGCTCACCCAATTTCCACAACCAAAACCTCAAACCCTAACCTACACAGTCCACACAAAGGAAAATCGAGCAAAATTCCCCTACCAATAGGTGAAACGCGAATCCAACGCCACCCGGGGATTCCTCGCGCTCCGAAGCTCCTCCTCGCGCTGGAATCACGCCGAACAGACACCAAATGACCAAAATCACCCACAATTCCCTTCAAAGCCGTAGCAGAGCTCTCCCCAGCTGAACAGTGCAACTGCACTGTTCGGCCAAGGGCAAGAGCTCAAAACACAGTGGGTCTAAATCGCGTCGTGTCTTCCCGCCGCGTTTATAAACGCGTCAGACCTCTGTGACGCATTTGAACCCTGACGTCCCTGTATGCGCCACGCGGCGCGCATGCAGCGGCGCTCACGTAACGGAGATGCCAAATCGCATCGATACAAGTGGACGCGTTCATGTGAGAATCACGATGTCCGGTTACGTCGCGTTCTCAATGAACCCAACAGAGGCTTGTTTAGGCTGGGATGCCCAACCCTCCAGCTTTCCACCTGCCACTACAAACCTGTAAAAACTCATATAGACCTACATGGTCTACTAATGGGCCATACATTGGCCCCCAAACCTGGCAAACTTCGATCCGAAAATACCGGTTATTACAACAGGTATCCACTTCCACGAATTGATGATTTGTTTGATCAATTGCAATCAGCAAGGGTGTTATCTAAGATAGATTTGAGGTCGGGATACCATCAATTGAGGATTCGGGAACAAGACATTGACAAGACGGCGTTTAGAACAAGGTATGGGCAGTATGAGTTTGTGGTTTTACCATTTGGGCTAACCAATGCATCGGTAGCGTTTATGAACTTGATGAACAGAATTTTTCATCCATATTTAGATTGGTTTACTGTGGTGTTCATAGATGATATTTTAGTGTATTCAGCCTCATAAGAAGAACATGCAGCTCTATAACGACACTCTTTATACCTGTACGATTATACCAATCCACGTCGGTATAATGAACGTCGTCACAGTGGGACATTGACCCAACACTAAACAACAAGTTGATATGTACATGAATAGAAAAGAGTACAGCGGAAAGAAAGTAACAATTTATGTACGTGACCACCATGTCGCATGCAGGGGCGCTGAGGGTTTAATTGCGACGGTAGGGTACGTCGTGTTTTAAAATGCGACAACCCGATACGTCGCGATTTAGGCTCAGTGTATTTTGAGCCTCTGCCCTAGCCGAACAATGATGTTGCACTGTTCAGCTAAGGGAGAAGGCTGTGAAGGGTTTCTGATGATCCTTGAGGCGATTTTGGAGTTTCGGCTGTCCGTTCGGTGTGGTTCCGGCGCGTGGAGGTGCTTCGAAGCGCGGGGAATGTCGGTGTATGGTTGGTTTTGTGTTTTACCTGTCGGTAGGGGAACTCTACCTTGTTGTTTCCTTGTGTGGGTTAAGATTGTGGCTTTTGATGTAGAAAATGGTTAAGCATAATAGAGAGCATGCCTAGGACTTTACTTGAATTGCTATTTCCTACTTTACATGCATGTATGGCTCTGTGGAGTGATTTATGAAATGGTAGTTCAGGTTGTGTTTATGTTGTCTGAAAGGCGATCGAACTAGCCATCGCGATTCATGTGAATGCGACGTTTAGAACCGTCGCGATTTAAACCTTAAGGCGGCAGGTAAGTCCGTCGCGATCCAAGTCTATAAGCGGCTACTATGTTGGATGCATTTTGGAATGTGGCCACCCGAGCTCTAGGGTTCTGTGGCCAGTCTTTCTGGTTTCTGTCCTACACTGCTTGGGCTGTGTTGGCATTGCAATGTAGGGACTGTATGGGTTGTGTCAACTTATACGGTGATCGATAATGATGGGTTTTATTTGGAAATGTGTGCATAGAGAGTTGGGTGTCACGCCTTCCGTGGTTACCTCTCTAGTCAGTTACCCTAGCACCGGGTGCTCAGGGCTTGTCCCGGTGCGGGAGTATCGTCAGGGTTTGTGTCATTTTCCAGGACACCCTCACTCCTGAGTTTGAGTTGTACGTCTGGCTGAGGGAAAGACGACATGGGACAACGACTTGTGTTTGTGGGTGTGCGGTCGCTTGTAGCGCGCTCTTGGTTGAGGGACGGCCACCAGTAGACGTACTAGTCTCCAGCTAGTCCTGTTTCCAGTGCCTCACTTTAGGGTTCTCGACCGGAGTCTCTAAAGGTGTCAGGCTTGGGGCCTGCAGCGGTGTAGTCTGCAGGTGTGGTGTGGTCTGTCTCCATAGTTCTTGACCTTGTTGAGGTAGAGCGGCAGCTAGACATTTCGTATGTGGCTACGAGGCTGAGAGGTGTACTTGTGTTGTTTGTCCGGGTCAGTGGCTGGTGTCGCAAACCAGCTCACGTGACTCGTGTGCGGCGTATTGTTCTTTAGCTTGTACACGTGTACGTGATTTTCCGTTTATTTACTTACTGTTCTAGCATCATGCTTAGGTGGTTATATCTTTTAAATGCTTTACAGCTTTGCTATATATTGTGTTTCTCGGCTTTGGAGGAGTTTCCCTACTGAGCCAATGACTTGTGAGGCTCACCCCTTCTTCTTCTAGGTGAAGGAGAGCAGGAGGATTCCCGTCCCTCCTCTAGTTCCGGTCAGCACCGTAGTGGAGTTGGGCCCTCACCACCAACAGAGTAATGTTCTTACTTGTTGAGCCTTGGGGGTTTGTCCCGGGCTGTTGTATCATGGATAATGACTATGTATAGAGCTGAATATGTACATTTCATGTGGATATGTATGAGGAATGAAATCTTATATGTGTTTAGCATGTTCTTTTATATTTTCACGGACATGTGTGATTGATATCCCTTGCGAGGCTTCAGCCCGATCGCGGGAGGCGGAGTCGTGTCGGGCACGTTATTAGGTTAACGGGTCTGAATGGAGAGGACCGTCACAAAAGGAGTGAGCCTCAACAAGTCACAGGCTCAATAGGGACCCCCAAAAACAACAACTGAAAACTGAAGAGACCTTAACCGCAAAGGGTCTCACTGGAAACATTGATAGCCAAATCACAACATAATCACATTAACCATTATTAAATTGTAATTAAATAAAACTCACTATCTAACACAGTCTATAGAAACTAAAGAAACCAACAGGACTGGTACAGAAACACCAGTCCGCAACAAGAACTGCAATGCATAGGTCACAAGCCTCACAGACGAACCACAAGCACAAGGGTAACAGGACTGCCAACAAGAAGCTAGTCCACTATACTCTAAAACAACGAACACCCCGGACGACTACCCTCAAAAGGGTACAACACAACAAGTGGAAGGTCCTACAACACGACCTCCACGGAGCACAGCTCCACCTCAACACCTGAAAAGGCTGGTACATAGCATACCACAACAAACGGCTACCCACAAAAGGTACAGGTACCTATCACTACAAAACCACAACACAGAACCTCAAACACAATTGTGCCTCCAACAAGGCACACCACAGTGAGTCAAACTGCAACCGGTGAGTTACTACTCACAAGCCACAACCACTAGTAAAGCACGAGTCAGAAAGAACGACGCCACCACACAGGAATGGATTACTGGTTAATGACGTCAGTATCCAACCTGGACTACACAACACAAGAACTAACTCTCAGTCTTGCAATCCAAGATGAAAGGTCCAACTGCCGCTCCATAACCACATAGTAAAGCCAAAGAACAGTGGAGACCAACCAACACCACACTTGCAGACCACACAGCCACAGATCCATGCCTTGCACCTTTAGAGACTCTGGCCTGAGCTCTCTAAAGTGAGGCACTGAAAACACAGGACTAGCTGGGGACCAGTACATCTACTGTTGTGCGTACCCCTAACAACGAGCGCGCTACATGTGACCGCGTTGTCTTTTCCTCCGCCAGATGTACAACTCAAACACATGAGTGACGGTGTCTAGGAAGACGACATAGACCTCGACGTTACACACAGTACTGGGACAAACTCCAAGCACAACAAACACAACGTGCTTGGCTCACAAAGAACCTGACGTACCCGACTAGAGAGGCATTCCGGAATAGGCTCCGGACCACCGACTCAACAAGCATATAAACCACGCCGGTCATTTAACATAACCATAAAACTTATACCACGGCACATACCTTAATTAGCTCATCACTAGTCACCAGGTGACCTCCAAGAAACTATACACTTATACACACCTCGGAAGCGAAGATGCAACTGACACAGGCGTCGCCTTCAGAAATGTGACGACCTCAATAGTTGCGATTCCAAACCTAAAGCGACAAGGCACAACATCATGACCAGAACGCGACGACCCGATACGTCGCCTTTAGGCCAACGGTCAAACACTAACAATCGAAGTGAAAATCACGACAGGACGATATGTCGCGATAAAAACTGGTACACTATCACGACGGACCACGCCGACGTGTTCAACAAGAACGGGACGGTCAAGTGGTCGCGTTCAGACCAATCGGAACCATCAAAGAGAAATGTGACGGACTACCCCATCGCGTTCTCACTAAAACACGACGTTTCACACCATCGCCTTCTCAGGTAGACGACTAAACCCCATTCCCTTCTCCAGAAACCAACCACACACACCATGCAACCCACACAGAAGATCATAAAATGAAAGCTATGCTACCACATGCTATCATCTCATGTTTGTAAAGCTGTAAAACATTCAATTAACACAAAACAAAAGAGGAAGTCTCCCTACCAACTCGAAGCACCCGCCAAACGTGAAGAACACCACACCACTGGTGCACCCACGCTCCGGACACCCTCCTCACGTGGCCGCACGAACCATCGGGAAGTCGGAATCACCCAGGGGACACTGCAGCAACCTCCCCCATCACCGAATAGAGCTCCTATGCTCTGTCTAGCCAAAATAGAGCCATAAATGCACAGTTAAAATCGCGACGGAGGCAGACGTCGCGTTTATAACACATTAAACACGACAGACCAGACTGTCGCTAATCGCACTGCGCCGCGAAAAGGTGGTTGTTGAATCACGATGTAGGAAGCCGTTGCATTCAAAACGTGACGACACACCCCGTCGCCTTCTTCACCAAAAAACCTGTGGGCTAAATGGACTGAGAACTAAGGCCCACAATGGCCATGCAAGGCACAAAGGCCATGAACAAGGCTCTATGACCCCACATTGGTCATGAGCACCACACACACAACCCGTCAAACTGGATCTGAATGATCACGCCGTTACATTTCTTCTCGGTGGAGGAAGTGAATGTCTCTTGCAAGGCTTTGGATTTAGCGATCATTTCAAAAACCCCACAAGGTCGACCCCCATTCAAGATATCCGCACACATCTCACACAGAGATTCAAGCTTCAGGAAGATTTCTTGATCAGTGTATGTGATGGAAAACACCTGATCATCAGATTCAAGAAGGAAGAAGATTACCTTAGGGTTTTGCTGAAGGAATCCATGTTCATTCGTGGTAGGCTATTCAGGTTCTTTAAATGGACTATGGATTTCCCCTTTGCGAAAGATTCATCTGTTGTCTCAGTCTGACTTCACATGCCAGGGCTCCTTGGAAACTTTTTCTGTGAATCTATGATAAGATCCATTGCTGGCAGTATTGGACCGGTACTACAGGTCAACACCAATACCTCAAGGATGATTAATGCTGATGCTGCGGTGGTGTGTGTCCAGCTTGATGTCTCAAAAAAGCTCCTGAATAGTGTCTGGGTTTGGGGTTGGACTAGGGGGTTTCTGCTAGTCTATTGTCTACCTTGTCCCTCCTCTCTTCTGTGTGTTTTGCTTATGGCTTGGTCAGTGTAATATGACCTACATACAGGTTGCATGAAGCCCGCGAACAATGAGAAGGAGCATGAGGCCCAGGGCAACCAGTTGGATCATACCCAATAACTAGTCATCGCCAAGACCATTGCCTTGAGGTCAGTGGGTACTAATCAGAGGAATAATCTATTGTCGGTGCATATGAATGAAGCCCTCATGGTTGGCTGCCATCTGCATGGGACACCTACTGCCGCACCCACCATTAATACCTAGCAAAGTCCTCCACACAACATTGATGGCAGTTCACCAACTAATGCTACCCAGTGAAGAGTGTGCGGAAGTAGTCCTAAAGGGAATCTAGAAGGGGGGTTGAATAGATTACCACCAATTTAAAATGAAGAACACTTAAATTCGAGATCCATAACGATTATGGAAACTTGTGAGAATGTCGATCAAATTTGAGTCCAATTGTGTGTGCAGAGTGTGAACAAATTAGCAATGTGAAGAAGTTGAAGCCAATCAAACGTGCCTATCAAGTATCTAATGATGGAGCAAAGAACAAACCACAAGACACGATGATTTATGGTGGTTTGGATTACACAACTTGTGTATCCTACATCCACCGGCCACACACACACGCCAAATTGCTTATAAGTGAGTTCAATACAAATAATCACACACACACAAGATCTGAGATGATCAAGACCTCAGATCAAACCACACACACATGAATTGAGCACAAGGATTGCTCAATTCAACATCACACACTTGAATTGAAGAATTGAAGTGCAAGGAAGAATTCAGAGTATAAGAGAAACATATGAGATTCTAGAATTCTTCAGGTCCTTCGTCCATATCCTCTTCTAACTTCGAATTGCAGATGATCTGATGTGGATTCTTGAGCTTTGAGGACGAATTTGCTCCAATTTGATCTCATGAGTCGTATCTTCTGGTTGTTGGTCCTTGGAGCTCGAAGCAGAGCACTGGTGAGCCTTCCTCTGGTTCTTCTGAGCTTTGGAAATGGTGTGAAGGCTCCTTAGTCCGAAAAGGAGGCTAAGGGGTCTTTATATATGTGTGTCCTAGTCTCACACAACCATTGGGATTCGTGTGTACGAGAGAAGGACGCCCTAATAAAGAGCACATGTTGCTCACATGTTGGAACTTAACTGGTGGCTGTTGAGAGATGCACATCGACTGTCGACAGCTACTACAACAAGTCTGCCATCCAGAACTGTATTCTTGAAACTTAGGCTGGGTTGTCGACAGGCGCATCCTGGCTGTCGACAGCTATTGCTTGCTTTCATTTTCCAGAAGCTCATTGTTGGATAGTCATCACTGGTTGTCGATAGATGCAAGGGTGCTGTCGACAGCTACTATTTAAGGTCATCCATCCAGAAGCTTTTACTGTGAATTTCTTTAGGTTGTCGACAAGCATGACTGTGGTTGTTGACAACTACTTGTACACTGCCTTTTTCATGTGATCTCTTACAAGAAACAAAAATCAATTTAGATATCATGTAGTCATTATGGTGTATGCACAATCTTTATGTCAATGTGTCATCATCAAAAACATACAATCTTATGAATGTTCATGCACTCACAACTCAACATTCTCCCCCTTTTTGATGATGACAAAAATACAAGCATTGTCTCCCCCTTTTTGACAACATTTAAAAAGATAGAAGGTGCAAGAAGTCATAGATGAGACAAAAGTTGATTTCATTCAAAATATTGTCAATCGGTACATGTGGCATAGATCATACATAGGCAATTCAAAGATGACCAAGTTTCTACCCAACTTGTTCCTTTCAAAAAGAAAATTTGCCTTATACAATTATAAGGATTGTCATCCCTCGGAGGAGTGGGACGACGGGGACCTTGAGCACCATGAGATGGAAGGTTGGAGAAATTGTCAGCTTGAGGATCCGGAGGGTTGTAGAAGTTGTGGAGGTGTTGATAATCATCATGAAGTCTCATCATTCCATAATCCATGCTATCCAGATGCCTCTGTAGATGACTATGACTTTCCTCAATGGCATTTAGTCTTGTGTCCATATGCTGCTTCAACTGATCAAACTGAGTGTTTATATGCTCTATGAGTGTTGTTTGAACTTGAAGTAGTTGTTCAGAGATGAATTGTTTCAGATCTTCAGATAACGGGACTTGAGGTGCACTCTGAATGTCTGGCTCAGCTGGAATATGTTGTACATCCTCATTGCCTCCAGAGATGTCCATCTGTTCTTTCTGTTTTTTTTTTTTGAATACCCAAACCAAAAGGAAAAGGTAGGGGCAACCTCACAGGGTGAGAAGGCCACTACCTTAACCAAGCGGCTGAAATTTTATATAATAGATGAAGAAAGAGGAGAAGAGGTGAGGATACAAAAAAAGGTTAGGGCCTAATGTTGGGGCACCCATCCTTATCAAGATGGTAGGGTCCCTTTACAATAGATGGAAGGTCGGCCCATAACTCCCAGGTAGTGGACTTGCCACTGGAACAACCATAACTGGCAAGAGAATGAGCCGCTTGGTTGGCTTCACGAGGAATATGTTTGATTTCAGCCTTCATCTTTTGTGAGAGAATAGCCACCTCATGCAAGATGCACAATAAGTCCCATGGGTAGGGAAGTTCCTAGCTACAAGGTGAACCAGGTTGAGGGAATCAGACTCAACAATTACCTCAAGACTGCCCTTGCTACAGCAGAGCTTAAGGCCATCCCTGAGCGCATAGGCTTCAGCAACAAGACTGGAGTTAAGCTCATAGTAGACCTGTGCAAAGGTAGAACAAAACCTGCCCATGTGATCGCGGAGGATCCCCCCTCTGCCAGCCTCTCCGGATGATGCTTTATAGGCTCCGTCAACATTGAGCTTCAGTCTTCCTGTTGGTGGATTGAGCCATCTCACTACAGTGGGGATCTGAACTTCTATGTGCTCTTGAAGGGTCCCAGTATTTTGGAGAATAGTGAGCCAAGACTGTGGCAGTTTGTGAAGTTTACATGAAGTGCTGATGGCCCAAATAGACAACATACACCTGTTGAAAATATGCATGGCAGACATGGTTTGCCCCTGGAATTTAGCACAGTTCCGACTGCACCAAATCTCCCATAAAGCAGCCAGAAAAGTGCATTGTGCAAGGCGGCCAGCAGTGGTAGACAGGTTCAGACTTGTTAAGAAAAAAAAGCACCCCATCCGCCGCAGTGCAGGCAAACATATTGTGGAACTGGAGGATGGAGAAGAGATCTACCCACACTTTGTTGGCAGGTTAACTCTGGAAGAACAAGTGGAGGGTGTTCTCTTGTTCAGGTTTTGAACAGCAGTGGCAGTTGGAACAAAGCGGGATGCCCTTAGCTTGATTGTATCATTAAGAGGAACACAGCTTGAGATGATTCGCCAAGCTAAAACAAACCATTTAAGGGGGACATAAGAAGACCACAAAACCTTCCAACTATGAGACACATTCAGTTGAAGAAGGATCCAGACAGACTTGGTGGAAAATTACCATTTGCAATGGGGCACCAAATCTAAGTGTCCTTGGGCTGACTAGTAGATAAGAATTGGTTTAGCAAATTTGTAGGACAAAACTTGATTGCAGTTTGCAAATGAGTGCTGGCTGGATCTTCAAAGGCCTTCTGAATGGGGCAAACATGATCAGTCATATTTTTCCACACATCCTCGGGGATATAGTCCTTGACTGGTGAAGTACCCGTCCATATGTCAAACCAGAAACTAGCCTGAGAGTTCTGCTCTGAAGGAATGATCCTATGATTTCTGAATATAATTTGGGCTGCTTGCTGCCAGAGTCTACGATCAACTGCTATCATAAAGGGGAATTGGGCCTCAGAGTAATGGCAATTGAATAGGTGTTTCCTTCTGAAAAATCTAGCCCATAGGGAGTTGGTGGACAAAGCCCTCCACATCATCTTGTTTCTGAATGCAATTTGCATGTGGTGTAAATTTAGAACTCCCAAACCCCCACAGTCCTTTGGTTGGGAGATGGACTTCCAACTCTTCCAGTGCCTCTTCGGAGATCCCTCATAAGAACCCCAAAAGAAATTTGCAAGAATTCTCTGAAATGCCCTCATAACAGTGATTGGTATAGATAAGGCAGTCATGGTGTATATAGGGATGGCAGAAAGGATGTGCTGGATCAGAATCAGTCTCCCCTCTGTAGATAAAAATTCAGATTTCCAACCTTGTAGCTTGCTAGCAGTCTTGGAGATAACATTAGCAAAATGGTTGGGCTTCTGTCGACCAGGGTAGATGGATACTCCCAAATATTTAATGGGCAGTTCACTTCTGGAAAAACCAGTCATGCTGCTCACTTTCTGGGTCATACTAGCAGGGGCATCTTTAGAAATGTAGAAAGAGCTCTTGTGCTTGTTAATAAGCTGCCTGGATGCCTCCTCATAGTTCTTGAGGAAGGCCATCAGCGTTCTTAAGTGCCAGACAGAAGCATTAGAAAAAATTAGTGTCATCTGCAAATAGGATGTGAGAAATTGCCTGGCATCTAGCATTTGTGCGATACCAACTCCCACTGCTGTGATGGAACAGGTGGGTGAGGCCACGACTGAGGGCTTCCTCAGCAAGGATAAAAAGTGCAGAAGCCACCGGGTCCCCTTGCCTTTGAAGCGCGCGGCATTGTTGACTGTGCACTTTCGTTGTCCAGAGTTCCGTGCTCAAGTCAATATACCCACCTTCTCTAAACTGTCTCACAAAAAATAAAATTGCAAAGATGAACTCATACAGTGGTGAGAAAAGGTCATATCCACGGAGAGGCTGAATAGAATTTGAATTAAACTACTTTTACTTGAAATCTTTATCGACAATGCATTAAAAGTGAATATGTAAACAACACCGACCAAATCTCTCACAATCTTGACAGATCAGACTTAATGAAAGAACAAGTGGAATTGAAAACCAAAGAGTTGGTATCACTGTACCCTCACAGCTCGAGGGATCAAACAAGTAGACAGAAATAGAAATTAAAGTAAATTTGCACAAGGATGTAACTCTAATTCTGCATAAATCTGAAGCTCAAAGGAAATGAAAAAATGACAGAACAATAATTTTAAACAGAGAATTTTCAAACCAATCTACCCGTACAGCTCAGGGGATGAACATTCATAACTCTCCACAAACACCGAATCAATATCTTCACAGCTCAAGAATCGAAAAGAAGATAAGAACAAATAAGAACCAAAGTGTACTATGATCAAATCGAAATTCTCATACTATGAAGAACAGGAAGGAGAACAAATTAATGACTCGAAACAAAACTAAACCAACTCAGAAATCAGCACAGCAACATGAACCTCATCTAGATTGTGGAGATGTCTGGATGCCCTCCGAAAACCGTCACCCTTCCAGACACCGGACAACTTCAGAACAAGCCAGGAAATGGTATTTTCTTGGTTGCCCTGTGCTGTCTCTGGAGCACACACCCCCTGGATTCTTCAGATGCAGGATACTGAAAGAAGCCCCCGATCTTTGGAAGTCCTCAGGCTGCCGTCCTCACTAATTCAGAAGAGAGGAAGAAGGCCTCCCATGATCCCTCCACAGAACTCCTCACGGAAGAGGGGAAGACAAAGCTGATCTCCCCTCAACAACAGAAGCAAAACCCCAAAAAAATCTGAACTTGAAATTTCCCAAAAATACTCAACTCCCAGTAGCAAGAACAGCAGAAGAATAGAACAATCCACAATATCGAATTAATGCAAATACTGAACCAGAGAAGAATCCTCACAGTAGGAACAACTCTACTAGCTCTCACAGATCTCATAGTAGCAGAACTCGCAAATACCCCCAAATCTCTTACAGAAGAACAAAAGAAAAGCACATTTCTAACACCCCCAACCCGTCTCCCTTCCTACTCTCTGAAAGAAGAGTACAAGAAAATAAAATGGCAGAAGATAAATTCTTAAGAACTTGACTAGCGAACTCCAAGAATTCTGGAAGAACAGGAACTAAAATTAAAGTCCTAAAACATTGATTAACCAATCTCCCTCCCTGTGCTGCTGAAAGAAGAAAATACAGAAAAGAAATATGCAGAAATCTGACTGGCGAAGCTTCGTCTCCCTCCCACGGATGCTAAAAAACTTCACCAATTGCTGAATTACACAATCTGCACTCTTACAGTAGAAAGAAAGAACACAGAAGAGCAAGAAAAACTCAGAAGAACTGAAATTAAACGCTACTGAAATGATCTTTGGAACACATGAGAAAATGGAAACTAAAATTAAATGCCACAGCAGTCGAATTCCCAAATGCTTACAGCAAGAAGGAAAGAACCAAAAATCTCCAAAAGCTTAACTAGCCAAGCCCCCTGCTCTGCAGAACCCCATTCTCACAGCAGCCTCACGATCTCCAGAAGAAATAGAACAAAAGAAACTCAGATAATTCTTCGAAATTCTCACTGGTGAACACGTCTCCCTCCCTGAACTATGGAAGAACAGAAAGAAACTAAAACTAAAATCCTAAAAAAAAGCATCGAACCCCCTGGAGAAGAGGACCTTGGGGTCCTTTTATAGGCCTCAGGGCCTCTGCTTCCCGCCTCCTGGATCACCAGCTCTGCACTAGGATCGCCATGCCAGCATCTCCTCAGCGCCATCGCCAGCCTCACACGCCACCTCAGTTGCCATCGCATAGCAGCCACCTCAGCTGCTCTGCACGAACCGCCATCGCGCCAGCTGCGCCAGGTCGCAGCGCACTGTACACACATCTGCCCACCGGGGCTCGCCCAGCCGCGCACCCTGCCGCTTCACACCTCAGCACAACCGCCATCGCCTGCACAGCTGTTGATTCTCCTTCAGCACCATCAAACACTTGCGCAGCTACACACCTCCAGCGCCCATCTGCACTCACCATCTGGCCGCGCCAGCTGCCCTGGCCAGCAGCTCCATCGCCTCACACCCCAGCAGCTCCTGGTCCAGCCGCCGGCCACATCCGCCACAGCCCGAGCTCCATCTGCCCTGGCTTCGCACGAACCAGCTCCTACCAGCCGCATCAGCGCTGGCCGCCAGCTTCCAGGTGCCGCTTCCACTGCCCAGCCCCATCGCCAGATGAACCAGAGCTCTTTCCAGCTTCTTCGTGAAGCTTCCACTGCCTCCCAGACTCCTGTTAGGAAGAGAGATAAAAAGGTTTAGTGGGGTATGTGGCCACTTATGGTGAGATGAGATTAAAAAAATGTAATGGACATATAAGGGAGGGGATATGTGTCATGATAGGGTTGGATATGGGGGAGTATTTATTTATTGGGATTGGGCGGGGTTTTAAAATTTTATTTATTTATCAACTCCTATTTATTTAATACTAAAGATATTTACAAGAATATTATTGTAACAATATTTATTTACAAAATATCTTTTATTTCCTAAAATGAACCTAATTAGTTATTCTGAAAGAAATTAAAATATAACATGTACTCTAACCCCAATATCAGCTAACCTGTTCACAAATCTATATATGGATAGAATGAAAATTACAGTCTAAATGTACATTATTTATGGACAACTAATGTCTAAAATTATCTATATGTATGAAATTTAACGCTAAAAATTTAGTAATTATCAGCCTTAGGCCCCTAGATGAGTGAAAAAATCATGAACCTGTCCAGGATGGAGAACCAACAATTCGAGAGAAGTGTTTGATGACAGAGATAGCCTGAAGAGAGAAAAATTTCCTGAGAACGACATATAGAAATCCCACTCCAATCTGTCATAAGCCTTTGTCATATCCAATTTAAGGATCAGATTCCCTCCCCTACATTTCCTTCCAAGGTGCTAGAACATGTCTTTGGTAAGTAGTATATTCTCCGCAATATTCCTTCCTTTGGTGAAAGCCCCCTGCTGCTCTGATATTAGTTTAGGCAGTAAGGTGCCAATTCTGTCCGAAATAATTCTGGAAATGATCTTGTAGCAGAAATTTGATAAACTTATAGGCCGAAAATCAGAGCACTTCCTGGGGGTGTCAACCTTGGGAATAAGGGTGATCAGGAAGGAAGTAAAGGTTGTGGGTAATGGGTGACCACAGAAATAGGCTTTGACCGCAGTTGTAACATCCATGTGAATAAAATCCCAGCAAGCCTGAAAGAAATGTCCGGGAAAGCCATCGGGACCCGGAGCACTGTCCGGGTTCATGCTAAAAACAACAAGTTTTACTTCATCAGATGTGGGAATAGCACATAGCATTGTATTGTCCTTTTCAGTCAAAAGAGCTGGGATATGTTCCAGGATTTCAGCCTTTACCTGGTGTTGAGTTGAACTGAACGCTTCAGAAAAATGGTGAACAAACATTTCAGCAAATTCATAATTGCCTTCCACAGAAGAACCGTCATCTTTGTAGAGTTTGGAGATAATAGAGTGCTTCCCTTGTGATAGTGCATAAGCATGAAGGAATTTAGTATTCCTATCACCATCTCTTGGCCATTTAATCCTAGATTTCTGTCTCCAAAATTTTTCCTCTTGTGAGAGAATTCGTTCCAGATTGTCCTTGGCCAGGAGATAGTGGTTATGGTTGTCCATGGAGGGTTCCTCATCATAAGATTTTTGAGCAGTAGAAAAGGATGCTTCAGCAGCCTGAATGTTGGTGGAAACATTACCAAAAATATCCTTGTTCCATCTTCTATAGAAAGCCTTCATATGTTTTAATTTGAGAACCAAGATGAAGATTGGGTAGGAAGAAGTTGGTGCCATACTCCATGCATTGGCAGAATCAGAAATAAACCTCTCATGAGAGCACCACATATGTTGGAAGGTGAATCTGGAAGGGCCTCTGTTGTTTTCCTTCGGACCAGAAATGAGTAATGGACTGTGGTCACTGCAAGATCTGGGAAGTTGTTGAACACTAACCTGCGGGCAAGAAATTGCCCATTCAACATTGAAGAAGAGTCTATCAATCCTACTCCACATACCATTAAGGTTTTGACCATTGAACCATGTGTATTTATTCCCAATATAACCAGCATCCTCAATCCTCGCAGTAGAAACACAAGCTTGGAAATCAATGACAGATCTGGAATAATTTCTTTTTCCACCCCTTTTTCATGAAGAGCTAAGTAGCTATTGAAATCTGCACCAATGAGCCATGGTTTAGAACAAGCAGCAGAAAAGTCCATTATGTAATCCCAGAGGGTTCTTTTTACAATGACAGAGTAGCTGGCATGGACCAAAGTAAGATAATTTGTTTTACAAAAAGTTGAAGAAATTGAAACTGTCATAAATTGATCATCTGCAGCAGTCCTCAAAATCTTTACATGTTCCTCCCAAAAGAGCCATATATGGGCATTTTCTGCCACATTAGCTATACAATGAGCCATGTGGAGTTTATTCTTGTACCTCTCAATGCAAGAAGTTTTTTTTCTTAGGTACTATAATAGCAATGATAGAGAGGTTGTATTTGCGTTTCAAAAATTTCAATCTACTAATGGACTGGTCATTTCCAATCCCTCATATATTCCATATTAGGAAATTAAAGTTTTTGTGTACTGACATCGGGTATAGATGATGTGCGACGCAGATCACGACGGGTGCAGACACCTTCATCTTTTGCTAGCTGGGCTTTGTGCTTTCCAGCAAAGGCGACATGGAGGGTGTTGAGGTTGTCACCTTCAGGTGGAGCTAGCCCTGGAATTGCTTTGATCATATGTACAACAAGGAGGGAAATAACAATACCTTCAGCTGTGGTGGTTTGCTTTTCCGGCCTTTTATCTTCATGAGTAGTAGTATCTCTTTCATGTGTCCTCTGTGGTTCAGGAAAATTGTCGAACAGAAGATCTGAAGTGGAATGTTCCTCTGAAGCTGGAACTACTGGAGTAGCATGGCCATCATCTGGTGGGACAGGATTCTCATGGCTCCGGTGGGAGGTATCCTGCATTGGATTAGCATGATTGGAGGACTGCAATTTCTTAATGTTGAAATGTTTTCCTGCTGAATTACTGGTATCGCTTCTGTTACTGATTTGTAGTTCAGGAAATTCATCAAACACTTTATCTGCAGAGGTAGTGTGGCTAGGGGAGGCACCCCTATCTGCTTGTACAAGATCCTCATGGCTTAAGTGGGAATTATTCTCAACTATATTACAGTGATGGGTGGATCGCAGTTCCTCAAATGAAAGACCTTTTTCTGCTAAGGTGCCAGCATCTCTTCTATGACTGTTTTTTGGTTCAGGAATTTCATCAAACACCTTACCTGCAGTGATAGTGTGACTAGGGACTCCAGAGTTCAAATGACAGGGGGAAGACTTAAAGTCGTTGCAATCATTAACAGAGTGGGGCTCATTTCCTTTGCATGGGGTAGGTGCATTAACTCCAGTGTGGGCCTTCAGAACCTGATTCTAGAGAGCATCAGTGTTTGGTAAGCAATCAATGCTAGGAGAAGGGCTTTGCTGAGCATTAATGCTCGGTGGGATGATAGGTGAGCCATGCAAAGCGTTGTCTAACGTAGGTGCTTCAATCATCTGCCTAGCCGGAAGATGGCTCTTCTGACTCATCTAAAGGATAGCCAGAGGCTGTTCGTTGCTTCCAAATTTAATAGGCCTCCATGTTGGAGTCTTGGCAGTAGTTGGAGGTTTGTCAGGTTCCTGCTGGGTGCCTTGGGCGACATGCTCTATTTTGTCCATGCCACCCTGTCTGCAGTTACTGATAGAGTGACCAAGCTATGAGCAAGAGGTGCAGAAAAGTGGGGTGTTTGGGTATACAATTGGCTTCCAGGAGCCTCCTCCTCCAACCCCAATCCAGACGCGATCTGGGAGCTTCTTGGAACCATCCAGCTGAACACAGACCACCGTTGCATCAGCTTTAATCATTCTTGAGGTGTTCTGGTCGACCTATAACACAGGTCCAATGCTTCCCGCAATAGTTTTTATCATAGGTTCACAGAAAAAATTAGCAAGAAGTCTAGGCATGTGCAACCAGACTGGAACCACAAGGGAATCCTTCGTTGGTGAGAAGTCCATTGTCCACTTGGAGAATCTGAAGATCTTGCCATGTACAAACATCCATTCCTTCAACAGAACCTTGTAGTAGTCTGCCTCATTTTTGAATCTAATTATCAGGTGCATGTGGTCATATGCACTGATTAAAAATTTTTCCTGAAGCTTGAATCTTTGTGTGAGATGTGTGTGGATGTCTTGGAAAGGTGGCCGGCCTTGTGGGGTTTTTGCAATGACTGCCAGATCTAGGGCTTTGCATGAGATCTTAACCTCCTCTGCTGAGAAGAAGGCTACTGGTTCTCCTGCATCGATGGTAGCTGGGGGGTGAACCAAAACAGGGACAATCGGTGGCTGGATGGACTTGAGCAGAACCTTTGCGAATGTGAGAGGTGTGCCAGCGACAGCATCCCACACACCCTTGCTTGGTGCTGTAGTGGGTATGGACGAAGCTGCTAGGTTGTGTCTGATCTAGGAGGGACAATAGAGGGCGATGGGGGGGGGGGGGGTACCCCATCCTATGAGCTGTGGTGATATCATAAGCACTCCTTGTCTTGAGGGTGACAGTCTCACCTGCAGTAAGGGGAATGCCAACAATGGATATGATGCATGTGATGGAACAAGCGTAAGGCATTGAGCATTTGGGATTGTTATAGCATTATTTGATGAGGTCAAACCTGAGATTTGGCAAGTTGATTTGTTGACCTTGAAGAAAGTAGTACAAGAGATTTTTGTGAACTTTAGTGACAAGTTCTCTACTACCATCTTTCGGAGCAATGAAGGTTGTGAAGATGTGATGAATCATCCGATGGAGGGGTGGAACGGTGTTGGAATTCAACTTGGTAATGGCTTTTGTAGAGTCATAGGGTTGCTGAGTGATAAGGGTATGGAACTCAGAAGGATGGAGATGTGTGAGAAGAATGTCAGCCCCCGTGTTGGGTATTTGCAAGGCACGACTGAAAAGATTGGGGATGAGTTGAAAGGTAATGCCTTTGACTGTAGTGTAGAAATCCTGTTGATCTAACATCCCCAGGTTGTTGAAGAACTCGGCGACAGCCGTTGGGGAATACTTCTTTTGCGATTTCAGAAATGGAATCCATCCTTGTTTTTCAAACAGGGTGTCTCAACCTTCAAACATATCTTCAAGGAAGGGAAAATCCATGTATCTTCGTTGCATAATTTTCTTGAAGACACCACGAACCCTACAAAGATTCAGGTTCTGTGGTACATTGAGCTCTGGGGTGCGATCTGCCCTATGCTTGCTTCGGCGGTCTGTAGGAGCCCTAGAACTGTCGCCAACATCTTGTGAAGATCTTCTTTGACAAGAGGTGATCATCTTCTGCCTGGTGGACATCTGAAGGATGTTGCAGATTTAGGAGTGGAGAAGATGGAGAAGGGAGAAGATAGCAGATGGATATTCGCAGAGAGAGAGAATGGAGATGGTGTGTTTGAGAGAAAGATGGGTTTGGGTTAAAATAGAAAGAGGCAACTGTTGGAGGAAGATGAGGGGGTGAAGGGTCGAGTGTCAACATTTAGGGTTATTTAAAACCCTTTGAAATTTAAATGACACAAGAAAACCGGACAGAATGTGAACCAGTTCAAGTTCTTAGTTGAGCAGAATTCCGGTTGTCGACAGCCGCATGCCATCTGTCGACAGCCACTGAGACAAAATGTGCAAAAGAGGATTTTGACCAGCATAAGGTGAGAATGAGTGTTCAGAACATATTTGAGAGTGAGAATTGTGAGATACACTCATTACAAAATGTCATAAACAATAATATTAATGCATTTCATTTTGCACAATGGTTTGGAGATGATATTCCAGAAATCTTGGTAATGTAGAAAGAAGAATGCACTTTACAAAATATGTTTTTATAAAATAACTCATTGAACAAAATCTTTGTTGAAGAGTTACTTATGTCTTTATGATGTGATGTTCAGTTGATACTTGAAATGAATATTCAATTTAACATTTGACAGGAAACATGAAGAATGAACTTGATTGAATTCATGGAGGCTTCACTCTATTTCAATTTATCATAGGATTTTTCATGTTTCTTTGGGA
The DNA here is from genome assembly GCA_014218235.1 of Colocasia esculenta. Classification (NCBI taxonomy): domain Eukaryota; kingdom Viridiplantae; phylum Streptophyta; class Magnoliopsida; order Alismatales; family Araceae; genus Colocasia; species Colocasia esculenta. Next base: position 80,919,152 of record CM024758.1, read on the forward strand.
TAAGTGGTAGTTCAGTTTTACATACACCTTTTGACGTGATGGTAGACATTTGTGATGCCAATACCCCTAATTACTTAGTGTAGTTAACCATCATACCATTGTACAGAGTTGACAGTTTGACTTTTTGACGCGAAGACAGATATTTGTGGTGCCATTGTCTCTGGTTACTCAGTATGTGAAGCATCATTACTTTGTCATTCCCCTTCTTCATCTTTTTTAAGAAAACTTATTTGAAGAAATAGGTAGCTTTTCTCCCTTTTTGATTATTATAACAAGTTCATCAATGTTTGAGGTCAAAGGCAAATGTAGAATATTAAGGTCAAGAATCTTCTTACTAAACAAATCATTTTAGATTTAAGGTCATCCACAAAAGAGTTATTCAATTGAGTTATTTTAAAGAAACTAGATTTGTTCAGTGTTTTCTGGATGATACATTCCTAGACTCATTCACAGATCATTATATCAAAATCATTGTGATTAATTCAATACCTTTTCTACTATGCGATTATGAAAAAATTGTAATGTAGCATAAGTTTCCAATTTTCCCCCTGTGAAAAGTAATGAGCAATCTCATTCAAATTGAACTTAGCTGATCAATGGATAAGAAATGCAAGGCATCTGTCGACAGACAACAAGTTTGTGTCGGCAAGTACTGAAACACAACAAGCAATGGGTTCTAGGAATAAGGATCTGTCGACAACAAGATGTACACTTGTCGACAACCACTGAAGTAACAAAATCGAATCTATTGAAGTAAAGTCATCTGTCGACAAATTGAATGGGAGTCGTCGACATGACAGATAAAAAGGAATGTTTCTTAACCAATTCACTCAGAGATTCTTTTGACTCACTCCCCCATAATGTATGCATGATATGAAATGATCATTCAAGCAATTCAGATATATTCATGCCAAGTAGTTTGCAAAGTAAGAGTATGAACATGATGAAGCATACATCAACAGGCAATTTATTGAAAGAGAGAAACTTTCAAAGACTTGAAAAAAAAAGGTTTTTGAGATTTTAATTTTTCTTGATGACCTTTATGTAGGAGAAGACTATTGATACTTGGCGGAGAATATTTCTCACGCATAATGATAGTTTCCAGACAAGCCTAACTTGTCCTTCCACATTTCACCATTTGATATACCACATAGTCACTGCATAAAAGTTCAATTATTCCTGAGTTTTAGCATGAAATTCATTGAATTTTGCATATGCCAAGTTCTGTTCTCAATGAAGTGAATCTGTCCTCTACCAATGGTTTTGTAAAAATATCAGCCACTTGTTTTTCAGTTGGAATGTAATTTAGTTCAATGTTTTTATTAGCAACCTCATCTCTCAGAAAATGATGTCTTATTTCAATGTTTTTATTGGCAACCTCATCTCTCAAAAAATGATGTCTTATTTCAATGTGTTTACTTCTTGAATGTTGAATTGGATTTTTTGAAAGATTGATAGCACTAGTGTTGTCACATAACATAGGTGTGCATCCAATGTCAATATTGTAATCAAACAACTAACTTTTTATCCACAACACTTGAGCTGCACAGCTCCCTGCAGCAACATATTCTTCTTCTGCAGTGGAAAGTGCAACCGAGTGTTGCTTCTTGGATGCCCACGACACCATGCAACCTCTTAGAAATTGACAATACCCACTAGTGCTTTTCCTATCAATTTTGCAACTAGCATAGTCAGCATCAGAATATGAAATCAAATCATTATTGCAACCATTTGGGTACCATAAACCCAAATCAAATGAACCCGAGAGATATCTAAAAATTCTCTAAACTTCAAGCAAATGACTTTCTCTAGGACTAGACTGATATCTAGCACAAAGACAAACACTGAATTGTATGTCTGGTCTACTTGCAGTAAGATATAGGAGAGAGCCAATCATACCTCTGTATTGTTTTGCATCTACTAGTTTACCTTTTTCATCATTTTCCAGTTTTATACTTGTGCTCATAGGTGTAGATGCTGACTTGGCTTGTTCGAACTGAAATCTCTTCAGTAGCTCTTTGACATACTTCTCTTGATTGATGAAGAATCCATCTTCAAATTGTTTAACCTGCAAGCCAAGGAAAAATTGTAACTCTCTCATTAGACTCATTTCAAACTCACTGTGCATATGTTTGAAAATTCTTCACATAGTGAAGGGTTGGTGGAACCAAAGATAATGTCATCCACATATACTTAAACAACGATTATATGATTGTGAACACATTTTGTAAATAGAGTTTGGTCCACCTTACCTCTGGGTAGTTTTTGCTAACCAGAAAATTGCTCAATCTGTCATACCATGCTCTTGGTGCCTATTTCAATCCATAAAGAGCTTTGTGCAATTTGTAAACATTGTTAGGTTTATCAAGAATTTCAAATCTAGGTGGTTGTGCAACAAAAACTTCTTCTTTAATGTAACCATTTAGAAAAGTAGTTTTGACATCCATTTGAAATAGTTTGAATTTGTTGGAACATGCATATGCTAATAGAATTCTCACTGCCTCTAGCCTAGCTACATGTGCAAAGGATTCTTCCAAATCTACTCCAAATTCTTGATTGTACCCTTTTGCAACCAATCTAGTTTTATTCCTAACAACTTTCCCTTCTTCATTTAGCTTATTCCTAAACACCCACCTAGTTCCAATTATTGAGATTTTTTGGGTTTTAGGGACTAAGCTCCAAACATTGCTCCTCTGAAATTGATTTAGTTCTTCATGCATGGCATCTATTCAAGAATTGTCTTTTAGAGATTCTTCAATGTTCTTAAGTTCCACTTGAGAAATGAATGCTAAATGATCTTATTCAACAATATTTCTAAAGTGTGATCAAGTTTGAACTCTATCATTCACATTTCCAATCACATTTTCAAGTGGGTGATCTTTTGAATACATGACATTTGTTACTGTTGGTTCATGCTCAAGAGCTTCTTGAGATCTGTCGACATCAACTGATTGGTCTGTCGACAACTTCTTGTCAGCTTCTTCTTAAAGTATTTCTCCTTCATCTTCATCATGTCTGCAAGCATTTTAATCATTAGATTTTTCATGAAGTTCATCAAAGACGACATGTGGAGTTTCTTCTACTATTTTGTTCTTTGAGTTAAACACTCTATAAGCTCTAGAGTGTTCAAAATATCCTAAGAAAACTCCTTGATCACTCTTGGCTTCAAATTTATCTAGATCAATTTTGTCATTATTATGAATGAAAACTTTGGAACCAAAAACTCTGAAGTACCCAATGTTTGGTTTCTTACCTTTTAGGAGTTCATATGGGGTATTCTTTATGACAGGTCTTACCATGGCTCTATTTAATATGTAGCATGACGTGTTCACAGCTTCTGCCTAAAAGCTCCTTAAGAGTTGACTTTCTACCAGAAGTGTGCAAGCCATTTCTACCAAAGTTCTGTTCTTTCTCTCTACTACTCCATTTTGTTCTGGAATTCTTAGAGAGGAAAATTTATATTCAATCCCTTGGTTCCTGCAGAAGTCAGAAAATACTTGTCAAACTCTCCCCCATGATCAATAAGAATTGAGCATATTCTATTTGTGTTTTCATGCTCAATCTTGTTAAAGAAATCTTCAAAGTTTTTCAGAGTTTCATTTTTATGAGTTAGAAATTTGACCCAAGTGAACCTAGAGAAATCATTACAATGACAAAACCAAAACGTTTGCCATTGAGACTAAGTGTTCTAGTAGGTCCAAATAGGCCCATGTGCAACAGTTTAAATGGTTTTGAAGTAATTATTGGTGCATTGGATTTGAAAGATTTTCTAGTTTGTTTACTCTATGCACATGCATCACAGAAGCTCAATTCTTTAGAAGAGTGAATTTCAGGAAGTCCTTTTACCAATTTCAATCTCATGATTTTGTTCAAAATATTAAAGCTTGCATAACCTAACCTACGATCCTTTTTATTTGCAACAAGACACAAGTTTTTATTTTTGGGTTCATCTAGATCAACTAGATAAATGTTATTGACTCTTTTACTAGAAAGCTTAACAGTTCCTAAGACCTCATCAATTATTTGACATGCCTCTGAGTCAAAAATAACTTAGCGGCCTTTATCACACAATTGACTAATACATAGCAAGTTGTGATTAAGACCTTCAACAAGCAGCACATTCTCAATGGAGTTAGAGGCATCCTTACCTACCTTACCTGTGCCAATTATTCGGCCTTTATTGTTACCTCCAAAAACAACTTGTCCACCATCTTTTTCAACCAAAAAGCAAAATTTCTCTTTATCTCCTGTCATGTGCCTTGAGTAGTCACTATCCAAGTACCACTTATTTTGATTCTGGGCTGCTAGGCATTCCTGTAAGGACAAATCAAAAGAAGAGTTTTGGTACCCAAATTACTTTGGGTCCCATGCTTTCATTCATGCTAGAAAGTAAATTCTTTGGAATCCACATTTGTTTGCATTATATCATGCTCATCTTATTCCAGCATTGTAACTCAGTATGACCAAACTTTTTACAAAATTTTCGTAATGAAGTTTGAATTTTTTAGATTCTTTTGTTGTTGCTTTGAGCATGTGAGTTTCTGTTGATTTGTAATTTTTTGTCCTTTATATAGTTTTGTTGGTCTGGATCTGTCAACAGACTGCCATACCTGTCGATAGTCTAGCTTCTGATATGAGTATTTGTTGACAAGTGCTCTCACTTGTCGACCAATCCAATTCTTCTGCTTGGTTTTCTTTTCATTCTGATCTTTGTTTTTAAGATGAACTTGTTTATTTGTACTTGAATTGTGCTGAACAAAAGATGTGATTAGTGTTTGTCCAAATTTCTTTTGGTTGTCACTTTGAAACACAAGTCCATGTCTAGTTGTATTTAACTTAACTCCCAGAACAGCATCAAGGTTTTCCTTCCCCTTAACAAATCTTGACAAAACTTTATTTTTGTTTTTCAGTTCCTTTTGAACTTCTTCCATTTTCTTTTGAGTCTTTTGATTCTCATTTTGAAGTTTTTCAACAGATTCATTTAGAGCTTGTTTTGCTTTTTCATTTTCTTGAAATTTTTCTTTCCTGCAGTCTATTTCAACATGGAAGTTTTCCTTTTCATTTTTCAGTAAATTTATTTCTCTGTTCAGAATTTCAACTTGTTCATCAACACTTGGGTTATGCACAAGGTTATTGATTTTCTTTTCAAGGCTTTGCTTTCGGATCGATATTCACAAAATTTTTCAAATGGCATAGTATAAGACTCTTCCCATTCTTCAACTGTATAGCTTTCAAACCAAGAGTTTACCTCATTAGAGTCATCATTCTTTGCCATCAAGCACTTTATTTCATCATCTTTTCATCATTAGATTCCTCTTGATCACGTTCATCTTCATCTTCATCACTCCATGTTGCCATCATGGCTCTGGGCTTTTTGTATGCAAGTTTCTTCTTTATCAGCTTCTTTTTGAGCTCTGGGCATTCACTTCTCATATGCCCTTATTTTTTGCATTCATAGCAAACAACTATGTCATTTTTCTTATTTGTATCAAACTTGTTTGCAAAATCTCTTTTAAGAGGAGTTTTGAAGTTACCTTGTCCCTTCTTCCTAAACTTGAGAAATTTCTTGAATTGTCTAATCAGTATGGCCATCTCATCATTTTCGCTTTCACTAGACATTTCATTTTCATCCTATTCTTGTTCAATTTCTTTTTAGAACTTGATGAGGCTTTACTAGAAGCTTTCAATGCAATTGATTTTCTTGGAGTGACCTCAGATTCTTTTCTTTTCAAATTGATTTCGTAAGTCATTAATGATCCTAACAATTCATCTAGTTGCATTATGGACAAGTCTTTAGAATCCTCAATGACAGTGGCCTTAGTGTGCCAAGCAGATGGAAGAGACTGAAGTTTCTTCCTCACTAAGTCACTTTCACTGTATTCTTTCTTAAAACTTTTCAGACCATTGATAATTATCATAAATCGAGCAAACATGTCTGAGATAGTTTCTTCATTGTTCATTTTAAACATTTCATATTCAGAAACAAGCATGCTATACATGTTCACAGCTTCTGCCTAAAAGCTCCTTGAGAGTTGACTTTCTACCAGAAGTGTGCAAGCCATTTCTACCATAGTTCTGTTCTTTCTCTCTACTACTCCATTTTGTTCTGGAGTTCTTAGAGAGGAGAATTTATATTCAATCCCTTGGTTCCTGCAGAAGTCAGAAAATACTTGTCAAACTCTCCCCCATGATCAATAAGAATTGAGCATATTCTATTTGTGTTTTCATGCTCAACTTGTTAAAGAAATCTTCAAAGTTTTTCAGAGTTTCATTTTTATGAGTTAGAAATTTGACCCAAGTGAACCTAGAGAAATCATTACAATGACAAAACCAAAACGTTTGCCATTGAGACTAAGTGTTCTAGTAGGTCCAAATAGGTCCATGTGCAACAGTTTAAATGGTTTTGAAGTAATTATTGGTGCATTGGATTTGAAAGATTTTCTAGTTTGTTTACTCTATGCACATACATCACAGAAGCTCAATTCTTTAGAAGAGTGAATTTCAGGAAGTCCTTTTACCAATTTCAATCTCATGATTTTGTTCAAAATATTAAAGCTTGCATAACCTAACCTACGATCCTTTTTATTTGCAACAAGACACAAGTTTTTATTTTTGGGTTCATCTAGATCAACTAGATAAATGTTATTGACTCTTTTACTAGAAAGCTTAACAGTTCCTAAGACCTCATCAATTATTTGACATGCCTCTGAGTCAAAATAACTTAGCGGCCTTTATCACACAATTGACTAATACATAGCAAGTTGTGATTAAGACCTTCAACAAGCAGCACATTCTCAATGGAGTTAGAGGCATCCTTACCTACCTTACCTGTGCCAATTATTCGGCCTTTATTGTTACCTCCAAAAACAACTTGTCCACCATCTTTTTCAACCAAAAAGCAAAATTTCTTTTTATCTCCTGTCATGTGCCTTGAGTAGTCACTATCCAAGTACCACTTATTTTGATTCTGGGCTGCTAGGCATTCCTGCAAGGACAAATCAAAAGAAGAGTTTTGGTACCCAAATTACTTTGGGTCCCATGCTTTCATTCATGCTAGAAAGTAAATTCTTTGGAATCCACATTTGTTTTCAGTTTATCATGCTCATCTTATTCCAGCATTGTAACTCAGTATGACCAAACTTTTTACAAATTTTCATAATGAAGTTTGAATTTTTTAGATTCTTTTGTTGTTGCTTTGAGCATGTGAGTTTCTGTTGATTTGTAATTTTTTGTCCTTTATATAGTTTTGTTGGTCTGGATCGGTCAACAGACTGCCATACCTGTCGATAGTCTAGCTTCTGATATCAGTATTTGTTGACAGGTGCTCTCACTTGTCGACCAATCCAATTCATCCGCTTGGTTTTCTTTTCATTCTGATCTTTGTTTTAAGATGAACTTGTTTATTTGTACTTGAATTGTGCTGAACAAAAGATGTGATTAGTGTTTGTCCAAATTTCTTTTGGTTCTCACTTTGAAACCCAAGTCCATGTCTAGTTGTATTTAACTTAACTCCTAGAACAGCATCAAGGTTTTCCTTCCTCTTAACAAATCTTGACAAAACTTTATTTTGTTTTTCAGTTCCTTTTGAACTTCTTCCATTTTCTTTTGAGTCTTTTGATTCTCATTTTGAAGTTTTTCAACAGATTCCTTTAGAGCTTGTTTTGCTTTTTCATTTTCTTGAAATTTTTCTTTCCTGCAGTCTATTTCAACATGGAAGTTTTCCTTTTCATTTTTCAGTAAATTTATTTCTCTGTTCAGAATTTCAACTTGTTCATCAACACTTGGGTTATGCACAAGGTTATTGATTTTCTTTTTCAAGGCTTTGCTTTCGGATCGATATTCACAAATTTTTTCAAATGGCATAGTATAAGACTCTTCCCATTCTTCAACTATATAGCTTTCAAACCAAGAGTTTACCTCATTAGAGTCATCATTCTTTGCCATCAAGCACTTTATTTCATCATCTTTTCATCATTAGATTCCTCTTGATCACGTTCATCTTCATCTTCATCACTCCATGTTGCCATCATGGCTCTGGGCTTTTTGTATGCAAGTTTCTTCTTTATCAGCTTCTTTTTGAGCTCTGGGCATTCACTTCTCATATGCCCTTATTTTTTGCATTCATAGCAAACAACTATGTCATTTTTCTTATTTGTATCAAACTTGTTTGCAAAATCTCTTTTAAGAGGAGTTTTGAAGTTACCTTGTCCCTTCTTCCTAAACTTGAGAAATTTCTTGAATTGTCTAATCAGTATGGCCATCTCATCATTTTCGCTTTCACTAGACATTTCATTTTCATCCTATTCTTGTTCAATTTCTTTTTTAGAACTTGATGAGGCTTTACTAGAAGCTTTCAATGCAATTGATTTTCTTGGAGTGACCTCAGATTCTTTTCTTTTCAAATTGATTTCGTAAGTCATTAATGATCCTAACAATTCATCTAGTTGCATTATGAACAAGTCTTTAGAATCCTCAATGACTGTGGCCTTAGTGTGCCAAGCAGATGGAAGAGACTGAAGTTTCTTCCTCACTAAGTCACTTTCACTGTATTCTTTCTTAAGACTTTTTAGACCATTGATAATTATCATAAATCGAGCAAACATGTCTGAGATAGTTTCTTCATTGTTCATTTTAAACATTTCATATTCAGAAACAAGCATGCTAGACGTGTTCACAGCTTCTGCCTAAAAGCTCCTTGAGAGTTGACTTTCTACCAGAAGTGTGCAAGCCATTTCTACCAAAGTTCTGTTCTTTCTCTCTACTACTCCATTTTGTTCTGGAGTTCTTAGATAGGAGAATTTATATTCAATCCCTTGGTTCCTGCAAAAGTCAGAAAATACATGTCAAACTCTCCCCCATGATCATAAGAATTGAGCATATTCTATTTGTGTTTTCATGCTCAATCTTGTTAAAGAAATCTTCAAAGTTTTTCAGAGTTTCATTTTTATGAGTTAGAAATTTGACCCAAGTGAACCTAGAGAAATCATTACAATGACAAAACCAAAACGTTTGCCATTGAGACTAAGTGTTCTAGTAGGTCCAAATAGGTCCATGTGCAACAGTTTAAATGGTTTTGAAGTAATTATTGGTGCATTGGATTTGAAAGATTTTCTAGTTTGTTTACTCTATGCACATGCATCACAGAAGCTCAATTCTTTAGAAGAGTGAATTTCAGGAAGTCCTTTTACCAATTTCAATCTCATGATTTTGTTCAAAATATTAAAGCTTGCATAACCTAACCTACGATCCTTTTTATTTGCAACAAGACACAAGTTTTTATTTTTGGGTTCATCTAGATCAACTAGATAAATGTTATTGACTCTTTTACTAGAAAGCTTAACAGTTCCTAAGACCTCATCAATTATTTGACATGCCTCTGAGTCAAAAATAACTTAGCGGCCTTTATCACACAATTGACTAATACATAGCAAGTTGTGATTAAGACCTTCAACAAGCAGCACATTCTCAATGGAGTTAGAGGCATCCTTACCTACCTTACCTGTGCCAATTATTCGGCCTTTATTGTTACCTCCAAAAACAACTTGTCCACCATCTTTTTCAACCAAAAAGCAAAATTTCTCTTTATCTCCTGTCATGTGCCTTGAGTAGTCACTATCCAAGTACCACTTATTTTGATTCTGGGCTGCTAGGCATTCCTGCAAGGACAAATCAAAAGAAGAGTTTTGGTACCCAAATTACTTTGGGTCCCATGCTTTCATTCATGCTAGAAAGTAAATTCTTTGGAATCCACATTTGTTTGCATTTTATCATGCTCATCTTATTCCAGCATTGTAACTCAGTATGACCAAACTTTTTACAAAATTTTCATAATGAAGTTTGAATTTTTTAGATTCTTTTGTTGTTGCTTTGAGCATGTGAGTTTCTGTTGATTTGTAATTTTTTGTCCTTTATATAGTTTTGTTGGTCTGGATCTGTCAACAGACTGCCATACCTGTCGATAGTCTAGCTTCTGATATGAGTATTTGTTGACAGGTGCTCTCACTTGTCGACCAATCCAATTCTTCTGCTTGGTTTTCTTTTCATTCTGATCTTTGTTTTTAAGATGAACTTGTTTATTTGTACTTGAATTGTGCTGAACAAAAGATGTGATTAGTGTTTGTCCAAATTTCTTTTGGTTCTCACTTTGAAACCCAAGTCCATGTCTAGTTGTATTTAACTTAACTCCTAGAACAGCATCAAGGTTTTCCTTCCCCTTAACAAATCTTGACAAAACTTTATTTTTGTTTTTCAGTTCCTTTTGAACTTCTTCCATTTTCTTTTGAGTCTTTTGATTCTCATTTTGAAGTTTTTCAACAGATTCATTTAGAGCTTGTTTTGCTTTTTCATTTTCTTGAAATTTTTCTTTCCTGCAGTCTATTTCAACATGGAAGTTTTCCTTTTCATTTTTCAGTAAATTTATTTCTCTGTTCAGAATTTCAACTTGTTCATCAACACTTGGGTTATGCACAAGGTTATTGATTTTCTTTTTCAAGGCTTTGCTTTCGGATCGATATTCACAAAATTTTTCAAATGGCATAGTATAAGACTATTCCCATTCTTCAACTGTATAGCTTTCAAAGCAAGAGTTTACCTCATTAGAGTCATCATTCTTTGCCATCAAGCACTTTATTTCATCATCTTTTCATCATTAGATTCCTCTTGATCACGTTCATCTTCATCTTCATCACTCCATGTTGCCATCATGGCTCTGGGCTTTTTGTATGCAAGTTTCTTCTTTATCAGCTTCTTTTTGAGCTCTGGGCATTCACTTCTCATATGCCCTTATATTTTGCATTCATAGCAAACAACTATGTCATTTTTCTTATTTGTATCAAACTTGTTTGCAAAATCTCTTTTAAGAGGAGTTTTGAAGTTACCTTGTCCCTTCTTCCTAAACTTGAGAAATTTCTTGAATTGTCTAATCAGTATGGCCATCTCATCATTTTCGCTTTCACTAGACATTTCATTTTCATCCTATTCTTGTTCAATTTCTTTTTTAGAACTTGATGAGGCTTTACTAGAAGCTTTCAATGCAATTGATTTTCTTGGAGTGACCTCAGATTCTTTTCTTTTCAAATTGATTTCGTAAGTCATTAATGATCCTATCAATTCATCTAGTTGCATTATGGACAAGTCTTTAGAATCCTCAATGACTGTGGCCTTAGTGTGCCAAGCAGATGGAAGAGACTGAAGTTTCTTCCTCACTAAGTCACTTTCACTGTATTCTTTCTTAAGACTTTTCAGACCATTGATAATTATCATAAATCGAGCAAACATGTCTGAGATAGTTTCTTCATTGTTCATTTTAAACATTTCATATTCAGAAACAAGCATGCTAGCTTTGGTTTCTCTTACCTTAGATGTACCTTCATAGATGAGTTCCAGTTTGTTCCACATCTCCTTTATAGATGAGCATGTGGAGACTCTGCAGTACTCCTTTGGATGCACAGCACACTGTATCATGTTCATGGCACTCCAATTCAGAGTTGCCCTTCGAATTTGCTCCCTTGTCCAAGTGTCCTCATCAGCAGGTAGCTCATAAGATCCTTTGCTCACGATCTTCCATAGCTCATAGTCTTGAGCTCTTAGAAATACCTGCATATGATTTTCCCAATAGGTAAAATCAGTTCCATCAAAGAAAGGAGGCCTAGACACTGAGTGTCCTTCATCTAAAAATCCCCTGCTAATATTCATCATACAGAATCTTTCCCGGTCGTTAAATCAAGCAAATTAAAACATGAAATCAGAGAAACCTTCTCTAATACCAATTGAAGAGTGTGCATAATTAGTCCTAAATGGAATCTATAAGGGGGGTTGAATAGATTACCACCAATTTAAAAATGAAGAACACTTAGATTCAAGATCCAGAAAGATTATGGAAAACTGGTGAGAATGTAGATCAAATTCAAGTCCAGTTGTGTGTGTAGAGTGTGAACTAATTAGCAATGTGAAGAAGTTGAAGCCAATCAAACGTACCTATCAAGCATCTAACGATGGAGCAAAGAACAAACCATAAGACACGATGATTTATGGTGGTTCGGATTACACAACTTGTGTATCCTACATCCACAGGCCACACACACATGCCAAACTACTTATAAGCAAGATCAATACAAACAATCACACACACAAGATCTGAGATGATCAAGACCTCAGATCAAACCACACACACGTGAATTGAACACAAGGATTGCTCAATTCAACATCACACACTTGAATTGAAGAATTGAAGTGCAAGAAAGAATTCAGAGTATAAGAGAAATAGATGAGATTGTAGAATTCTTCAGGTCCTTTGTTCAAATCCTCTTTTGACTTCGAATTGCAGATGATCTGATGTGGATGCTTGAGCTTTCAGGATGAATTTGCTCCAATTTGATCTCCTGAGTCGGATCTCCTGGTTGTTGGTCCTTGGAGCTTGAAGCAGAGCACTAATGAGCCTTCCTCTAGATCTTCTGAGCTTTGGAAATAGTGTGGAGGCTTCTTAGTCCGAAAAAGAGGCTAAGGGGTCTTTATATAGGTGTGTCCTAGTCTCACACAACCATTGTGATTTGTGTGTATGAGAAAAGGACGCCCTAATAAAGGGCACATGTTGTTCACGTGTTGGAACTTAACCGGCGGCTGTCGACAGATGCACATCAGATGTCCACAGCTACTACAGCAAGTCTGCCATCCAAAAGTGTATTCTTGAATCTTAGGCTAGGTCAACAGGTGCATCCTGCTGTCGACAGCTACTGCTTGCTTTGATTTTCCAGAAGCTCATTTTTGGATAGTCATCAATGGTTGTCGACAGATGCAAGGGTGCTGTCGGCAGCTACTACTTGAGGTCATCCATCCAGAAGCTTTTTACTATGGATTTCTTCAGGTTGTCGACAAGCATGACTGTGGTCGTCGACAACTACTTGTGCACTGCCTTTTTCATGTGATCTCCTACAAGAAACAAACATCAATTTAGATATCATGTAGTTAATATGGTGTATGCACAATCTTTATGTCATTGTGTCATCATCAAAAACATACAATCTTATGAATGTTCATGCACTCACAACTCAACACCCAGGATCTGACGTTGAAGCTCAATGACAAAATCAATGCACCAACTACATGCAACGATCAGGAAGACAGTAGGGGTCACCATGAGAAGTTTATATCTGCTCCACCCAATTAATTTTTGCATCTACCAACAATAGTACCAATGCTGATTAGGTGTTTGATGAAAATCCTAGTCTAAACCAAAGTCACAGAGTTGAAGCTCAATCTCCTAAGGGCAAAGAATCAGATCTGGACCAACTCCAGACTTCTCACTAGTGTAACCTCCAAGAAGATACTCCCCACACGGGCTAGGATAATCAAGGGCAAATGGAAGACAACCTCACAGAGTCAAGCATTGAAGGAATACAGATAGAACCTACTGCTGACAGGGTGTTCGATAAATTGCCTGAACCACAAAAAAATCACAAAGAGGATGTCAATGTCAAGGAAGATAACGGGATGGCCAAGTTAACTACCATAGATGAAGGTATTATCATTTCCCTCCCTATTCTGCATAACATTAGAGCTTCTCCTGGAGTGGCTCCATCAGAGGAAGACAACCTCAACACACTCCATGCGGCCTTTGCTGGAAAACACAGGGCAATGCCAACAAAAGAGGAAGGTGTTTGCACCTGAGGGGACCTGTGCTGCATAGCTTCCACATCTGATGTCAATGCAAACAAATCATAATTTCCTAATATGAAATATACGGGGCATTGGAAATGCTTGGTCCATTAGTAGATTGAAACTTTTGAAACGTAAACACAATCTGTCCATCATAGCTATTATACAACCAAAGAAGATCACATCTTGCATAGAAAGATACAGAAATAAACTCCATATGGCCCACTGTATAGCAAACGTGGATGATCATGCCCGTATATGGATTTTTTGGGAGGAAAATGTACAGATTTTGAAAACTACTTCAAATGACCAGTTCATTACTGTTTCTATATCTTAAACTTTTTGCAAAGTTTTTTATCTATTTGTGGTGCATGCTAGCTGTTCTGTAATTGATAGAAGAACACTCTGGGATTATCTTATGGATTTCTCTATAGTATGCTCTAATTGGTGGGGATTTTAATAGCTACTTGGACTTACATGAAAAGAAAGGTGGCAAGAGGAATTATTCTAGATCCATCATGAACTTCCAAGCTTGTGTTTCAGCTGCAAGGCTCGAGGATGCTAGTTTCATTAGAATAAATACACCTGGTTCAATGGGCAACAACATAATGGCATATGGATAAGGATTGAAAGGATTCTTTTCAATGCTGAGTGGGCAATCTCCTGCCCAGCAGTCCGAGTTGAACACCTTGACAAATCTTGCAGTGACCATAGTCCATTGCTTATTTCCAGTTTGAGGAAGGAAACCAAGGGTCCATCTAGGTCACCTTCCAACACATGTAGTGCTTACATGAAAAGTTCATCTATGTCACGTCCCGAGAATTACGTAGCGGATAATATTTGGATAATTCGAGTCGATATTCCGAGACGTGAACAGTCGGAAAATAAGCCTCTAGCTAGCACGCACTAAATGTATATCAATGCAACATCATAATAGGGCCCAAATAGTGAACTCAATTGAAATTGTATTCAAAACTCATCTCATTGTTTCGAAGGGAACTAATACAACTCTTTAAATATTGAGAAACATGACTAAGACTCAATAAAAGGAAAAGTACATAATTCCTCACTATCTACTACATGAATCTAACTCTGCAAGCAAACTAACTCTAGATAGACACATGTGGTGGAACGCTCATCACTCGGATGCATTCCCATCCTCAACTTGCTCCTCTGCTTGTACATCATAGTCACCTAGAATGGTTAAAAGTAGAGAATGAGCAAACTAGCCCAGCAGGATTTATATCTCAATGTGTGGGCAATGATATAAGTGATTAGCAATTTAGAACTAGGTAAGCACAATTGTTATGATATGCATGTACGAATAAAACTCATTTAAAACATGATACATGAACAAGCTAGATAGAGTGATTATGATAGAGCAAGATATAGAACGATATAACGAGCAAGATATTATCAATAGTGAGGCATGTAACAAGCACGCAAGATATCACTTTAAATTGCAATAATTGCAGGATGGCCATATCACACAAGCAAGCAAGCATGAGCACGATCATGTAACATTAATCAAGCACGAAGACACTAATGTACACCAAGGAAAGATCCACCTTGAATGCATACTAGGACATGTGTATGTGGTCATTGTATCTAGCATTCAACACGCAAGTACTCCTAGCACAGATGCAACGCCAGTAATCATTATACCCCATGGTTAACAGTATATTTATGACTCTCCGTCATTGGGGTCAGATTGGAGCCCTTGGACACTCTCCGTGCCCGATCAGCATCTCACTAGTTTTAAATGTGGATACCTACAATCATCAATGGCAAATAAGAGTTTCAAGATATAAGCAAGTGTAATGTCATGTTTATGATGATGATGAGAACAAGTAGCAAGTAAGGTGAACATGATTTCATGATAGTCACTAGTCAAGAGATAATTTCGGCAGCATAACGACGCACTTTAAGCTTAGTTATCTCTTTACATTAATGGCTTAAGTTCAATCTTTCAAATCACTTTCGCGAGAACAAGATGAGAGAGGAAGTGCACGCTATCTCCAGGGAACTTCAATGGTACAACCAACTCGGTCTCCATGAGGGAATCCACGGAGTACGGAGATTTATGGAGGTCTTAGAGAAAAGGTCAATAGTCTGTCGATACGGAATGACCGACGGAGAGTTTCCAACTCCCCAAGAAAGGGCTGCCTATATGTGCAAGTGTGTAGTGAAGTACGTGTCTCAATCCACATTCCACCGGTTTAAAACAACGTGGAAAGCAAGTAACATGAATGACATGAGATTGGAATACGCATTTAGCTAAAAGAGCACTGCTTGATCAGGGTCAGTCATTAGGTCTCAATCCACATTCCACCCTGTGCCGCCAGGTTCTTCAGGGTTTTAAAAGAGCACTGGTTGATCTTTAAAATGTGTTATTTGGACTTCTGGATGTATGTGCACATTGTAAATATTGTATGTGGTCAGGGTCAGTCATTAGGTCATGTCATGAGGATATTTTGAATTTCTGTACATAGTGTTAATTATTGAAAATTTTTTATTAATGAAAGAAGTATGGTTTATCAATGTTTAATCCTGAAATTTTGATTTGTTGCATGTTAGGGTTTTAGAAATTTTCTCTATTAGTATAAAGACTATTTTCATGTGTTTGAACTGTTAAGCACGACTGTCTTCATGTAAACCATGTATGAATGAATTTGTTACTAAATAGGCCTGTAATCTGTCTTAATTAGTAAAATTATGTATACTATTCAAAAAAATCTGGAAAATTGAATATGTGATATGTTTACTGTTAATAATCTGTGATAACAATTTGAGTCTATTTTGATGACAGTAAGTTTGGTTCTTAATTACACAATGGAAAATAGTCAAACTGAACATGTTAGATTAAATCTGTGTGATTCAGTAAGTAAGCAGCATGTATAGGACCGTGATATGAGTATTTTATTTTTGTCAACAGTAGTATCATGTTAGGAAAACTTAAGTATATGTGAATGGATGAAAGTGAGTATAATTGTGCTGAAAGGTACATGGAAAATGTGTAAACAATGTGGTAATGTGTAATTTGTTAAAAGTGTGTGTAAAAGTATTAAATAGTGCATGCAAATAATGTAAATGAATGTGATGAAATGTGATAATGTGCTAATGTAAAATTGGGCCGAGATTGACACTGCTTCCATAGAGGTCTGAGAGTTGTACCATAGAAAAGTCCCTATGGAAGGCTCAACGTTGTGAAATATATCCTAAGGGCATTAGGATGAAACCCTAGAGGTGGACAAGTACCACTAGATACGGTGGAGAGGGCTTCTCCCGGTCTGCGCAGTTACCAAGATTCACCACTAGATTGCCCAGGTGGCGGGTGTGTCAAGTGATGTGATGTGCTATGTGATATGGGTGTGTGCTTCCTCTAGATGGTAGTTAGGACTATGTGTCACGGCAACTTAAGTGATAAAATGTGAATAAAGTCCAAAGTGAAGTGTGAATGTGGCACGTGGTGAGTGCAATGATGTGACATGTGATAAGTGAAAGTGCAAGAGAAAACTATGTGAAAATGTGTAAAATGATGTGCACGGGAGAGTAAATGTTAATGAGAGTATAAATGCATATATCCATAATAATCATGTGATAATATGTTGACGTAATATCATGTTTAATATTATGTTATATAGTTCAATAACATCCATGTAGTAGTGTATGTGAACATGTGAATTGGGGCAATGTGAAAGATGAGCATGTGGAATTGTTAAACGAATAAGATAGCATGTGAACAAATGTAAAACCATGGAATTGTGTTTAATTCATGTCAAAACAGCAAGCAAAGTATGATTATAATTGTGATAAATACATGAAAGAATGTTTAAGTTCCATGATAGACATGCAATTCACTTAGTACATAGTTCTATGCTTAAATTGCTTATAGTTGCCAACCGAAAAAAAATATGTTTTAAACCTTCAATGCATGTTTAATAATATGTGGTGTCATGTGTAATTGTGATTTAATTAAAACAGCAAATGAAATGTGTAATTAAATGTGAAAAGTGCATGTGAAATATGAATAGATATCATGCTAGGTTGCTCATTTCTTTGTGCTTAACTCCGTGCTCTAGTTGGTAGAGTTGCACCATACTATGGATAATATTTAGATTGTTAAATCATGATACATGTTGGGTGTAGAAAGTATGTATAGGTGTATGTTTATTATCCATGATTTACAATGAGCATGTGTTAGTCAAAAACATGATTAGGTAGTTTATGTATGTTGAAAAATTTATAAAGCATGTGCCCTGAAATTCATTATGGTGTAAAGGATAGTATGTGTTTCCGTATTGCTTAATAGTTAGTATGTGTGTGATATGTGTAAGGTTGTATGTCTTTAGATTGCTTGCTGGGTCTTTTAGACTCATACTTGCTTCGGCGTACAGGTGTGACAGGTGTTTCCGTACCTGAGGAGGGTGTAGCGAAGATCGACGGGGAAAAAGAGGAGTACTTGCTTGTGAAAACATTTTCATAGTTACTTTATTTCATAGTTCGAATAATGTTATTCATATGGACAATGTAGTTCTTTTGAAATTGTAATAATTTGACATTGTCATTTCTTTCATTGCTATATAGACTGTGGAATGTGTGATGATGATGGAATAAAGTTGAGTTATTTCTTTTATTCCCGCTGTACTCAATTGCTATTCATGTACATATCAGCCTATCGTTTAGTGTTGGGTTATTATCCCACTGTAATGACACCCTTTGTACCGATGGGATTGGTATAATTGTACCGGTATGAAGAGGGTCGTTACAAATTGCATTAGGATTTGCCCTAATTACCTCTTCCTATTTTCAGCTCAATTAGGGTTACGAATTTCTGGGGTATTTTCTTGCTTCATTTTATTCCTAGGACAAAAGTTGATCATTGGCCCAATTCTGATAATGGGTCATCAATACACATTGTTGGAAGTCTCTCCAACATTTTTATTTCATTTATGTTCATGTTATATCCCATGGTAACGTTTTTTCCGACTTTGTTTCCTAATTTAGATAATTAGTCACAATGTGACGTAAACTTAGTCAATCGGATTTTCCGTTGCATGAATTTCTTCGTGGAACATTTAGGAATAATGTTTGGGGTTGAATTATAATTTTTACAAAATTTCTCGATGTGTTCTTGTACATATGATAATGGTACGTATGTTCTACCATTTCGATAATATGGAAATTATTTATTTCCATTTATTTAAAATTTAAATCACTGAATTTTCTGAGGTGCTACACCCTCCCTCACTTAAGAAAATTTGGTCCCCAAGTTCATAGATAGAATTTATTGTACAAGTGAGGTGTACTTACTTGTGAACAACTCCGGATATCTTTTGCGCATAGCTTCCTCAGTTTCCCACGTGTCATCTTCTTCCAGACGTTGATTCCATCTAACTCGTACTGGTGGGATGACCTTGTTCCTTAGCTGGCGTAGTTCCTGATCCATGATCTAAATCGTCCTCTCTTGATATGTTCTATCTTTGTTGAACTCCAAGAGTTCATAGTCTACGACATGATAAGGATCTTGTACATACTTCTTCAACATGGATATGTGAAACAATTGTGTATTCCATTCAATTGTGGTGGTAATGCCAAACAGTATGCAACTTCTCAGATTCTTTCGAGGATTTCGAAAGGCCCAACAAACCTTGGTGACAACTTGCCTTTGATGCCAAACCACCTAATCCCACGGCCTAGAGACACTTTTAAGAATACATGATCACCAACCTGAAATTCCAGGTCTCTCCTTCTATTGTCTGCATATGCCTTTTGTCTTTGCTGTGCTACTGCCATTCTTTCTCTGATAAGCTTCACCTTCTCTATAGTTTCCCTTATCATCTCTGGTCCTAGCACTTGCCTTTCGCCAACTTCATACCAGCATATTGGAGATCGACAACTCCTGCCATAGAGTGCTTCAAATGGTGCCATTTGAATACTAGCTTGGTAGCTATTATTGTAGGCGAACTCCACAAGAGGTAAGTGTTGGGTCGAGATGGCACAAATGATGTCTTAAATGGGGTGAATAGGCCATCTTGACCTTTTTAAAATTTTATCTGAAATTAGACAACACTAATAGAACTGTTAGAATTTAGTGTAGTGTGTGATTCAAGTGTAAATTGGCGGAAACAATCACACAAATGCACAAGGAATTTTATCCTGGTTCGACCCTTCCCACATGGAAGTCCTACGTCCAGTCCTCAAGCAAACCACTTGAGATTTCACTAACTGCCAAGAATACTTGTCCTTCTCTCACCCTTAAGAGTTATAACAAGCCCACTTGCTCCCAATTAAGTCTTCCCTCAACAAGGGTACAACAACTACCTTTCACAAGGTCTTCCCTTTACAAAAAGGACACAACAAGAACAAACCTCCTGCAGGTTTACACAGACAGAATTGAAAGAACACTGGTTGGTTTGCTT
Organism: Colocasia esculenta; assembly: GCA_014218235.1. Classification (NCBI taxonomy): domain Eukaryota; kingdom Viridiplantae; phylum Streptophyta; class Magnoliopsida; order Alismatales; family Araceae; genus Colocasia; species Colocasia esculenta. The sequence continues at coordinate 80,939,227 of CM024758.1, forward strand.
CAAAGAATGAGCAAACACAACAAATTCAGAAAGGAGTAAAAATAAGAACTACAACTGTGATCCTTTCTGAATCAGGAAGGGTGGACTAAAGAATATCTAATTACAAATTCCACCCAACAAGACTTCTGTGAGGAAGAGAGCTTGGAGATTTTCTTATTGAAGAAGCTCTCAATTTTGCATCTCAGGAAAAGGCTTGTAGAAGCTCTTGCTAGCATAAGGCAGGAGTGAGTTGAATGAATTGCTAGCTGGTTTCACACTTGGTGTCTCCTCTTGTTCAAACTTCGGCTTCTATATATGCTTCAGAGGATGTATCCATTTGAAACTATCCATTGGAGATCTAGCCATTTGAGGAGAGGTCTTTGATCCTTTGGGTGCAGATGAGATTTTGATTATCCATTAGTTCTTTAGCTTTTTAGATTTCCAACGGCTTCAGACCATGCTTGTAGCTTCTTAGCTTAGAGGTCAGCCTCTAATTAATGTTTTATGAAAGCTCCATGCTGAAAACGTGCCTAATAAATGTTCTGCAACAAGGATAAGACAAAAGAAAAGATAACCCATACTTTTTGAGGTAGGTGAGTCAGAGATATATGTAAAGTATGGAAACCTCGGACAGACAAATTTTCAGGGCAATAAAAGACAGACAGATAGTTGCACCCAAAAAGTAAGGTGAGGTTCTGACAGTGGTAGGTGAGCCTCTGTCAGATACCCATGCGTCTGATGGTAATAAATGCAAGACATCGCTGAACGAAAAGAAAACCTGAACTTGAGGCATAAAGCAAGAGACCAATTTGAATAAATGTTTTAGACATTTTTACAGATATTTTTTGTGGCTGTTTTGAGTTAATATATCCTATCTGTCAGAATATATTAAATAATAATATCATGACAGGATATAATTTGAATGATATATAGGTGCTATATGTTCTACAGAAGATATCATTAAGCAAATGTGATACCAAACAATCAACATTTCATGAAACTATAAAAATAATATTTGCATAGAAAAAGTGAAGTGCAGAAGTTGTCAGATAAGTCGGAGATAAAAAGAGATGTACTTCGACTCTCTGAGTCGGAGTCTAAGACATGAGAGATAGAGTAAAATTGACTCTTACAGAAGTCCCAGAAGAAATTCGACTTCATAAAGTCAGAGTGAACTTATTCGACTTCCTGGAGTTGGATATCAACGAAGAGATTTTTGACTTTCTCAGAGTATTTAAAACATATGTATCAATAAATGGAAATAAATAATTTCCATAATATCAAAGTATTTAAAACATACGTATCATTATCGTATGTGCTAAAACACATCGGAAAAATCCATAAAAATTATAATCAACCCCACACATTATTCCTAAGTGTTCCAAGAAGAAATTTTTGCGACAAAAAATCTGATTAACCAAGTGTACATCACATGGTGACCGATTATCAAATAAGGAAACAAGTCGGAAAACCGTTAACACGGAAATACGACGCAATCATAAATTAAATAAAATGTTGGAGAGACTTCCAACATTATATATTATGACCCAATATCATAATTGGGCCATGGACAACATTTGGCCCAAAAATCAAATGAAGCAAGAAAATGCATGGAAATTCATAGCTTAAATAGCTGAAATTAGAAAGAGGCAATTAGAGTTGAATTGGGATGAGAACATGCATTCTTGGCACCCAAATTTGTGCTAACTATGGTGGGAGGTTTCCTAAAGCCTCACACACTCCAATAGAGGAAGAAATCATCAAATTAGGAAGTAACAAGCCAAAACCGCAACCATAGTTTCCTTGTCACAATAGGACTCCTAAACACCATGGTTTGCTTAAATACTCTCCATTAAACCCTAGGGATGAGTTTTACAACTGTGTTGGTCATGTGAGGAGTGCTGCGTGGCGATCGACCATAAGAAGCTCATCTTCTTCCTCTGTTTGTCTGCTACAACCTGTGCAAACCATCCCCTTGGAGTCGAGCAAAGGTAGTCAAACCAAAATCCCTTCATGCAAGGCTTATACCCCTGGAAAGAGGGTCAAGGCTACGTTCTAACCCAGTGGAATGCCCAATTTCCATGCAGTATACACGGAGTATTAGGCATTCTTCAAACAGTGGTCTGAACAAGGGATTTCTGAAGAAAGACTTCAAAACCCCAGAAGGTTGTTGTTCTCCAGCCAAACCTTAACAAATCTTATAACCAATGTATAGAGCATCAAGTCTAATTTTATGTCCAGTTGGTTTCATCAAATTTCAATGATTAGATTTTGAATTATAGTCGTTTTGCCAAAGTCGCGCATGTTAGGGTATTTTCCTTTTTAAGTCGATTTATCACGCATCTCAAGGCCATTTTAAATTATTTAAAACTCATAGTTTGCATCTATTCCATGTTCCAACAACTTTCATGTTGAGACTTTTGTCCTAAAAGCCCTAGTCTAGGAGTTATAGCGTTGTATGAATCGCACCCTGTGTTCCTGCGTTTGAACGTTTTCGGTCTGCCGTTGAAACACGTCCGGTCCTGAGGACGCGTTTCAAGCCTCTGGTGTCGTGACGCTGCTGGGCGATGTGACCATCTGAAAGGCGTTCGAAGACCCCGATGCATTGTGCGTTGACCCGTCAACTGCCCGCGTGGGTCTACGCGCCGCCTGGGAGTCAGCGCCAGTCTGAATCGCGGTCGGATACCGCGACGCGTTTCAGAGGTTTTTCCCGCCCAAACCATTATTAAACGATTTTTTGTAGACGCGTCACTTCACCCCGACGCAATTTTATCATTAACGCGGTCAGGACTATGGACGCAATTTGGCTTCTTCAAGGTTTTGACTGTTTTGACTGTACATTACACTTTTAAATGCATCCACTGTACAGGACGCGTATTTATATGCTTACCCGAGGTCAGTTTAACATGTTTACAAGTGTATAATTTGTATGTCTTGGTCTGATCATTACATGATATCTGTTTAATGGCTTAAAAGTGTTTAACCCATTTAAAAAGCTTTAATTACATAGACATTATTCTAATGCTTTCTTAATGACGTGATCATTCATGCAACTTGTGATTTAATCTTCCTACTGTTCTACCATGTTAAATGATCATTATTATCTTAAAATCTTGCAAACTCATGTGCAGTTAAATGCATTGTTCATTGCATGTCATCATGTTAAGTGCTTTCCGCGAGTTTAAGACCGATGGTTTGTGAATTGAGACACGCGTACATCACTACACACTTGCACATCTAGGCAGCCCTTTCTGGGGATTGGAAGCTCTCTATCGGTCATTCCGAATCGATAAACTAGTGACCTTTTCTCTAAGACCTCCGTAAATCTCTGCTCTCCGTGGATTCCCACATGGAGGTCGAGTTGGTTGTATCATTGAAGTTCCCTAGAGATAGCGTGCACTTCCTCTCTCATCTTGTTCTCGTGAGTGTGATTTACAATCTAGACTAAAGCCATTATGTAAAGATTGAATTAAAGTATAATTGTGCCGTTATGCTGCCAAATTTATCTCTTGACCATTGTTATCATGAAATCATATTCAATTTACTATTACTTGTTCTCATCATCATCGTGAAGATGACATTATACATGCTTACTTATTGAAACTCTCATTGGCCTTTGTTAATGACTGTGGGTATCTACATTTAATATTTAAGTGAGATGCTGACTGGGCACGACGAGTGTCCAAGGGCTCCAGTCTAGCCCCAATGACGTAGAGTCATAAATATACTATTAACCATGGGGTATAATGATTACTGGCGTTGCATCTGCGCTGGGAGTCGTGCGTGCGTGTTGAATGATAGATACAATAACCACATACACGTGTCCTATGTACATTCTTGATGGATCTTTTCTTGGTGTACATTAGTGTCTTCGTGCCTGATTAGTGTTACATGATCGTGCTCATGCGTTCTTGCTTGCTTGCTTGAGTGATATGGCCATCGTGCATTTAATGCAATTGTTCTTGACATCAAGTGAAATCTTGCGTGCTTGTACAAAGAGATATAATGCTAGTTCTATCTTGTTATCTTGTTCTAGATCTTGTTCTATCATGATCATTCTATCTAGCTTGTCTATGTATCATATTTAATGAGTTTTATTTGTACATGCTATCATGACATTCATCGTGCTTACCTAGTTCTAAACTGTTAATCACTTATATCATTGCCCGCACATTGAGATATAAATCCTACTAGGGTAGTTTGATCATCCCCTACTTTTACCCAATCTAGGTGACTATGATGTTCAAGAGGAGGAGCAAGTCGAGGATGGGAATGCGTCCGAGTGATGAGCATTCCAATTATGAGTCTATCTATAGTTAGTTTTATTTTGAGTGTTAGAACGTGCAGTAGGAAGTGAGGAATAGAATGTACTTTTCTTTTTATTAGTCTTAGTCCTGTAATAGTTTCCATTTGGAATACAATGAGTTGAGATTTGAATACAAGATTAGTTGAGTCAATATTTGGCCCTATGATGATGTATGTTGTTATACATTTAGTGCGTGCTAGCTAGAGGCTTATTTGCCGACTATTCACATCTCTAGATATTGTCTCGAATTATTCGCACTATTAACATCCCTGCGTAATTCTCGGACGTGACAGTTTAGTGGTATCAGAGCCTAGGAGTACCAAATAGGATATATGTCTCAGGCTTAGGAGATACCTATGAAACCTAGGTCATGGAAATTAAATACAGTACCTGGTGAGAATGGGTAGAGACTGAGAATATGTTAGAATGAACAAACACTCCTTCCCCATTGACTCTTATAATGTATCTAGAGACATTGATTGGTTTCCATCCTTTTCTTAGGAACCCTCATAACTCTCTCTCACTTCACTGCAATGGCTCACAATCAGTGGCAAGCTATGCAAGAAACCATGGCTAGATTGACTCAGGCTTTATAAAATGTGGTTCAGGATGGAAATCAGGCTTGCTGCTGCTAGGAATGGAGCGAGTGATTTACACCGCAACTTTAGGAGTTTGAACCCTCCTCGTTTCAGGATCCCTTGATCTGGACGAAGCGGAGAACTGGCAGGAGGATAGAAAGGATTTTCCAAGTTATGCAATGCACCAATAGGGAGAAGGTGGTACTGACCACTTTTCAATTCACTAAGGATGCTCGAGTATGGTGGAAGGCCACATCGGCCCACCTGCCTAATGTTGGCGAACTGGAGTGGGCTGGATTCCTGGAGATATTCCGGGAAAAATATTTCTCTGAAAGAGTGAAGGAGAAGAAAGCGTGGAATTTGCCGCACTGAAGCAGAAGGGAATGTCCGTAGCTGAGTATGAAGCTCAGTTCACGCGGTTGGCTGTGTATGACCCACATCTGGTGGGCACGAAAAGGCTGAAGGCAAATCAGTTCATGGATGGGCTCAGGCCCGTGTTCATGGAGAAGCTCGGACCTCACAACATTCAAACTTACACTGAGATGGTCCAAAGAGCTCAGCTGGTAGAAGACACCATGGCCAAAGTAGAGGGCATGAGGGGCAAGGACAACTCGAAGCCGGTCTTCGTCAGAAGGGAGCACCTAATATTGCTTTCAACTTTTCGTAACAACAACAACAAGAGACCGAATGCCGGAAGGGATGTTGCTGGAGACAAGAGAGTCAAAGTGGAAGGTAGGCAGTTGGCGAAAAACTACAAATTCTGTGATAAACCAGGGCACCGAGCTGAAGAATGCTGGAAGAAACTCGGGGCGTGCTTGAAATACGGGGGTCGTGACCACCGTATTCCTTACTGTCCTATGCTGAAGGATCAGCCAGGAAGAGCTCAGAATGTACCACGGCGTTAGGGACGCCTTAATGCTGTCATAGAAGCTGACCTACCCGAGGAAGGGGGTATGGTTGAAGGTACCATTTCCATACACTCTCAACCTGCATTTGTGCTTATTGATACTGGAGCTGCATATTCATTTATTTCCACCACATTTGTTGCAACTCTACCTGTCAAACCTGTACCCTTGAAATCCAAGATCACTATAGCTTCTCCCCTAGGCTCAGAATCTGAACTCACTCACTACTTGCCAAAATGTGAAACCATAATTGAAGGACACAATCTCCCAGCCGACCTATCTTTTTAGACATGAAGGGTTATGATGTAATTTTGGGGGTTGATTGGATAATTGAATATGATGCCGATGTAAACTGTCGCCATAGGAGGGTCACCTTCAAAAGACCAAACCTTCCAAATCTATTACTACTTGGCACCCGTTATCATAAACACCCGGTCTTGATATCCTCTCTTAAGGCTGCTAAGCTGATCAACCAGGGTTGTAATGCTTTCTTTGTTTCAGTCTTGGCAACTGAAAAGAAGAACCCAACTTTAGAAGACATTCCCATAGCCAAGGACTATCCTGATGTATTTCCAGAGACTTACCGGGTATACCACCTTAACGGGAGGTAAACTTTACCATTGAGTTACTCCCTGGGGCAGCCCCTGTTTTAAAGCTCCGTATCACATGTCCCCTGTTGAATTGCAGGAGTTGAAGAGACAGATCCAAGAATTGCTAGATCAGGTTTTATTAGGCCTATCACATCCCCATCGGGAGCACCAGTGCTATTTGTCAGGAAGAAGGGCGGAACAATGAGGCTATGCATTGATTACCGTCAGTTAAACAAGTTGACAATAGAGAATAAGTATCCACTACCCCGCATCGATGAGCTATTTGACCAGATCTCTGGTGCACAATATTTCTCCAAGATAGATCTAAGATCAGGCTACCATCAACTGAGAATAAAGGAAGAGGATATTCACAAGTCTGCATTCCAGTAGATATGGTCAGTATGAGTTCATGGTCATGTCGTTTGGTTTAACAAATGCTCCAGCGGCTTTCATGCAACTTATGAACAATATTTATAGGCCATACTTGGATCAGTTTGTAGTGGTGTTCATTGATGACATTCTTATTTACTCCAAGTCCAAAGAAGAACATGAGGAACACTTGAAGGTTGCTCTGCAAGTGCTTAGAGACAATCAACTTTATGCAAAACTTAGTAAGTGTGAATTCTGGATGGAAGAAGTGTCTTTCCTTGGCAACCTCATATCCAAGGAGGGAATCTTTGTAGATCCATCTAAGGTGGACGCGGTAAAGAACTGGGCAAGGCCGACAACTGTGTCGGAGATTAGAAGCTTTCTGGGTTTAGCTGATTATTATCTTCGCTTCATTAAAGATTTCTCAAAGATAGATGTACCACTGACCAAGCTCACCAGGAAGGAAGTTTTGAAGTACACCGATGCATCCGGGATCGCCTAGGCTGTGTACTGATGCAAAATGGAAAGTTATATGCTATGCATCCAGACAATTGAAGAAGCACGAGGACAATTATCCTATACATGATCTGGAGCTAGCTGCTGTAGTCTTCGCCCTGAGATATGTCGTCATTATCTATATGGTGAGAAATTCATTGTGTTTTCTGACATAAAAGCTTGAAGTATCTATTTTCTCAGCAGACTTGAATATGAGACAACGGAGGTGGTTGGAGTATCTTAAAGACTTCGACTTCACGATCCAATATCATCCAGAAAAAGCAAATGCTATGGCAGATGCTCTAAGTAGAAAGCCAATGATCACATTATCAAGTTTAATGGTGGGCGAATAGAAGTTATTAGAAGACTTTGCCAAGTTAATATTGATGCTGACATCAAAGAGAAGGGATGCCTTGTTGCTAGTGTTAGAGCACAACCTACACTATGGAGGACATCATAAAACTCCAAGACAATGACCCTGTACTTGTGGAGATTAAGGCTAATCTAGACCAGAGGCCGGATTTCTCATTAACTGAAGATGGAGACATTGTTTCGGGATCGAGTCTGTGTACCGAACACATGCAGAGACATAGAAAATGATTATGGATGAAGCTCACAAGACCAGGTATACCATTCATCCTGGAACTACCAAATGTATTAGGATCTGAAGAGAAGCTTTTGGTGGCCAAATATGAAGAGGGAGGTGGCGGAATATGTCGCCCATGCTTAACATGTCAAAAGGTCAAGGCGGAACACTTGGGACCCGCAGGTAAACTCACCCCTAGAAATCCCGCATGGAAATGGAAGGTATAAGGATGGACTTTATTTTCGGACTACCCAAATCTAGAGGTGGATCGATGGTATCTGGGTTATAGTCGACCGCTTAACTAAGTCGGCTCACTTCTTGCCAGTGAAGATCAAGTGGTCAGTAGATGTTCTGGCTGCATTGTATGAAGGAAATAGATAGACTACATGGAGTACCAGTGTCTATCGTGTCTGATAGAGACCCTAGGTTTACATCCCACTTTTGGAAAGGACTGCACTACTCCTTGGGATCTAAACTAAACTTCAGCATGACTTTCCATCCACAGACTAATGGTCAGACGGAGAGAACCACCAGGTGATTGAAGATATGCTTAGAGCCTGTGTCCTAGATTTTGGAGGTAGCTGGCATGAACACTTACCTCATGTGGAGTTTGCCTAATAATAGCTATCAAGCTAGCATTCAAATGGCACCGTTTGAAGCACTTTATGGCAGGAGTTGCCGATCTCCAATATGCTGGTATGAAGTTGGCGAAAAACAACTGCTAGGACCATAGATGATAAGGGAAACCACGGAGAAGGTAAAGCTTATTAAAGAAAGAATGGCAGTGGCACAGCAAAGACAAAAGGCATATGCAGATAATAGAAGAAGAGACCTGGAGTTTCAGGTGGGTGATCATGTATTCTTGAAAGTGTCTCCAAGCCGTGAGATCAAGCGTTTTGGTATTGAAGGCAAGTTGTCACCAAGGTTCATCGGGCCTTTCGAAATCCTTGAAAGAGTCGGCGAGGTGGCATATCGTCTGGCTTTACCATCCACAAAATGGATGGAATACCAATGTGTTCCACATATCCATGTTGAAAAAGTATGTATGAGATCCGTGGCATGTCATAGAATATGAACTATTGGAATTCAACAAACAAAACGTATCAAGAGAAGCCGTTAAGATCATGGACCGGAACTACGCCAACTAAGGAACAGGTCATCCCACTGGTAAGGGTTAGATGGAATCAATGCATGGATGAAGACGACACGTGGGAAACCGAGGAAGCAATGCGCAAAAGATACCCGTAGCTATTCACAAGCAAGTACACCACACTTGTACATAACTTCTATACGTGAATTTGGGGACCAAATTCTCTTAAGTGGGGGGGGGTAGCACCTCGAAAATTTTAATTATATAAAATTCAAATAAATAGAATAAATAATTTCCATATATCAGAGTATTTAAAATATCATCATCATTATCGTATGTGCTAAAACACATCGAAACAATCCGTAAAAAAATTATAAATCAACCCCACACATTATTCCTAAGTGTTCCACAAAGAAATTCGTGCGACGAAAAATCTGATTAACCAAGTGTACATCACATGGTGACCGATTATCCAAATAAGGAAACAAGTCGGAAAATCGTTAACACGGAAATACGACGCAATCATAAATTAAATAAAAATATTGGAGAGACTTCTAACATTATATATTAATGACTCAATATCATAATTGGGCCAATGGACAACATTTGGCCCAAAAATCAAATGAAGCAGAAAATGCATGGAATTTATAGCTTAAATAAGCTGAAATTAGAAAGAGGCAATTAGAGTTGAATTGGGATAAGAACATGCATTCTTGGCAACCCAATTCGTGCTTAACTATGGTGGGAGGTTTCCTAAAGCCTCACACACTCCAATGGAGGAAGAAATCCTCAAATTAGGAAAGTAACAAGCCAAACCGCAACCATAGTTCCTGTCATAATAGGACTCCTAAACACCATGGTTGCTTAAATACTCTCCATTAAAACCCTAGGGATGAGTTTCACAACTTGTTGGGGTCGTGTGGAGGAGTGCTGGGTGCTGGGGAGCTGTGGATCGACCACAAGAAGATCATCTTCTTCCTATGTTTGTCTGCTACGACCTGTGCAAACCGTCCCCTTGGAGTCGAGCAAAGGTACGTCAAACCTAAATCCCATCGTGCAAGGCTTATACCCCTGGAAAGAGGGTCAAGTCTACGTTCTAACCCAAGTGGAATGCCCAATTTGCATGCAGTATACATAGAGTATTAGGCGTTCTTCAAACAGTGGTTTGAACAAGGGATTTCTGAAAAATGAGACTTTATAAACCCAGAAGGTAGGTTTTCTCAGGCCAAACCTTAACAAATCTTATGCCATGTGTAGAGCATCAGTCTAGTTTCATGTCCAGTTGGTTTCATTGAATTCCAATGAGTAGATTTTGAATTATAGGCGTTTTTCCAAGTCGCGCATGTTAGTGTCTTTTGCTGTTCAAGTCGATTTATCACGCATCTCGAGTCCATTTTAAATTATTTAAAAAATCATAGTTTGCATCTATTCCATGTTCCCAACAACTTTCATGTTGAGACTTTTGTCCGAAAAGCCCTAGTTTAGGAGTTATAAGCGTTGCATGAATCGCACCCTGTGTTTCTACGTTTTGAACGTTTTCGGTCTACCCCTTGAAACGCGTTCGGTCCTGAGGACGCGATTCAAGCCTCTGGTGTCACGACCGCTGCTGGGCGACATGACCATCTGAAAGGCATCCAAAGACCCCGACGTGATTATGCGTTGACCCGTCAACGGCCCACGTGGTCTGTGCGCGCCTGGGAGTCAACGCCTGTCTGAATCGCGGTCAATAGCCCGACACGTTTCAGAGGTTTTTCCCGCCCCAAGATTTATTAAAATGATTTTCTCTAGATGCGTCACTTCACCCCGACACGATTTATCATTAACACGACCAGGACTATGGACGCGATTTGGCTTCTTCAAGTTTTTGTTGTTTTGACTGTACAGTACACTTTAAATGCGTCCACTGTACAGGACGCGTTTTTATATGCTTACCCGAGGTCAGTTTAACATGTTTACAAGTGTATAATTTGTATGTCTTGGGTCTGATCATTACATGATATATGTTTAATGGCTTAAAAGTGTTTAACCCATTTAGAAAGCTTTAATTACCGGACTTATTCTAATTACTTTCTTAATGACGTGATCATTCATGCAACTTGTGATTTAATCTTCCTACTGTTCTACCATGTTTAAATGATCATTATTCTTAAATATTGCAAACTCATGTGTAGTTAAATGCATTGTTCATTGCATGTCATCATGTTAAGTGCTTTCCGCGAGTTTAAAGACCGATGGTTTATGAATTGAGACACGCGTACATCACTACACACTTGCACATCTAGGCAGCCTTCTTTCTTGGGATATGGAAGCTCTCTATCGGTCATTCCGAATTGATAGACTAGTGACCTTTTCTCTAAGACCTCCGTAAATCTCGCTCTCCGTGGATTCCCCATAGAGTCCGAGTTGGTTATACCATTGAAGTTCCCTAGAGATAGCGTGCACTTCCTCTCTCATCTTGTTTCTCGTGAGTGTGATTTAAAATCTAGACTAAATCCATTAATGTAAAGATTGATTAAGTATAATCGTGTCGTTATGCTGCCAAATTTATCTCTTGACCATTGTTATCATGAAATCATGTTCAATTTACTTATTACTTGTTCTCATCATCATCGTGAAGATGACATTATACATGCTTACTTATGAAACTCTCATTGCCATTGTTAATGATTGTGGGTATCTACATTTAATATTTAAGTGAGATGCTGACCGGCACGGCGAGTGTCCAAGGCTCCAGTCTAGCCCCAATGACGGAGATCATAAATAATTGTTAACCATGGGGTATAATGATTACTGGCATTGCATCTGCGCTGGAGTCGTGCGTGCGTGTTGAATAATATACAATAACCACATACACGTGTCCTAGTGTACATTCTTGATGGATCATTTCTTGGTGTACATTAGTGTCTACGCCTAATTAGTGTTACATGATCGTGCTCGTAGTTCTTGCTTGCTTGCTTGCGTGATATGGCCATCCTGCATTTAATGCAATTAGTGATATCTTACGTTCTTGAGATCAAGTGAAATCTTGCGTGCTTGTACAAAGTGATATAATGCTAGTTCTATCTTGTTATCTTGTTTCTATCATGATCACTCTATCTAGCTTGTCCATGTATCATGTTTTAATGAGTTTTATTCGTACATGCATATCATGACATTCATCGTGCTTACCTAGTTCTAAGCTGTTAATCACTTATATCATTGCCCGCACATTGAGATATAATCCTACTGGGCTAGTTTGCTCATCCCTACTTTTACCCAATCTAGGTGACTATGATGTTTTAGAGGAGGAGCAAGTCGAGGATGGGAATGCGTCTGAGTGATGAGCGTTCCAATTATGAGTATATCTATAGTTAGTTTATTTTGAGTGTCAGAACGTGTAGTAGGATGTGAGGAATAGAATGTACTTTTCTTTTTTTGAGTCTTAGTCCTGTAATAGTTTCCATTTGGAATACAATGAGTTGAATATTTGGGCCCTATGATGATGTATGTTGTTACATTTAGTGTGTGCTAGCTAGAGGCTTATTTGCTGACTGTTCACGTCTCGGGATATCGTCTCGAATTATTCCGCACTATTAACATCCGCTGCGTATTCTCGAGACGTGAACAGAATTGAAAGAACACTGGTTGGTTTGCTTCAAAGAATGAGCAAACACACAAATTCATAAAGGAGTAAATATAAGAACTACAGCTGTGATCCTTTCTGAATCAGGAAGGGTGAAATAAAGATTTCTAATTACAATTCCACCTAACAAGACTTCTGTGAGGAAAGAGCTTGGAGATTTTCTTATTGAAGAAGCTCTCAATTTTGCAGCTCGGGGAGGCTTGTAGAAGCTCTTGCTAGCAGAAGGCAGGAGTGAGTTGAATGATTGCTAGCTCGTTTCACACTTGGTGTCTCCTCTTGTTCAAGCTTCGGCTTCTATATATGCTTCAGAGGATGCATCCATTTGAAACTATCCATTGGAGATCTAGCCATTTGAGAAGAGGTCTTTGATCCTTTGGGTGCAGATGAGATTTAGAATATCCATTAGTTCTTTAGCTTTTTAGTATTCCAACGGCTTCAGACCATGCTTGTAGCTTCTTAGCTTAGAGGTCAGCCTCTAATTAATGTTTAGTGAAAGCTCCATGCTGAAAATGTGCCTAATAAATGTTCTGCACAAGGATAAGACAAAAAAAAAAGATACCCCATACTTTCTGAGGTAGGTGAGTCAGAGATATATGTAAAGTATGGAACCCTCGGACAGACCAAACTTTCAGGGCAATAAAAGACAGACAGATAGTTGCACAAAAAAGTAAGGTAAGGGTGAGGTTCTGAGAGTGGTAGGTGAGCCTCGTCAGATACCCCATGCGTCTAATGGTAATAAATGCAAGACATCTACTGAATGAAAAGAAAACTGAACTTGTGGCATAAAGCAAGAGACCAATTTGAATAAATGTTTCAGACATTTTTTACAGATATTTTTTGTGGTTGTTTTGAGTATAATATATCCTATCTGTTAGAATATATTAAATAATAATAGCATGACAGATAATTTTGAATGATATACAGGTGCTATGTGTTCTACAGAAGATATCATTAAGCAAATGTGATACCAAACAATCAACATTTCATAAAACTATAAAATAATATTTGCATAGAAAAAGTGAAGTGCAGAAGTTGTCAGGGAAGTCGGGGATAAAAAGAGATGTACTTCGACTCTCTGAAGTCGGAGTCTAAGACATGAGAGATAGAGTAAAATTCAACTCTACAGAAGTCCCAAAAGGAATTCGACTTCATAATGTCAGAGTGAACTTATTCGACTTCCTGGAGTTGGATATCAACGAAGAGAATTTTCCTCTTTCTGGGAGTCGGAAAGTAGACTTCGACTTTTGGAAATCGGAGTGAGGACTTCAAATCCTCAGTTCATAATTCGATACCCTACTTCGACTTCTCAATGTCGGAGTTTAGGATTCGACTTCTCAGGAGATGGAGTCCATACTTCGATTTCCAAAGTGAGTCCACTTCGATTTTTCATAGTCGGAGTCCACAGTCGGAGACAGTATGATACATAGTGTATTCTTTGGACTTAGAAATTTTCAAGATGGTGTTAATACAGTTTTGTTCAAAATATGTTCTGTGATATGTTGCAGTAGATTTGATTTGTAAGAAATCTTTTAAAGATTTTGTCATAGCAAAATCACCATGTTAAAATAATTTAAGTCTTCAATGATTTTCTTAGGGGTGGTTGCTCACAGTAGTGTTCATGCCCATACCTCCAAAGTCTAGAACATAGGCTCTAAGCATATCATCGATCACCTGATTTGTTCTCTCCATATGACCATCAGTTTGCGGATGGAAAGCTGTGCTAAAGTTCAGTTTAGATCCCAAAGAATAGTGAAGTCCTTTCCAAAAATGGGATGTAAACCTAGGATCTCTATCAGACACAATAGATACTGGTACCCCATGTAATCTAACTATCTCCTTTACATACAAAGCAGTCAGAACATCCACTGACAACTTGTTCTTTACCGACAGAAAGTGAGCGGACTTAGTCAAGCGGTCGACGATCACCCATATGCCGTCGAATCCACCTCTAGATTTAGGTAGTCTGAAAATGAAGTCCATCCCTATACCTTCCCATTTCTAAGCCGGGATTTCTAGGGGTTAAGTTACCTGCAGGTCGCAAGTGTTCCGCCTTGATCTTTTGACAGGTTAAGCATCTAGCACATATTCCGCCATCTCCCTCTTCATATTAGGCCACAAAAACTTCTTTTCAGATCCTGATACATTTTAGTAGTTCCAAGATGAATGGTATACCTAGTTTTGTGAGCCTCATCCATAATCATCTTCTTTGTCTCCGCATGGTCGGTACACAGACTCGATCCAGAAACAACAGTCTTCCATCTTAAGAAAGAGAAATTCGGCCTCTGGTCTAGATTAGCCTTAATCTCCACGAGCATAGGGTCATGTCTTGAAGTGCTATAATATCCTCCAATAGTGTAGGTTGTGCTCTAACACGAGCAATAAGACATACTTTCTTTTTGATGTCAGCATCAATATTTAGCTTGGCAAAGTCTTCTAATAACCTCCATTCTCCCACCATTAGACTTGACAATGTGATCATTGGCTTTCTACTCAGAGCATCTGCCATAGCATTTGCTTTACCTGGATGATATTGGATAGTGAAGTCGAAGTCTTTGAGATACTCCAACCACCTCCGCTGTCTCATATTTAATTCATGCTGAGAAAACAGATACTTCAAGCTTTTATGGTCAGAAAACACAATGAACTTCTCACCATAAAGATAGTGACGCCATATCTTCAAGGCGAAGACTACAGCAGCTAGCTCTAGATCATGTACATGATAATTGTCCTCATGCTTCTCAATTGTCTGACGCGTAGCATATGACTTTCCCATTTGTATCAGCACACACAGCCTAGGCCGATCCCGGATGCATATATGTATACTTCAAAGTTTCCCCCAGTCACTGGTTGTGTCAATACAGGTGCTGTGGTGAGGTATTCTTTCAATGCCCTGAAGCTCTCTTCACATTCGGCAGTCCATGCAAATGGATTCTCCTTCCTAGTAAGCCTAGTCAGTGGTACAACTATCTTGGAAAAATCTTTAATAAAGCGATGATAGTAACCAGCTAAACCCAAAAAGCTCTTGATCTCCGACCCAGTTATCAGACTTGCCCAGTTCTTTACCGCCTCCACCATAGATGGATCTACAGAGATTCCCTCCTTGGATATGATGTGGCCAAGGAAGACACTTCCTCCATCCAGAATTTACACTTGCTAAGTTTGGCATAGAGTTGATTATCTCTAAGCACTTGCAGAGCAACCTTCAAGT
>CM024758.1:80955054-80996127 GCA_014218235.1 Colocasia esculenta
GAATGATCACGCCGTTACATTTCTTCTCGGTGGAGGAAGTGAATGTCTCTTGCAAGGCTTTGGATTTAGCAATCATTGAAAAACCCCACAAGTCGACCCCCATGCAAGATATCCGCACACATCTCACACAGAGATTCAAGCTTCAAGAAGATTGCTTGATCAGTGTATGTGATGGAAAACACCTTATCATCAGATTCAAGAAGAAGAAGATTACCTAAGGGTTTTGCTGAAGGAATCCATGTTCATTCGTGGTAGGCTATTCAGGTTCTTTAAATGGACTATGGGTTTCTCCTTTGCGAAAGATTCATCTGTTGTATCGGTCTAGCTTCACATGCCAGGGCTCCTTGGAAACTTTTTCTATGAATATATGATAAGATCCATTGCTGGCAGTATTGGACTGGTACTACAGGTCGACACCAATACCTCAAGGATGATTAAAGCTGATGCTGCAGTGGTGTGTGTCCAGCTTGATGTCTCAAAAAGCTCCTGAATAGTGTCTGGGTTGGGGTTAGACTAGGGGGTTTCTGCTAGTCTATTGTCTACCCTATCCCTCCTCTCTTCTGTGTGTTTTGCTTATGGCTTGGTCAATGTAATACGACCTACATACAGGTTGCGTGAAGCCTGCGAACAAGGAGAAGGAGCATGAGGCCCAGGGCAACCAATTGGATCATACCCAATAACCAGTCATCTCCAAGACCATTGCCTTGAGGTCAGTGGGTACTAATCGGAGGAATAATCCATTGTCGGTGCATATGAATGAAGCCCTCATGGTTGGCTGCCATCTGCATGGACACCTACTGCCGCACCCACCATTAATACCTAGGAAAGTCCTCCACACAACATTGATGGCAGTTCACCAACTAATGCTACCCAGTGAAGAGTGTGCGGACGTAGTCCTAAAGGGAATCTAGAAGGGGGGTTGAATAGATTACCACCAATTTAAAAATGAAGAACATTTAAATTCGAGATCCATAAAGATTATGGAAAACTGGTGAGAATGTAGATCAAATTCGAGTCCAATTGTGTGTGCAGAGTGTGAACAAATTAGCAATGTGAAGAAGTTGAAGCCAATCAAACGTGCCTATCAAGCATCTAATGATGGAGCAAAGAACAAACCACAAGACACGATGATTTATGGTGGTTTGGATTACACAACTTGTGTATCCTACATCCACCGACCACACACACGCCAAATTGCTTATAAGTGAGTTCAACACAAATAATCACACACACACAAGATCTGAGATGATCAAGACCTCAGATCAAACCACACACACATGAATTGAGCACAAGGATTGCTCAATTCAACATCACACACTTGAATTGAAGAATTGAAGTGCAAGGAAGAATTCAGAGTATAAGAGAAACAGATGAGATTGTAGAATTCTTCAGGTCCTTCGTCCAGATCCTCTTCTGACTTCGAATTGCAGATGATCTGATGTGGATGCTTGAGTTGAGGACGAATTTGCTCCAATTTGATCTCTTGAGTCGGATCTCCTGGTTGTTGGTCCTTGGAGCTTGAAGCAGAGCACTGGTGAGCCTTCCTCTGGTTCTTCTGAGCTTTGGAAATGGTATGAATGCTCCTCAGTCCGAAAAGGTGGCTAAGGGGTCTTTATATAGGTGTGTCCTAGTATCACACAACCATTGGGATTCGTGTGTACGAGATAAGGACGCCCTAATAAAGAGCACATGTTGCTCACATGTTGGAACTTCATCAGTGGTTGTTGACAGATGCACATCGACTGTCGACAGCTACTACAGCAAGTCTGCCATCCAGAACTATATTCTTGAAACTTAGGCTGGGTTGTTGACATGCGCATCCTGGCTGTCGACAGCTATTGCTTGCTTTCATTTTCCAGAAGCTCATTGTTGTATAGTCATCACTGGTTGTCGACAGATGCAAGGGTGTTGTCGACAGCTACTACTTAAGGCCATCTATCCAGAAGCTTTTTACTGTGAATTTCTTTAGGTTGTCGACAAGAATGACTGTGGTTGTTGACAACTACTTGTGCACTGCCTTTTTCATGTGATCTCTTACAAGAAACAAACATCAATTTAGATATCATGTAGTCATTATGGTGTATGCACAATCTTTATGTCAATGTGTCATCATCAAAAACATACAATCTTATGAATGTTCATGCACTCACAACTCAACATTCTCCCCCTTTTTGATGATGACAAAAATACAAGCATTGTCTCCCCCTTTTTGACAACATTTAAAAAGATAGAAGGTGCAAGAAGTCATAGATGAGACAAAAGTTGATTTCATTCAAAATATTGTCAATCGGTACATGTGGCATAGAGCATACATATGCAATTCAAAGATGACCAAGTTTCTACCCAACTTGTTACTTTCAAAAATAAAATTTGCCTTATACAATTATAAGGATTGTCATCCCTCGGAGGAGTGGACGACGGGGACCCTGAGCACCATGAGATGGAAGGTTGGAGAAATTGTCAGCTTGAGGATCCGGAGGGTTGTAGAAGTTGTGGAGGTGTTGATAATCATCATGAAGTCTCATCATTCCATAATCCATGCTATCCAGATGCCTCTGTAGATGACTATGACTTTCCTCAATGGCATTTAGTCTTGTGTCCATATGCTGCTTCAACTGATCAAACTGAGTGTTTATATGCTCTATGAGTGTTGTTTGAACTTGAAGTAGTTGTTCAGAGATGAATTGTTTCAGATCTTCAGATAACAGGACTTGAGGTGCACTCTGAATGTCTGGCTCAGCTGGAATATGTTGTACATCCTCATTGCCTCTAGAGATGTCCATCTATTCTTTCTATTTTTTTATTTTTTTTTGAATAGCCAAACCAAAAGGAAAAGGTAGGGGCAACCTCACAGGGTGAGAAGACCACAACCTTAACTAAGCGGCTGAAATTTTATATAATAGATGAAGAAAGAGGAGAAGAGGTGAGGATACAAAAAAAGGTTAGGGCCTAATGTTGGGGCACCCATCCTTATCAAGATGGTAGGGTCCCTTTACAATAGATGGAAGGTCGGCCCTAACTCCCAAGTAGTGGACTTGCCACTGGAACAACCATAACTGGCAAGAGAATGAGCCGCTTGGTTGGCTTCACGAGGAATATGTTTGATTTCAGCCTTGATCTTTTCTGAGAGAATAGCCACATCATGCAAGATGCACAATAAGTCCTATGGGTAGGGAAGTTTCCTAGCTACAATGTGAACCGGGTTGAGGGAATCAGACTCAACAATTACCTCAAGACTACTCTTGCTACAGCAGAGCTTAAGGCCATCCTTGAGTGCATAGGCTTCAGCAACAAGACTGGAGTTAAGCTCATAGTAGACCTGTGCAAAGGTAGAACAAAACCTGCCCATGTGATCGCGGAGGATCCCCCCTCTGCCAGCCTCTCCTGATGATGCTTTATAGGCTCCGTCAACATTGAGCTTCAGTCTTCCTGTTGGTGGATTGAGCCATCTCACTGCAGTGGGGATCTGAACTTCTATGTGCTCTTGAAGAGTCCCAGTATTTCGGAGAATAGTGAGCCAAGACTATGGCAGTTTGTGTAGTTTACATGAAGTGCTGATGGCCCGAATAAACATCATACACCTGTTGAAAATATGCATGGCAGACATGGTTTGCCCCTGGAATTTAGCACAGTTCCGACTGCACCAAATCTCCCATAAAGCAGCCAGAAAAGTGCATTGTGCAAGGCGGCCAGCAGTGGTAGACAGGTTCAGACTTGTTAAGAAAAAAAGCACCCCATCCGCCGCAGTGTAGGTAGACATATTGTGGAACTGAAGGATGGAGAAGAGATCTACCCACACTTTGTTGGCAGCTTCACTCTGGAAGAACAAGTGGAGGGTGTTCTCTTGTTCAGGTTTTGAACAGCAGTGGCAATTGGAACAAAGTGGGATGCCCTTAGCTTGATTGTATCATTAAGAGGAACACAGCTTGAGATGATTCGCCAAGCTAAAACAGACCATTTAGGGGGGACATAAGAAGACCACACAAAACCTTCCAACTATGAGACACATTCGGTTGAAGAAGGATGCAGATAGACTTGGTGGAAAAATTACCATTTGCAGTGGGGCACCAAATCTAATTGTCCTTGGGCTGACTAGTAGATAAGAATTTGTTTAGCAAATTGTAGGACAAAACTTGATTGCAGTTTGCAAATGAGTGCTGGCCAGATCTTCAAGGCCTTCTGAATGGGGCAAACATGATCCGTCATATTGTTCCACACATCCTCAGGGATATAGTCCTTGACTGGTGAAGTACCTGTCCATATGTCAAACCAGAAACTAGCCTGAGAGTTATGCTCTGAAGGAATGATCCTACGATTTCTGAATATATTTTGGCTGCTTGCTGCCAGAGTCTACGATCAGCTGCTATCATAAAGGGGAATTGGGCCTCAGAGTAATGGCAATTGAATAGGTGTTTCCCTCTGAAAAATCTAGCCCATAGGGAGTTGGTGGACAAAGACCTCCACATCATCTTGGTTCTGAATGCAATTTGCATGTGGTGTAAATTTAGAACTCCCAAACCCCCACAGTCCTTTGGTTGGGAGATGGACTTCCAACTCTTCCAGTGCCTCTTCGGAGATCCCTCATAAGAACCCTAAAAGAAATTTGCAAGAATTCTTTGAAATGCCCTCATAATAGTGACTGGTATAGATAAGGCAGTCATGGTGTATATAGGGATAGCAGAAAGGATGTGCTGGATCAGAATCAGTCTCCCCCCTGTAGATAAAAATTCAGATTTCCAACCTTGTAGCTTGCTAGCAGTCTTGGAGATAACATTAGCAAAATGGTTGGGCTTCTGTCGACCAGGGTAGATGGATACTCCCAAATATTTAATGGGTAGTTCAGTTCTGGAAAAACCAGTCGTGCTGCTCACTTTCTGGGTCATACTAGCAGGGGCATCTTTAGAAATGTAGAAAGAGCTCTTGTGCTTGTTAATAAGCTGCCCGAATGCCTCCTCATAGTTCTTGAGGAAGTCCATCAGCCTTCTTAGGTGCCTGACAGAAGCATTAGAAAAAATTAGTGTCATCTGCAAATAGGATGTGAGAAATTGCCTGGCATCTAGCATTTGTGTGATACCAACTCCCACTACTGTGATGGAACAGGTGGGTGAGGCCACGACTGAGGGCTTCCTCAGCAAGGATAAAAAGTGCAGAAGCCACCGGGTCCCCTTGTCATAGGCCC
This sequence comes from Colocasia esculenta, assembly GCA_014218235.1. Taxonomy (NCBI): domain Eukaryota; kingdom Viridiplantae; phylum Streptophyta; class Magnoliopsida; order Alismatales; family Araceae; genus Colocasia; species Colocasia esculenta. Next base: position 80,960,234 of record CM024758.1, read on the forward strand.
CTAGATGAGTGAAAAAAACCATGAACCTGTCCAGGATGGAGAACCAACAATTCGAGAGAAGTGGTTCGATGACAGAGATAGCCTAAAGAGATAAACCAAATTTCCTGAGAACGACATATAGAAAATCCCACTCCAATTTGTCATAAGCCTTTGTCATATCCAATTTAAGGATCAGATTCCCTCCCCTACATTTCCTTCCAAGGTGCTGGAGCATGTCTTGGTAAGTAGTATATTCTCCGCAATATTCCTTCCTTTGGTGAAAGCCCCCTGCTCCTCTGATATTAGTTTAGGCAGTAAGGTGCCAATTCTATCCGAAATAATTCTGGAAATGATCTTGTAGCAGACATTTGATAAACTTATAGGCCGAAAATCAGAGCACTTCTGGGGGTGTCAACCTTGGGAATAAGGGTGATCAGGGAGGAAGTAAGGCTGTGGGTAATGGGTGACCACAGAAATAGGCTCTGACCACAGTGGTAACATATTAATAAAATCCCAGCAAGCCTGAAAGAAATGTCCGGGAAAGCCATCGGGACCCGGAGCACTGTCCGGGTTCATGCTAAAAACACAAGTTTTACTTCATCAGATGTGGGCATAGCACATAGCATTGTATTGTCCTTTTCAGTCAAAAGAGCTGGGATATGTTCCAGGATTTCAGCCTTTACCTGGTGCTGAGTTGAACTAAACGCTTCAGAAAAATGGTGAACAAACATTTCAACAAATTCATAATTGCCTTCCACAGAAGAACCGTCATCTTTATAGAGTTTGGAGATAATAGAGTGCCTCCTTTGTGATAGTGCATAAGCATGAAAGAATTTAGTATTCCTGTCACCATCCCTCGGCCATTTAATCCTAGATTTCTGTCTCCAAAATTTTTCCTCTTGTGAGAGAATTCGCTCCAGATTGTCCTTAGCCAGGAGATAGTGGTTATGGTTGTCCATGGAGGGTTCCTCATCATAAGCTTTTTGAGCAGTAGAAAAGGATGCTTCAGCAGCCTGAATGTTGGTGGAAACATTACCAAAAATATCCTTGTTCCATCTTCTACAGAAAGCCTTCATATGTTTTAATTTGAGAACCAAGATGAAAATTGGGTAGGAAGAAGTTGGTGCCATACTCCATGCATTGGCAGAATCAGAAATAAACCTCTCATGAGAGCACCACATATGTTGGAAGGTGAATCTGGAAGGGCCTCTGTTGTTTTCCTTCCGACCAGAAATGAGTAATGGACTGTGGTCACTGCAAGATCTGGGAAGATGTTGAACATTAACCTGCGGGCAGGAAATTGCCCATTTAGCATTGAAGAAGAGTCTATCAATTCTGCTCCATATACCATTAAGGTTTTTACCATTGAACCATGTGTATTTATTCCCAATATAACCAGCATCCTCAATCCCCGCAGTAGAAACACAAGCTTGGAAATCAATGACAGATCTAGAATAATTTCTTTTTCCACCCCTTTTTCATGAAGAGCTAAGTAGCTATTGAAATCTCCACCAATGAGCCATGGTTTAGAACAAGCAGCAGAAAAGTCCATTATGTAATCCCAGAGGGTTCTTTTTTCAATGACAAAGCAGCTGGCATGGACCACAGTAAGATAATTTGTTTTACAAAAAGTTGAAGAAACTGTCATAAATTGATCATTTGCAGTAGTCCTCAAAATCTTTACATGTTCCACCCAAAAGAGCCATATATGGGCATTTTCTGCCACATTAGCTATCCAATGAGCCATGTGGAGTTTATTCTTGTACCTCTCAATGCAAGAAGTTTTTTTCTTAGGTACTAAATAGCAATGATAGAGAGGTTGTATTTGCGCTTCAAAATTTTCAATCTAATGGACTAGTCATTTCCAATCCCTCATATATTCCATATTAGGCTATTAAAGTTTTTGTGTACTGACATCGGGTATAGATGCTGTGCGACGCAGATCACGACGGGTGCGGACACCTTCATCTTTTGCTGGCTGGGCTTTCTGCTTTCCAGCAAAGGCGACATGGAGGGTGTTGAGGTTGTCACCTTCAGGTGGAGCTAGCCCTGGAATTGCTTTGATCATATGTACAACAAGGAGGGAAATAACAATACCTTCAGCTGTGGTGGTTTGCTTTTTCGGCCTTTTATCTTCATGAGTAGTAGTATCTCTTTCATGTGTCCTCTGTGGTTCAGGCAAATTGTCGAACAGAAGATCTGAAGTGGAATGTTCCTCTGAAGCTGGAACTACTAGAGTAGCATGGCCATCATCTGGTGGGATAGGATTCTCATGACTCCGGTGGGAGGTATCCTGCATTGGATTAGCATGATTGGAGGACTGCAATTTCTCAATGCCGAAATGTTTTCCTCCTGAATTACTGGTATCGCTTCTGTGACTGATTTGTAGTTCAGGAAATTCATCAAACACTTTATCTGCAGAGGTAGTGTGGCTAGGGGAGGCACCCCTATCTGCTTGTACAAGATCCTCATGGCTTAAGTGGGAATTATTCTCAACTATATTACAGTGATGGGTGGATCGCAGTTCATCAAAAGAAAGACATTTTTTCTGCTGAGGTGCCAGCATCTCTTCTATGACTATTTTTTGGTTAGGAATTTCATCAAACACCCTACCTGCAATGATAGTGTGACTAGGGACTGCAGGGTTCAAATGACAGGGAGAAGACTTAAAGTTGTTGCAATCATTAACATAGTGGGGCTCATTCCTTTGCATGGGGTAGGTGCATTAACTCCAGTGTGGGCCTTCATAACCTGATTCTGGAGAGCATCAGTGTTTGGTAAGCAATCAATTCTAGGAGAAGAGCTTTGCTGAGCATTAATGCTCGGTGGGATGATAGGTGAGCCATGCAAAGCGTTGGCTAACGTAGGTGCTTCAATCATCTGCCCAGCCGGAAGCTGGCCCTTCTGAAGGATAGCCAGAGGCTGTTCGTTGCTTCTAGATTTAATAGGCCTCCATGTTGGAGTCTTTGTAGTAGTTGGAGGTTTGTCAGGTTCCTGCTGGGTGCCTTGGGCGACATGCTCTATTTTGTCCATGCCACCCTATCTGCAGTTACTGATAGAGTGACCAAGCTGTGAGCAAGAGGTGCAGAAAAGGCAGGTGTTTGGGTATACAATTGGCTGCTAGGAGCCTACTGCTCCAACCCCAACCCAGACGCGATCTGGGAGCTTCTTGGAACCATCCAGCTGAACACAGACCACCGTTGCATCTGCTTTAATCATTCTTGAGGTGTTCTGGTCGACCTGTAACACAGGTCCAATGCTTCCCGCAATAGTTTTTATCATAGGTTCACAGAAAAAATTAGCAAGAAGTCCAAGCATGTGCAACCAGACTGGAACCACAGGAGAATCCTTCGTTGGTAAGAAGTCCATTGTCCACTTGGAGAATCTGAAGATCCTGCCATGTACAAACATCCATTTCTTCAGCAGAACCTTGTAGTAGTCTGCCTCATTTTTTAATCTAATTATCAGGTGCCTGCTGTCATATGCACTGATTAAAAATCTTCTTGAAGCTTGAATCTTTGTGTGAGATGTGTGTGGATGTCTTGGAAAGGTGGCCGGCCCTGTGGGGTTTTGCAATGACTGCCAGATCTAGGGCTTTGCATGAGATCTTAAAACTCCTGCTGAGAAGAAGGCTACTGGTTCTCCTGCATTGATGGTAGCTGGGGGGTGAACCAAAACAGGGACAACCGGGGCTGGATGGACTTGAGCAGAGCCTTTGCGAATGTGAGAGGTGTGCCAGCGGCAGCACCCCACACACCCTTGCTTGGTGCTGTAGTAGGTATGGACGAAGCTGCTAGGTTGTGTGTCTGATCTAGGAGGGACAACAGAGGGCGATGGGGGGGGGGGAGATTGTCCCCCTCCCCCCCCCCCCACTGTCGCCATGGAGGAGCATCAGGAGAGAGAAGGAGCACATCCTCTGTTCTTGCTATTGTTCCTCTTCACTGTCCTCTTCTTCCTCAGAGTCTTGATCTTCTTCAGCTTCTTGCCCTTTCAGAGTCCTTGTGACTCTGCCTTCAACCATCTTGTACCCCATCCTATGAGCTGTGGTGATATCATAAGCACTCCTTGTCTTGAGGGTGACAGTCTCACCCGCAGTAAGGAGATCTCCATCCTTCTGGTTCCATACCCTTATCATGTGATGGATCATCCGATGGAGGGGTGGAAAGGTGTTGGAATCAACTTGTAATGGCTTTTGTAGAGTCATAGGGTTGCTGAGTGATAAGGGTATGGAACTCAGAAGGATGGAGATGTGTGAGAAGAATGCAACCCCCGTGTGGGTATTGCAAGGCACGACTGAAAGATTGGGATGAGTTGAAAGGTAATGCCTTTGACTGTAGTGTAGAAATCCTGTTGATCTAACATCCCCAGGTTGTTGAAGAACTCGGCGACAGCCGTTGGGGAATACTTTTCTGCGATTTGAGAAATGGAATCCATCCTTGTTTTCAAACTGGGGTGTCTAAACCTTCAAACATATCTTCAAGGAAGGGGAAATCCATGTATCTTCATTGCATAATTTTCTTGAAGACACCACGAACCCTACAAAGATTCAGGTTCTGTGGTACATTGAGCTCTGGGGTGCGATCTGTCCTATGCTTGCTTCGGCGGTTTGTAGGAGCCCTAGAACTGTCTCCAACATCTTGTGAAAGATCTTCTTTGACAAGAGGCGATCATCTTCTGCCTGGTGGACATCTAAAGGATGTTGCAGATTTAGGAGTGGAGAAGATGGAGAAGGGAGAAGAAGCAGATGGATATTCGCAGCGAGAGAGAATGGAGATGGGGTGTTTGAGAGAAAGAGGGGTTTGGGTTAAAATAGAAAGAGGCAACTGTTGGGGAAGATGAGGGGGTGAAGGGTCGAGTGTCAACATTTAGGGTTATTTAAAACCCTTTGAAATTGAAATGACACAAGAAAACCGGATAGAATGTGAACTGGTTCAAGTTTTGAGTTGAGTAGAATTCCGGTTGTCGACAACCGCAGGCCATCTGTCGACAACCACTGAGACAAAATGTGCAAAAGAGGATTTTGACCAGCAAAAGGTGAGAATGAGTGTTCAGAACATATTTGAGAGTGAGATTGTGAGATACACTCATTACAAAATGTCATAAACAATAATATTATGCATTTCATTTTGCACAATGGTTTGGAGATAATATTCCAGAAATCTTAGTAATGTAGCAAGAAGAATGCACTTTACAAAACATGTTTTTATAAAATAACTCATTGAACAAAATCTTTGTTGAAGAGTTACTTATGTCTTATGATGTGATGTTCAGTTGATACTTGAATGAATATTCAATTTAACATTTGACAGGAAACATGAAAGAATGAACTTGATTGAATTCATGGAGGCTTCACTCTATTTCAATTTATCATAGGATTTTTCATGTTTCTTTGGGATAAGTGGTAGTTCAGTTTTACATACACCTTTTGACGTGATGGTAGACATTGTGATGCCAATACCCCCAATACTTAGTGTAGTTAACCATCATACCATTGTACAGAGTTGACAGTTTGACTTTTTGATGCGAAGACAGACATTTGTGGTGACATGTCTCTGGTTACTCAGTACGTGAAGCATCATTACTTTGTCATTCCCCTTCTTCATCTTTTTTAAGAAAACTTATTTGAAGAAATAGGTAGCTTTTCTCCTTTTTGATTATTATAACAAGTTCATCAATGTTTGAGGTCAAAGGCAATGTAGAATATTAAGGTCAAGAATCTTCTTACTAAACAAATCATTTCAGATTTAAGGTCATCCACAAAAGAGTTATTCAATAGAGTTATTTTAAAGAAATTAGATTTGTTCACTGTTTTCTGGATGATACATTCCTAGACTCATTCACAGATCATTATATCAAAATCATTGTGATTAATTCAATACCTTTTCTACTATGCGATTATGAAAAAATTGTAATGTAGCATAGTTTCCAATTTTCCCCCTGTGAAAAGTAATAAGCAATCTCATTCAAAATTGAACTTAGCTGATCAATGGATAAGAAATGCAAGGCATCTATCGACAGACAAGAAGTTTGTGTCGACAAGTACTGAAACACAACAAGCAATGGGTTCTAGGAATAAGGATCTGTCGACAACAAGATGTACACTTGTCGACAGCCACTGAAGTAACAAAACCGAATCTATTAAAGTAAAGTCATCTGTCGACAAATTGAATGGGAGTCATCGACATGACAGATAAGAAGGAATGTTTCTTAACCAATTCACTCAGAGATTCTTTTGACTCACTCCCCCATAATGTATGCATGATATGAAATGATCATTCAAGCAATTCAGATATATTCATGCCAAGTAGTTTGCACAGTAAGAGTATGAACATGATGAAGCATACATCAACAAGTAATTATTGAAGAGAGAAACTTTCAAAGACTTGAAAAAAAAAAGGTTTTTGAGATTTTAATTTTTCTTGATGACCTTATGTAGGAGAAGACTATTGATACTTGGTGGAGAATATTTCTCACGCATAATGATAGTTTCCAGACAAGCCTAACTTGTCGTTCCACATTTCACCATTTGATATACCACATAGTCACTACATAAAAGTTCAATTATTTGTGAGTTTTAGCATGAAATTCATTGAATTTTGCATATGCCAAGTTCTGCTCTCAATGAAATGAATATGTCCTCTACCAATGGTTTTGTAAAAATATCAGCCACTTGTTTTTCAGTTGGAATGAAATTTAGTTCAATATTTTTATTAGCAACCTCATCTCTTAGAAAATGATGTCTTATTTCAATGCTTTTATTGGCAACCTCATCTCTCAAAAAATGATGTCTTATTTCAATGTGTTAGTTCTTGAATGTTGAATTAGATTTTTTGAAAGATTGATAGCACTAGTGTTGTCACATAACATAGGTGTGCATCCAATGTCAATATTGTAATCAAACAACTATTTTTTATCCACAACACTTGAGCTGCACAGCTCCCTGCAGCAACATATTCTGCTTCTGCAGTGGAAAGTGCAACCGAGTGTTGCTTCTTGGATGCCCACGACACCATGAAACCTCCTAGAAATTGACAATACGCATTAGTGCTTTTCCTATCAATTTTGCAATCAGCATAGTCAGCATCAGAATATGAAGTCAAATCATTATTGCAACCATTTGGGTACCATAAACCCAAATCAAATGAACCCGAGAGATATCTAAAAATTCTCTTAACTGCAAGCAAATGACTTTCTCTAGGACTAGACTGATATCTAGCACAAAGACAAACACTGAATTGTATGTCTGGTCTACTTACAGTAAGATATAGGAGAGAGCCAATCATACCTCTGTATTGTTTGCATCTACCAGTTTACTTTTTTCATCATTTTCCAGTTTTATACTTGTGCTCATAGGTGTAGATGCTGACTTGGCTTGTTCGAACTGAAATCTCTTCAGTAGCTCTTGACATACTTCTCTTGATTGATGAAGAATCCATCTTCAAATTGTTTAACTTGTAAGCCAAGGAAAAATTGTAACTCTCTCATTAGTCTCATTTCAAACTCACTGTGCATATGTTTTAAAAATTCTTCACATAGTGAAGGGGTGGTGGAACCAAAGATAATGTCATCCACATATACTTAAACAACGATTATATGATTGTGAACACATTTTGTAAATAGAGTTTGGTCCACCTTACCTCTAGAGTAGTTTTACTAACCAGAAAATTGCTCAATCTGTCATACCATGCTCTTGGTGCCTGTTTCAATCCATAAAGAGCTTTGTGCAATTTGTAAACATGGTTAGGTTTATCAAGGATTTCAAATCTAGGTGGTTGTGCAACAAAACTTCTTCTTTTATGTAACCATTTAGAAAAGTAGTTTTGACATCCATTTGAAATAGTTTGAATTTGTTGGAACATGCATATGCTAATAGAATTCTCACTGCCTCTAGCCTAGCTACATGTGCAAAGGATTCTTCCAAATCTACTCAAAATTCTTGATTGTACCCTTTTGCAACCAATCTAGTTTTATTCCTAACAACTTTCCCTTCTTCATTTAGCTTATTCCTAAACACCCACCTAGTTCCAATTATTGAGACTTCTTGGGTTTTAGGGGCTAAGCTCCAAACATTGTTCCTCTGAATTGATTTAGTTCTTCATGCATGGCATCTATTCAAGAATTGTCTTTTAGAGATTCTTCAATGTTCTTAAGTTCCACTTGAGAAATGAATGCTAAATGATCTTGTTCAACAATATTTCTAAAGTGTGATCAAGTTTGAACTCTATCATTCATATTTCCAATCACATTTTCAAGTGGGTGGTCTTTTGAATACCTGACATTTGTTACTGTTGGTTCATGCTCAAGAGCTTCTTGAGATCTATCGACATCAACTGATTGGTCTATCGACAACTTCTTGTCAGCTTCTTCTTAAAGTATTTCTCCTTCATCTTCATCATGTCTGCAAGCATTTGAATCATTAGATTTTCATGAAGTTCATCAAAGACGACATGTGGAGTTTCTTCTACTATTTTGTTCTTTGAGTTAAACACTCTATAAGCTCTAGAATGTTCAAAATATCCTAAGAAACTCCTTGATCACTTTTGGCTTCAAATTTATCTAAATCAATTTTGTCATTATTATGAATGAAAACTTTGGAACCAAAACTCTGAAGTACCCAATGTTTGGTTTCTTACCTTTAGGAGTTCATATGGGGTTTTCTTCATAACAGGTCTTACCGTGGCTCTATTTAATATGTAGCATGACGTGTTCACAGCTTTTGCCTAAAAGCTCCTTGAGAGTTGACTTTCTACCAGAAGTGTGCAAGCCATTTCTACCAAAGTTCTATTCTTTCTCTCTACTACTCCATTTTGTTCTGGAGTTCTTAGAGAGGAGAATTTATGTTCAATCCCTTGGTTCCTGTAGAAGTCAAAAAATACTTGTCAAACTCTCCCCCATGATGAATAAGAATTGAGTATATTCTATTTGTGTTTCATGCTCAATCTTGTTAAAGAAATCTTCAAAGTTTTTCAGAGTTTCATTTTTATGAGTTAGAAATTTGACCCAAGTGAACCTAGAGAAATCATCTACAATGACAAAACTAAAATGTTTGCCATTGAGACTAAGTTATCTAGTAGGTCCAAATAGGTCTATGTGCAACAGTTTAAACGGTTTTGAAGTAATTATTGGTGCATTGGATTTGAAAGATTTTCTAGTTTGTTTACTCTATGCACATGCATCACAGAAGCTCAATTCTTTAGAAGAGTGAATTTCAGGAAGTCCTTTTACCAATTTCAATCTCATGATTTTGTTCAAAATATTAAAGCTTGCATAACCTAACCTACGATCCTTTTTATTTGCAACAAGACACAAGTTTTTATTTTGGGTTCATCTAGATCAACTAGATAAATGTTATTGACTCTTTTACTAGAAAGCTTAACAGTTCCTAAGACCTTATCAATTATTTGACATGCCTCTGAGTCAAAAATAACTTTGCGGCCTTTATCACACAATTGACTAATACATAGCAAGTTGTGATTAAGACCTTCAACAAGCAGCACATTCTCAATAGAGTTAGAGGCATCCTTACCTACCTTACCTGTGCCAATTATTCAGCCTTTATTGTTACCTCCAAAAACAACTTGTCTACCATCTTTTTCAACCAAAAAGCAAAATTCTCTTTATCTCCTGTCATGTGCCTTGAATAGTCACTATCCAAGTACCACTTATTTTGATTCTGGGCTGCTAGGCATTCCTGCAAGGACAAATCAGAAGAAGAATTTTGGTACCCAAATTACTTTGGGTCCCATGCATTCATTCATGCTAGAAAGTAAATTCTTTGGAATCCACATTTGTTTACATTTTATCATGCTCATCTTATTCCAGCATTGTAACTCAGTATGACCAAACTTTTTACAAAATTTGCACAATGAAGTTTGAATTTTTTAGATTCTTTTGTTGTTGTTTGAGCATGTGAGTTTCTGTTGATTTGTAATTTTTTGTCCTTTATACAGTTTTGTTGGTCTGGATCTATCAACAGACTATCATACCTGTCGATAGTCTAGCTTCTGATATGAGTATTTGTTGACAGGTGCTCTCACTTATCGACTAGTCCAGTTCTTCTACTTGGTTTTCTTTTGATTCTGATCTTGTTTTTAAGATGAACTTGTTTATTTGTACTTGAATTGTGCTGAACAAAAGATGTGATTAGTGTTTGTCCAAATTTCTTTGGTTCTCACTTTGAAACCCAAGTTCATGTCTAGTTGTATTTAACTTAACTCCTAGAACAACATCAAGGTTTTCCTTCCCCTTAACAAATCTTGACAAAACTTTATTTGTTTTCAGTTGTTTTTGAACTTCTTCCATTTTCTTTTGAGTCTTTTGATTCTCATTTTGAAGTTTTTCAACATATTCATTTAGAGCTTGTTTTGCTTTTTTATTTTCTTGAAATTTTTCTTTCATGCAGTCTATTTCAATATGGAAGTTTTCTTTTCATTTTTTAGTAAATTTATTTCTCTGTTCAGAATTTCAACTTGTTCATCAACACTTGGTTATGCACAAGGTTATTGATTTTCTTTTTCAAGGCTTGTTTCGGATCGATATTCACAAAATTTTTCAAATGGCATAGTATAAGACTCTTCCCATTCTTCAACTGTATAGCTTTCAAAGGAAGAGTTTACCTCATTAGAGTCATCATTCCCTGCCATCAAGCATTTGATTTCATCATCTTCATCATTAGATTCCTCTTAATCAAGTTCATCTTCATCTTCATCACTCCATGTTGCCATCATGGCTCTGGGCTTTTTGTATGCAAATTTCTTTTTTATCAGCTTCTTTTTGAGCTCTGGGCATTCACTTCTCATATGCCCCTATTTTTTGCATTCATAGCAAACAACTATGTCATTTTTCTTATTTGTATCAAACTTGTTTGCAAAATCTCTTTTAAGAGGAGTTTTGAAGTTACCTTGTCCCTTCTTCCTGAACTTGAGAATTTCTTGAATTGTCTAATCAGCATGGCCATCTCATCATTTTCTCTTTCACTAGATGTTTCATTTTCATCCTATTCTTGTTCAATTTCCTTTTTAGAACTTGATGAGGCTTTATTAGAAGCTTTCAATGCAATTGATTTTCTTGGAGTGACCTCAAATTCTTTTCTTTTCAAATTGATTTCGTAAGTCATTAATGATCCTATCATTCATCTAGTTGCATTATGGACAAGTCTTTAGAATCCTCAATGACTGTGGCCTTAGTGTGCCAAGCAGATGGAAGAGACTGAAGTTTCTTCCTCACTAAGTCACTTTCACTGTATTCTTTCTTAAGACTTTTTAGACCATTGATAATTATCATAAATCGAGCAAACATGTCTGAGATAGTTTCTTCATTGTTCATTTTAAACATTTCATATTCAGAAACAAGCATGCTAGCTTTGGTTTCTCTTACCTCAAACGTACCTTCATAGATGAGTTCCAGTTTGTTCCACATCTCCTTTACAGATGAGCATGTGGAGACTCTGGAGTACTCCTTTGGATACACAGCACACTGTATCATGTTCATGGCACTCCAATTCAGAGTTGCCCTTCGAATTTGCTCCCTTGTCTAAGTGTACTCATCAGCAGGCAGCTCATAGGAGCCTTTTCTCACGATCTTCCATAGCTCATAGTCTTGAGCTCTTAGAAATACCTGCATATGATTTTCCCAATAGGTATAATTAGTTCCATCAAAGAAAGGAGGCCTAGAAACTGAGTGTCCTTCATCTAAAAATCCCCTGCTAGTATTCATCATACAGAATCTCTCCCGATCGTTAGATCAAGCAAATTAAACCATGAAATTAGAGAAACCTTCTATATACCAATTGAAGAGTGTGCAGAATTAGTCCTAAATGGAATCTAGAAGGGGGGTTGAATAGATTACCACCAATTTAAAAATGAAGAACACTTAGATTCAAGATCCAGAAAGATTATAGAAAACTGGTGAGAATGTAGATCAAATTCAAGTCCAATTGTGTGTGTAGAGTGTGAACTAATTAGCAATGTGAAGAAGTTGAAGCCAATCAAACGTACCTATCAAGCATCTAACGATGGAGCAAAGAACAAACCATAAGACACAATGATTTATGGTGGTTCGAATTACACAACTTGTGTATCCTACATCCACAGGCCACACACACATGCCAAACTACTTATAAGCAAGTTCAACACAAACAATCACACACACAAGATCTGAGATGATCAAGACCTCAGATCAAACCACACCACACGTGAATTGAACACAAGGATTGCTCAATTCAACATCACACACTTGAATTGAAGAATTGAAATGCAAGAAAGAATTCAGAGTATAAGATAAATAGATGAGATTGTAGAATTCTTCAGGTCCTTTGTTCAGATCCTCTTCTGACTTCGAATTGCAGATGATCTGATGTGGATGCTTGAGCTTTCAGGATGAATTTGCTCCAATTTTATCTTTTGAGTCGGATCTCCTGGTTGCTGGTCCTTGGAGCTTGAAGCAGAGCACTAATGAGCCTTCCTCTAGACCTTCTGAGCTTTGGAAATAGTGTGGAGGCTCCTTAGTCCGAAAAAGAGGCTAAGGGGTCTTTATATAGGTGTGTCCTAGTCTCACACAACCATTGTGATTTGTGTGTATGAGAAAAGGATGCCCTAATAAAGGGCACATGTTGCTCACGTGTTGGAACTTAACCGGCGGTTGTCGACAGATGCACATCAGATGTCGATAGCTACTACAGCATGTCTGCCATCCAAAAGTGTATTCTTGAATCTTAGGCTAGGTCGACAAGTGCATCCTGGCTGTCGACAGCTACTACTTGCTTTGATTTTCCAGAAGCTCATTTTTGGATAGTCATCACTGGTTGTCGACAGATGCAAGGGTGCTGTCGGCGGATACTACTTGAGGTCATCCATCCAGAAGCTTTTTACTATGGATTTCTTTAGGTTGTCGACAAGCATGACTGTGGTCGTCGACAACTACTTGTGCACTGCCTTTTTCATGTGATCTCCTATAAGAAACAAACATCGATTTAGATATCATGGAGTTAATATGGTGTATGCACGATCTTTATGTCATTGTGTCATCATCAAAAACATACAATCATCAAAAACATACAATCTTATGAATGTTCATGCACTCACAACTCAACACCCAGGATCTGACGTTGAAGCTCAATGACAAAATCAATGCACCAACTACATGCAACGATCAGGAAGACAGTAGGGGTCACCATGAGAAGTTTATATCTGCTCCACCCAATTAATTTTGCATCTACCAACAATAGTATTAATGCTTATTAGGTGTTTGATGAAAATCCTAGTCCAAACCAAAGTCACAGAGTTGAAGCTCAATCTCCTAAGGGCAAAGAATCTGATCTGGACCAACTCCAGACTTCTCACCAGTGTAACCTCCAAGAAGATACTCCCCACACGGGCTAGGATAATCAAGGGCAAATGGAAGACAACCTCACAGAGTCAAGCATTGAAAGAATACAGATAGAACCTACTGCTGACAGGGTGTTTGATAAATTGCCTGAACCACAAAAAATTCACAAAGAGGATGTCAATGTCAAGGAAGATAACGGGATGGCCAAGTTAACTACCATAGATGAAGGTATTATCTTTCCCTCCCTATTCTGCATAACATTAGAGCTTCTCCTAGAGTGGCTCCATCAGAGGAAGACAACCTCAACACACTCCATGCGGCCTTTGCTGGAAAACACAGGGCAGTGCCAACAAAAGAGGAAGGTGTTTGCACCCGAGGGGACCTGTGCTGCATAGCTTCCACATCTGATGTCAATGCAAACAAATCATAATTTCCTAATATGAAATATACGGGGCATTGGAAATGCTTGGTCCATTAGTAGATTGATACTTTTGAAACATAAACACAATCTGTCCATCATAGCTATTATAGAACCAAAGAAGATCACATCTTGCATAGAAAGATACAGACAGAATAAACTCCATATGGCCCACTGTATAGAAAACGTGGATGATCATGCCCGTATATGGATTTTTTGGGAGGAAAATGTATAGATTTTGAAAAGTACTTCAAATGACCAGTTCATTACTGTTTCTATATCTTTAACTTTTTGCAAAGTTTTTTTATCTATTTGTGGTGCATGCTAGCTGTTCTGTAATTGATAGAAGAACACTCTGGGATTATCTTATGGATTTCTCTATAGTATGCTCTAATTGGTGGGGATTTTAATAGCTACTTGGCCTTACATGAAAAGAAAGGTGGCAGGAGGAATTATTCTAGATCCATCATGAACTTCCAAGCTTGTGTTTCAGCTGCAAGGCTCGAGGATGCTAGTTTCATTAGAACAAATACACATGGTTCAATGGGCAACAACAGAATGGTATATGGATAAGGATTGACAGGCTTCTTTTCAATGCTGAGTGGGCAATCTCCTGCCCAGCAGTCTGAGTTGAACACCTTGACAAATCTTGCAGTGACCATAGTTCGTTGCTTATTTCCAGTATGAAGAAGGAAACCAAGTGTCCATCTAAGTTCACCTTCCAACACATGTAGTGCTCACATGAAAAGTTCATCTCTGTCATGTCCCAAGAATTACGTAGCAGATAATATTTGGATAATTCGAGTCGATATTCCGAGACGTGAACAGTCGGCAAATAAGCCTCTAGCTAGCACGCACTAAATGTATATCAATGCAACATCATAATAGGGCCCAAATAGTGAACTCAATTGAAATTGTATTCAAAACTCATCTCATTGTTTCAAAGAGAACTAATACAACTCTTTAAATATTGAGAAACAGGACTAAGACTCAATAAAAGGAAAAGTACATAATTCCTCACTATCTACTACATGAATCTAACTCTCCAAGCAAACTAACTCTAGATAGACACATGTGGTGGAATGCTCATCACTCGGACGCATTCCCATCCTCAACTTGCTCCTCTGCTTGTACATCATAGTCACCTAGAATGGTTAAAAGTAGAGAATGAGCAAACTAGCCCAGCAGGATTTATATCTCAATGTGCGGGCAATGATATAAGTGATTAGAAATTTAGAACTAGGTAAGCACAATTGTTATGATATGCATGTACAGATAAAACTCATTTAAAACATGATACATGAACAAGCTAGATAGAGTGATTATGATAGAGCAAGATCCAAAACGATATAACGAGCAAGATATTATCAATAGTGAGGCATGTAACAAGCACGCAAGATATCACTTTAAATTGAAATAATTGCAGGATGGCCATATCACACAAGCGAGCAAGCATGAGCACGATCATGTAACATTAATCATGCACGAAGACACTAATGTACACCAAGGAAAGATCCACCTTGAATGCATACTAGGACATGTGTATGTGGTCATTATATCTAGCATTCAACACGCAAGTACTCCCAGCACAGATGCAACACCAGTAATCATTATACCCCATGGTTAACAGTATATTTATGACTCTCCGTCATTGGTGCTAGATTGGAGCCCTTAGACACTCTCCGCTTAGACACTCTCCGTGCCCGATCAGCATCTCACTAGTTTTAAATGTGGATACCCACAGTCATTAATGGCAAATAAGAGTTTCAAGATATAAGCAAGTGTAATGTCATGTTTATGATGCTGATGAGAACAAGTAGCAAGTAAGGTGAACATGATTTCATGATAGTCACTGAAGGATCGAAATAAATGTGTGAAAAGATCTAGAAGGGGGGGGATGAATAGATCTTAGCCACTTTTGCGGAAGCTTAAATAATTTTAAAACTATTTAGAATCAGAGGCAATAATATCAGTGAAAAGCTACTGATCTGATTAGATTGGAGTGAGTTGAAAAACTTAGATGAGAATCAAGTTGATTAAGTGAATTAGAAACGAGTCCTATGCAAGCATCTAGCGGATGAATCAGTCAAACCACAGAACACAAATGCACAAGGATTTTTAGGTGGTTCGAAATCACCCATGTGATTCCTACATCCACCCTCACAACCTGTGAGGATTCACTAACACAACTGGGTAACACACCCACTGGAGCCTGACAACTCCAACACTGAAGAGCTTACAACTCACACCACTTCTAGAGCAAGACTACTCTAGAACAACTGAGCAAGACTGCTCAACACACACTTGAGTTTGACAACTCAACACAGAGCACACCGGCTCACAACAATCTGAGCACAAGGCTCACACATAGACTTGCTAGACACCAACTTAAGACAAGATCTCCTAGCAACAGATCTAGTCGAAATTGAGAACACTAATGAGAATTATGCAGAAGCACTTGCATAATCTCAAGAGATATCTCAGAAGAACAGAAGTAAAGTAAAATGTATTGAATGGCTTCGTTCTTCAAGTGTACTCCCTTGTAGAAGCTTGAATTGGGAAGAAGCTTGTAAACATGAAGTCCAAGATGATGCTCTGCAATCTGGGAGGTTGGACCTTCCTTGAATTCTTCTCCAACGATGGCTTCTACCTGATCTGCTTCCTTGAGATGCTTCAGAGGCTTCTTTAAAGATCAAACCACAATTCTCACACCTTGATTGGTGAGAAGAGGTGTTCAGGAGACTCCAGGAAGGCAGAGGAGGGAGACACGAACTCTTATGGCCGCCAGGAATTTTTCAGGAGACTCTAGAGGTTAGTGGGTCTCTCTCTTTCGAAGGGAGGCCAAAAGGAGCCTTTTATACCCTTAGGATTCCAAAGATACCCTTTTTGGGGTACAAGGGCATGCTTCCCAAGGAAGATTCTGATCGCCCTAGAAGGACACGTGGCAGCCATCAGCTCTTAGGATGAAAAGTTTCCGTAGTGTGTCGACCTGCCCTGGTGGTTGTGTCGACACACTGTCCTAAAGATAGAAAAATCTGTTCTGGGAGAAAGGTCCCATGTCGACCTGCTCTTGAGTGTGTCGACCTGCTGTCCCAATTCCTCAAACTGGCTGTTCTGGGAACTGGGTCTAGTGTCGACCTGCCCTGGGAGTGTGTCGACCTGCTGTCCCAATTCCTCAAACTGGCTGTTCTGGGAACTGGGTCTAGTGTCGACCTGCCCTGAGAGTGTGTCGACCTGGGTACCCTTGATCTCTGGAAAACTGCCACTCGTGTCGACACACTCTTGACATGTGTCGACACACTCTTGACATTTTGCACAATTTCTCTTTGAGTCTGTGATGATGTGTCGACACCATTGATGGGTGTGTCGACACATCTTTTGCATAAAAAGTTTGTACCTGAAAAATAAACACATATATCATTAGTTGAATGATTTATCATACCACAAATGATAAATGTGGTTTGAAAAATGCTTTTTGAGCATGACTTTCAGGTATGATGCTTTTGACATGTTCCAATTAAATTGCTTTAAGAACACTTCTTGTCATCATCAAAATAGGAGGGAAATGATATGAATTAGACATTCAACCCAACAGTCACTAGTCAAGAGATAATTTCGGCAGCATAACGGTGCAATTTAAGCTCTAGTTATCTCTTTACATTAATGGCTTAAGTTCAATCTTTCAAATCACTCTCGCGATAAATATGAGAGAGGAAGTGCACGCTATCTCCAGGGAACTTCAATGGTACAACCAACTCGGTCTCCATGAGGGAATCCACGGAGTACGGAGATTTATGGAGGTCTTAGAGAAAAGGTCAATAGTCTGTCGATACGGAATGACCGACGGAGAGTTTCCAACTCCCCAAGAAAGGGCTGCCTATATGTGCAAGTGTGTAGTGAAGTACGTGTCTCAATCCACATTCCACCAGTTTAAAAACAACGTGGAAAGCAAGTAACATGAATGACATGAGATTGGAATACGCATTTAGCTAAACATGATTTGCAGTATTTTGTGATAGCAATTATTCACTTTATCAAGCTAGGACAATTAGATGAATAATCAATAGTGTGCCAGATTAGGTCATATCATTTAAGAGCAATTAGAATAAACATTCATATAGTTATAGCTTTTCATGGGTTGACCGCTTTTAAGCCACTGAACAGACTTCATACACTGACTAGAACCAAGACATGCAAACTTTAAACTCTAGATCAGGTAAAACAGGTCTCGGGTAGGCCTTTAAATCTGCGACGGACACAGTCATCACCTTTCAGAAGACTGTAGCAACCCTATATTTTAAAGTAAATACATAAATAGAAATATTTAAAGAAAATGGATTAATTAACACCAAAAAACAATAAGAAGTAATGGGCTTGTTATAATAGCTCACCTAAAGGTGAATGGCCAAGTTAGGAGTTGATTATAGAATAGGAAGAAATACCCTAAGAAATTCGTGGCCATAATTGTATAGAAAATAGGAAAGGGCAAATTAGGGTTTTAAACAATGGTAATTAGCCATGAATGGAAACCAATTTCATGACCAACCATAGCAGGAACTTTCTAATGGT
The DNA here is from genome assembly GCA_014218235.1 of Colocasia esculenta. Classification (NCBI taxonomy): domain Eukaryota; kingdom Viridiplantae; phylum Streptophyta; class Magnoliopsida; order Alismatales; family Araceae; genus Colocasia; species Colocasia esculenta. Next base: position 80,978,526 of record CM024758.1, read on the forward strand.
ATTTCTACTCCAATTGGGAGGAGAAATCTCCATAACATGGAAAGAACTAGCTGGAACCGCACCCCACCCTTCCTAGTTGCAATAGGACTTGAAATAACCCTAGACATATAAATATTTGTCATAGGACTAAAGGGGAAAGTTCACCATCGTGTTGGGGTCTTGGAGGCTAAGCTAGGGCACCAGGAGCAGAGGAGAACGGCTGGAGAACCAAGCTTCTTCCTCAATCGTGCTCTGCTGCGACCTGTGCAGAGACTTGTTTTAGAACTTCTCAAAGGTAGGTATTCTTGGGCTAAAGAAGAATTAAACTCATACCATCTTGTAGTACATCATGTCTAGTTTCATTTGCAAGTGATTTGCCTAATTTTCATCATGTATGCTCCGAGTTATAAGCGTTTTCCCATCACCATGCAAGTCTATGACTTTTCTTGTTCATACTAGTTTGCACGCCTACCGAGACCAAATTGATTCGGTCCAAAGGCATAGTTCTCTTCTACTCATTGTCCCCTACAAGTTTCATGTTCACCTATAACGACCCTCCTTATACCGGTACGGTTACACCAACCCATATCGGTATAATGAACGCCGCTACAGTGGGACATTTACCCAATAATTGTACAATAGGCTGAAACATACATAAATATATATAACATATGACAGCGGAAATGAAATAAACGGATAGTAACTCTTATTCCATCATCATCATTTATACATAGTCTATACAGAAATGGAAAAGCAAATTACTTCATAACTGAGAAAAATTACAACTATTATATTGTCCACATGAGACTTCACAGAGTCTTTTATTACATAGTATGAAAGAAAGAAAGTACAATGCCGAATCCAAGACAAAAGTCTCCTACTCCCGCTCCGAGTCGCTCCTAACGATCTCCTCGGAAGAAGTAGAAATGTCTGCACCTGTATGCCGAAGCAAGAGTGAGTCCAAAAGAACTCAACAAGTAACTCCAACCACACTAAACATACATACATCCCATGACTTTTCACATTCTCATGCCACACGATTATCACATAAGCATGGACTTGATAAAAGTTTCAAGAAAAACCTAAACATGATTTCTACACATGCCACACATGATAAATGACTCATAATATTTTTTACAATGATTTCAAAACCTATCACATGCTTTCGACATGTTCTTCAATATACTAAACTAAGTCTCATTTAATCACATTTATACTCTAAGACTATAACTATTTTAAACATGGAGTTTACACATTTTTCAAAAGATAGTCCTAGCATGGATTCTATGATCATTTTCACATGGATAACACATCTATATACATGAATAGCTTGCTGTTTTGATATAGATATATCACATTCATATAAGGAATTGTCATTTTACATGCTATTCCATTGATTCATAATCTCACATGATCATTTACACAATTATGAAGGATCGAAATGAATGTGTGGAAAAGATCTAGAAGGGGGGGGGGATGAATAGATCTTAGCCACTTTTGCGGAAGCTTAAGTAATTTGAAAACTATTTAAAATCAGAGGCAATGTTATCAGTGAAAAACTACATATCTGATTAGATTTGAGTGAGTTGAAAGACTTAGATGTGAAGTAAGTTGATTAAGTGAATTAAAAATAGATCCTATGCAAGCATCTAGCGGATGAATCAATCAAACCACAGAAAACAAATGCACAAGGATTTTTTAGGTGGTTCGAAAATCACCCAAGTGATTCCTACATCCACCCTCACAACCCGTGAGGCTTCACTAACACAACTGAGCTACACACCCAAAGGAGCCTAACAACTCCACACTTCAGAGCATACAACTCACACGACCTCTAGAGCAAGACTACTCCAGAAACACTGAGCAAGACTGCTCAAACCAACCTTGAGCTTGACAACTCAAACTGAGCTCGACGGCTCACAACAAACTGAGCACAATGCTCACACTAAAACTTGCTAGACACCAACTTAAGACTAAGATCCTCTAGCAACAGATCTAGTCGAAATTTGAGAACTCTAAAGAGAGTTATGCAGAAACACTTGCATAATCTCAAAAGATATCTCAGAAGAACAGAAGAAAAGATAAATGTATTGAAAGGCTTCGTTCTTCAGTGTACTCCCTTGTAGAAGCTTGAATTGGGAAGGAACTTGTGAAGCTTGAAGTCCAAGTCGATGCTCTGCAATCTGAGAAGTTGGATCTTCCTCGAATTCTTCACCAAAGAAGTCTTCTACAGGATCTGCCTCCTTGGAATGCTTTAGAGGAGTCTTCAGGAATCAAATTCCAATTCCCACACCTTGAATTGATGGAAATTGGTCTTCTGGAAGCACTGGAGAGCAGAGGAGGAGACACGAGCTCTTACTGGCCGCCAGGAGCTTTTTGGAGGCTCTAAGAGAGTTGGGTCTCTTGTCTCTTGTGAAGGCTGGCCAAAAAGACCTTTTATATCCTTAGGATTCCAAAGATACCCTTTTGGGGTACAAGGGCACCCGTTCCTAGGAAGATTCTGATCGCCCTAGAAGGACACGTGGCAGCCATCAACTTTAGGATGAAAAGTTTCCGTAGTGTGTCGACCTGCCCTGGTGGTAGTGTCGACACACTATCCAGAATATGTAAGAAGCTGTTCTGGGAAGAAGGTCCCGTGTCGACCTGCTCTCGAGTGTGTCGACCTGCTATCCCAAATCTGCAAACTGGCTGTTCTGGGAACTGGGTCTAGTGTCGACCTGCTCTGAGAGTGTGTCGACCTGCTGTCCCAATTCTTCAAACTGGCTGTTCTGGGAACGAGATCTAGTGTCGACCTGCTCTGAGAGTGTGTCGACATGGGTAGGCTTGATTTCTGAAAAACTGCCACTCGTGTCGACACACTCTTGACATGTGTCGACACAGTCTCAACATTTTTACACATTTTGCCTTTGAATCTGTGTTGATGTGTCGACACCATTAATGGGTGTGTCGACACATCTTTGCATAAAAATGTTTGTACCTGAAAAATAAACACATATATCATTAGTTAAATGATTTATCATGACCATAAATGATAAATGTGGTTTGAACAATACTTTTTGAACATGAATTTCAGGTATGATGTTTTTGACATGTTTCAATTAAATTGCTTAAGAACACCTCTTGTCATCATCAAAATAGGAAGGAAATGATATGAATTTGCATTCAACCCAACAAATTACACAATTACACATTCACTTTTCATTCACAACACAAGTTCACATTTTATCAAATGCCGTGACACATAGCCCAAACCACCTCTAGAAGGACACACACCAATCACATCACACACATCTATCACCTAGGCATTACAGTGATAAATCTTAGTTACTGCGCAGAACCGGGAGAAGCACTCTCCACCCTAACCAGCGGTACTTGTCCGCCTCCAGGATTTAATCCCAATGCCCATGGGATATCACACACTATGACTTTCCCGTGGGGACTTTACCACAGTAGTGTTCCACAGCCCTCTAAGGTAGCACTGTCACCCATTGGCACATTTACACATTTGTCTAAATTTTAACACACACTTAATGTAAAATTTTAACACATCCATTTCATGCTCACACATTTACATACTTCAGTATTACCTAGCATGGTACTACTGTTCTCAGTATTAAACATATTCAAAACATGTCTAATCATGTTGAAATTAGCAAATTTTAATACCAATCATATTAACATGCATTAATTCATCAATGTTTCACATAAAATCGACATATATAGCTACTGTCATCATTTCAGTACAAATATTTAACCAAAAACCTATCACAGGTTAATCATCATGCATATCAAATTTCACATTCTTCTGAATTACACACTAATTATGAAAATTCTAACAGTGGTATTGTACAAGGTAAAAATAGTCAAATTAGCAAGGTTTTCATTATTCAGACCCATAGTTCATTCTACACATGTATTCTGACAGTCCTAAACATATGCCAATTTCTAGGAAATTTACTGTTTTATACTATTTATCTGAATTTCTACACTAACAAAACATGCTTATTATTTTACCATTCAGAAAATGTAATAATTTACACAGATATCAGAAATTTCCCAAATTTCTACATCATGAACTGAAACCATAAACATTGCACAGAAATTTTATGACACTTGGAATCCACATGGATTGCGCAAACGAAATTTTACAAGATTAAAACCTGTCAGCCAAACATTTCAGAAATTCTAGTAATTGAAGTATTCTACCAAAATTCATAAAATCTCACAACCAACTCCAACATAGATATTTACATATCATATAAAATTTACCATATATCCTCATGCGAAAAATCCCATAAATTAGATCATATAAGTCAAACATGCACACTATTGCAGTCTGGCGAACTTAACGGCATGCAGGTGGCCGTTCATCAGGTTAACGGCAACAAAGTGTGCCACCAACTGAAGATCTTAACGACAAGGGATCATGCCGTTAAGTTCCTGTCTGTGCAAAACACAGACTGCTCGCAAGAACTTGTGTGAATTGGGGTTCCAAGACACGAATAAAATCTAGAAATTTCCTAGAATCTACTAGATGTATGTAGGAATGATGTAGAAGGATTACTTGCCTCTTGGAAAATCCACAAGTAACGATTTAAGCCAGAGAAGCCCTCCTCGGCCTGAGCCAAAGAGTCCTCAAAACTCCCTCGATTCGAGTTTTGTATTGATCTCCTCTACACACTGGTGGGGGAAGTCGTTCCTAGATGTTCAGAGCCCTCTTTAGTCGTTGTAGAATGTCAGATGAAGCCTCCAGTCGCCGGATCAAAGGGTTCCAAAATCAGGTTTCACACAGAAAATAGGGTTTTGACAAAAGAGTCAAAAGGACCTAAGCGAGCCCTAATCTGTCGCTTTTATAGAGTTGGGGCGTTTAGGGACGCGTTTAAGGTCTACGTTACCGTTGGGGGATGGTTACCAAAACAAGGGGTGAAGATTTCGAGGGCGTTTCTGGATCTGAAGATGCAACAGATCTGGGAGGTTAACGTCATCATTACAGGCCGCCAATTCTGAGTTGGCGTCCATCGATGTGGCCGCTGACTCATTATCGATGTCAACTCATGTTGACGCCAACAGGTCGTCAAGACAGAACTTAAAGTACCGAAAACCTTATACATATACATATACCATACAACTATACATGTAATTTACAATGCATACCTTAAATAATACTTAGTCATGCAATGTAATTAAATAATAATGTGCACAATACAAGTATACATCATATGTACATATATACATAAGCAATCACCCAAAGATGAAAATCAAGGGCCTTACACCCTCTCCCCCTTAAAGAAACTTCGTCCTCGAAGTTAGACCGACGCTACTCAAACAATTGAGGATATTTCTTCTTCATTGCATCCTCAAGCTCCCAAGTAGCCTCCTCTCGAGAGAAGTTGCGCCATAATACTTTCACCGACGCAATGCTCTTGTTCCTGAGATGCTGAACCTTCCGGTCAAGAATAGCTACTGGTTGCTCTACATAAGAAAGATCTGGATGGATCTCCACTGGCTCATGGCTAATAACATGAGATGGATCTCTGACATACCTTCTGAGCATAGATACGTGGAAAAGAGGATGAACACTAGCTAACACCGGGGGTAAAGCTAGCTCATATGCCGCGTTGCCCAATTGTCTGAGAATCTCATACGAGCCAATGAATCTTGGACTTAACTTGCTATGCCTGCCAAATCAACTACACCACGAGTGGGCGAAATCTTTAAAAAGACATGCTCACCTACCTCGAACTCCAAATCTTTTCTTCTGTTATCCGCATAACTCTTTTGTCTATCTTGTGCCGCAACAAGCCTCTTCCTAATCAGCTGGACCTTATCCAAAGTCTCCTGAACTAACTCCGGACCAATCAGCTGCCTATCGCCTGTCTCCTCCCAACACAAAGGAGATCTACAAGGCCTACCATACAACACCTCAAATGGAGCCATACCAATACTCGCATGAAAACTATTGTTATATGCGAACTCCACTAGAGGCAAATGGCGCTCCCAATCATCTTTCCAATCCAGAATGCACACCCTCAACAATCTTCGAGTGTTTGGATAGTCCTCACGGACTGTCTATCTGTCTGGGGATGAAACGCCGAACTGAGCTTCAGCTCCGAACCTAACGCATCCTGAAGAACCTTCCATAACCTCAAAGTAAATCTCGGATCTCGATCCGAAATGATCGACTTCGGCACACCATGCAACCTAATAATGCTACTAAATACAATCTAGCCAAACTCTCTACTGACTGCTTCTTCTTCATGGGCAAGAAATGCGCAGTCTTCGAGATCTATCTACCACAAATCGAGTCATTACCCATCTAGATCGAGGCAAACCCGTAACAAAATCCATAGTGACAGCTTCCCACTTCCATACTGGGATCTCCATCTTTGCATAAGACCAGATGGTCGCTGCCGCTCGGCCTTCACTTGATGGCACACAAGACATCTAGACACATACTCCGCTACATCCTTCTTCATGCTAGACCACCAAAAAGATCTCTTCAAATCCTCGTACATCTTAGTGTTACCTGGATGAATAGAGAATCTTGACCTATGAGCCTCCTCTAAAACATGCTCACGGACATCCACAATGTCTGGAACACAGACACGGTGATGAAATCTAATCACGTCATCCTCATCACGAGCAATGCCCGCCTTGCCCACTTACTCTGGAGTCTAGGGTCGGTTTTTTGCTGCTCAATATCTCATCCAACACCGAAGACCTAATGGACAACTGAGCTACAAAAGCTTGGCACAATGATGGCTCTAACTCAATCATCGCACACGCCGCATCCTCCACATCTTCTAATCCTATTGGAGAGACGACATGTTCCTACTAAGGGCATCCGCTACGACATTTACCTTTCCAGGATGATACTGGAGGTCGAAGTCATAGTCCTTCAGGAACTCAATCCATCTTCTCTGCCTCAAGTTTAATTCCTTTTGGGAGAAAAGATACCATAAGCTTTTGTGGTGAGTGAACACCTCAAATCTGACACCATAAATATAGTGTCTCCAGATCTTTAGTGTATGAACCACTGCCGCAAACTCAAGATCATGAGTCAGATAGTTTCGCTCATGCTCCTTCATTGGTGAGAAGCATATGCTACTACCCTTCCCTACTGCATCAATACACAGCCAAGGCCAATCCGAGATCATCCGTGTAGATAGCAAAACCTTCTACACAGCTCGGCAAAACTAACACCGGAGCCGAAGTGAGTTAGTCTTCAATAATTGAAAACTACTCTCACACTCCTTAGACCAGACAAACTTTACTCCCTTCCTGGTTAGCTGAGTCAATGGTGCGGCGATGGAAGAAAATCCCTCAATGAATCACCGATAATAATCCGCCAAACCAAGAAAACTCTGAATCTTCGAAGGAGTCTTGGAATCTCCCAATCCATGACAGCCTGGACCTTTGCTGGATCAACTGCTACACCAGCACCGGAGATAACATGCCCAAGGAAATGAACCTCGGGCAACCAAAAATCACACTTGCTGAATTTTGCATACAGCTTGTGCTCACGGAGAACCTCTAATACTACCCTCAAATGCTGACGATGTGTGGCCTCATCCGGAGAGTAGACCAGCACGTCATCAAATACCCTGTTCATGAGATCCATGAATGCTGCAGGGGCGTTGGTCAGACCAAAAGAAAGGACCAAAAACTCATAATGTCCATAACGGGTTCTAAATGCCGTCTTGGACACATCCTCACTCCTAATCCTCAATTGATGATAACCAGACCACAAATCAATCTTAGAAAAGACTGATACATCTTGCAGTTGGTCAAACAGATCATCAATCCGAGGTAAGGGATACCTTTCTTCACCGTCACTTGGTTAGCTTTCTATAATCAATGCATAACCTAAGTGACCCATCCTTCTTCTTCACGAATAAGACAAGTGTGCCCCAAGGGGAAACACTAGGGCGAATGAATCCCTTATCTACAAATCCTGCAATTGCTTCCTTAGCTCAGCTAATTCCGCAGGTGCCATCCGATAAGGTGCCTTCGAGATAGGAGAGGTGCCTAGAAGAAACTCTAGAGTGAACTCTATCTCTCTAGCCGGTGGAAATCTAGATAGATCATCAGGAAAGACATCTGGAAAATCCTGCACTAAATCAATCTCTGCAAGAGTAGGTGACTAATCAGCCTTGGGTACTAATACCACGTTGGCAGAAAAGCGTCACAACCCATGTTCACCATTCTCATCGCCTTCATGGCAGAGATGACAACTTTCCCGCTAAGTTCCTTGGCAATGGATGAGAAAACTTTTCCTCACCAGGAATGCAAAAAATGATCTTCTTCCCACAACAATCTACTAATGCATAGTGCTCCTCTAGCCAATCCAGATCAAGAATAGCATCGTAGTCCTTCATCTTTAGCAAGAAGAAACACCCTTCCAAGACTCTATCCTCAATGCACACCGGTAAAGATGGAATACACTTTCTAGTCGATACCGTACCTGCGGGTGTGTGCACAGACAAAGGGACTTCTAACTCCTCAGACTCTAGTCCTGACTCTAAGGCTAACTACCTAGCAAAACGCTCAGAAATGAACGAGTGAGTAGCACTCGTATTAAACAAAACCCGAGCATACACACCTAAGAACAAAACCGTACCTTCGGTAACATGGTCGCCTGCTCGGCATCCTCACGAGCTACGCAAACACTCGAGCTGGAGCTCGAGGTGTCCCTGGTCGTTCTATCGTTGGCGCTGCTGCTGCTGCTACCGCTGGAACCGCTCCACGCTGAACTCCCTGCTGAAGTCTGGGACAATCCTTGATCTTGTGCTCGTTGCTCCCGCACTTCAAGACTTCCTCACCAACTTCCAACATTTCGTACCACCATGTGCCCTCCCGCAATGACACTCCTTCTGGCCACTAGGGGAACGCTGAGAAGGTACCTGACGACTCCTAATGCCGCGGGACGCTGCGGTGACTGATGTGCCGCCTTCTTTCTTTCCTGCCTCTGGAATGGAGCTGCTAGCCTCTTCTGCGAAGCCCTCTTCTCCTCAAGTACTGCTCTATCTCTCCCTCCTAATGACACGCTGTGCTAAGGGCCTCATCGAGGGTACGATGGTCAAAAGCCACCAACCTCGTCCTCAGTGATGGCCTCAGACCCATCACAAACTTCATCGCCTTCCTGTGCTCATTAGCTACAATATGATGGGGCATACTTAGCTCAGCAAAACTGGCCTCGTACTCCAGTACGGTCATAGAGCCCTGAGTCAACGAGAGGAACTCCTGCTCCATCTTGTCCTGGATGTGCTCCAGAACAAACTTGGCTCTGAAGAGCCTCACGAACTCGTCCCAACCAACCTCCACAGTACCATCCTCGAATCGAGTACATAGCATCGAGGACCACCACACGTCGGCTCGCTCCTGCCAAAAACACCCATAAGGAACAAACCAACATAATCCACACTTAAAGAAATAACCTCCAAATTAATTTACACATACCTATAGCATATAGGTGGCTAAAGTAACCTTGTCATCTTCAGCGCACCTAATAGCCCGGAAGATCTTCTCGATCTCCCTCATCCAGCTCTCAGCAAGTAACGGATCGCTCTCCCACTTAAAAGAGGGTGGCGACATCCTCTTGAACCGTTCCATGATGGAGGGTCCACCATGGTCCTGAGCCTGGGGAACTGGCACTTGAGCCTGCTACCGCAAACAACATAAGCCACACATATATAGCATAATAAACATATCATCAAGCAAGACAAACTACTCTATCTATCATTCTAACCTGAGCCTACTGAGCCTCCATCTGAGCCAGGAGTGCAGCCTGGGTATGGGCCTACGTTTGCATGGTCTGCACTAAACCCTGCATGAAGACTCCATAATCTACCGGTGGCGGTGGGGGAAGCACAGGACCCTGGGGTGCTGGGTCCTGCTGCTTAACCTGATCCTCACGTCGAGGCTCAACTCTCTCTTCTCTTCTCTGCTCACTCTCACAAGCAGGAACACCACGCCTACCACGTGAAGCCATACCCTGCAAAATGATTAAATCACAATTTAGAACTAGACTATCTAATTTCTAACATTTATATGTGGACAATCTACATAAACTTAACATATAATGAGGATGATGGTATATGAATATTTATGTACAGTTTCGCCTGTAGCTCTGACACCAATCTCTGTAACGACCCTCCTTATACCGGTACGGTTACACCAACCCACATCGGTATAATGAACGACGCTACAGTGGGACATTTACCCAACAATTGTACAATAGGCTGAAACATACACAAATATATATAACATATGATAGTGGAAATGAAATAACCGGATAGTAACTCTTATTCCATCATCATCATTTATACACAGTCTATACAGAAATGGAAAAGCAATTACTTCATAACTGAGAAAAATTACAACTATTATATTGTCCACATGAGATTTCTCAGAGTCTTTTATTACATACTATGAAAGAAAGAAAGTACAATGCTGAATCCAAGACAAAAGTCTCCTACTCCCGCTCCGAGTCACTCCTAACGATCTCCTCGGAAGAAGTAGAATGTCTGCACCTGTACGCCGAAGCAAGAAGAGTGAGTCCAAAAGAACTCAACAAGTAACTCCAACCATACTAAACATACATACATCCCATGACTTTTCACATTCTCAGCCACACGGTTATCACATAAGCAAGGACTTGATAAAGTTTCAAGAAAAACCTAAACATGATTTCTACACATGCCACACATGATAAATGACTCATAATATTTTTACAATGATTTCAAAACCTATCACATGCTTTCGACATGTTCTTTAATATACTAAACTATGTCTCATTTAATCACATTTATACTCTAAGACTATAACTATTTTAAACATGGAGTTTACACATTTTTCAAAAGACAGTCCTAGCATGGATTCTATGATCATTTTCACATGGATAACACATCTATATACATGAATAGCTTGCTGTTTTGATATAGATACACATTTTTATAAGGAATTGTCATTTTACATGCTGTTCCATTGATTCATAATCTCACATGATCATTTACACAATTACACAATTTACACATTCACTTTTCACATAAACACAAGTTCACATTTTATCAAATGCCGTGACACATAGCCCAAACCACCTCTAGAAGGACACACACTAATCACATCACACACATCTATCACCTAGGCATTACAGTGATAAATCTTAGTTACTGCGCAGAAACAGGAGAGAAGCACTCTCCACCCTAAACCAACGGTACTTGTCCGCCTCCAGGATTTAATCCTAATGCCCATGGGATATCACACACTATGAACTTTCCCGTGGGGACTTTACCACAGTAGAGTTCCACAGCCCTCTAAGGTAGCAGTGTCACCCATTGGCACATTTACACATTTGTCTAAATTTTTAACACACACTTAATGTAAATTTTAACAAATCCATTTTCATGCCACACATTTACATACTTCAGTATACCTAGCATGGTACTACTGTTCTCAGTATTAAACAGATTCAAAACAAGTCTAATCATAAGGGTTCTCGGATGTTCAGAGCCCTCTTCAGTCGTTGTAGAATGTCAGATGAAGCCTCCAGTCGCTGGATCAAAGGGTTCCAAAATCAGGATTCGCACAAAAAAATAGGGTTTTGACAAAAGAGTCAAAAGGACCTAAGTGATCCCTAATCTGTCTCTTTTATAGAGTTGGGGCGTTTAGGGAGGCGTTTAGGGTCTAGGTTACCGTTGGGGGATGGTTACCAAAACAAGGGGTGAAGATTTCGGGGGCGTTTCCGGATCTGAAGATGCAACAGATCTGGGAGGTTAACGTCATCATTACAGGCCGCCAATTCTGAGTTGGAGTCCATCAATGTGGCCGCTAACTCATTATCGACGTCAACTCATGTTGACGCCAACAGGTCGTCAAGACAGAACATAAAGTACGAAAACCTTATACATATACATATACCATACAAACTATACATGTAATTTACAATGCATACCTTAAATAAACTTATTCATGCAATGTAATTAAATAAATAATGTGCACAATACAAGTATACATCATATATACATATATACATAAGCAATCACCCAAAGATGAAAATCAAGGGCCTTGCATCACCACTTTGTCCCAAGAGCCCTAGATTTCAAGTTATACGCATTGCATGAAGATCGTTGCATGCTCTTACAGTTCTTGGGTTGAATGTTGAATCGCGATCAAGCCATACATCGCGTTTTCATCAACTAGTATTGTGTCGGTTACTGATCTACTCCAAAAGTATGGAGGAGCATGAAGCTCATCTACGGATCACTTTGCAATTGTACGAGACAACAAGTTATATGCAAAGTTTAGCAAGTGTGAATTTGGTTGAGGAAGTGATGTTCTTAGGGACATTATTTCTAAAGAAGGTATATCATTAGATTCTTCAAAATCGAAAACTACAGAAATGGGAGCAACCTAAGAATCTCACTGAAGTAAGAAGTTTTATGGGCATGGCCAGTTACTACCGGCGATTTGTCAGGGATTTTTCTAGAATTGCCTCACCTCTTACACAGTTGACTAGAAAAGGAACTGTGTTTATATGGAATGAGAATGTGAAGAAGCATTCCAATTGTTAAAAGAATATATGTCGTCTGTACCAATTCTAGCTTTGCCGGTAGAAGGAAATTATTTGAGGTTTATACTGATGCTTCCAACATTGGACTGGGTTGTGTACTAATGCAAAATGGAAGAGTTATTGCCTATGCATCAAGACAGTCGAAGACTCACGAGGAATTACCCAGTACATGATTTAGAATTGGCCGCTGTGGTCTTTGCTCTTAAGCTTTGGAGACACTATCTATATGAAACCAATCATAGTGTACTCCGATCATAAGAGTCTCAAATACTTATTTTCACAGAAAGAAATGAACATGAGACAAAGAAGGTGGATGGAATATATCAAAGACTAAGATTTTAAGATTGAATACCATCCAAGGAAAGGAAACACCGTGGCTGACGCACTCAGCAGAAATCCTATAGCCAAGATATTTTGGCTGCAAGTAAGGAATGGAAATTATTAGAGGAATTTTCTAACTTGAGCTTAAAAGTTGAAACCCAAGAAGAAAGGGTTGTGATTAATAACTTGATAGTACAGTCAGATTTGCTGAAACAATTAAAAAGCAACAAGACAATGACCCTATACTAGTAGGAATTAGAGAAAAATTGGCTTCTAAACTTGATTTTAATGAAGATGTTCATGGGAATCTGCGATTCCAGGACAGATTGTGTGACGACCCTCATTATATCGGTACGGTTATACCAACCCACGTCGGTATAGCGAGCGTCATCACAGTGGGACATTTACCCAACAATAACATTCAGTTGAGATATACGTGAATATAAGAACAGAGTAGCGGAAGTAAAAGAACCACTGTCTTCATTTCATTCATCATCCACATTTAACATACATGATTCGATAACATTTAAAGAACTAAAAGTCCACATAATTAAATTTCTGAAAATCAATACATAATTGTCCACACTTATACATTTGTTTCCATGATAGTGCTAATACAATGTTTCAATTACATACATCAAGTACCAAAATGTCAAAACTACGCTCCCAAAACTAGCTACTCCCCGCGCTCGGAGTCATTTCCACGGCTTCCAAAGGTGTGTCACCTACTACAACTGTACGCCGAAGCAAGTAATGAGTCTAAAAGACTCAAAAATAATTCTACACCTACCATACATGCACATATCATAGCAGGTTTTACACACACATTCACAAGACAATCATCTGTAGCATGCTTGTCATTGAAATTCACAACCTATCATGGTGATTCTACTTATTAAACACATGATTCATGCTTTCAGATTTTCTAAATCAAAATCCCTATCACGCTCTCTAATCATTACTACACATGAGAGTTCTACCTTCATTTAAACTAAAACAAGAGAGCAATCTAGCATGACTAGCTTACATACATGAAGGAACACATTGCTAACATGGTTACTACTCATTCGTATACATGCATATAACCATTTCACATACTTTAAGCTTGCTGGTTTTACATGGACTCGAAAGCATAACCCACACATGAGAGCTACTTAATCAATTTAAGTCACGACATGAAGGCAAACAAGCATGAAATTACCTACACATCACTAAGATTCATTTCTAACATGGATTCTAGGCAATTTGCACATGTAAAGCATGATTATAAGTACATTTAGTTTGATGTTTTAACATGGTTTCAAATTACTTAACATGGATCACAAATTCACAACTTCACATTTTGGTTTCACATTTTTACACAACTTCTTAATCACATAGTATACACTTTACACATGCACATTTACACATTTTTCACATTCATTTTCTTTACACATGAACACATACACATTTTCACTTTCGCATTTAGTGCCGTGACACATAGTCCAAACCACCAGAGAAGGACACATCACATCACATACACATAGACGTCACCAAGGCAATGCAGTGATGACTCTTGGACTGCGCAGACCGGGAGAACAAGTCTCCACCCTAACCAGTGGTACTTGTCCACCTCCAGGATTTCATCCTAATGCCCTTAGGATCACAACACATTGAACCTTCTCAGGGGGACTTTTCCCTGATACGGTTCCACTGCCCTCTATGGAAGCATGTCACACTTGGCACAATTTACACGTTTACCGATTTTTTTAACACATATCTTTACACATATCACTTGCCTCTCATTCTTTTTCTCACTCACACAAGGGCTCTATTTTTCCTAACATGATTCTACAGTTAACAAGGACTACAAGTTCAGAATTTTACACAAATCAGATCACAACACACATGTCACATTATTCCCACATTAGCATGCATTCTTTTTCACATTTCTCGCATGGAAAAATTCATATTTCACTATAACATTGTCCAAATAACTTGAAAATTTAACCACATTCTGATCTCAGGCTTATGATTCCACATGAAAATTTTCAGAATTTTCTAACTCAAAATGAAGTTACAGAAAATTTAACATCAATTTCACATTATTATTCATAATGCAAATTAACATGGAGTTGAACAAAATCACAAATTTTAACAGCTCACTATCTGCACCCTAGCATGCACAGGGTCACAGAATTTATTCCCGAATTTACCGAGCAATACGCAATTTACTGGAAATTTAACATGACCTACGCATGATTTCTATTTCCCAAACAGAAATTTTAAATAACCATACAAGTAGGGAAAAATGTCAGAAACTCAGAGCACAGATAGGATCATGCATACATGGTCTAACAAATTTGGGCAACAAAACCTTGCCACGGATCATTAGAATCATGGTGAATACACATTGTCATTCTTTTTACATACACATTAGATAGACGAATAAACTCAACCACCCAAAAATAATGTACATTCATTCTCCCATTCATCACATTAGCTAGTATACATAGCATATAAGAATTACATTATATCCTCATCGCAAAACACGTCGAAATTAATCATATAGAAGGGCAGAACAGTTCACTGTTCTGTCCAGACAAACTTGGCGGCAGTCTCTGGCCGTTCCAGGAGTGGACGGCAAGATCGCTGGACGCACACCAAGGATCTCGGCATCAAGGGCATTGACGCCAAGTTCCTATCTGTGCAGAAACACAGACCGAACTCAAATGCAAAGGTGAAAGGGGGATCTAGGACGCGAGGAAAAATACATAAAATTTATAAAACCCTACTTGACATCTACATGGACGGAGGGTGAGGGTTACTTGCCTCTGAAAAATACTCCAAGGGAATCTAGAGTTCGTAGAAGCTCTCCTTGGGCAGCCCCAGAAGCCTCCAAGACACCACTCCTCCGGGTTCTTGGTCGATGCAGGTGCTAAGCCAGTGGTGGGGAAGCCTTTCCTTGGTTCCCTCTAGCCTCCAATTGCAATAGAACACGGATGAAGCTCCAAATTATCAGATCAAAGCATGCAAGTCCAAACTTCCTCACAGCTTGCTAGGGTTTCTTCCTCTTGCAAAAGAGAGCCAATAGGGGTTTTCTGGTTGCAAAAGGGGGTTTGTATATAGAGGAGGGGAGCTCTCCTCTCACGCAGGTCGGACAAGAGGGCTTTCAGACCGTTGGAGACAGCTCCCCAATGGGTAAGCAAGCTTGCTCCCAAAATTTTGGGCTCTGCAGCGCATGTAGGTCAGAGAAGTTGGCGTCCACATCGCTGGACGCTGGGGTTAGTGTTGGTGTCCATATGGTTGACGCCAACACCACATCGACGTCTATTGATATTGACGCCAATCTGGCCTTCGGCCAGAACTCTAAAACATGCAGAAACCATGTACATCTTATACCTATATATGTCATATGTATACTATTACGTACACACTACCATCATATCCTTCGTACATTATTACATCTAATTTATACACATGCATGCAATAGTATACTAACTAGTACTTACGTAGATATTTACATACGTACATACACAACATGAATTATTTACATGCAATACAATAATGCAACAAAATTTGAGGGCCTTACACCCTCTCCCCCTTAAAAGAAACTTCGTCCTTGAAGTTAGAACGACGCTACTCAAAAAAAAGGGGATACTTCTTCTTCATCGCATCCTCAAGCTCCCAAGTAGCCTCCTCTCATGAGAAGTTCCGCCATAGAACTTTCACCGACGCAATACTCTTGTTCCGGAGATGCTGAACCTTTCGGTCAAGAATAGCTACTGGTTGCTTGACATACGAAAGATCTGGCTGAATCTCCACTGGCTCATGACTAATCACATGAGACGGATCTCAGACATACTTCCTGAGCATCGAAACGTGGAAGACGGGATGAACACTAGCCAAAGCTGGGGGTAATGCTAGCTCATATGCCATGCTGCCCAATCGTCTGAGAATCTCATATGGGCCAATGAACCTAGGGCTCAACTTACTATGCCTGCCAAATCTGACACACCTCGAGTAGGCGATATCTTCAAGAAGACATGATCACCTACCTCGAACTCCAAATCCTTTCTCCTGTTGTCGGCATAACTTTTCTGCCTATCCTGAGCCGCAACAAGCCTCTTCCTGATAAGCTGGACCTTATCCGAAGTTCCTGAACTAACTCTGGACCGATCAGCTGCCTATCACCAGTCTCCTCCCAACATAAAGGAGATCGCAGGGCCTACAATACAATGCCTCGAATGGAGCCATACCAATACTGCATGAAAGCTGTTGTTGTATGCGAACTCCACTAGAGGTAATGGCGCTCCCAATCATCCTTCCAATCCAGAACACACGCCCTCAACATATCCTCGAGCGTCTGGATAGTCCTCTCGGACTGTCCATCAGTTTGGGGATGAAACGCCGAATTGAGCTTCAGCTCCGAACCTAAAGCATCCTGAAGACCCTTCCACAACCTCGAAGTGAATCTCAGATCTCGATCCAAAATGATCGACTTCGGCACACCATGCAATCTAATGATACCACTAACATACAATCTAGCTAAACTCTCTACTGACTGCTTCTTTCTTCATAGGTAAGAAATGAGCAGTCTTCGAGAATCTATCTACAACTACCCAAATCGAGTCATTGCCCCTTCTAGATCGAAGCAAACCCGAAACAAAGTCCATAGTGACAGCTTCCCCTTCCATACTGGGATGTCCATCCTTTGCATAAGGCCGGATGGTCGCTGTCGCTCGGCCTTCA